>JAJTUV010000785.1:0-600000 GCA_021653895.1 Mastomys natalensis | reverse complement strand
CAGCCCATGTAGTTGTCAGATTCCAAGTGTGAGGCAGAGGAGCCACACCTAGGAACTGGCCGGACATGTTCCCTCTTGCTCTGCTAGAGCTCAGCCTGGCTGTTCCATCATGTCCCCCCTGCCTCTCTGGGAGATCCCTTGTTCCCTCTAAGCTCAGCTACCTGTCAGCTTCCACCAACAACATGCAACTCTGTTTGACTTCCTGGGGCACTGCCTGGACCATGATTTTACTAGCAGCCAAGTACAGGAAGACACAGGCCAGCTCCAGAACAAGAGTGCCGTGGGAGTTAGCTCACAGAGCTGCCAGGCTCTGAGGCAACCCTGACGTTAGATGCTGGAACCTCAGACACCACCACGGTCATGTGCAGACTAGTCCAGGACACTTCCCACAAAAATGCACATTAGGTGATAGGGAAGAGTCTATTAAAATTAGTAAGATGAAGTGGATGGTTCGACATTTATACCAAGGCTGAAGAGTTAGTTAACTGCATAAAGGCTCCTGTTACTCTGAGCAAACAGAAACATTCAAAAACTGTCAAGTGCTCTAGTGCTACTAGTGGCCCGGCTTCCCCCAACTCTGAGAAAAGAAACTAAGGCAAGAGGTCAGCCAAGAGGAAGGGCTGCATTTCTGTGGGGTAGGGGACAGAGAACGGAGCTGGGTCAGACCTGTACTTAGAACCATGAGGTCATAGTCCTACAGAGCAGTATGGAACGCACTATTAAGATGGTGGGTGGGGTTTCTATCCTTGCTTAGGTTGCATCAGGGACTTGCCTGAGCATGAAGCGCACCTGCACTCAGAGACTGACCACCACAAAGGAGGCTGTCGGCTCTTCTATCTGAAAAACCACTTCTTAAGCACCAGCTGCAGCCGCACTTGTGCTTGTGGCCTAGCCTAAGACTCGGATCTGCTCTTTACCTCAAGCCCACCAGTGTATACAAACCAGCTTATGCCCACCTATGCCAGGAATACTTGAAACAGGGAAGCCATGGTTGCCCCCTTGAGATCCTGAGGATTCTAGAACAATGGTAGTTCTGTTCCTCCCTGCCCCTCCCCCATACCTAAGTAGTCAGACAGAATGCCCGTCGTCGTGTACCCTTTCTCTTCCGTGCCTCAGGACACAGTCTTATTCTCTTTTAGGACTAGAACCAAGAAAAGACCATTCTCCTGTTTCAGCAGCAAAGGAGAAGGTCGTTGTCTGAGAAAGGCCTGGCTCAGACGCTGAGGAACTAAGTCAATAGTGGGAATGATCTTTGAGCTGCAGCTGTAACCAGATCTGGTCCTAGTGAAATAGGCCAAGTGTGTCAGAACTGGGCCTCAAGGTCCATTCCCCTGACAAGAGGCACTCCAAGTGTCAGTTTCGATGAAAATACCCGATGCCCACAAATATCTGTCACAAGACTGGATCCATCAACCAATAAAGGTTGCCTACACCTGGACAGCAGACAAGTCATAAAAAATGACAATATGTATTTTTTAAAAGGCCCAACCTTCCTTGAAGGTGGGGCTCAGTTCTATATCTGACCCTAGCCAGACCCTCGGACGAAGGGCTTAGGTGCAGTCCTCAGGTGGTCTCTAGGACGGTGGTCTCTAGAGCCAAGGCTTCTGTGGGCTCGTCCTCATAGTCAGAAAGGTAGGACTCCAGGCTCTGCTTGGCCAGCAACTCCCGTCGGGCCTGCAGCCGCTCACACCGGGGGCAGCTTCCAGACTTGAAGCAAGTTTTATGGTAACACGCTTTACACTCTGTTCATTCAGGTGAAAAAGAGAGAGAAGAAAAGGATTTGTGTTATCCCGGGCTGGAAGCCACGACCCATCGCAGCCGCGTCTGTCTCCCCACGGCGTGTGCTCGGGGCTGGAGTGTGGATTCACTCACTCACACCGCACTCTGCTCACAGAGGACTCTCAGGTAGTACCCCTGCTCTAACAAAGGTCCTCACCTTCACAGGTCCGGCACTTGTGTAGCTCAAAAGGAAAGATGACGTCATCCTCATTCTGGCAGAACTCACAGATGAAGCCCTTGGCCTGGCACAGCTGTGGAGAATAATGGAAGGAAAGTGAGGGACCGGCCCCAGAGGGCGGACTCAGTGAGGGAAGCAAGTCATAAATACACCTTTGAGCAGGTGAAGGGTCTACTGCCTGTGGCATATGGCCTCGGGCTGGACTTATGAGTAGGAGAGCCACAGCAGGGCTGGGCACCACACACAAAACTCGGTACTGACAAGAGACACAGGCTTTGAGAAGCCCTTGCCACTGGAGCAGCCCTCAGTGACGAGGAACGGCTGAAGAGAGGGTATGGAGAAGAGGGTCTTCAAATCTGTACTCCAGTATTGATTTTTCCTTTGAAACATGTACCACTACTAATTAAGATAAAAGGTAAAGTAAGGGTGTTTCCCAGAAACAACTCCTTCTTAGTCAGGTTACACGGCAGTGTGTCCACCCCATCCCCACCCCACATACCCCTCACCCCAACACAGGCCACAAACTGGGCAGCTGAGATGGGCAGATCTAAAAGAAACATTTCCAGGTTTCTAGTATATTGATCCTATCATGAACGATAGTAAGCTACGCTTGTAAATAGAGTTTACAGAGATGCTGTCGAGCTATTCCATCGGTTTTCAAAAGCTCAAGAGGAAAGGACAGTTCATCTCAGAGTCACTCTCATTCCAGAAAGAAGAAAATGGGCTTACACAGAGAACAAACTGCTGGAGACTGTGATTGAAAACAGCAGTCTCGAGACTGTGATCAAGGTCCTACCAAGTGTGGCCTTCTTCACTGAAGGCTGCCCAGTCTAGCTCGGGGCATCAGCTCCTGTCCTAACTGTTTTTGTACTTTTGTTTTCTCTAGAGAGGGTCTTGATGAATAGCCCAGGCTGAGTCAGGGCTCAGATCCTCCTGCCCCAGCTCAGCAATGCTCCCTCCTCTAACTCCAGGTTCTTCAGATAAGAATCTATTGTTCACTGACTCAAGCCCTTCTGGTTTCTCTCAGTGTTAACTGGTTGTATCAAATTTCTGGAGCTAAACGGCAGGAACCCTGCCCCACCTAAGCCCCAAGCAAGACCGCAGCTGCGGGGCAGTACAAGGCTGCCTCACCACGCATCTCTCCACGTGGGCAGCTCCCGCTCTGGTGAGCTCGGCCAGCCGGGGCCCCAGCTCTCCCTTCTTGGTTGTGGTCAGGTCATTCAGCGAGTACAGATGGAGGTCCTCTGTCAGTGGCCTGGAACCACGTCAAAGGAGTCCAGGAGCCTGCAGAAATGAGAGGCAGAGAGAGGGAGAGGAAGTAACCACTTCATACAGTGCACGACAGTACCAAACGCCTTCTGCAGGAGGAGAGAAGCTAGCCCAGGTATTCTAGGTTCCCCCAGCTCCCCCTTACCAAAAGTATTTTGTTTATAAACCCTGTAGAGTGAGCTCGGAAAATGGTGACTCACCTTGGACAGTTCTTTTAAAAAAAAAAAAAGACACTATTTAATTACTGTCATGGCTTCCCACTGACTAATTTCAGACATTTCTGCAAACTCTTCCTCACGTAAAACAGCCAACTGTTGGGACATACGTCTTTAAGAGACAAGAGGGCAGCCAGAGGACTCTGGCCTCCACAGGAGACTTACTCTTTGGCCAGTCGGCATGTCTTAAACATGTTCTTCATGTGGTACAGCTGAACCCGCAGCAGCTGAAGACACGACATTGGGTGGAGAAGAGGAGAGAAGGAACTGTTAGGCCAGCCAGTCCTTCAGAGGAGCGCTGCCCCCATGCCTCCCAGTCAAGCCTTCAACAATTCACTTCAGTGTTAGGAAGGCCCTTCTGCTAAGTCAGTATGCTCATCAGACAAAATGTCTGAGAACTCCAGGGTTCAAATTCCCAACCCTGTTCTCTGTGAGGGCAGAAATGGTTTTTGCTTTCAAGTGCTATCAAGCCTAGTGAAGCTCTGTGACAGAGGCCTTGCCGCCACTATGGGTATCAATGCTGGGCTCAGTCCCCAGCACTGGAAAACAGACAAACAAGAAAGTCCACAGAACGTGAATGGTGACTGTGACAAGAAGTGTGGTGACCTAAGACAACAGAAACAGGACCTAGGACAGAAGCAGGCATGTATGCCACAGCTTGATCAGCTATCTCACCCGGACTTGGTTGAGCAGCTTGACCTTCCTGTAGAGGGCGCTATTGATGTCCTGCACATTGAAGAGAGGATCATTCCAGATCTTAATGAGCAGGTCCTTGGAAAAGTTGCTGACGTAGTACTTGCTGAAGTCCCATTTGCGCAGAATTCGGCTGGGGACAACCGTCTGGGCATTCTCGTGACAGCACTGGCAGAAGTACTTGCCCAGGTACTCACAGTACCGCAGCCGCTTGATATAATCTAGAAACCCAGAAAGCCAGAGGCTAGTATGACTTCGTACTCAGAAGCTGGTGACCCTTCAAAAGGCAGGCAGGGAGGGTCAACTGGCTTCTAACTAAAGCTGGAAAAAACTCGCATAGGGGGACTTACGGTTCCTGCACCCCATCCTAGTGGCTACTGAAGAATTCAAACTGTTGGAGCTAATGAGACCCAGACTCTAAGAGCCTAGCTGCAATGAACCAGTTTCTCCAGGCTACGGTTCTGGTAGTGCTGCTCCCTGAGGTAATGCCCCCGTTCCTGCTCCAGGATCTTCTTCCTTTCCCCCATCTGTCCTCTCACCCCTTCTATCACCTAGGACAGGCGTGGGGGAGGACAGAGCTCTCGGGTCACTATGATGGGACTTACCAGGGTCGGTCCGGATGCCACATCCTGCACAGCGGTAATTCTGCTTGGCCACAGCAATCTTTCTCCTACAGGAAGAAAAGGAGAGGAGATTAGCAGATGGCAGCTACACAGGGCTCAGGAGGGTAAAGGGTGAGGGCACGAAGACTCTTGTAAGGATGGGAGCACCAAGAATTCATCAGCTTTGTAGAGTTGGACAAAGTGAGGGTTTATGAGGTCAGGGTTTACTGGGTCAGGCCAGGGCAGTGAGTAAGGGATCATCCTCAAAGGGAACCACATGCTCTGTACAAATGCAAGGGATGAGGGATAGTAAATAGGAAAGAACAAAAAAAGAGAAAAGATTTGTCTTAAAAAGAGAAGAAAACCCAGTGAGCTCACAAGTACTGGGAGGAAGGTGACAGCCTGGAATGCTGACTTAAAGGGAGGTGAGGGCCAGTTAAGTATGGGAGAGAACTCAAGGGCTAGAAGAATTTAAGAACAAAAGTAAAATGGAGGATCATTTTTCTATGCTCTTAAGTACACAGAAGTGTGTGGCAAGCACAGGCAGCGGCAGAGACATGAAGGTGAGAAGACAGCTCCTACAGTGCAAGGAGAATGGATCCTCTCTGACACAGGGCACGGCCACTGGCTACTCACGTTGGGGCTGGATGAACGTTAAAAATGATCTGAGGCCGGGGTGGAGCCCACTCCAGGTTGCCACGGACACGGATCCGCAGCTTGTAGATGTCCGCATGCTGCCCATCATCTGGTGAGATGGGCAGGGAGTCAGGGATGGGCAGGAGCTGCAGGAGAAAGTGCACATGAGCCGACATGGACGATCGATGGGAACACGCATGCTTAGCCCTTCTGGCCACAACAGAAGCAGAGATGATGAGACACATTTCAAAATTATCATAGGCTGAGGTGTTAACAAACCCTGATTTAAAAACAAATGAGTAGGTCCCAGGCTACTAGAAGCCAGGATCTTGAGTTCCAAGAAGCAGAGGGAGACAGCATTCTAGGGTGCTGGTCCCCATGGCTGGCACTGCCCTATACTTCCTGAGGCCGTTACTATGTTAAGCAAGCCTTACGCCTCAAAAGAGTCAACTATAGAGCAAAAAGGAGACTGAACAATTCACTCTCACACAGTGTCTCATAAGTTAAGACACAAAACATGAGCTTTTCCTGTGTGGAAAAGGACAGTGAAGGAGCATCAGCCAGGGAGACCTAGACAAGCAAGCATTCACCCACTCGTCATTCACTCAGGCACTCAGCATACTTGTAAACAACATACGTTCCTGAATAAGGAGAGATACATCCAGCCCAGGCATGTGAGAAAGGAGAACACGACAGAAGGTTCTCGGGTTCCTGGGCAGGGAGGACTGGCAAAGGCCTACCTTCTGTGGAGCATCATGCTCTGGGACTAGCCACTCTAGCTCCGAGGCAGCTGGAAGCTGCATCCCCTCAAACTGCTTGAGAAGCCCCATGGCCACTGCCTCAGCAGACGTGGAGTGCAGGAAGCAGTGTGAGCTGGAAGGGAGAGGAGGACTGAGTGCACCAAGTCAGGAAGACTGGGGCTCCTGACAGTCAGAGCCCAAGACCATACACCTGACCTCTTCACTGCACCCGGAGCCTGCTCACTGCCTTTACTCACTGCCAGACACACGTGCACTGTGAAAACAGCCTGTTCTTAAGTGACTATGGACAAGCACTGAGCTCACCTCCCAGCAGTATGTGGGAGTGCAGTTAAGAGTTCTGTATTTTCCTTTCTCTGTAGTTCAGCTTCTTTACTTAAGATGGACACTCAGTCTGTTTATAAAATAAAGTCAGTAAAACTGCTATTGTACCTCTCAAAGATGTGGTCTTTTTCCCTTTGAGTGGCCACCATGGGACAGGGCCATCACTTGAACCCTGCCTCCTCTTAAAATGGGATAGCTTTTGCTGTGACCTTTCTCAACCACAGGCCACGATGTGGGTTTGTTTTTCCATATACCCCAAAGTTATTAAACAAATGAAAAGATACTCACAAATTCTGGGAGAAGGATGATTTGCCGTTTGAGACTGTGCTCCTCCGGATGTCAGCGTCTACATGGAAACCAGAGATAAAGGGAGCAGGAAATGAATAGGAAAGGAAGAGAAGCTAAGGGACCTTACCACAGAGTACTGCAGCTAAGTACTAGGGTGGCGGCTAGGTGCTACAGTCTAGGCAGGGTAAGAAACAGGTGAAGCTCTGCACGCTACTTAAGAGTCCATTTCCATGCACGTCACCACCAGGCTGCTGTTAGTGATACCACGTGGAGCACTGAGAAGGCCAACGTGCTTACAGATCGAGGGGAAACACACACAGGGTCAGTGTAAGACAGTGAGAGAAAGATCTGCAGGCACACGGGGGCACGCTAAGTGCAGGCACAAACACAGTGACGACCAAGTCTCTCCTCCATTCTCTAGTTTCAAGCTCCCTTAAGTGACATGCTCCCAAAGCCAGTGTGGTTGGAAGCTTACGCCTGGAATTCCAGTGCTGGAGAGGCTGAGGCTGGAGGATCACGTGTTGACAACACGTAAAGGAAAGGGCTCTGTCTGGCTTTTTTAATGAAAGAGGTTATCATCAAACACAAAACTTAGATTCTAGAGGCTACTTCTTAAAACACCAGTGGGGCTGGACACTACGTCTAACGGCTTACTACCAGCCCTGGATGTCAGGTGTCTTCTCTAGCTTTAGAATAAAGTCTCATGGGTTGTTGGTTTTACTCCTGTTGGTGGCTCAGGGAAGGAAAGACCTTCTCCATGCTTGAAACCCCCTGGAGAATCCTTGTAACCAGCTTCCTATAGAGAATGTCAACATGACCATTACTATAGAAATCTCATATATAACTATAGAAAAATTAGACTTTTCAAATGTATTTTCTAAAGAGAGACCTGCCCCCCAGAGACCTCATTTAGCCAAATGCTACCGTCATATTCTAGAAAGCTAGTCAGTGCCTAACCAAGTCATGGAAAGGCTATTTTGTTGGTACTCTCATTTCTTACTTCCTTTGATGCCCAATGAGAGGATCCTTTTTATCCTTAATTAGTCCTGCACAATGACCAATGTCCTGTGTCTGAGTCCCAGCGGAGTACTAGGCTTACAGGGCATCATCTGCACTTGGCTACAATAGCTCAGCTGTGCCCCATGCTTCAACTGCATGATTCTTTTGTGTGTGCAAAAAATCTAGATATTCTGGATTACAGAATATCTCCGAGGAAATGAGATTATGTCTAACTCAGTGAAATTTACAACATCTAGTACATAGTTCTAGATACAAGTATAACAAATAATATTGTTCACAAACTACTGGTCTCCAAGCCACATGCGGCAGCTTTTAATTTGCTATTTGTTTGGGGTAGTGCTGGAATCAAACTCGGGCCTGATGGCGATGGGCAGGAATGCTAATACTGAACTATATCCCAACCCTCATCTGCTTTTAAAGCATGTAAAAACATGACTTTTTTTTTTTTTTTTTTTTTGCTGGTAATTACAAAAAGAACATTTTATTTGGCAAAATGTTGCTCATTTATGTCATAGTTTTTGTCTGAACTTGAGTCACCCAAGTCGTGTGGCTCCCAAAGCACTGCCGATCGATCGGCTGGTCACTAGTCACTAGTGTAGGTGGGAAGGAGGATGCCAATGCTAACTGCGTGGTCTGCACTGTCGGCTTGGGGATCACAAACACTGCCTGGGCTGAACATGAATGAATCTTGTTGAATAGTATTCATGATGCTCTTTCTATTAAAGACTTTCAGAGAGTATTTCCTGAATGAAGAACTGCCTAAAAGCAATTAAAATTTTTGCAAATTTCATCCCACTTAGGATAGGGAAAAATGAAAGAAAATCTAAGACATCCTTGGGATAAGGAGCTAACTGATTTTCATACCATAGGCTTGGGATATTAAAAAAAAAAAAGTGGTACACACTACAGAGGGTCATTTGATAACTGTTGCTAAGGAAACCATAGTCTCCACAAAACTACAACCACGCCACATAATGGCGTCTCTGTCAATGAACGCCAATGCGTATGACAGTGGTCCCATGAGATTCTATCACAGTGACACAGTAGCCTCTGTAAGTTAATTCTGTGATCTGTGATAGTTACAAAAAAATCACCTAGGGATACATTTCTCATAATATACTGTTTTTAAGCAAAGCATTTCATCTTCAAGTAAGGAAGTATTTTTTCTCTTTATTTTCTTTTCTTTAGAACCTATAATAAAGCTAGATTTAATCTGCTTATTGTCCTTTTTCATCAGATACATAAAAAGATCAGAAGGAGGGATGTGACAGGGACCTTTTAGCTAATCAAAAATACTGCAACACTGCCTAGGGATAAGAATTCTACCCCAGAGCAGGGCACTGAGGCAGTCGTGACAGCCCGGTGGGTATGGCGCCTGACACCCATCTAACACACTGACTTTACCGAGCCCACGAGGCACCCTGGTGACTCAAGTTAGTTCAAGCAGATGACTACACTTATGTGTGGACCACTAACTGAGCACAATGATAAAGCCATACCAAGGTCTAAAACAGACAAGAAGGAAAGTATCCTAGAGAGAACAGAAGGAAATCTGCACCTTCCAGGTAGAGTTTAAAATAATTATAAAAATTCTTATTAATCTTTTGAACAAAAACAAATATATTTTTAAAGCAAATATAGTTTTCAAAGAGAATTTATTTGAAGCACTTTTGATGCTTTCCATAGAATAAGGCAATTATTATTGCCTGGGAAAATTTATTAACTATAAAAAAAAAACAAAAAACCCAGGGGTTGACCATATAGCTCCATAAGTAAAGGTGCCTGTTGCCAGACATGAGAACTTGAGTTCAAACCCCAGGATCCACATGGTTGCCTTCAGACATCCACATGCATGATGGAGCTCCAATGCCAGTGAATTTTCTGCAACTGTTAATTCAGAGAGGAAAACTGTAAAATGGAGAACTACTATTATTGTTAAACTTTTATTTAAAAGAGTGGGACGAGAAACAGCTGATGGCCTTGGACTTCATCCTGTAGGGAATTGCTGTGATGAAACACCATGACCAAAGCAGCTCAGGGAGGAAAGGGTTTATTTCAGCCTATACTTCCAGGTGACAGTCCATCACTGGGGGAAGTCAGGATGGAAACTCAAGCAGGGCAGGAACCTGGAGGCAAGAGCTGATGCAGATGCCATGAAGGGGTGCTGCTTACTGGCTTGCTCAGCCTGCTTTCTTATGGTACCTAGGACCACCAGCCCAGGGATGGCCCTCCCCACAATGGACTGGGCCCTCCCCCATGAATCACCAAATAAGAAATAACACTGAGCCTGATGGAGGCGTTGTCTCAATTGAGGGTCCCTTCTTTCAGATAACTCCACCTTGTATCAAGTTGCCATAAAACTATTCAGCAAAACTTGATACAGATGTTTCTTATCAGAAAAAAAAAAAAAAAAGCAGTTCATGAGTAACCTTCTCTATATATTATATTAGGTTTCAATTTATTGCCTTTGAATCATAAATCTGTTGTGCTTCAAACTTGTCTCCTGGGTCAGCTGGCATAAGTAAAGCCTTGTCTGCAGAGGGCGCTGGGAGGATACTGAGGAGGAAGGCCTTTGTCCTGTGGCAGTCAGCCGCTCCTACCTCAGCTGGCAGCTCAGTGCACTGATAATGACCATGGAGCGTGCCCCTGGCAGTGACGCAGCACAACACAATTAGCGGTTCCTCTCACAGACGGTTTCCCACAGTAGATTTTGGAGAGCTTTATGGTAAGTCTCAGAGGGTTAGCCCTTCTCCACTGGCTGCTCCTGCCTGAGTTCTGAGGTAAGGCACTGAGAATAGCTTCCCAGTGAAGGCTGTCAGCTTGGCTTCTCCCTATGGAGTATTTGCTGAAGAAGTAGCCCACTTGCTTTAACTGTGTCAGTTATGCTTACCAGTCCAAAGCCACAATGTGGCCCAAAGCACGATCTGCTTTGGAGAAAGTTCTGTGAGCTGCTGGGAAGAATGTCTAGTCCTCAGATGCTGCACAGAATATTCTGTAGACAGCTACTAAATCTCTCTGATCTATGTTGAAGTTTAACTCTTAAATTTTTTTGATATTTTTTCCCCCGGAGATGGGGTTTCTTTCTGTAGCCTTGACTGTCCTAAAACTAGCTCAGTAGACCAGGCTGGCCTTGAACTTAGATCCACCCGCCTCTTCCCCCAGAGTGCTGGATTAAAGGTGTGCACCACCACTGCCCAGCTCTGTTTGTTTGTTTGTTTGTTTAAATCTGGATGATTTTTTTGACTAGAGTAGGGTACTGAAATCACCCATCGTTATTATACCTGGGTCTATCTGTCCCCTTAATGTCCAGTAATATTTTATGAAATTGGATACACCAATGTTTGGTGAAAAGTTAGTAAAAATAATCACCATATTTTCCTGTGTCCTTTATTACTTTACCTCTTCTTGCGCACTAAACTTTTAATGCTCCCACGAGAGGGGAAGACGGATCCTACAGTATGCCTTATGCTAGGCTCTGCCAGAGAAGACAGAGCAAAAGTAGAACAAAGGGAAGCTTAGTATTTGATTACCTTTATTCCTCTAACTCTTGGTCTAATCTTACATACTTATTTCAGATTCCAATGGAGCACTGTATTAGTAGTAATAAACAATTGCATTAATATTACTAAAAGTTCTATGAAACTAAAAGTTTGTGATTAAAATTCTGAATTTTTGTTTTAAAATTTTCAAGTAGAAGACTTTTATTCTCTTTCAGTTAATTCTGCTATTTTCCTGAATAGAAGTAACTCCTAATTGTATATAAAGTTATGTAGAAGAGATTGCTTTCTGAGAGTTTGCTTTGTAAACTCAAACTCCTTTTGTAAGGAAACTCTTAGCTTCATGTGATTCTGTCCTACTTTTACTGTTTGCAGTGTCTCAAGCTCTGAGCTGTAAGTCTGAACTTAAATTCTTAACCAAAATATATTTATTTATGGATATGTGCATGTGCACATGTATGTGCAGGTGCCTGAAGAGGTCAGAAGTGGGTATCAGGTCTGAAGCTGGAGTGACAGATGGCTGTGAGCTGCCCAGAATGCATGCTGGGTCTGGAAAATCAGCAACCACTCTAAACTGCTGAGTCTTCTGTCCAGCACCTAACTTACTACTTTTTTCTGACACAGGGTCTCACCATGTTGTCCTGGTTGGCCTGGAACCCACTATGTAGACCAGAAGGCCTCAAATTCACAAGAATCCATCTGTCAAGTGCTGGAATTAAAGGTGTGGGTCATCATACCCGGCTTGAATACTTTTTCTTCCTTTATTTATTAACTTTAATCCAGATCGCAGCCCCCTCAGTTCTCCTCTATTTTTAATTATTTTTAAATGATGTGGTGTTTGTGTGTAGATGCCTAGAGGCCAGAGGCACTGGATGCCCTGGAGCTGGAGCTCAGGAGGTTGTGAGGCACCTGAGGAGGGTGCCAGTGGCTGAAGCTGGGTCCTCTGAGGAGCAATCAGTGTTCCTAACTGCTAAGCAATCTCTCCAGCCCCTGAACTTAAATTCTTAATCTGACTGTTTCTTTTCTAAGATAATCTTTATTATAAAAAACCTTGCAAATAAATAAAAATATCAAGCACCAAAATTAGCCAGACCCAAAGTCTATTCAACTCAATAAATTTTTACAGTTAAAATTAGCATTGAAATGAAATGGGGCTTCACATTTAATTTTATTCACTATGCAATATTATGCCTTTATGTACCACCAATACCACAAAAATAACATAACTGTTTTTCTAGTTTTGACTAGTCTTTTCTAAATTTTGACCCCCCCCCCCAGCCATATGACTACCTAATGTAAAATTATCACTGTGAGGGGAGATGGCAAGGACTGTTTGAGGCATATGGAAAAGGGCATCTGAATATCCACACTGCTCCTACAGTAAGCCTAGTGTTCTCCAGTTAGGTCTCCAGACCATGTAGTTCTAACCTTGACAAGTGTCACAATATGTACACAAGCTGGTGCAAACAGTCACACACGTGCATGCAGGAGCACATCCACACCTCTAGCAAGGCTACCTGAGAACAGTGAGGCCACCGACACCGAGAGCCCACTCTGTAACACGTGAGTCAGGTGAGAGCCTTCGCTACCATCTGTGTAACAACGAGGATTAAGACAGAGACAGAGCTGCTGAGGCTGACAACCCTTGGGCCCAGTCCGTGACTTCAGTGCAGCTCACAGGAACTCATCGTATGTGCGAACAGGCTTGGGAGAGAGTTACTGCTACTTCTCATACCAGTACAGCCTCAAGCACCTCCCCCAAAAGGAGCTAAGGGCGATCAGGAACAGCGGGCCATGCTTCTGAGCACTGAGGAGGGACTGGGAGCACTACTGGCAGTGGGTAGAGTGTAGAGCCTCAAGGCAGTCCCTCACAACAGAGAATGGCAGGAGCCTAGAACTGAGATATCCCATCCTATAGTTGTTTCCTTTAAGGATTTCTGTTCTCAACCAACAGGGAGTTGGCTGATTACACACACCCTTGGGGCCCACAAATGAAGCAACAGTTTCCAACAGAGTGTACTTTGTAAGAATTATGGTTAGAAAAGAACCCACATACAAATGAAGTGGGAAAGGAATTTTAAGTGATCCGATACATTAAGAACAACACAAAGAAAACTTCTTAGAGGCCTAGAAAATTGTGTAAAGTCTGGATTTCAGAGTGGGAAAGAACTCTGGTTACTCAGGGGGATTCTGAAGACTAAAATAATAAAGTATTTCTTCAATACCATTTTACAGTGTTATAATGGAGTGCTGACAGTTCAGTGCTGTAAGGAGGTCACTCTTAAGTTTTTCCATGAGGAGGAGTTTATGAACCTGAATTACTGTGTTTATTTGCTTGCTAGTTTGTCTTTTTGTTGGCACCTGAAGAAATCTATAGTTTGAAGGAAGAGGGCTGTTGTGAAGCATGTTCTTCACGTATGATGTGGCCACCACCAGGCTGGCAGCAGGGCAGCTGATCCCTGGCTAGACTCAACGAGACCTTCTCAAGACGGAATCTACTGACACGCCCCTTCATACACACCGGGGTGGAAGAGCATCAGTGTGGCCTGAGAGTTCAGCCGCTCAGTTTTTCTTGTGCCCCAGCTCTGAGTAACGCTGCACCAGCTGCGTGTGGTCTTAGGAGGCGCTAGAGTATACAGGAGGCTGAAGGCTAGCCAAAGGCGGGCGGGACTCTGTCTATGTAGCTCGTGGGAGTCTGTCGCTCATGCTGGTATGATTTTTACTATGACTATTATTATCATTACCATTATTACTATTGCTACTATTATTATTATGGTTATTATTATTAGTAGTAGTATAGCAGCAGTAGTAGTATTTGTGATGTAGCCTGTAAGTAAACCAATAACTCCCTGAGTCACAGGTTGAACTTGTTTCTTTGGTCTGTTGTCAGTTCCCCTTCTGGGTGATTGGTGATGCAAAAGGAACATTAATTAACCTGCTTTCCCACACATGCTTTCCCTGCTTTCCCACACATGCTTTCCCACACATACTGTTCCAGATTGCAGCCCTGTCTCCTCCACTGACTGATGATCGGAGCAAGGCTGGACTCGGCCTGACGACTGCTAAGACAGACATTAAAGCACTATGTAAACTGATTGGTTTTCCTTTTATTCTTCTTTGCTTCTCCCTAACGATTCTTGTCTTGTTTTGTAATTACAATGAAGCTCTTTTTTAAAACATATTTTGGAATAATTTCATGGTGTGGTGGAGCCCAGGGAAACAGTTTAATCATGTGGTCTGGCTCAGCTAGAAAGAGAAACAAGAGTGAGGACCCAAGAGAAAGGTGCAGACGTGAGGACAGAGAGTCACGGTGATACCCACAGCTGGCGCCCTTCCGATCATCTGCATGCGTGTTAATGGGGCTGTTTTTTTTAGCAAGAGTAGCAAGAGTAGCCATCCCTTACAATGACTAACAATGCTCTGTAATAGTTCATAGTGAAGATCTTCTACTTCAGGAGTCACTCAGCCCAGTATTTCAAGTGAAAAGGAACAAGTAATAAATGTTCCCTGTAATAAGCTGTCATTTCTTACCTTGGATTTCGAATTCCTCACCATCCTCAGCAGAGCCGGAGTCCGAGAGCTGTGCAGAATCACGTGAACTGAACTGGGAGCTGCTGGAGGTGACCCGGAAGCCTGTGATGTTAACGATTGTCATAGTCACAGACAGGAGGAGGGGTCTCTCATCCCTCTCAACTTTAACAGAGGAAGGAGAGCAGAACCCTGCTGGCCCTGAAGCTATCCAGTAACCGGCACTTCTGAAGCTATCCAGTAACCGGCACTTCTTGCTGGTTCTGTGACTCCTGGCCTTAGTTCTTACCTTGGAAACCCATTTTGAAATAAAGCTATTTCTGTGTAGGAATCATGAGATCTACAGTATTCCTAGTCTATCAAGGGGAAAAAAACCCACCACCACCAAAACAGACCACCACGGTACCGACAGCAGAGGAGCCCTTAGCTGAGGCATAACACATCACACAAAGAGCAGAGATGAAAGCCCACAGGGCCGGAGCTTTGCAAAGCCATAAAGAGGTGTGCACAAAGTGGTCTCAGGCCTACTCACTTCCATGCTCAGCTTCCTGGTACGCAGGGAGCAAGTTTTTGGTGCGGATCTGCTGGCGCCGAAGGCGGATCTTCTGCTTCAGCTCCTGGATCTCTCTGTCACTATCTTCCTCCTCTACTTCCTCCTCTTCTAGACACTGGCTCATCATGTTGCATTTCATCAGCTCGATGGCGGCAATCAAGGACTCAGAGATGCTGAAGTGAGCGTTTTCCTGGAGGAAGAAGGACACCAAAAAAAGCTGCTTGTCAGAAGACTAAAAGTATGGAACACCTTGCTGAGTACACTATGGGGAAGCAGAGCTTCTAAGATGTGCTTTCTTCAGGGAAACACCAGGAGAAATGCACGCATCTACTGCTAAGGGGAGCAGACTGGCAGACAACCTGCTCTAGACTCTCTGGCCATGACTATCTCATCTGTTCCACGCTCTGTACAAAAATGAGAGGAGAATCTCAGCTCTCAGCCCAGGGTCTCAGTGCCAGCCTCACTCCCTGGTGCGCCGCTCAACACAATGAAAGAAACTATCGTTTAAAAAGTCACCAATCTGCAAGCACCGGGCATACTGGTGGGAGAGGAACTGCTTGAAGAAAGATGTAGCTCATAGAGCAGCCACAGCAGATGATGAAAACGTTAGTTCCTTAAAGAGGATAGGCATAAAGCAGTATCCCTGATGCTGATGTGATTATCTACCCATGGAGGAACCACCTCCATGGCCCTAATGTTAATTCAGGTGTCTGGCAGCAAACTCTTCCATTATAGGCCACTGAGAAAATGCAGCAGCCAGTGCCGCTGTGCCACACAGACCACCTGCATGTGGTCTGACTAGCTGAAGCTCCACCCAGGGTGTGTTGGGAAATACCTCTTGCTCTGGAGAAGATGAGATGCTTCCAGATCTTCTAAAGAATTCTCATGACATGGCTTCTAAGAATGAAGCAAACTGAACTGAGTCAACTTTTGAAAAAGATAAAACTTGAAGTTTTATCAGCAGCTGTTTTCTCTTATGTCTGCTTTTAAAAATACTCAAGCCAGGTATAATGTCACATACCTGTAATCTCAGCCCCCAGAGGGCAGAGACAGGAGGAATTTAAGGTTTGAGGCTAGTCCAGGCTGCATAGTAAAACCCTGACTCAAGACCAACAGCAAAATGTTGTTTATAGTTGTATCTAATCCATGTCTAAGGCTTTCAGACTCTGCCTACTGGACACTGCAGTTCTTTCTAGTTTTTTGCTGATGGACACTTCACTTTTCGCCACTAATTAAACTGATGAAGCCATGCCATCATTCTTGAAACAAGGGCTAATGAAAGGAGAGAACATGGCAGGAATTCTAAACAGGTAAGATAAATATCATGTCCCAACATAAAAGACTAGCGAACAGATATTATGTACACATATTTGAACCCAGGAATAAATATAGAACTTGGCCAGGTGGTGGCGCACGCCTTTGACTCTAGCACTCAGGAGGCAGAAGCAGGTGGATCTCTGAGTTCGAGGCCAGCCTGGTCTACAGAGTGAGTTCCAGGACAGCCCGAGCTACACAGAGAAACCCTGTATTGAAAAACAAAGCAAGCAAACAAACAAAAAATAGAACTTGATTCTGGAAGAAGTATTTATGTGAGGTCACAGGGGTCAAAGAATAATAATCATGTGACTAAAATTCAGTATTTCTGCAAAGAGTAGCCTGGGACTAAAGCTGAGCATATGCTCCCTACAGAGCTCCCCAGAAGAGTTGCCAAGCTTGCTCAGCTCACAGTTACTCATGAGGCCTCGGAATCTCATTAGAGCTATGGCAGCAGAGACCATCAGCCCAGATCCCCTGCTGCATGATCTACCATCGGGCCAGATCCCCTGCTGCATGAACTCCCATCAGGGCCAGATCCCACACTGCATGAGCTCCCATCAGGGCCAGATCCCACACTGCATGAGCTCCCATCAGGGCCAGATCCCACACTGCATGAGCTCCCATCAGGGCCAGATCTCACACTGCACGAGCTCCTATCGGGCCAGATCCCACACTGCACGAGCTCCCATCAGGGCCAGATCCCACACTGCACGAGCTCCCATCAGGGCCAGATCCCACACTGCACGAGCTCCCATCAGGGCCAGATCCCACACTGCATGAGCTCCCATCAGGGCCAGATCCCACACTGCATGAGCTCCCATCAGGGCCAGATCCCACACTGCATGAGCTCCCATCAGGGCCAGATCCCACACTGCATGAGCTCCCATCAGGGCCAGATCCCACACTGCATGAGCTCCCATCAGGGCCAGATCCCACACTGCATGAGCTCCCATCAGGGCCAGATCCCACACTGCACGAGCTCCTATCGGGCCAGATCCCACACTGCACGAGCTCCCATCAGGGCCAGATCCCACACTGCACGAGCTCCCATCAGGGCCAGATCCCACACTGCACGAGCTCCCATCAGGGCCAGATCCCACACTGCACGAGCTCCCATCAGGGCCAGATCCCACACTGCACGAGCTCCCATCAGGGCCAGATCCACACTGCATGAGCTCCCATCAGGGCCAGATCCCACACTGCACGAGCTCCTATCGGGCCAGATCCCACACTGCATGAACTCCCATCAGGGCCAGATCCCACACTGCATGAGCCCCCATCAGGGCCAGATCCCACACTGCACAAGCTCCTCATCTGCCCCTCGGAGTGCCTCACCTTTTCCAGGTCTGCGCAGCTGCCAAAGTCTTGCTCAGAGAGGTAACTGATGAGGGACTGTCCTTCTGATGGTCTTCTAAACATGCCTTCGCCGGAGCAGAGGTACTGACCACCCTCTGTGGGAATTGAAGTGTGGACATAAAATTTCAGTCTTGAAACAAAAACTTGTAACAACCATGCTTCTTCAAGAAGTCTGATGATCTTACTATTAAAGGTGCTCTCAACTCTTCCCAGGGAAGAAGGACTTGGATAAAAGACATCTATCTTCTAATGACATTATTTAGACTCTTTAAGAGTTCCAGAGCACCAAACCTCTTGGAAGGAGAATGATGGAATAAATGTGAGATCCTAGAGATAACCCTTTTACTATCTAAATTCATCCATAATAAACTGTCCTTCCTACTCCACCAAAGAGAGAACTAACTCAGTGCTGAGTGTAGGGAAAAGACATAAATGCTTCCTTCCACCTGTGAGTGAGTCCCACGTGGAACTTGTCTCCTGGGAATTACACAAAGACCCACAGTCAAGGCTCTCGCTCGCTCAGGCTGCAGTCACCTGTGGTACTACAGACACACGTGGTGGCACTCAGAGCATAAGAGAGGGTGGGGACCACAGGGAGTGGAATCACAGTGCTGAAGATGGCAGAAGGACAGGAGAGAGAGAGAGAGAGAGAGAGAGAGAACACAGTGTCCTCCACAGACCCCACAAGTGCTCAGCAGGCTCAAGGAGAGAGCAGAGCAGGACAGTTTCAGCCCGTGCGTTCCAAGCGCTCAAACACTGTTCTCCACACAGAGAGCTGGGGTGCTGACTGCCCTGCTCTGGCCAGAGGAGGGAAGGGCTCTCTGAAATTCACCCCATCACTGCAGGAGTCTAGTGTCAGTGACCACAGCAGGAAATACAGCACACATACAAGCGAACAACAGATACAACATTTAACTCTCTCATTCCCAAAGCCTTCACAACAGTCCAAGAACACAGAACACACGGAGGAGATGGGATGCCAGTGTGTCTAAGGGAAAGAGGCCAGGTAACCCCAAGGTGAAAACAAATCAAAATGGCTTCTAGTCTCCTTCTCCTCCATCTTTTAAAAAGCAGTGTGACAAAAGTGCCAGCTAACCTCTTGACAGACTTGTTTAAAAGACAGTTTTCAGGTGGTAAAATCAAAACTAGGAGTATGGAAAATTTTCAGTATATTGATACTATGTTTTAAAACAGTATCAGAAGATTTACCTTCCGTAATGAAAATGAAACTCAGGAAAGTGATTAAAAGCAACATCAAGTCAGTTCTGGAGAAGTCGAAGATAACGGCTTCAAAGCAGAGGATTTAGTCAGCAGAGCGAAGGAGAAGCTTCAAGAGAAGGTAGACACCGAGCATGCTGACACATGGCTGCAATCCTAGCACTTGTAAAGAGGAACACAATGTGTTTTGGGGCCAGGACCGGTGACATAGTGAATTTAAGTCCAACGTGGACTATGTAGCAAAATGTCTCACAAACAAGGAGGTTGGTAAAGGTCTCATAAGATATGAGAAACTGATATTCAAAAGTAAATTAAAAATTGTCAGTCAGTCAGGTGGTGGTGAATGCCTTTAATCCCAACATTCTGGAGGCAGAGGCAGGTGAAAATCTCTGAGTTTGAGGCCAGCCTGGTCTACACACTGAATTCCAGGACAGCCGGGACTACATAGAGAAACCCCGTCTCAAAAAACACAAACAAGATGTCCAGTGTGGATGCCCGAGATGTGAGCAGTATGCTCTGGAAGAGAAGATGATTAAATCATATGCAACTGTTTTCCCTGACTAATAATGCCAAGTTTTCAGATGCTACACATAGTAATTTTGTATCCTTCTTGTGGGTCTGGCAGTAGGCTCTGCTTCTGTCTACTGAAGAAAAGTCAGCAATCACCACGGTACTCTGATAAGAAACGACGGAAGAGATGCAGAAGAGATGGTTTGTTGCCTAGCCAGATGGTATACCATATAACCTGCAACACCGTTCCAGTGTCTTTGGCTCTGTAAGCCACTGGGTCTCTGTCCTGAGCCCCCACCTCCTAAGGGCACCCACTGAACTGACTCAGTAGTTCCTTTTGCTCACTCACAATCTGTTTTCTGGCGGTTTCTTCTCCATAAGGTCCTGCAGACTTTCTTCTTTAACTTTCTCTTATTCAAAATAACACACCAGTGACTTCTCCATTACTAGCAGGTGTTAGTTCCTGGTCCTCCCTCACCACTGTTTTACTAACACACCCAGACATTAATAACTCCATCATTATAGTACTCAGATGAGAGGGAGAGAGGAGGAGGACAGAATTACTAGAAAACGTTCCATGACTAGCATGGGGTATGCAGGCACACAGGGAATGAAGACCGGTGAAGGAAAAGGAAACAGGGACTCTGGATCGGGCAAGACCCATGCAAGGACACGAGGAATAACACATATTCTGGTGTTAAGTCAAGGGAAATAATCCACAGTCAGTCTTCAGTTAAAATGCGCCCTGCCACTGACCCGTCATGAGGCCTTAGTCAAACAGCAGGCCTGTTTCACCCTTGGGCAAAGCAGAATTGCTTTCTCTTGACTATGGTTTCCAGAAGCTATTGGTAGAATAACTAGGGCATTTGGAAGCATGTTTAGGGTACGACATGTATCATGTAAAATAGCAGTATCCTCTTATAGATAGGTCCCAGCACCACAACAGGATCAAACCAGGCAGACTTGATTTGACACCAGACTGGAAAGAGAAAGGTTTTGAAGTAAGCGAGGCGGTCACAGAGGAACAGAGGGATGAAGGGGTGGGAGGTGGGGGCTGGCTCCCAAACCTGCAATGGGATCTTCAACTATAATGGTGATATTCCTGGGGCCTCCTGCAGGTAAAGAGGGACAGAGGAGAATCCAGACACAACAACAGGATTAGAGAGAAGGGAAAAGAAACCACACCCACCCGTGACTTTTACCTGGCAGAAGTGGTGACATTAACTCCCAAAAGGGAACACTGGGGCTGAAGGAGGGATGACTCGGACAAGAAGCTACAAGACCCATGCTCAGACCCTTCTGCAGAGGATTTTCCCGGCTCCCTTTTCCCATGCAGGTTACCATGGTTTCTGGAATCCACACAGATTCAAGAATGGAGCCAGGGAGGCTGGGAATGTCACTCTGTAGAGCTCTTGCCCAGCAGGGATAAGACCTTGGGTTCCATTAAAAAAAAAAAAGGGATGTGGGGAGCAGGGAAGTTTTATATGCTCAAAGACCACTGCCCTCACGTGGAGCAGACACCAGGGCTCCAGTAGATGTGACTTGAGGATCTAACCCCAACACTCTATAATTGAGAATGTTCATGGAAAGAAGCTTTGATTTGGAGATTTTTCTCCTAAGGAGTTCAAATAAGTCATGTTAAATCCTTGAAGGAAAACAGAGATGAACATTTGTGATTCAGGTTTTAGTTGAGGCCTTAAGTTTTCGTCTTTCTAGAAATTACAGACAGACAAGGGCAACTCCAGTTGCCAAAGGAAATCTCCTTCATTATGTCTCATTACATACTTCCTATTTTATTTTTATTAATTTTGTATCTGGGGCATTGCTGACTCATAATGGCTTTGAGCACAAAAATTAGTGTTATACTTACTGTAAGGATCTTCTATCACGAGTAATGCCCAAGCAAAGCCTCAAACCCCGGTTACCCCGGGAAGACTGGCAACGTGATGCGGAAGCAGGACACCTACCTTCCCCACCCAGGCTTGCTCCTGGCCAGCTAGCAGCTCTCTTTGTGCAAGGGTGGGGGTGCAGGGCGAACGGCCCTGCTCTGACTGCCTCGGTCTGGGTTAGTGACAGCAGTCACCCTATCTACTTGGTCCAAGGTCACACTGCCCACCCATACTCACTACTAACCCTGTTAACTGTACTGATAGTACTCTGCGTCAGTATTATATCCTGTTCAAACCTCTAAGGAAGGAATCTAATAGGATTATCTGTAAACCTCTTCAAGACTCTGCTGAAGTCAGAGATTCAGTCAAAGAATTCAGTTAAAACTTCGGTACTCATACTATCCCAATGCTAAGGAACTATGGAAGAATCAGGGAAGCATTTAGTACTTAGCATCATGTAAAGGAAAGTATACAACATACTCAGGCTTTTTCAGTTCTACACAATAAATGTCTTTCATGACAGAACAGAGCATCATGTCATCCAGGACATTTCTTCTCTCTGCCATCTGAAAGCCTCAAGAGCAAGCCCTCCTTCCTCCAGTAGCTGATGCCCATCTTTACCTGCGGCTCCTCTGGAGGCAATGTTGGTATCCGAGTGGGAGCGAATATGGCTCTTCTTTGTCCCGCTGGCAACAGGGGCTGCCTGCCCTTCTGAGAAGCTGGACCTTCGAAGGATGCTGCCTGCCTGACTCTGCCTACCTGCCTCTTGGTCCCCTAGAGAAGAAGCAGCAGAATCTGGCTTCTGAGAGCTGCTGGAGGAGAACAAGTGCGAGCTGCTACTCTCGCCATTGCTGCTGTGACTCTGACAACTGGCAGTCCGGCCATGAGGATCTGGGTTGCCAATGGCCAGGTACTCAGGCCCCTCACTGACATCACTTGGGGAGTCATTTTGGCTGCTGACCCAGGATGCCTCTAGGGGGCTAGTCAGAGTGCTGGAGCTCATCTCCTGTGCGGTCTGTGGGGAACCCTGGGCTACAGTGGAGTCTGAAGGCAGCGGAGCTTGGGTGGTTTGAGATTCTGCTGGTGAGAGGCATTCTCTGTCTTCTTGAGGTTGCCAGGGAGGGCTAGAGAGCGAAAAGGAAGTAGATCTTCTCTCTGGAATACAGAAAGGGTAAGGGAGAGAAGGAGATCTGGAGTTCTAAGGTACGTACACAGGCCTACAGGAAAGGTGCTCAGGACACGTGTCACCCAGAAGAGGTCAGCCTAAAGGAGCTGGTTTAGAAGCAGCTACAGTGAGGCCACGGGTACTTGACCTAGTGGCTTTCCTGCTTCTCCACACAAATCACTCAACTGAAAGTGAGAGAAGTCATGAGAACAGCAACCTCACAGGACTGTTCTACAGATCAAATGAAGTAATACATACAAATTGATTCTAACACAACCCAGCATGGCGCAGGCACTCTAAAAAAATGCTAGCAACTGAAGACCTTATTTGCAACATGGAGCAGAGGCTCAGGAGCCTCTAATTATACTCCGTAACTTTCCATTTAGTTTTGTAAGGCAGGGTCTCATTCTGTGGCCCTGGATACCCTTGAACTTGTTACCATCTTCTCCTTTATGTCTTCTGAGTGCTGAGAGTACAGCCGTGTACCACCACATCAGGCAGCTGCTGCTACATACCTTTTTATGGTGCCTATCACAAAGACGTGAAGTTTGACAGCTTATACCAGTCCAAGCCTAGATTCCCAGCCCGTAGTCACTCTCAAAAGCTCTCTGCTTTCCAGACACATGAAGATACACATAAGGACTGCCCATTCCCACCCCTACATCTAACTATACTTTCAAGGCCAGCCTGGGCTACCTAGTAAAACTCTACCTCAGTAAACAGAAAAGAACAGAATGAACACATGAATGAAAGAAAGAAGGAAGGGAGAGAGGGAGGGAAGAAGCAAGGAAGGAAGGAAGGAAGGAAGGAAGGGGCTAAAAAAAAAAAGGCAGGTAGGTTCGGACCTGCGAGCACTCCCAGAAGTCCTATACTTCCCAGGCCTAAAATACATGCAGCAATCACATGGCCCCATACCTGAGCTGTGGCTGGACTGCGGCATCGACTGAAGGCTGGAGGAGGACCCGAAGTAGGAGTGCTGAGCATAGCTAGTTGGAGGGGTGTATGTGGAGCCAGGCAGAGCCGTCAGACTCTGGCTCTTTGTGACCAGCAGTGGGCTCTCCTGCTTTCTGGCAAACTAAAACAAAATAAACAAAAACCATTTCAGAGTGGAGCACAAGACCTTGGAGGAGACACAGTCATCACTGCAGAAACGCTGACAGAGGCCAGTCTTCGGCAGTGCACCTGGACCGTAGCTACGTTCTACCCAGTATACGACACAGACACTGTGAAGTGCTGCTGTAGCCACAGCTTCTGCACTGGAATCCTCTGTGTTCTCCCCTGTAAGCAGTGCAACAATGAACACAAGCCTGGGAAGGGGGTCAGGAGTAGAGGTTACTTGCTCTGCAAGCATGAGGTTGGGAGTTCATATCCCCAACACCAGTGTAAAATCCAGGGGGCATGGCAGCATGCATGGGAAGCAGAGGACCTCGGGAGCATGCTGGCTACTAGTTATATTATAACTGTATCAACAAACTCCAGGTTCATCTAGAGACCCTGCCTCAATATATAAGATAGAGAGCAATCAAGGAGGACACACCCAACACCAGTCTCTGGTCCCCACATGTAGATACAGACACACAAATGCATGTGCACCTGCAAACACTAATATACCCACACACCTGGGAACAGGCATACAAACGTATGTACACCACACATAAACATGCCAGAATTATGCACATGGAATCAAAAGTCAGATAGACTAAGCCATGTACATCACTTATAAGCATCTGACCTAGGCTCTGGGTGAGAAGGCAAGTGTGTGCTTCAGGGCCTTTTTTTCTTTTTTAGACAGGGCCTTGCTATGTCACCTTGGCTGGCCTGGTACTCGTGATGTAGCTCAGACTATCCTGCCCTCAAGCTTGTGTCAATCCCTGCCTCTTAGCCTGCCAGGAACTGGGATTACGACAGTGAGTCAGGCCTGGTCCTGGCCCCTAGTGACTCAACTTCTTTCTTACTTTCTTCTTTTGTGGTAGGTCATACATTCTTATGTACACACGTGTTCACCTGTGCACAAACATGTGGAAGCCAGAGGTCACTACCTACCGCGTGTCCTCCTCTATCATCCACCACCTTCTTTTTGAGACAGGCTCTCTCACTGAACCTGAGGTTTCCAGTTAGGCTAGAGCAGTGGTTCTCAACCTGTGGGCCCTTTGGGGGCCAAATGACCCTTTTGTAGAGGTCTCCTGAAACCACTGGAAAACAGAGATACTTACATTCTGATTCATAACAGCAGCAAAATCACGGTGATGAAGTAGCAACAAAAATAATTTTATGGCTGGGTTCACCACAATATGAAGTGCATTAAATGGTCTTGGCATTCGGAAGGTTGAGAATCACTGCCTAGACTAAGGGGCCGGCAATCCCCACTGCTGCAGTCAGACATGCACATCTCCATGCGTGGCTGTGCACGGCTTCTGCGAGTCTGAACTGAGGTCCTCCTGCTTCTGTAACAAGCACTTTACCCACTGAGCCATCTCCCAACACTTGAGTGACTTTCTTTATAAAAAGACAGTGTCTTCTCCAAGAGTCAGGAGGGTTACATAAGACAGCATGTACTGTGAAGTACTGCAGCAAGCCTGGCACAAGGGGAGTGTTCCGTGGACGGTGACCACAGTCAACAGTAAAACAACCAGGAGAGACAGGAGACCTCCACTCGACAAGGTGTTTGGACTGAAATGTTAACAACGGAGTAGGGAGTTTTGCCTCCTTCCCTTCCCTTCCCTTCCATCCTCTTCTAGACCCCTCACTCTCCCTCGCCCCTCTTTTTATTATTAAGATCAGCCCTCATAGCTTAGAACTTACATAGTGCAGGCTGGCCTCAAACGCTGACCCGTCTGCCTCACCCTCTCCAGTGCTGGGGACTACAGTGTTGGCCAACTTGACACAGCTAGTTAATCAGGAGGAGGGAACCTCCGTTGAGAAACACTCCATTAGGTTGGCCAGCAGGCAAGTCTACATGTTATGGTTGTGTAGCTTAGTGTTCTAGGATTCCTACAGTGTGAGAGGGACTGTCTCTGACTCTGCTTTCGTAGCTTGTTATGCTTGGTTTGACTGACATCCCTGGGAGGCCTGCTCCTTTCTAAAGTGAGGTGGATCTGGGGGAGAGGGAAGGTGGAGGGGAAACTGCAGTTGGAATGAAGAAAAAAAACAAAAACAAAAAAACCCAACAGGCCAAGCAAGCCATGAAGAGGGAGCAAGCAGCATCCTTCCATGGCCTCAGCGTCAGCTCCTGCCTTGAGTTCCTGTCTCAGGGGACTGTCACTCAGGGTATACAACCCAAATAAGCTCTTTCCTCCCCCAAGTTACTCTAGGTCTAGATGTTTTGTTATAGCAATGGAGAGCAGACTAAGACAACAGTCGCATACCACCACACCCAGCCAGCTCTTTATAAGCATTTTAAAACTAAGTCTGTCGGCTCACAGCCGCCTCAGTGAGGAAGTCATGGGTGACTGTGGAGTGTACATTATGGTGAAATGGAGAGGTCTGGGACAGACATGGGTGATTCTTCACCCCTGTTACCATGGACGCGTCGATCTGAGCCAGCAGACGGGGGTTGTTCTGTTCCACAGCTTCCAGGCACTGGAGCATGGCTGTGACGTGGGCGTCACTCAGCAGGAAGGCAGTTTCTAGGAAGAAAAGAGGTACCACAGTGCTAAAGAGAAGCTTAGAGAAGGAGACAGAATACAGAGGAACTGAGGAAGAGCAAGCCTCTGCGTAGAGGAGGGACTCGGGGACAAGTACAGTATAGGAAAAGCTATATGCAGTCTAACGTAAGAAGTCTCAAAATCAGAAAGGCCCAGAATTGGATCCTGGCCCTGAGTGCCTCTGGCCATCAGCTAGGCTCTCTGCTAACAGTGAGCAGTACATAAAGCACTCAGCTCGTGGCCTTTCTTCTTACAGTCTGCATGGAGGAGCACAGGACACCTGAGTACGGGTGTGCTTCATGGGAGGCGAGAAGAAGACTGGCTGTGTGTTTCTCAGTACAGTCTATGGCATCAAGTGAAAAATTAGGAGATGCTGGCTTCAGAAGTACTCTACAGAGGACAAGAGAGATGGAAGATAACACAGAACTACACGCAAAACCCCGTGTGGCCTCTACTTACCTGTGTAGAATTTTCTGATGTACTGTCTGTCCCCGAGCAGAGGCCGGAGCTGGGCTGAGAGACAGTGGCACTGCAGGCTGTGCTGCAGCCACAGCTCTGCGACAGTGTGCTCACTCACGCTCTCTGTGTCGCTCTGGCCACTCTCATGCAAACTGATGAACTGGGGAGGCAAAGAGGCCCAAGTCAAACACAGATCCTGGCAGACACAGGTAAGGGCAGGCTACCAAGAGGTATCTTCTCCAGCTAGCTTCCAGAAGGTACAGGAGGAGGAGACTAAAGGGATAGATAGATTTTCTACTCTACCAGACCCCAGGTAAGTCCCAGGAGGCAATCCCAGGAGAAGCAAGGCTGCTACATTTGGCTCTTTGAGTCCTATCTCCAAAGAGGTACCTACTCTAAGATAGGCACAAGAAGGACTCCAAGGGCTGTGACCTCTGGACCTCTCTGACTTCTCTATTTCAGAAAGCCTTCGGAGAGAAATGTGGTATGTGTATATGTAGATGGGTGGGTCTAGAAGAAAAAAAAACACCACCAAAGATTTACTTAAAAACAATTTTTCCCCCAGTTTTTGCTTCTTTTATGTGTATGAGTGTTTTGCCTGAATATCTTTGTGTATCATATGGATGTGTTGCCTGCAGAGTTCAGAAGAAGGTGGCATATTCCTGGAGACTAGAGTTACAGTTGGTTGTGGGTACTGGGAATTGAATCCAGGTCCTCTGGAATAAAAGCCAGTGTTGGAGCGACCCTACTTAAACATTAATGGCCTAAGTCATCCATACCAACCTACTGACACAAAGTCTTGGCCTCTGTGGGAAAGTACTAACCCTAGAATGTAGGAATCGGTTCTCTCCGCCATCAGGATGACGCTTGGCATGTAGCCAGCAGGCATGAGTAGGCACTGTGGCTGTGGTTCATTATAGAAAAAAGGTTCGCGCTTCCAGGTGTGGCTACTCGATTTAGCCCACCTCGCATCACAGGAGCAGCCAATTTACAGTGACGGCGGCGTGGCAGCTGCTGATGGGATTAAGGCAATGCATATAAGGGGCTGGGAAGGTAGCCGGGAGGATTGGAAGGAGGATTGAAGGAGGAGAAGGAGGGCATTCAAGGGGCTGGAGGAAGAAGAAGGTAGAAGCAAGCGTGTTGTAACAAGGAACCTGAATAAAGCTGCTTGAAGAAGAACACGGTTGTAGCTTGCCTTTTATTCCGCGGGACGGAGCAGAGGGCAAGCCACACTAGAACAGATAGCTATAGATCTTGTAGACAGGTAGCCTTGGTGGGAAAGTAATAGCCTAAATTAGAACAAATGAACAATAGATCTTATGGACAGATACATAGTGACCTGTTTCGCCTGTACTTCTTCACACAGCCAATTTCCTGTTCCTGAGAACACCTGCACTCTCCAGAAACAAAGAAGACCCTACGTCATCCCCCTCCCCACATCCAGCTTTTATGTATATATAATCCCGTGTGGAAAAATTAAAATTTGACAGCTTGATCAGACTTCCAGACTTGCTGTCTGTTTCTTATGTGCCCTTGTCCCCCATTTTCTCTTTCAGGTGGTCCCTTAGTCCCTGTCCACTGCCCTGCAGACCGAGGCAAGCCAGTGCTCTTAACCACTGAGCCATCCAGCCTCAAGGTTCTCTTAAGAGTTCTAGTTGTAACAACCTCTGTCTGGAACCTTCTCCTCCTTCAGTGTTTCTAAGAACAAGGTCTCATAGCTGGAATGGGCACCACAGAGTGCATCAGTAGCAATGTCTACAGCACCACATCTTAGGTGCGGCAGCACATGCCTGTTAAATCAAGGGCAGCCTGGGCTATCTAGTGACACTCTACCCCAGCAGACAGAACACAATGAACGAATGAATGAAAGGAAAGAAGGGAGGAGGAAGGAAGGGAGAGATAGAGAGAGTGAGGAAGAAAAGAAGGAAGGAAGGAAGGAAAGATGAGGAGGTAAAAGAAAATAGCAGGTCCTGGCCTTTTCACAAACACAGAAGACTAATATGAAACCCTGTGGCTTTGTTCTCTGAATATTTAGAAAAATATACTTCCTGACCTCATCTTAGCAATAAATCTAACAGCTAGGGTGCACATGAAACAAAACAGGCCATTCAAAGAGAAATAAAGAGGGACGATGGATGGATGTTTCAGAGTAATTTCATTCATCTAATTTAGATGCCTTTAAATTTTTCTATAATAAAAAGTTAAGTACAGAGCTAGGCAGTGGTGGCACACACCTTTAATCCCAGCACTTGGGAGGCAGGGGCAGGCGGATTTCTGAGTTCGAGGCCAGCCTGGTCTACAGAGTGAGTTCCAGGATAGCCAGAACTACACAGAGAAACCCTGTCTCGGAAAAAAAAGAAAAGAAAAGAAAAAAGATAAGTTAAGTACATACATAAAATTGTCAGTGATTATTCTAGAACCAGCTGTGCAACTTTGTTGGACGATTTCCCTGGCTGCAAACATGGAGCACTATGTGGACCTGGAGATTTGAGAATCCAGAGCAAGCCAAAGCTCGTAAGGTGGCATTCAGAGCACTGGACTCTGGACTCCAGAAACTGCTCTCCTTTCTGCCTGATGTACCTTTCTGCACTCAAATTCTTGCCATTGATCCTAGATTTCTTTTGTTTGTATGCCTGTTGTTTTGAGACAGGATCTCTCTGTGTAGGCTTGACTGTCTTAACTTGCTCTGAAGATCAGGCTGTCCTTGAACTCACAGAGATCCACCTGCCTCTGTCTATCAAGCTCTGGGATTAAAAATGTGATTTTTAAGAGTTTCATTAAACTCTTTCCCCTTTCCCAGGAGATGAGAAAACACCCTGGAGTGACGAGCTTGTACGGCTGCTCGGTTGGTTAAGCCTCCCTCTACGTCAGTGACAGACATCTACCTCAGGGAGAAAAGGCTCTTCCAACAGAATACTCATGGAAGACTCTCATCCACCCCAGCGAGCCAGCTGCCCTTTCATTCTTACCTTCTCAACGTGAAGGGCTGAGTGTGGGCTGAGCCAGCGAATGTCTTTCACGAACTGCCAGTAATCAGCCTGGCGGCAACATACCTGCCAAACAGACAGCAGTGTGAGTAGATCACCCACCCAGACAAAGCCCCACACGGCTGTTGGGAGAGGCAGCTGGGGGAGACAAAAGCTGGACCCAGCAGCCCAGCTCTGTAATATCAACTCTTGAGAGGTGGAGGCAGAAGATCTTGAGTGCAAGGCCAGCCTGAGCTATATAGTAAGACCTTATTTCCAAAACAAGAAAACAGAACAGAAGGCGGGGAGGGAAGAGGGGAGGGGAGAGGATGAGAATAGCCTGCTTCCACAAAGGCTGCCAACAGCAATCAAAGGAATGTACACATTTATTCTTTAAAAATTATTTCAATTGTTTTTGTGTGTATGGGTGCATGTGTTCACATGTTCCCAGAAGTCAGATCAAGCTTGGGTGAAGATCCTCAGGAGCACCTTTCCCCTTATTTTTGAGACAGTCTCTCAGTAGAACTCCTCGGTGTGCTGGCCTGACTGGCTGGCCTGTGATTCCTAAGGAGCCCCTGTCTCTCTGCCTCACCAGCACTGGATTACAGTGAGCGCCACCTCACCAGGTTCTGGAGACTGAACCCAGGTCCTTGTGAGGGAGCACTCTACTGGCTGAGCCCTAAACCGTTCTCCTGAATAGGTACTGCATGCATACGATCTGAGGGTTACCTGCCTTCTGCTCCTTTTCCCTGCACTGTACCTACAAGGTAATTCTTAAAACTAATCCAGCTAGCTGTTAAAATACCAAAGCTCTGGGTTCTATTCCCAAGGACTGGGGAAGGGGGTCAGATCAGGACAATGGTAGGGACCACTATAAAGAATTATATGCCAATTCATTGGAAAACATATAACAATAGTTAAATTTCAGCCAGTAGAGTGCTCCCTCACAAGGACCTGGGTTCAATCTCCTGAACCCAGGTGAGGTGGCGCTCACTGTAATCCAGTGAGGTTAGGCAGAGACAGGCAGCTCCATGGGATTCATTTAATCTACCAAAACTGAACGGAGAAGACATAGAAAACCTGAACAGAGCAATGAGTGATACTTTTTAAATCACTGTCAAAACATGTCCCAATACAACAGAGCTCAGGACCAGATGGCTCCAAATCAAATTACCATGCCTCTAAAAAAGCTGTGATATAAAGCCAGACAAAGACAGAACACAAACAAACACTGTTGGCCAAAATCCCCAATGAACATAAATACAAAGCTTGTCAACACAGCACTAACTACCTGAATCTACAAGCACATTAAAGAGACTGTACGCCAGCCGACAAGATGGCTCAGTGGGGAAACACACCTGCTACTAAGCCTGCCAACCTGAGTTTGATTCCCAGCACCAATATGGTGGAGAGAACCAACTCTGAGTGCATGCCACCCACAATAAATAAGTAAATGTAAAAATCTTTTTAAAAAGATTATATGATCTACAATGCAATCCTTACACCTAAGGCTCAGAGGACACAACGGTAAGAAGAGCCATAAGACTAAAATGCCTGCTGGGACACAGTGACTTCCATATGTGACAGGGAAGCTGCACTATGAAATCTTAACAATAGGATTGTCTAAACAAGACCTGCACAGTGACAGCATCAGTTGAAATGTCAAAGTGGAGGGGAAAATTTCACAGGGCCTCACCCCAGATGAAGAGCTACAGATAATCAATAGCTGCTTAAAGAAGACAAATAGTCTTCTCTGGAGATTTTTATGTTAATGGCATATTATAATCACTATTTTACACTTTGCCCTTTTCACTTAACACACCTTGTAGCTGACTCCAAATCACAACTTTAATATAGGCGTGTGTGTGTGTCGCACAGAGGATCCAAGGGTAACTGGTGGCAGTTGGTTTCCTGCTTCTACCATGCTGGTCTCTCAAGTGGTCAGACTTGGCAGTGAGCACTCACTGAGACATCATGTTGGCCCATTAGTTGTTTTTAATTCATATGTGTATATATATTTTAAAATATATGTGTATACATATTTAATATAAAAACCAGGAGCTAAGCATGGTGCCCCATGCCTGTAAATGCATACAGGAGAGAGAGCAGGACGATCTCAAGTTGAAGGTTAGCCTGGGCTACATAGCAAGACCCTGTCTCAAAAATACAAAACAAAAGCAAAAAATGAGGACAAATAAAAGGAAGTTATTCATATTACTTTCATAAGTACACACTCTCTGGAAGGAAGCTAGTAAAAAGTAGTAACTTACAGGATCAGAAGATAACAAGAGACTTTTTACTATATATTTTTTTATACTCTTAAATTCTTAAAAATAAATAAATAAATAAATAAATAAATAAAATTCTTTAGCCATGTAACCATGTAAAAGTGTATTATATAGTCAAAAATTAAGTGACACATATGGTACAATCTTAACTATTTTAAAAGGCATAAGATTACCTTTTAAATATAAGAATTTAAATATACAGAAAATAAAGAACATCCAAAAGAATGCTCAATGGTGATATTATTACTTGGTATTAAGTTTATGGGTGAGATTTATTTTTCTGAGTCTTTATGGCATATGTTAAAGTTTGAACAAGTAAGGAATATATTATGAGTTAGGCACAGTGGCATACAACTTTAATTCTAGTACTTGGAAAGCAGAGGCCAGCCTAGTCTACAGACTGAGATCCAGGATAACAGGGGCTACATACATAGAAACTCTGTCAGGGCTGGGGGCTGGGGAAGACAAAATCAGGCTACCTTAGGCTGGAGAGATACAGCTCTGAGGTTAAGAGTGCAGGCTGCTCTCACAGAGGACAGTTCCCAGCACTCACATGTTGCCCACAGCTGCCTGTAACTGCAGTTCAAGGGCATCCAATGCCCTCTTCTGGCTTCCATGGGGACTAAGCACACGCATGGTGCACATACATACATACATAACATACATAACAATAAATCATTTAATTGGGCCATCTACACTGCTAAGCTGTTTCTTGTGCTAGGGGAGGGGCCCTTTCACTTCTCAGCTGATCCATCTCAGGAACTGTCTCCACATTCCTGAGCTGCAGAACAGAGATGTTATCAATACACCTGGCCTTATAGGCACAGTAAAAGGTGTCCCTGATGACTGACAACAATGAGATCCCGCTAAGATGCCATTACAACTTCCAGGGCCCTGAGTGGTTAAAACAAAACACAGCTCACATCCATAGCACATCCTTTTGAAAACAAAGAGGAGAAAGGACCAACAGGAATCATTGTGTCCCTTCCTCTTTCCAAGGGCACAGCACCCAGAATAGCTTCCTGATGACACAGCAGCCTGAAAACTTTGAAAGTACTAAACTTTCTGGAAGGAAACGACAGGGGCAAAAACAAGTCTGACACCGGAATTTAACTCTTAGACCTTAACAAGGCACAGGGCCGCAATAAAACTGACATGGAGCTTCTGTGTCAGGCTTTTTCCTTCTGGAGCCTCTGTGTACTGTGTGTCTGCATGTCAGGTGGTTTTCTCTGCTCACAGTTACTGACGCTAGTGTTGGAAGTGCTCAAACACATTCTTTAACATGCTTCATTCTGAAGGACGGGTGCTTTTATAGGATAGCTTTCATGCTATGGTTTTTAAGAATTCTAACGAGAGATGCTAACACCATTCTGCATCTGCAAGCTTGTTCTATTTGAGAGACTCATCAACATTTCTCCCTTTGCAGTACAGATGGTGAGACTATCATGTAATTGGTTACGTTACTATGTGACAATGTAAAATTAGTAACAGGGCCAAGAAAAGAACTTTTGTTATCAAGGCACAAGCACTTTAACCACTGAATGACAGCACACTAATCTGGTAGCTATTTTGGTCACCAGCCTGGGAAATTTGCACTTTGTTTTTAACAAAACATTCTGGCAGGAATCCCAACCTTGTGAATGGAACACTGGGTAGTTCAATACAAATTAGCATAAAGAACACTAGGATGGAATGCAGTCTCCAGAGAGAGAATATCCTTAGTCACACCCTGCTTGTTGGGTGGGACAGATGGCCACATGGTAGTATGAGGGAGACAGTGGGTTCAGATCTGGAGCTCAGCACTGAGGTCTGAGCTGAGTGTCATAGGCACATGGGTGACAAGAGACTGCTTCAAGGAAACAGAGGGGGGACCCAAGAGTACACACAATGACTCCATCTTTAGAACCCTGTAATAGGCAAGGGAAATGGCTCAGCAGGTGAGGGTACTGGCCACGTCTAATGCCCTGAGTTCCATCCCTAGGACACACATGGCAGAAGGACAGATCTGAGTTCTTCAAGTTGCCCTCTGCTTCACATACATGTACATACATATATACATACATATATACATAAGTGCCATTTTTTAAAAAAAAATGTTTAATCCAAGAAGAAATTCAGGAATAGAAACTGAAGAATGGTCACAGACTCAGGACAATGCTTCTTGTGGCATAAGAAGTTAATACCATACAAATCAAGAAATGATGGTGGTCAACAATATTGTATTTATTAATCAAAGGAGAAATGGTCTTTGAATTAGATAACATGCATGCCATTTTCTTCTTTGTTTTTTGAGATAAGGTCTCTCTGTGTAGCTCTGGCTGTGCTGGAACTCATTCTGTAGACCAGGCTAGCCAGGAACTCACAGAGATCACACTGCCTCTGCCTCCTGAGTGCTGAGATTAAAGGGATGGCATTTTCTTAAACAGCACTGCAAGATCACCAGTGGTAAGAAAGATATTAAGATTTCACTGAATTAAGATGTTTTCAAGCGGGCGGTGGTGGCGCACGCCTTTAATCCCAGCACTTGGGAGGCAGAGGCAGGCGGATTTCTGAGTTCAAGGCCAGCCTGGTCTACCGAGCGAGTTCCAGGACAGCCCGGACTACACAGAGAAACCCTGTCTCGAAAAACAAAAAAAAAAAAAAAACAAAAAAAAAAAAGATGTTTTCAAAGTTTTAATGTTCTTAATTATATATACCATAGGAAACATGCAAAAGGAAAACAATGAATTACTTCAAGTTTTTATTAATTAATTTTGTATGTTTATGCACACACACATGCTGTGGTGTCTATGTAGAGGTTAGAGACAACTGGCAGTTAGTTCTCCTCCTCCGTCAAGTGTGTCCCAGAAATTAGACCCAGGTTGTTAGGTGTGGTGACACATGCTTTTCCCTGCTGAGCACCTTACGGGTTATATGTCATAAGCTATGTAAGACAAATTTATATTCCACCTTATTTATTGTTCTATATGTTAGTATTCTGTCTAAACTCCACCTCCACAGTTACTTGGCAACAGCCAGGTATGCTCCTCCCCACAGTTACCTGGCAACAGCCAGGTAGGCCTGCCCACTATAAAAGGGGCTGTCTGCCCCCTCCTCTTCCTCTTGCTCCCTTGATCTCTCACCTACAGTTTCTCTCTGTCCCCTCCCCCTTTCCCTTCCTCCTCTCTCCATGTAGTCAGGGCCAGCCTCTACCTCTCTGCTCTCTCTCTGCCTCTACTACCCTCCTGGCTCCCCTCCCCATGCCCCGAATAAACTCTATTCTATGGTATACCGGTGTGTGGCTGGTCCCTCAGGGGGAAGAGAGGCATGGGTCTGCTGAGACATCCTTTCATTGGTGTGGCTCCTTCCATCTCCTTTCATTGGTGCCGAGACTCAGACAGATGTCTGCAGATTTGCATCAGACCAGCTACCAAAGGTTATCTGTGCTCACTAGCCTAGCCTAGAAATGGTAAGCTTCCCCATCCCCCACTGGCCAGGATAACCATCCACATGGTCTCATGTAAGATTTCTTGAGCTGGAAACTAACCCTGTCCTTCCCTGAACCTCAGTCTAGGATGGCTCCTCTTGGGTGAGACATTTCCCCTCTCCTCTCAAGACAGTTTCTCATGGCTGAGTACCCCAGGCCAGGCCTAGACAGACTGTTCTCTCTGCCTCAGGAGCATCGGCTCCAAGTTCTAGTCTACAGCGTGTCTCTTCCATGGGTTAGCCTTTCACACACTTCTCCCCCTCCTCCCCAGTCATCTGTGGCTGCCTGGACCCACTTAGTTCAGCCGGTTTGCCTGAAGCAGCGGGTTCGACATCCTGCTTGCTCCCTTCCCCTCTGTGGTTCTTAGCTCTGCTCTGGGTCTTCTGAGACTTGTTTCCGACATGCACAACCACCTGCGCAAAGGACTTGGCTGCCCGAGCATGCGAGGGAGACTCTCCCTCTCTGCCTCGCTGCCCAGGACCTGTAAAGTGAATGCTAGCGATGCCTTCCACCACAAGAACAACTAACATAAACGTTGCTATGATAGGGAACATGCTTGCTTTTCCTTGCCAGACTAGCTGCAAGAGGCACTGGGCAGCGACTTCCCTCCGCTAGCAGGAAGTCCCGCCGCTGACTGTGGACCTGACACCAGCACCTATGCCCTCAGCTGCAGGCCCATAGCACAATCTGTGACCCACAGTTCCAACCCACCCTCCATACGATCGTATGCCACTGTTACCAGCTTTCTTATTCTGGTCCTAGCTAAATGTTTCCTTGCTAATACAAAAGTGTGCTTTTCTCTACCTATACAATCCACCAAAGTAGGAAAGACTCTGCCTTAATAGATTTTTACTACTGCTATTAAATTCTATTCAGTTACAACCAATCCTTATGGCTCTCAATCTTGTCAGAAGTCTGTTAATAGCATTTTTTTTTTTTTTTAAGCTTATGGCCAACAGATTTCCCAAAGCCTCTAACAATTAACCCAAAATGGTTTCAGAAGACTTGGACACCGGACTCCTAGAAGATACAGCCTGGACTGTATGTGAACGGACGCAGTGGACTGAACTGGACACTCTGAGTCAGATGACTTGGCTAAACCAACATAGATCATTTCTCATGTCACGTGTATCCATTCCACAGAAAAAAAGCCCTGCATCTTCTGCACTTGGAAGCCAAACTGACTTCACCCAAGAGACTATGGAGACCACGGGAACTGTTGGCTAGTGCACTCTGTCATTTTTTAAAATAATATATAACTGGTAGATTATTGTTTACTCTTTTTCAGACTTCTGAGTACATTGACAGCTAAGCTTTCTTAGATATTATCTGTTACCTCATTACCTAAACTCAGTTGCCATCAATTAAATGCTTCATATTTCCTCTTCTTGCTATGCCACTGTCCTAATATTATCTAAGTTTCTATAAACTTGCCTAACTCTAATAAAACATTCCACTATACGACCCAGCAAAGGTTCATCTTAAAGACTGCTCGTGTTGTTAACTCATGCTGTTATCTCTTTTGTAAACTTATAAGCTACAGGAAACCCACTCAGATCTACCTCTCATGGACCAAATAGATGACATCCAGATAAGTACATCTGCCTAAAGTTCCCACTTACTACCTATTACAAAGGGTGGGATCCTTCTGGGTTTCAAATGTACATCTTAAAAAAGTTTTCTTTCTCCTGAATGTACTTAATCCTATTCCTTACATCTTGTCAAGTCCAGGGACATCCAGAACAGTTCCAGAGAAGCAACCTCCAGATACTCCATCACCTGTCACACACACAGCTACTTCTACTGGACCTGTTCCTTCTGACCTATCCTCAGATGGCTCGCTCCATAGACCCTGGACAGCAGGACCAGACAAACATCCCCATTACTCATTCTTCTAGGTTCCCCCTAAAGACACGTTGCCTCCAATGCCAGCAGGAAGTAGCCAGATATCACGACAACCCTATTCCTGCTTTGCCATCACTTTTTTCTAATTTTTCTTTTTTAATTAAACCAAAACAGGGGAATGTTAGTATTCTGTCTAAACCCCACCTCCACAGTTACTTGGCAACAGCCAGATATGCTCTTCCCCACAGTTACCTGGCAACAGCCAGGTAGGCCTGCCCACTATAAAAGGGGCTGTCTGCCCCCTCCTCTTCCTCTTGCTCCCTTGATCTCTCACCTACAGGTTCTCTCTGTCCCCTCCCCCTTTCCCTTCCCCCTCTCTCCACGTAGTCATGGCCGGCCTCTACCTCTCTGCTCTCTCTCTGCCTCTACTACCCTCCTGGCTCCCCTCCCATGCCCCGAATAAACTCTATTCTATGGTATACCAGTGTGTGGCTGGTCCCTCAGGGGAAGAGATGCCTCGGCACGGGCCTGCTGAGACATCCCCTTCCATCATCGGTTTCCATCCTTTCACTATAGATTTTCTTTAGAACATAAATACTATCACCTTTATTTATACAGATGAGGTTATGACTATGGATGATAAAAATGGTTTCTAAGGGCTGGAGAGATGGCTCAGTTAAGAGTACTGGCTCTCTTCCAGAGGACATGAATTTAATTCTAGCACCCAGTTACAAGCATCTGTTAACTCTAGTCCCAGGGGATCCGATGCTCTCCTCTAGTCTCTGAGGCACCAGACATCAGGCAGCATACAGATAAACATTCAGGCAAATTACCATAAATATAAATAAATAAAAAAATTAAAAATAATCACTTTAAAAAAAAAAAAAGCCAGACACTGTGACACACACCTTAATCCCAGCACTTGGTCGGGAGAGGCAGGCGGGTCTCTGTGAGTTCCAGGGCTGCCAGGGTACACAATGAGATTCTGTCTCAAAAAGAACAGAACAAACAAACAAACAAAAACAAAGGCTTCTAAGATGCCATGTTCTAGGCCCTAGAATCAAGGGGATAACTCATGATTGTTGCTTTTTCTGGAAGAAAGGACTTTTCAGATGGGACTAACAGTACTCCAGAGAGATGGATCATCATGGTAGGATCAATGTTACTATAAGGGTCCTTAAGCCGGGCAGTGATGGCGCTCGCCTTTAATCTCAGCACTGAGTTCGAGGCCAGCCTGGTCTACAGAGTGAGTTCCAGGACAGCCAGGGCTACACAGAGAAACCCTGTCTTGAAAAACCAAAAAAAAAAAGAGTTGCCTTGAGCCGGGCAGTAGTGGTGCACGCCTTTAATCCCAGCACTTGGGAGGCAGAGACAGGCAGATTTCTGAGTTCGAGGCCAGCCTGGTCTACAGAGTGAGTTCCAGGACAGCCAGGGCTACACAGAGAAACCCTGTCTCAAAAACAAACAAGCAAACAAACAAAAAAAGCGGGGGGGGAACCCTTAAGAAAGAGCTCACAGAAAGGAAAGGTGATATAAAAGCAGAAATAAATTTCAAGACATTATGCTACTGGGTTTTGAAAAGTGGGGGCCAACAGCCAAAGAATACAAGGGACATAGCTTAGAAGCTGAAAAGACAGGAAAGAAAAAATTTTTAGTCTGGAGATTGTGGCCCAGGCCTTTAATCCTAGCACTCAGGAGGCAGCGGCAGGCGGATCTCTGCACTTGAAGGTCAGCCTGGTCTACAGAGCTAGTTCCAGGACAGCCAGGGTTATGCAGAGAAACCCAGTCTTGAAACAAACAAAGAAATAAACAAAACATCAGACGAAGAGGAATAGGAGAAGGAGGAGGAAGAAGAAGAGGAAGAAGAGGAGGAGAAGAAATTAAGAAAGAATTGTTTAGAATTTCCTAGAGAAGTACAGCATGACAGACACCATGGCTTGAGCCTAATGAAACTTACTTGAGAATTCTGACCTCAAGAGCTGAAAAATAATAAATCTATAACTAGCCAATAGTTCCATCTTTGTTTTAGAATCAACAGGAAACAAACTGATGTAACCTCTTGCTGATGTGCTGCCTGACCCCAGCAGTTTACTCATTACTCTGACATCTATGGCATATCAGGCACTAAGTGAAATGTTCTGGATACAGAGAGAGGGGGAGAGGATGAGTTCTACATACCTGGTCATGGATGAGCCCATGATACAGGATGTTCTGCATGTCCCTGCAAAGCCGCTCCAGGCCACCATACTTGGACCAGACATTGGGGCAGTTGGCCGACACCAGACCCTCCACAGTAGTCTTCAAATTACCCAGCAACTGCCAGTGCTCTCTCCTGAAATCATACCAAATGGTTGGTTAAGTTTGTTATGCCTGATCCTGATCACACAGATCAAAAAATAAATAAATAAAAATAAGAGCAAAAGATAAAAGGATCTCCTGCCTTCCATCCTAACCTCCTATCCCCTATTAATTTTTCACTTCCACATTAAGTTCCACCCTGAGAGTATTACCGTTGTAAGAACTCAAACCCTCACGCTTACATGGTATACTATGAATATTTGTCATTTTAGGAGGGCATCCCATTAAGATTCATTTCTGAGTCAGGCAGAGATGTTGCACACCTTTAATACTAGGGAAGCTAAGGCAGGTGGATCTCTGAGTTTGAGGCCAACCTGGTCTACACAGTGAGTGACAGCAAGGAATACACACACACACACACAAAAAAAGCAACAGGAGATCCATTTCTGAATAATGATAATACTTAGGCAAAAGATGAGAACACTCACCTACAACCACAAATATATATTTCCTTTAATTCTCACGTGCACAGATGTTTTTGCCTACCTATCTGCCTGTAACCATGTGCATGCATGGTGATGGTGCATGTATGGTGATGTGCATGTGCATGCATGGTGATGGTGCATGTATGGTGATGTGCATGTATGGTGATGGTGCATGTATGGTAATGTGCATGTATGGTGATGGTGGAGGCAGAAGGGGGACTGGATCCTCTAAGACTGGAATGACAGGTAGTTGTGAGCTGTCATGAAAGTGCTAGGAATTGAACCCGGGTCCTCTGGAAGAGTAGAAAGTGCTCTTTACCACTGACTCATTTCAAAAAAAAGCCTTTTATGTTGGAAACCAAGCCCAAGCCAGCCCTGCTCACACACACATACACACAAGCATTATGGATAAGAACACAAACAACTTTTATAATTTTTTTTGAGACAGTCTTATGTACTCCAGGCTGCCCTCAACCTCACTGAGTAGCTAAGGATAACTTTAAACTTGTGATCCTCCTGTCACTACATCCCAGGCGCTGAGATGACAGGTGCCCGATACCAGCTCTGGTTTTACACAGTGCTAGGGATCAAACCCAGGGCTTCCTTGTGCCAGACAATACTCTTAACTACTGAGCTGCACCCCCAGGTCACCTATTTTTTTCCTGTGACTTTTAAATGGACATTAAAATAAAAAGGGTTTAAGTTTGCACCGAAATCACTTTGAGACATGTCTTCAAACCAGGCAGCTGTCACCTCCTACTAGACTATTCAATGTACTTCATTGGAAGAGTCAGAAAACTGCTGCCCTTGATCAAACTGGATCCTCTTAATCCTTAGTATTTTCTGACCACAGCTTTTAACCAGTAAAAACTCAAAACCAGTTACAGTTGAATTCAGGAGCTGGATGTGCTGATCCAACTGGACGAGGAAAGCATGAGGAGATGAAGTGTCACACTTGGCCTCTTGGCCCCAACTATTAACTGCACACATTACATCATCTTCTTTTTCATTAGTAAACTGTCGCTCTTTCCTCTTTTCATGGTGGTCAAAGGAAACAGAGAACGTCTTCAGGAAATGTAATCATGAGTACTTTATATCACGTACACACCAGCAGAGGAAGGATTCTGAATTGTAATTCCTACCATCAATATAAAACTGATTTTTGTGTCTTTTCTGGACTGTTTTGGAAAAGTGGCTGAGAAAAGGCAGACAGTAAAATCTCGAGATAAGTAAGTGACAGGCTTGGGACAGGAGAACTGCCCATAAACGAGGGCCGAGCGGATTGGGATTTGCTCTGAAGGCCTTGTGAACGAGAATTTGTTTGAACTGGGAGACAGTCAGGCTTTCTTTTCCTTATTAAATAAACATTTGAATCACCAGCTGGTATGGTAGCTCACTCCCATAATCCCAGCACTCAGGAGGCTTCAACAGAAAGACTGCCACAAACTAAAAGTCAGCCTGTGTTACAAAGAGAGTTCCGGGCCAGCATGAGCAACAGAGTGACCCTGTCTTAAAAACAGAAATAGCGCCTCACCAAACTTTTCTTGTATTTCTATGCCACTCCTAAAATGCCCACAGAACTGAGGTAATCACTTAAAGTACCATTTATTTTTACATTATGAGAAACTGCCGTTCCACAAGCCAACTGACTGGCAACTGCTGCTCACTGACTAGACCCTATGCTTCAACAGGGCTAACAAACCTCTGGTCTATTTTGAGTGACTCGGTTTTCACATTCCAACAAACTACAATCAAGCCTTACAGGCCTGACAGCTACTGTGGCTCAGCAAGTGCCTGCAGACCCGTGCTCTGATTCACTCTGGGCTGATCCCACATTAACTTCTTAAAGAACACTACGAAGCAGACATCATTCTTGACTAGAACACTCACGTCCTAGAACCTCTAAGCACTCTGAACAACTTCCTCTGGACAAAGCTAAAGAGCTTCCTTTCCCACAAGAAAGTGCCCCTGAGATGCTATAGCTACAAAGACACATGGCTCTTCTACGGTATCCCAGGCACTCTATACTTGGTGGATGCTCATTTGGAAGAAACATAAGCCTCTAAAATTTATATTTACATAGTTTACTATGTCTTTTAGTATTCTTTTTTTTTGTCTTTTAGTATTCTTAATAATATAAATATTTTTAGAGTTGAGACACTGAATTAACTTGAAGTTCACAAAGTGGTATTAGGTTAATACCACTCGCACCTGAACCTTAGATGTAAGTAAGATACGTCTAAGTAACCTCAGATGTAAGTTCACCATGGAGAACAAGTAACTTTTCTCAAGAGTGTGTGCATGCATGTTTGTGAGTGGGGGTGGGGGTGGAGAGTATTTATACAGGTACACATGGAGGCCAGAGGACAACCTCAAAGCGTCATCCTTAGAAATGCTGTCTCTCTCTTTTGAGATGGATCAATTATGCTGGGCTGGCTGCCTAGTAAGCCCCAAATATTCTTATCCTCTCCCATCGGCTACTAAGCCCCACTCTCTGCACTAGGACTTCAAGTGTGTGCCATCATGTCTAACATGTTTGCTTGGGTGCTCAGGTCCTGCCACTTATAAGGCAAGCAGTTTTCTGACTGAGCTATCTCCCTATCCCTGGCGCTATTGGAAAAGCATTTCAACAGGCAAGAGAAATTTTTGCTAGCCTGTTCGACTGTAATTGTGTGGGTGGATCTCATCTTCACATGTGCCCTTTATCTGGACAAAGTTCAAAGCCTTTGAAACATGTTGGGCTGAGAGAAGCTCTTGGTTGCAGAACTGATAAAGCTGTCCGAGACAAAACAAGATGCATAACTCATCTCCACCCGAGTCTTTTCACCTGCTTACAGTAAAGCCAGTCCCAGGATATAATCCTCTATTTTCTTGTGGGAGGATTTTAACCACAATTCTCCTTTAAAGAGAAACAGAAGCTAGCTAAGTGACTCAACTATCTGGGGCAAAAATGGTTTCCTAACTACTAACTCAGACTTAAGCCTGACAAATTATAGTAAGAAATGACACTCAAGACTGAAACAATGGAGCTGGAAAGATGGCTCAGTGGGTAGGAGCACTGGCTATCCTTCCAGGGGACCTGGGTTTGATTCCCAGAACCCACACAGCAACTTATAACTGGCTGTGGGACTCCAGTCACAGGGCTCCAACACTCCTCTGGCCTCGCATGCACCAGGCACACAAGTAGAGCATAGATACACATACATGAAAAATACCCACACACATCAAAATAAACTTAAACTTAAAAAAATTACAAGAAAAGTTACAAATGGTTTTATAAGCAGTAGACCATATATGTAAAATGAAAATAAAACCAGTGGAAAAAAATATAATATGATAGATCATAAATAAAGGAAGACACTACACAATAGTTTTGGGTGTTTGATTGTTTGTTTGTTTGAGACACAGTTTCTCTGTGTAACAGCCCTGGCTGTTTTGGAACTTGCTTTGTAGACTAGGTTGGCCCCAAACTCAGAGACCCATCTGCCTCTGCTTCCAAGTCCTGGGATTAAAGGCATGCAGCACCATGCCTATAAAATAAGATTCAGTGTAAATATTGGCAGGTTAGCAATCCCCAATGATCATTCTCTCCCTGCCCCCTCCCTTTCTCTGTCTCTCTCTCTCTCTCTCTCTCTCTCTCTGTATGTCTGTCTCTCTCCGTCTCCTTGTCTCTGTCTCTGTGTGTGTATGTGTATGTCTGTCTGTTTCTCTGTCTCTCTCTGTATTTGTACCGGTACACATGGAGGCCAGAGGACAACTTCAGAGTGTCCTCCTCAGAAATGTTCTTGGGTGTGTTTGTGTGTCTGGTGACCAGAGGTCAACCTCAGCTGTCATTCTTTAGGAACCATCACCTTGGTTTTTCGCTCACTTGGACCTGAGGCCTGCTGCTTAGGTTAGGCTGGCTGACCAGCAAGCCCCAGGGAACTGCTTGACTTAGTGTCCGGAGCTGGGATTACAAATATATGCAACCACAACTAGCTTTGTTTTTTGCTTGCTTGTTTGTTTTTACCTTGGGTAGTAGGGATAGCATTCAAGGCCTCATACTTGCAGGGCAATCTCTTATCTTCTGAATTACCTCCCCAGGCCCTCAAATGTTCTTTTTAGAAGCAAAAGGAAGCTACTCTAGCATATCCCTTTCACAGTATGTCATTTATCTAGGATGGATATCATTACCGAGATCACAGTTAGAGGTCAGGTTGTACCAAGTCAAGTATTGATTTGATCTCTGAAATGGAGGGTGGAACATGATATCAACATGACAGAATGCTAGAAAAGAATTAGAATTCTGACCAGAAATACTTTCCAAAGCTATGACAGCTTTTGGGGTAGGGGCGGGAGACAAGACGGGACTGATCTCAATGTAAAAATCCTAAAAATCAACACGTGTTAACACTGTTACCTTGGTGGTATGAGGAAAGTAAAGAGGAGAGGAGCTGTTTAGGCTTTCCTGAAGTTAGCAGTTATAAAAGACCCACAGGCAGGGCGATGGCTCGGTAGTTCTGAGCACTTGCAGAGCTCCTGGACTCAGTTCCCACCATGCACATGGTGGCTCAGAACTGTCTGTCACTCCAATTCCAGAGGACCTAATTCCCTCTTCTGGCCTCTGAGGGTGCACATGTTACAGGCAAGTAAACACTCATAAACACGTTAGTAACGAGAACTGGAAATCACCAGAAGGGATTTTAAATACTCAAATGTCAGAAGGCTTCTCATGCTGAAAGACTCTCGGCTAGGCAATCCCCGGGGACTGTCAGGGTCTGAAAGCACTTCTAGAAAGAATTAGTTACTCCTCTATATACAGAAAACAAAAATAAAAGGGAAATAATTACTGATAACACTGAGGTAGCAAGAGACTCCCATACTTAATTTGAGTTTAACATTTCTTCATGTCTGGATATATAATTTGCTTTTAATTACATACTATTTAATTTTTAGATTTTGTGATTACGTATTTATGCTTCTGAAATACTATGCTTATGGAAAACCATATTTGACTTTATTGTACAGTCTCTCAACTCTGAGGTACGCAGAGACCCTCGCCATTGGCCAGCCCTGTTCTTTAATGATATCTTCATATCTAGGAAGAAATAGGCAGTATCTCTACACAACTTTATAATTTAGACCTATTCAACAAATGCCTCACCAGTCATACCAAACTTGAATGATACTGAGATACTGAATTTCCACAGCGAGAATATTTAACAAAAGGCAGAATTCCTTACACTAGGGCCTACAACCATGGCTGACATACAAGCCCCTTAGTATGGAGTTCACAAACTCTCTATCACTTGGTCTCAATGTAAATACTTTCCTACTAGAATCCATCAGTCTAAATACAACAAGGTCAGCTTACTGTAGTTCATCACCAGTGTGCTGGCCTCGCTGACCTCTGCTGCTTTATCTATAGACCTTCCTACCTAGAACATCTCTTGTCGCCTCACGCAGGGATTCAGGTTCAGTTCTAGCTGAACTTCTTCTCAGAGATATTAAGTAGTCTGTTCGACTATGATTGCTGCGTTAGAATCCCTAGATCCTATGCTATCGACAGACCACTCTTCTTGGTAATACTTAAAAATTGTTATTTTAATTACTATATATGGCTTATGCCAATTACGTTGTCTACGATCAACCCAACAAGTTGATGAAACCCACATAGGAAATGATTTTACAAGAGAAGGGTGAGGCTGGACGGGGGCGGCGGTGGCCGGCACACGCCTTCTGATCCAGCACTTGGGAGGCAGAGGCACACTGATCTCTGAGTTTATGTGGCCAGCCTGGTCTACAGAGCTAGTTCTAGGACATCCAGGGCTACACGAGAAAAACCCTGTCTTGAAAAACCAAAATAAATAATTAAATTAAAGAGAAAGGTATGGCAAGGAAGAAGAAAAAGAAAAAAATTCCATCTCATAAAACTGAAAAATTGTCATAAACAGAATCAAGTGCTTGAGGCACAGTGCCTGCTGTCAGCTGACACACCTCCCCCTCATGCCCTCCAATACACTTTCCCTAAAAGCTTCCAGGATGTGTCTGCAGGCAGGGGAGCAGGGCAGGGGCTGGTAGCGGGAAGTATTTGATACAAACAATCCAGCTGCACAGAGCAGAACGCTGGAGAATCCCACCATCACCTGCTTTACCGCCGTCCTTGTGCACCGTCAATGCCTGGCATTACCAAGGTGAAAGGAAAAGAAATGATGAGAGGTGAAGATGGAAGTAGAGAAAGGGTAGGCTGTGAGGAGAGGTGGGAAGGAGCAGGTCTGGAAGGCCTGCTGAAGAATGACTAAGCTCTTCAGGCAGACAGAGAGACTCTGAGAGTGCAGAGATGGCTGAAAAAAGTCCAGGTGACTGAACACGATGAGCCTGGGACTAAGCTTCAGAGGGATGAGAACACAAACTGAACACTAGTTTCCTTTCATCCCTTTAAATGCTGGATCCTATCTATTACAACGCAATACCCTGTTACTACAGAAGACTGCTTCCAAGCAAGCACATAATGTACTCTGAGCATGTAACCTCCAGGTAGCCCCTTCTCACCCTTCCCACGCTCCCCTGTATTCTTTTCTATTCTCAGGTCATCAGTACATCTATGACCTTTGGTAGCTATAAACTAAAGGAAGAAGAGACAAGTCAGGGGCAATGGGGATATGTAACCCGAGACTGACTTTATATGATTACCTTCAGTAGCAGCCATTTTCCTACAAACAATAGAACTTTACCCTTCACTATGGCTGAAAAAACTCCACTATTACACACAAATCACAATGGGAAAAATCACTGAAGATCTCTGAACAAACATGTAGTGACTTTGTTTCTGAAAAGTTAAGTAAGTGACAGTAATGTAGACCTGGACTGAGAGACGACATTCAGAGAGGAAAATTAGTTAAGTAGTTGGTAGAAAATTAGTTAAGTAGTTGTCTGCAAGTGATTGTGCACCTGCCTGGAACCCATGGCCTTTTGAAAACAGCTACTTTCCACCTTTATCACTTATTTTGGTCAGTGAAGTTCTAGGAAGGGTTCAATCCACCCTAGGAGCCACCATTTAAGTTCAGCACAATCCAGGCCCAACTGAGCAGCATGCCTCCATTCTGACTGCAGGAACATCAGTCATCGGCCTGGGGAACGCCTGCTAGACTGCGTCCCTTCTATTCCTGCTGTTGAGATCTCCAGACTTGGAGTTGCTAAGGTTTCCCTGTAGAAAGTCTCATTGAGAAGGAAACCAACAGACTCTGACCCATCTGAGAGATGGCAACACCTGACTTTCAGCACCAACCTTTGGCTGGGCCTAAAAGAAATACCATGCCCTGGATTTTTAAAAAGGGAATATAAACCATTATATCTGGAAATGGATAAAAAAAAAATAGAATTCGAGGAAATATTAGGGAAGAATTCACAGAAACAAGTGCTTGCTTGGATAGGGGACACGGGGAAGAAAGAAGTATGACAGTGAGGTTAGGGCTTAAATGCCACAGACGGGCTGAGGACACAGGTGGGAGAGGTCTGGTCCACTGAGGGCTCGGAGTCTCTAAAGTATACCTGACTTTAATTCTGACTCTGTGGGCCACTGTATGGGAAAAACCGAGCACTGGGTAGAGCTGAACTCCTAGCTCTCAAGTAAACTGCACTGCTCAATAAAGTCCAGGCTGGCAGGGCAATAATGGAAGGACTCTTGTTTAGATGACAGTTCTGGCAGACAACTCCCAAACAATTGGCACTCAAGGAAAATCGGGAAAGAGAGGTATCATTGCTATCAGTTAGTTACAGGGAAAACAGTAGAGGAGCCGATGATGTAAGTACACTTCTAGGGTGAAGGTGAAGAGCTAAGTCAACACCCCAGTCTCCCATGAGCTCTACTTAGTTAGCCAGAGCAGCCATGGAACTGGGAAGAAAAGCTACCCCGCTGCAAATAATAACCTGTGGACAATATACCTAGCTCATGGAAACTGGAGACCAGACATAAGTAAACAACCCTTTGTACTTTAGTACATACTAGGCATACCGAGAGGGACTTGAGCTCATTATTTTATTTCATTCTTATGATATTCCAGCAAGGAAGAACACTGGGCCATTGAGGTAGGACTTGGTAAGATGAGCAAGTAGAGCATACAAGCTGGGATTCAACTGTAGCTTTGCATGTAAGAAATGAAAAGAGAAGTCTGAAATTTCACTGTGAGGATCTGATGTGGTTGACTGAGTGCAAAATGCTATGAACTGAGATCAAAACAGAAGGGAGGCTTGTGGTGGGGTTAAATTATGCACATTTCCCTATCAAGTGCTTTCATTGGAAAACTGTATATCCTCCATGCTTAACAAGTGCTGTCAGCTCACCAAGACGGCATTTTGAATTGTGTGTTGTAGTGACCATAAAAACATGTTTGCAGTGGCCCGGCCACAATGCCTCAATTCTCAAACATGTATTTACCAGTGTCTATCTAAGGAGCTAAGGAGGCCATTAGTACCATGAAGCTTCATTAAACTTCATTAGTCCTGCCCACCTAAATGACCAGCACAGAACAGTACAAATTTAACACTACTGTGTACATTTGTCACTGCTATCATATGGGGCAGCAGCAGAGTGCAGAGAGTAAAAGTAACTGGGTGTGAATCTCACTCAGTTCTACCAGAGATTCACTGCGTGACGATGACAAGTTATTTATCCTGTCTGTGTCTCTGCTTCCTCATCCGTGAAGTGATCATGTAGTAGCTACCTCACACAACTGTTAAGACGTTCAATAAGTTAACCTTCACAATGCTGTCACGACAGTGTCTGGTGTATAATAAACTAACTAATGCAGTTCCAGCTAAATTGAAAAGAAAAAACCAAAGTTAAGTATCTGACTGGGCCTGTTCTACATGAAATGGTACAGAAAAATCAAAAGAACCCTAAAGCCTGCTTAGCAGCTACGGGGTACCATTTAAATAAACACTTCACAGACATCTGGAGAAAAAGAAATAGCCAAATATACAAAAGCAGAAACTAAACTGTTGAAAAGAGAAGTAAGACATCGAGTTTCATTTCGTATATACCATTCATAGACCTCAGGCAAGAACTCAAGTTCGACGAATTCAGTAGCCACAGGCTACTTTGTACTCAAGAACGTACATCAGAGCAGAAATATATTCACCCAAGCACTTTTCTATTCTTCCCTAAGAATATTTTGAGGTAAATTATTTTGCTTCTAGTCGTGGGACTTCACCTGCTCTGGAGACCATCATTGTACCAAACCTATTTCTAAGTGTCAAGAAAGCCTCCCTTATGACATATTTCTACTGTGTCTCTTTTTCTGCATCCTCTTAAGAGGCTGAGATCCTGCTTCTGTTGTTTCTGTGATGCTGAGGTTGGAACCCAGGGCTGCCTACATGCTAGGCAAGTGCTCTACTATGAATTACAATCCCAACCTAAGACCAGTTGTTAATGAAGCAACCCTAAGTAGGAGACACATCTTTACAGAGTCCAAATGATGATGGAGCTAAAGTTGGTTTGGTTTTTTTTTTTTTTAAATTCTAATTTGGGCTGGTGAAATGGCTCTGTGGGTAAAGATGCTTCTGCCAAGCCTGACATCTGAGTTCTATTTTCAGTATCTATATGGTGGATGAAAAGAACTGCCTCCTCCAAGTTGTCCTCTAACCTCCACGTGTTTGCACACACACATACATAAATAAGTGCAATTATTTAAATAAAAAAAAGAAAAGAAATCTTAAATTCCCCTTGTTTCTAGAAGCTAAGGCTTTCTGACAATAATTCCACATAAACTTGAACTTACTTAGTTTGCGTTGTGGAGAAGAAGCAAAGACGTGGAAGAAAAAGAAATGACAGAGGTCCTCTCAGGCAGCGGGATCTCACCGACAAAGGACACGCACACAATTTCTGTCCCTTTAGCAAGCCTACACCCAGGGCAATCAGTGGCTTTTCACCCACAGGCCTGCCTCTCCTCCTCATCCACATTCATCCCTTCCTTGCTGAGCCATTGTAATCTAAAATCTTAGCTCCCAGAATGTCTTACAGCACCCTCTTAAAATCGGTCTGGGTTATCACAAGTTTTAACTCGGGGCACCAATCTTGTTTCTGCTCTTATCTGTAGACTCTGGCCTATAAAATCTCACTACAGCACCTCAGTCCTTTCTCCCAGACTCTCAATGTCCACCTTTCCTCAGGCAGTCTTGGATCTTAGCTTCTTCACTGTGTTCCCCGGCCCTCAAAGAATCATACCCACCCTTGCTCACCGTCCCTAAATTCATCTCCTCCCTCGTCCTTAAACACGCCCCGCTAGTCTCTCCTCCTCTTGGAAATTCTTCCCAAACAAGTCACTTGCAGCAGTAGCTCTACAGTCTGCCGCGCCCCGCACTGCGTGTCACCCCAGCCCTGCCAAGTCTTCCTGTGCTCCCGCGCACCCAGCAGCCCCGAATGCCAGCCGCTCCCAGCCCACCTGCTCTCCTCCAGCAGTCGCTCCCCGCCGCCGCCAAGATCCATTCCCGCGCCCTCCGGACGCATCCGGGCTGTAGGGCCGTCTCGGGGCGGAAGAGAGACTCCAGGCCGCTTCGACTGCCAGGGTAACAGGAGCACCCTCAAGAGAGGGGAGGCACCATGGCTGGTGGGCTCAAAACCATGCACTACACCCTGACAGCGACAGAGTCAAGGACTGCTGCCTCAGCTGCCGTTCTAGCCCTGCCACCCCCACTTCCGGCTCCAAGAACTACAAATCCCAAAAAGCCCTTCGAAGACCATCCTTCTCCCGGCATGCACTGTCTTATCCAATCCCAGGCTCACCTAATCACGACACACAGACAGCAGCTGCGTGCTAGGCGAGTTTGCCTGGGCAGGGAACCTGGATTGAAAGCTCCAGGTTACGACAATCAGGAATTCGAGGGCGAACTCCTGTTACACTTTACTCAGGAAATCGGACTCTGTCGGAGGTTAAGATAGACAACAAAGCTGATATAATCCTAATTCGATTAACTTCACTTCAGTCCATTCCTGATTTAACACCTCGCGGTGTTGGGAGACTCCAACATTTACACCAAGAGCTACAAACTGAACCAGAAAAGCAGTAGAAAGGCAAGGAAGACTTTGAGGGAAGGTCGCCTACAGGAGTGATGTCAGGTTACAGGTTACTGTTTTCTTTTTTAAAATATTCTTAAATGTATATGCGTGTGCCTGAGTGTATGTGTGTGTGCTTGTAGGTGCCCATGAAGGCACCGGAACAGGGACCCTCTAAAAGAACAGATAGTTCTCAACCCTTGAGCTAATTCTCCACCCTGTTTTGCTATTGTAGCACAGATTCGCCTCGAATTCAAGATCCTCAGCCTCCAGAATGCTGTGATTATAAGCGTAAGCTTTGGTGGAAGCCTGGCACAGCAGTTTCTAGGATAAGAGTTTAACAAGGAGGGAAGGATAGGCAGGAAGATGGACACAACAGCTCTGACAGGTATTAAGAAAATAGCTGTTTTGGAAACTGCTGCTTCTTAGTAATCAAAACTGAGAGAGGGCAAGATGGTTCAGTAAGTAAAGAAGTTTGCTACCAAGCCTGACGACCAGAGTTCCAGCCCCAGACTTCCATGGTGGAAGGAGAGAACCAACACTTGAGAGTTATTCTCTCTCCTCCCCATGAATGTGTGCATGCGTACACACACACACACACACACACACACACACACTATAAAAGACGTTTTAAAGCAAAGGAGGAGTGAGATGCAATGATGTGGGCATTCTCAGGCAAGCAAGACCAGGTTATAAGATGACATGTTAAGGAGTTGGGATCTTAGCCATAGAACAGTGAGCTTTATCAAGGATGTACAAATGAGAGGAAGTGGCAAATGTGCTTACAAAACTAAATTTGACAATGTGGAAAGGGGATAGAGTGGATATCTCATTAGAGTTAAAAGGGAAGTAGATAGAGATTAGTGATCCCTAGAAGAGTCTGTGCGTGATAGCCAAGAGTAAGACAAGTCAGCTGCAAGAAATGAGAGAATGAGCTGGGCGGTGGTGGCGCACGCCTTTAATCCCAGCACTTGGGAGGCAGAGGCAGGCGGATTTCTGAGTTCGAGGCCAGCCTGGTCTACAGAGTGAGCTCCAGGACAGCCCGGGCTACACAGAGAAACCCTGTCTTGAAAAAAACCAAAAAAAAAAAAAAAAAAAAAAGAAATGAGAGAATGGCAGAAATTCTGAGCTGGACTGTTTCAGCCTTTTTCCAAGAAGGGAGTCTCACCTTAGCTGGTAACTGAGTGTTGTCTAATGAACACTGGGGCTTTTAGTTGTCAGCTAACATAATATTGTTTTGTTTCCAAAAAAAAAAAAAAAAAAAAAAAAAAAAAAAACAAAAAAAAACCAAGCTAGAATCTGCCCCTAAAGGTATAACTAACTACATTTCTAAATGCTGGCAGACTATTGTTCAGACCAAGGAAAGCTTGACTCTAGGCTGAAGGTGGCCCTATGGTTGACGATTTGCAAGCCCAGGCCTAAACTAGAGCAAGGGCTGGAAGAACAAGGTTAAAATTACAGCAATATGAAGAAGAGAGAATCAGCATTATTTTGTGAAGGGCTGGATATGGCAAGTGAGAGGGAGGAAGAAGGCGTGAATGTCTCCATTGAAACTAATGAATGTTAAAAATAACTTGGCTTCTAAGGGTTTTCTATCCAGGCTGGGGCCGTAGCTCCAGGTTAGGAACCCTTAGGTTCAATCTCCAGCACCAGGTAAAGGGAACATAGTGGTATAGATCTGTAACCTCCGAACTGGAGAGGCAGAGGATCAGAAGCCCAGGTTCATCCTTGAGTACAATGCTGAGTTCAAGGCTGGCCAGGGCTATATATGAGACACTGTCAACAAACAAACAAACAAACCAAAATTAGTTTCATTCAAGAGATGACAAAGTCCAAGCCAGGTGTGGTATCAGATGCCTATAATTCTATCAGTCAAGAGGCTGAAGCAGAAGGATTGTGAGCTGAGCTACACAGAAAGTAAGACCGTGTCTCCAAAAAGAAAAGAAAAACCTTTACAAAACATTTCAAATTAAATACAATAATATATTCTAAAAAGATGAAACTGGGCAGTGGTGGCAGGTGGATCTCTATGAGTTCCAGGCCAGCCTGGTCTACAAAGAGAGTTCCAGGACAGCCAGGGCTACACAGAGAAACCCTGTCACAACAAAACAAAACAAACAACAACAAAAAAGATGATACAAAATGGCTATATATGTTTATCTAAGAAATGCAATATCCAGGTCTGGAAAGGTGGTTCAGAGGTTAAGAGCACACACTTCTCTTTCAAAGGACAAGAGTGTGGTTCCCAGCACCCATGTCAGTTGACTCACAACGCCCTGTAACTCTAACTCAAAGATCTCTAACACCATCTTCTGGTCTTTGTAGGTACTACATTCAACACAGAGACACACATGCATGTACACATGTATAAAATAAAATTTTACTGAGCATCAAAAAATAAAAATAAAGGTGCTGGAGAGATGGCACAGAATTAAGAGCACTGACTGCTCTTCCAGAGGACTGGGGTTCAATTCCCAGCACCCACATAGCAGTTCACAACTTTCTATAACTCCAGTTCTAGGGATCGGACACCTGTGCATAGACAAATGCAGGCAAAACACCAATGTACATGAAATAAAATGAAAAAAATGGAAATGAAAAATCTACCTACCATGTTAATAAAATTTTAAAGTAACTATTTGATTATTTCACCTGGTACAGCAAAAGCATTAACTAGAGTGCAACATCCATAATTAAAATTCAACAAACCAGGAACAGATGGGAACTTCCTCACCCTAATAAAGAACATCTTTTAAAATGGTGATAATTAATAAAAAGCATTAAAAAAAATCTGTCTTGCTTAAGGGCTAAAAACAGAATGCTTGGGACAGTGAGATGACTTAGCAAATAAAGATGCTTGCTACCAAGCCTGACATAGGTTTGATCTCCGGGACCTGTATGGTGAAAAGAAGAGAACCAGCTCCTGCAAGTTACTCTCTGACCTCCATGTATACACATTAAAATACATAAAAATAAGTTTTAAAAGAAGGAAGAAGGAGATCCCCGGGGGGGGGGGTGTTTGAGAACAAGATAAAGATGTTGCCCTTCAAATTAAAGCATGGCACTAGAGTCCCTAGAGCCCCTGGTACAGTATGGAAAACAAGTAAAAGACATACAGATTTGAAACAATTATACTAAGTGAAACCATCTAGTTTTTTTTAAAAATACAGTCTGAGCCCATTCATATAAAAAGCTAAAACCCTGCACACTTATCACCAGTGGAAGAAAACATTCCTGCCATCTAGGCAGTAGGTGAGGTGGAGAATCATAAAAGAGCACAAGACAATCTTTACAAGAGATTGATGTATGTATTGTTCAGGATATGGTGATATTTTCACAGGTATCTGTTCTATGCACCTATATAAACTGTACACTTTAAATGAACATCTTTTATTGGCTATCAATTATATCTCAGTAAAATTGAGGGGGAAAGGAAACCTAAAAGGTACATTAAACAAAACATAGTAAAGGGGTTAAGTATAAGAAAGTTGTGAGGATTGTGCCTGAGCTATATAGGAAGACCCTGTGGGGTGGGGGGATATCAAAGATCAGTTGGCCAAGTGGCAGCATAAATGAGGCCCTGAGAAAACCCAGGTTCCATCTTCAGCGCTCACCTAAACAGCCAGGTATGGTGGTACTCCAAAAGCAGGTTCCTGGGGCTTCTAGCCCGCTAGCCTAGCATCATTGGAGAGTTCAGGGTCCCAGGTCTCAATCAGGAAGAGAGGGTACAGACAGATATGGTGTACCCATGTATGAGATTATCAAATAAATTATAATGATAAAACCAAGTTGGACAGCTCATGAGGAAGTAGACCAGACAGAGGCTGATCTCTATCCTCAACACACCTGTGTGTATACATGAACGCAATAAACTGTAGAAAGCAATGAATTGTAGAAGGCCTCTAAGGTGCTGAAAAAAAAAATACCATTTGCTCTTTAAGCTGAGCAAAGATAAGAGGCTAACCCTCTGAGCCTAGTACAATGTCTGGCACTCAACTCCTACCCGTACATGTGTGTGCACACAAGCACACCACACTAAACATCCACACACATATATAATCTTAAATACTACATCAGATACAAATAGTAAAAATTGCTATTTATCTGCAACATGTGACATATCATGTCCTTGCTTATCTGAAATCCATATTAATTGGCCCTCAAGTTCCTCTGACATACTAGATGCTGTTTTATCTATACTGTATGAAATCAAGCCTCTACCAAGAGTGGCTGCTTGAAATCTATTTCTTTTGACATAGATGAGGATTCAGAACTGTTCCATACCAGGCAAAGGTGTGTGCTCCACCCAGCACAGTGCCTCATTGATGTAGATGCTCAAAAAGTAACTTTTGCTCTGCAAGTTGTGTGACGTTATGAGGCGCTGCATCCATACTGTTTGTTGCATATCCCCGAGAGCCTATTCCAACACCTGGTGCACACTGACCATATGATTGACTGAAGAGCTACTGCGCATGCACATAAAATGCAGAGTCGGCCTTTAACTCCAGCCTTTGTACATGGCTGATCCACGTCTCAGTTGTGAGTGGTGCTTATGTGCTTGAAAGTGTGTGTGTTGGGGTGTGTTTGTGTGTGTGTGTGTGTGTGTGTGTGTGTGTGTGTACATACGTACAGTCCTGTCAGGGAAGTCACAGAGTCAGGAGCAATGAGGCAGCTGGTCACTCCACAGTCAGGAAGCAGAGAGATGAAAGGGCAAGTTCAGTTCATAGAGTGTTGTTGCCCATATGTAGTGTGAGCCTTCTACCTCAGGCAACTCAGCCTAGAAACTTCCGCATAGCTATGCCTGAAAGGGTGTCTCCTAGGTGATTCTAGATCCTGTTAAATTTAAAATTAGAATTAACTCTTACATAGCCAGAGCTGACTGAGATATTACTAATACCTAATATTGTAGTCATAACTTTTTATTCTTTTCTTACAATATAACCCCAGTTAAGTCCTGACTATGCTCCTGGAATCACAACTTATTAATATGATATGAGAGAGGAATAATTGAGATTCATAGACTTTAACCATTTACCTTAAGTGACAGAGCCTCTGGGAATCAAATTCAGATCTGTAACTCCAAAGTCAGTTTATAGATCATTTGACTATACAATTGACTTGATTTAGAGTGATTACTTCCGTCTGGTTGTTATGGTAGACCACAGCTCTGATCACAACCTCAGATTTAAACTTTAATTGATGCACAAGTACAAAGTTAGCCTTCTTCACAAAAATACTAGCGATTATTAGTGAGTGTGGGGAACATGTGCAAATACTGGTGCACTCATATGCTGTTGATGGCAATATAATGTAGGCTTGTGAAAATCAATCTGCCAGTTCCTTACAAGGTTAAAGTGCTGTCACATGATCCAGCAATCTATATCCAGTATGCTTCTAAGAAGTGAGGACTTATGTCCACACCAAACTCATAGATGAAAATTCATAGCATACTATTTATTATAACCAAAAAAGTGAAAACAGCCAACTGTCTATCAACTGATAAAGAAAACACTACACCCATGCAATGGAATACTATCCATGCATTAACAGGAGTGAGGGTTGGACTTACTGTTAAAACATGAGCAAACTTAGAAAACCTTGTTTAGTGAAAGAAGCTAGACACAAAAGATCAGATATTGTATGATCCTGTTTATATGAAATGTCCAGAATGAGCAATCTATAGAGTCAGAAAGTAGAGTTATGATTATTTGCTATGTTTGTTTTGCTTTGTGTCTGACCTATATACTGACATAGTATTACTGCAATGCTTTATTCTTGTATCTTTTGGAATCTATGAGAGTCTCTGAATCTCTGAGACCTTAGCCCTTGGGAAACTTGAAACTCCAAATAAAGCAAGAAGGAATGCTTGATGAGATATCGAGGAACATTCCAAAAAAACGAAACAATTTGGAATCAGGCTTCAGTTTTGAAAAAAGATGGAGACAGAAGGTAGTATTTACTATATTGGTGCAAAAAAGCTTTTGGAATATTTGTTATTTATCTGTATATTTATTTTATACATACCTAAAATATTTGTATATTTATTCTATACATGCCAAAAATTAAAAAAAACAAACAAACAAAAACAAAATTCCAAAATCTAAACACACCTGTTTTGTTATAACAAATGCATGCTTTCAAAATCTAAATACCTTAACTTTTTCATACAGATTAGAAGCAAGACGGGCTGGTAAGATGGCTCAGTGGGTAAGGGTGCTTGCTGCCAAGCCTGACAATAAGAGTGTGAGCCCTACATGGTAGAGAGAATGGACTCCCACAGGTTGTCCTCTGATTCCACATGTGCCATGTTACATGTGCGCTCTCTCTCTCTCTCTCTCTCTCTCACACACACACACACACACCCACACACACAAACACACACACACCCCACACATACACACATTAAATAAATAATAATGTAAACAGATGTTCCAGGCTGGGAATAGTAGTGCACACTTGGCATTAAGAAGGCAGAGGCGGGCAGATTTTTGTAAATAAGAGACCAGCCTGATTGCATACGGAGCTCCAGGCCAGTCAGGGCTGCATATGAGACCCTCCTGTTTAAAAAAAAAAAAAAAAAAAAAGAACCAATTTACAATTCTTCTCTGTAGTTTACTCCTACAGATGAGCAGAGAGTGAAGAAGTTATAACTAATGACAGAGGGCTAATACAGGGAGAAATGTCTTATGCTTAGAGGATCTCAGAAATGTAAAGATAGGGTTTCTGGCCTCAAACTCACAGAGATCTGCCTGCCTCTGACTGAGTGCTGGGATTAAAGTTGTACAACACCACTGCCCAACTCAGGATTGTAAAGAATCTTAGGATAACCTATGCAGACTAAGGTCTATAGCATTTTATAAGGTAATTGTGCCCTACCCCCAGCCTTGAGCAGGCCTTAAAGACCTTGTTTACCACAATAGACCAATAATAGGACCTAGGTGGAGTTACACACCTAGGCTACACATACAACCTGCCACAGGAACTTAGAAGAATAAACTGCCCACTGAGCTTGCCTTGAGACATCTCCAGCAGTGACTAAGGATGGGTTCCCCCACCCATCTCCTGCAGTGACTAAGACTGGGTTCCCCCACCCATCTCTGGCTGAAACAAGAAGGGGTTTGTTTGGTGGGGCTTTCCCTTTAAATTAGAAGAGCTGAATATTAAACTTTGAGTCTTGATCTGAAAACTTTGTCTTGGCTTCATGCTTTTCTCACCTCTCCATCCCCCTTTTCATTTCCAGCCCCCCTTTCAGGTGAACCCAGTTGGTCCATGGCCACAGGCAGCTACAGGTAATAGAACAAATAACTGAAGGAAATGATAAATGTACTACTCAATAAACCCAGGAACCTTAGAAACTTTTTTGTTTGGTTGTTTGGTGTTGGTTTTGTTGTTTTGATACACAGTCTCACTGTTGAGCTCTGGTTGGTCTGGAATTCTCAGAGATCCACCTGCCTCTAAGTGCTAAGATCAAAGGCGACCTCTACCATGCCTGGTCTCATCCATATTCTTCTTTACAATCTAGCTTCCCCAGTTGCTAGCAGTTCAAGGGGTTGGAGTTGCAGAATGATCTAGCAAACTCAAGGACCTTGTGGCAAGAGCATCGGGCTATTATTCCACTTGACATGACAGATTGTATTGTTGAATCTTGCTGAATTCACTTTTTACCATTAATTTCTTGGACACTTTCATAGGTGTGTGCTATATTAACTGATTATATACAGTTATAGTTTTGCCATGGGAAAGAAAACCAACTTGACTTTTGTTGTTTTGAGACAGGTAATCTTTACATAGCCCTGATTGTCCTGGAACTATGATCTGGCTGGCTTACAACTTACAGAAATTCACTGGTCTTTGCCTCCCGAGTATTGCAATTAAAGGCACTGGAAACCACACCTGGCCCAACTTGACTTTTGAGAATAAGGAATTGTATTTCTCAAAGTCTCAACAGAAAATTATAGGTTTCCTCAAGATAAGACAACTACTGTGGTTCATCAAACACCCCAAAATGCCATGCTTTTGAATGGAATCACAACTCAGAATGGTTTCTTGTTTTAACCCTATTATAAGGAGCATTAGCACGTAGTTTTATTTTTAAGATCTATCAATAACTGTCACAATCTTTACTAAAAAGGGTAGATGTGATATAACCAGGTTTCAGCTGGTAAAAGTTAGAAAGTATGTTATTAATAGATGCAATTGTACATGATAAGAAGTATTTTAAATTATGGGAGCTCCAAGCAAGAAATAGTAAAATGTGTCATGGCTGTTGAATTTGCAAACCACATGGATTGTGACATTACTAAATTAAATATAGGATAGTGTAGTTTTCAGATTCCTTGGGTCGTCACAGAGGAAGTGGCAGAGATTTCAACATGAACAGAATATCTGACGCTTTTTTCCCCCCTTACGTGAAAATGTCTGAGATGGTTTTGAGCTGTTATGTTATGGAGTAACAGGCATGCTTCCACGCAAGTGCGTTGTAGAAGAATTAAGAAAAAAAAGGGGGAGCATAACAGTTCGTAAAGGGGAAACGAATTATTAAGCAGGAATGGAAACATTAAGGTTTTCTGTAAAGACGATTAAGGAAAACATATATACTTCTCTCACAACTCAACTGAGTAGTAGAAAAACGCAGCCAAATAAACAGAGGTACTTACCCTCCCAATGGAAGATGAGGTCTTACTAAGGTAGCTAGTACCGTGCCAAATGTTTATAGAGTGCCGATTGAGACATGGTGCAGATACATTAACATTTATTTTTATTGTTAAGGTGACTCAAGTCAAGAACTGTCACTGCAACCTTCGCTATCAGACGTGGCAACTCAAAGACAGAGAAGCTGGGACCCATCGCTGCAATCTACACTCGCAGGAATCTGTTCAGCCTGCCGAGGCTGCACTGCAGAGGGGCGTGCCGGGCCTTTCCGCAGCAGGACGAGCCGGAACAGCAGTGCCAGGCTAGCGTTTCAGACGCGGTTTCGGAGAGGCTGCCAATGGTGTGGACCGTCGAGGCGCTAGGACAGCGGCTACTCCGGGCGCCCAAGGCTGAGGCTCCTGTACGGCGCCCCGCACCGGCAAGGGCGGCTAGGCACCAGTTTCGCGTGGGCCGCTCTGGCCCGCAGTTCGTCTCGGTAGTCCCTCTCCCCGCCCGCTGCTGGGGGTGGGAGGGCGAGGACGCCGCCGGCGCGCGTGCGCGCTCTGCGCTGCAGCTAGTCTGCGTGCGTGAGTGGGAGGCGGCGGGCCTGCGACTCTGGCCTTCCCGGCTGACTGCTCCGACGCCGCATCCTCAGTCATGAACCGGTTTGGCACCCGGTTGGTGGGAGCCACGGCGACCCCGCCGCCGCCTCCGAAAGCACGAAGCAATGAGAACCTCGACAAAATCGATATGTCCCTGGGTGAGGGACTGGGGTGGCCGCGTCGTGGTGGGGGAGGGGGCGGGAGCCACGGTGGGGGAAGGGGCGCTTGGCCGCGGTTGCCTGTCGGGTTTGGTGGCGCGTGGGTAGAACCGGCGGGGACCCCCGAGGTGGGACGGGAGCGACCCCAGCGTGTCCCCCACCTGGGGTAGGGAGGGGTCGTGACAAGGACTGGCCGGGCGGGCTGTCCTCAGGATCGGTGGGTACTGTCTTCTTTACCCGTGGGACGCGGTCTCTTGGGCCACCCGAGCCGGCGTGTGCCCGATCACCCAAAGCTTTTCCTTATAAAGGGTCTTAGAACCGAGCTGGGGCTGCAACTGACTAAAGCCAGCAGTTGCGAGAATGGCTTGTCTGGTGTGACTGTGCCCAGAAGTGCGCTGGGCACGGGCGATTTCCAACCGGCGCCCCCTGGGAACGCCGAGGGACCGGGACGCGGTCCCAGAACGGCCGCTCGGAGGGGTCGTTAAGCCTGAACCGTATTACTGTGTTTGATTAGGTGTTTACTGAAGCATGTTCCCTAGCCCGGTTTCAAAGTTAGCCGGTTGGGGGTGGGGAGGGAGAGATGTACGCAGATTGATAAAATGTCAGGTAGATCTTGGGGTCCAGTGTACATAAAAAGGATGCCTGTGGTTTGCTGCTGATTATGTAAGAAAAGCATGAGGATTTTTTTTTTTTTCGAAAAAAAAGAATTCAGATCCAACAGTATGAAGGCTTCTGTTTGGTTTGACTTAGCAGATCCAAAAGTAATTCCATTTCTGTAGAGTCGTTATGGTACCGGATGGGTTCAGTGCTATCTTGCTACCCCACCCCACCCCTCTTTGACATTTTAAAATACCTGATTACTGAACTTGAGTTTCTTTTCGAATGGAAAGATATCCTGGACCTCAGAAGCCCAGGAACTACACAGCTCAGAGGGGAAAAGGTGCCCCAGCGGAAGGGCATCCTGAGACACGGGTGCCCAGAAACCTGTGACACAGCTCTGAGAGGAAGCCTTTGCAGCTCCCAGGGGAGGGTACTCCCAGCTGAGCTGAGGCTCTCAGGAGTCTCAGCCTACTCTACTTCTTTGCTGCTTCTCTTCATTGCTTCTTGGCTTCTTCTAGTCACACCAGGCTGCAAATCTTCATAAAAGAGATTTACTGGAGGATCCAGGGAGAGAAGGGACAAGCCCAGGGATGGCTGCCCTCTGTTCCCACTAGAGGACAGCAGGCAATTGGACAAAAGGCAGGGCTTATACAGGGTTCTTAGGAGCTTTTCAGGACAGAGATTTCCAGAATAAGGATTGGTGGGTGAGTTTTCTCGCTCAGTGATTGGTTAGTTTTTGTGGGAAGCTCAGGGATTGGTGGGTTTTTTCCTGCTCAGGGATTGGTAGGTTTTCAACCCTTTTCACTGCCTTGGGGCCCATGGATTAGGATAGGAAGTCCTTCCCCACTACAAGCCCCTTTGGCTGAGGCGCCCTCTCAGAGGGGCTGGAAGGAGCTGTGGACTGCTGCTGTGGGACAGCTTCCTGCAGCAGTATTTTGTGGTGGCACAGTTCCATTTCCACCTCGAGACTCTAGGCTTAGGTGGAAAAGGAGATGCGCTACCATGACAGCTTCTGTGACGGTTCCAGGCTGAGGAGGTGCAAGTGCCTCCATTTTGACTCCTCCTGTGGTGGCATCTTACAGTGGCGCTAGGCTGGGGTAGAAAGGAGGGGCTGGCTGCTTTGATGGCTTTTGCAGCATGCTGCTTAAGGACTACAGAACTTAGATATAACCTATTCTAAGGATGTTATTTAGGGTAATACTGGGCCTGGAGACACTCCTGTTGTTTCTTTACATTCGTGTTATCTCTTCTGTTACTTGGAACGTTTTTGATCAGCAGTTAAGAACTCTTTCTTGGTTTCTGGGGTTGCCTTAAGTCAGAACCTAATATTTGAACTAGTATATGAACATATTAACAAGAATATGTTTGACCTTTAGTTTGACCACATTGGCTGATCAGTAATGAACTCCCCCTCCCAAAAAAAAAAAAGACGACAGCTTTTGATTGAAAGCCATGAATTAGTATAACATGTTTATTGAATGCTAGGCAGTAAATTAAACATTTAATATAGCTTAATGTCTAATAACCTCACAAGGGTTATACTCCTAATGATAAGTATGTAGAGCCATACTATTTCATGAGCACCCTGCTTCTGACATTTACTAGCCCTGTGACTATGGGCAAATTGTCTAAAAAGGTGATAGTAGGAGCTAAAAAGATTGCTTAGTGGTTAAGAACATACTGTTCTTACAGAGACCCAAAGTTTGGTTCCCGGTACCTACTTTTGGCAGCTTGACTCACAATGTAACTCCAGCTCCAGAGAGCACATTCTCTTGGTGTCCATAGACACTGTGCTCACATACACAAATCCACAATCATACACACATAATTAAAAATAAAAGCCTAAAAGTGATAGCAGCTACCTCATGGATTTGCTATAGCAAATGGGTCAATAGGCAAATGAAAACTGCTTGGAACAATATTTGGTGGACAACAAATGCTATGTATGTATCTATGTATCTGTCTGTTTATTGAGACAAGGTCTCACTATGTACCCCTGGCTGGCCTGGAACCAGGATGACCTGTAGACCAGGGTGACCTCAAACTCACAGAGAATTACCTAACTCTCTTGAGTGCTGGAATTAAAGGCTCTGTCGTTTATACACACCTGCACTATATATAATTGTGTGTGTATGTACCCTTATTGTAATTATTTACAGGAGTCTGAGGTAGGAGAAGTTAGGATTTCAGTCTGGCTTTAGAGCTTCAAACTATAGATGTTATAGGAATTGTTAAACATCTATTTCCACAGCCAATACATTTTAGCCAACACATCATAGTTTTGTGTTTCTTTAAAAATACTGTTTTCTCCCCTCTCTGTGTGTGCAAAATGTATTCATGCCACAGCACACATGTGGAGGTCCAGTTGTTGGTTCTCTCCTGCCATTGGTTCCAGGGGTTAAAATCAGATCATCGGGCTTTTGCCCACTGACCCATCTAGTGTTTTGTGTGTTTTTAGTGTGTGTGGATGCCGGAAGTTGACATGTGGTGTCTTCAGTCACTGTCTACCTTTATGAGGCAGGTCTCTCACTGAACCTGAAGCTCACCCGTCTGGCCAATCTGACTGGCCAGCAGGTATTAGGGATCCTGTGTCGGCCTCCCCATTGCTGGGATTACAGACTTGTGCCACAGCACCCAGCTTTGTGTAAGGGTGCTGGGGATCTGAACTTGGGGCTTCATGCTTGTTGGGTAAGCACATTACTGACTGCCCTCCTTCTACCCCCCCTTTGTATGTATTTCATTTGATAAATAGGACATCAATTAAAGAGAGCTGCTTCTTTTTGAAAGTAGAAAAATAGTGCTATGGAAAGCTGAAATAGCTGTCTTTGCCTCAGGAGAGTACATCAAGTCTGTCAGTACTTGTGTTTTAGCAAGAATCTTAGAGATTTGTGATAGGCTTACCAGGTCCTATAACTCAGCAGAGAACCTGAGTCAGGCAGATAGATCTCTGAGTTTGAGGCAAGTTCCAGGCCAGCCAGGACTGCATAGTGAGAAAAAAAAACAAAAAAACCAAAAACACCCACAAATTATAGAATATGTGACCAAGCCAGCTCAGTCAGTCAACAGGTTCTCCAGGGCAGGAGCGAGGATTAAAAGGAAAAAAGACAATTAGACAACACTGCAGCATGACCCCAGCCATACAAGTAATAAGGTCAGTTCTAGGTTAAGGAATGAGCAAGGTAATAAACAAAGTCCTGAGATCACTGTTTCTAGGGGCTTATCAGGATGACCAAGTTATCTGAGCCTACTTCCCAGTCCTAGCCCAAAGTCATACTCTTTCTTGCCTGAAGCCTATTTCTTTGTTCTAGCTGCAAATCAGATTGCTGCTAGAACTTACTTGCCTGTCCTAGCCCACTGTTAGATTCCTGCCTGAAGCCTACCCTTGTCCTGGCCCAATGTCAGATTCCTGCCAAGTGGTCCCAGAATGTCTCCACAAATACAGTTTTCTGTTACCAGTTTTACAGAGTGTCTACCAACTTAGTTAACAATTGACATAGGCTCAGTTTTTTAACTTAAAAAATAATATTGTAATACTTTTTATGGGCTTGTTGTAAGAATAACTGAATGCACTATAATTATTTCACACATACACATGTACAATGCCATGATGAAATGTTTTCTTTTATTAAGAAATAAAATATTTATTTTATGTGTATAAGTGTTTACCACATGGTTGTCTGGTGCCTGTAGAAAGCAGAAAGAGGGCATCAGATTCCCTGGAACTTGAGTAGTGACCACAGGAAATTAAACCTGAGTATTTTGGAAGAGCAGCAAGTGCTTTTTTTTGTTGTTTTTTGTTTTTTGAGACAGGGTTCTTGTGTAGCCCTGGCTGACCTGGAGCTTGCTCTGTAGACCGGGCTGGCCTTGAACTCAGAGATCCACCTGCCTCTGCCACCAGAGTGCTGGGATTAAAGGCGTGCATTACCACCACTGGTTGCAGCAAGTGCTCTTAACTACTGACCTATCCTCTAGCCCCAGAGAATATGATATAGTTCGTTATAATGTAGTTCATTGTAATGAATCTTTTTTCTTTCAATGTTTACCCTGTCTACTCACTGGGTAGGAGTGGCCATGTTCTCCTTTCATAGTCAAAACCTTTGAGGACTTAGATAATGTCTTCCTATTTTTAATTTTTAGTTGTGGCAAGAATTGTGTTATATACTAGTAATTGACACTCTAGAAGATAAGGCAGGAGGATGAAGAGTTTCAAGCTAGTGAGACTTCATCTTAAATTAATTTCAGCTATATTAAAAATTACTCTGTGTAAAAATTACTCTGGCCGGGCAGTGGTGGTGCACGCCTTTAGTCCCAGCACTTGGGAGGCAGAGGCAGGCGGATTTCTGAGTTTGAGGCCAGCCTGGTCTACAGAGTGAGTTCCAGGACAGCCAGGGCTATACAGAGAAACCCTGTCTCGAAAAACCAAAAAAAGAAAAAAAAAAAAATTACTCTGGAATGTTAGGCATTGTAGCATATGCTTTTGATCCCAGCAGTTTCAAAGTAGAGGGAGTTAGAACTCGGAGTCCCAAGCCAGCCTACTCTGAGTTCCGGGCCAGCCAGGCATACACAGTGAGTGGAACCTTGTCTCGGAAACAACAACGAAATTACCCTAGTAGTCAAAATCAACACCTCTTTTGCCCCTAATCTCCTGACCAAATTTATTGGGTATATTCCCAAAGTTTTGAGGTTGTAAATATCTGCTGGAAAGTAGGTTAAGTGAAAATGATGTTTTTCTCATTTTGTTCTCAGTGAGAACTTAGTAATACGTTCATATGTCTGATATTTATGAAGCCTTTTGTTTTAAACTTAGTGTTACTGTTTAAATATAGTATTTCCCAAAAGGCTCCTATGTTGAAGGCATGGTTTTACCAGCTGGTAGAGCTGTTGAGAAGTAATTGAATCATGAAGGCAATAATGTCCTCACTGGATTAGATATTGATAAATTCATAAGTGAATGGGCTATTTAGGCAAAGTAGGGCCTTACTGGAGGAAGCAATTACTAAAGGTGTGCCTTTGAAGGGTAGCACCCTCTTTGCCTGGCTGTCAGGAGACAATCAGCTTTCCCTCGGTGCCCTTCCATAGTGATGCTGTTTGTCACCTACAGGCTTAGACACAGTGGGGTCAGATGACCACAGACTGAATGAAACCTGAAAGGATGACCTCCCACCCCTCTTCCTCTCCCAAAAATCTTTCTTTCTAATTGTTTCTTTTTTTGGGGGGGGGTATTTTTCTTCAATAAGGGAGCATGACTAGCACAAACGATTTTTAGTGTCTTTTATCTTATTAATTGGTATTGAGGATCAAACCTAGGATCTTATGAATGCTGGGGTACACTCTACCATGAGCTACACCCAAAGCCCATGTGGTTTTAAATGTAGTGAACTAGTTTGCAGTTGGAGATGAGGCTCAAGAGGAAAATGGTACTTTGAAGTACTTTAAATTACATATATTTGTTTTTGTGTATGTGTGGATGCATGTTGCTTTGTTCATTTAGGCCAGAGGACAACTTATGGGAGAAATAATATAAATCATGTAAGAAATGACCCTTAAGCCATGCGTGCTAGTGCAGGCTTTTCATCCCAGCACTTGGGAGGCAGAGGCAGTCAGATCTCTGAAAAACCAAAAAAAAAAAAAGAAGAAGAAGAAAGGAAAGAAAGAAAGGAAAGAAAGAAAGAAAGAAAGAAAGAAAGAAAGAAAGAAAAACCAAGAAATGATCTTTAATAATCTCTTGTATTTCCTTCACTGATTTAGGAAAAACTATATTGATACAGTTATGGTTAAAGTGATTTAGTAAAATGATTGGAATTAGCTTTTAGCTTTAGTAGGAAGTTGTTGACAGTGCAGTTTCTTTGGTTATTTGCTTTGTCAGTCACCACACTGAACACTGGGTTTTGGGACTAGAGAATTTCCCATCCTTTCCTTTCTTTCCCGCCTTTGATCCTCTGTCTTTCATGAGATAGAATGGCCTTAAAGTTACAGCAGTCCACCTGGTTCATTCTGTCAAGCTGGGATTACAAGTGTATGCCACTATACCCAGCTGAGTTTAGATATTTTTTTTTAAAAATGCTTTGGGGTGGATTGCACACCTCAGTATGAGTGTGGAAATCAGGGTAACTTGAGGAGAATCGTTCTCTTTCACCATAGGGTCCTGGTAATAACTGTGGGCTGGCCAGCCTGGTGGTAGGTGCCTTTATTTGTGGAGCCATCATCTCCCTGGTGCCAGATATTTTTTGAATGAGTATATTGTTGGTTTCTAGTAACCTTTGACACTTAATAAGAATTTGATATATGTTTAATTTTCTCATACTTACATTGTTCATTGTGGTATTAACACGGTATGATGTTTATGAATTAATTTGAGGGTGTTGAAGGTGTTTTTGGAAATAATGAAGCTTACAGAGTTGGAGAGGTCAGAATAGAGAGAATTATGAATGACTTTGCTAGAGAAGAACAGAACCAAAGCGCCATTGCTTTATTATGATACTTGTTCATTTGCTTGCTCTTTTCATGCCTGTTTTCATAAATAAACTTAATGAGAATGGAGAGTATCTTACACTTTCCCCTTATAATAGTCTTACACATGAATTAAATGTATAAACTGTACATCCAATAAATGTTTTCTGAATTGAGGTGAATTTAGAACATTGGACTTTTGAGGTTTTTCTTGTTGTTGAGATGGTTGGTTGTGTTGTTGAGATATCACTCTGAGAGCCCAAGCTCACCTCATACTCAATCTGTAGTCAAAGCTGGCTGTGAACGTCTGACTCTCCTGCCTCTGCCTCCTTTTGCTGCAACTACAGGCATGTGCCACTATGCACAACGGAAAAGTAGCTAGACATTTTGTTGTTGGCAGTACTCAGTTTGAACCCAAGACCTTGTATGTTGTAGGTAAACACTGCTACTGAGTTGAATCTACCTATTATTTCCCCCCTGGTAGAATCCATCAGTTGGCAGATCTGTTTTGTCTATGGGTTGGAACTTTTACGAGTGAACCTTTTTTCCCCAAGCATTTCATCAGGACAAATGGCTGGTTGAAGCTTAGGGTAAGGGAAAGGGGCTTGGGAGTCCTGGGGTTCCAGGTAACCTAAGCTCTATACAGGTTCTTAACCAGCCTTAGCTACACACAGTCTGAAACAGCAAAGATAATAGTAATGGGGACTAAGTAAGTTAGGGACATAGGATAACTCTATTGACTATAAAATGAGACTGAGCAATTTTATTCATTGTGTTAAAATGAAATAATTATGGCATTACCTTTTTTTTTGTAGATGATATTATCAAACTGAATAGAAAGGAAGGAAAGAAGCAAAATTTTCCAAGACTAAATAGAAGACTACAGCAAAGTGGTACCCGGCAATTCAGGATGAGAGTACGGTGGGGAATCCAGCAGAATTCTGGTAAGGTCTAAAATGCTGTTATTTATAGACTCATAATGTAATATGTTCAGCCATAAACTTAAAACCTGGAAGGAATATGTAGCCGCCTGTGGCCACGGACCAACTGGGTTCACCTGAAAGGGGGGGCTGGAAATGAAAAAGGGATGGAAGGGCGAGAGAAACATGAAGCCAAGACAAAGTTCTCTGCTCAAGGCTCGAAGTTTAATATTCAGCTCTTCTAATTTAAAGGGAAAGCCCCACCAAACCCCTTCTTGTTTCAGCCAGAGATGGGTGGGGGAACCCACTCTTAGTCACTGCAGGAGATGGGTGGGGGAACCCATCCTTAGTCACTACTGGAGATGTCTCAAGGCAAGCTCAGTGGACAGTTTATTCTTCTAAGTTCCTGTGGCAGGTTGTATGTGTAGCCTAGGTGTGTAACTCCACCTAGGTCCTATTATTGGTCTATTGTGGTAAACAAGGTCTTTAAGGCCTGCTCAATTGCCGGGCGTGGTGGTGGCGGCGCGCGCCTTTAATCCCAGCACTTGGGAGGCAGAGGCAGGCGGATTTCTGAGTTCGAGGCCAGCCTGGTCTACAGAGTGAGTTCCAGGACAGCCAGGGCTACACAGAGAAACCCTGTCTCGGGAAAAAAAAAAAAAAAAAAAAAAAAGGCCTGCTCAATGCTGGGGGTAGGGCACAGGAATACACCAGTATTCTCAGATTTTTGTTTAATTCTGAAAACCTGGAAAAACATTATTTTCTGAAATAGTTGTTAACTGATTGTTCCTTAAAATACTAAGTTGTTTAGAAGTAATCCCAGTTTATAAATAGTTTAAATTATATTTAGAGTTTAGAATTACCAAAGGTCTTATATAGCATGTGGTCCTGTTTTCTTTCCCCAGTGATAGTCTGATGAGAATTGACTCCAGCTTGAATTTGTTCAGTGGAAGAGCATACTGCACCATAAGATAATTTACTCTATTGTAGAACTGCTCTATTTACTAGAAATTTCTCAATTTGAATAAAAGCATATCTAAGTATTACAGGAAGCAAACTTGCTTTGTAAGTGAGAACTCTTTACTATGTGAAGACTACTGTTCTGCAAAGAAAATTACCAGTAGGCAGATTTATTTAATTTAATTTAATTTAATTTAATTTAATTTATAGTTAGCATCTCACTGTGTAGCCATAACTAGCTGTGTAGACTAAGCTGGCTGCAAACTCACAGAGCTCTGGCTGCCTCTGCCTCTCAAGTACTGAGATTAAAGACATGCACTACTTGCCCAACTTTCCCCCAAACTCTGTCTTACCATCCGAGAACTTTTGTCTGTAAATGTTCCAAAGGCAACACTCTAAATTGACTGTTGTAGGTATACTTACTGATACTTTGATAGCTGCTTTACCTATAATCATTTTGTTCTAAAATAGATTGGGAACAATAATTCAACACTTATATTATAAATTAACTTTTTAGCAACTATACCAGCATCTTAGAGTAAACGTTTGTCCAAATAAAAAGAAATATCTTTTTCTTTTCTTTTTTTAAAAAGATTTATTTATTTATTTTTATGTGAGTACACTATTACCGTCCCCAGACATACCAGAAGATGGCATCAGTTCCCATCACAGATGTTTGGGAGCCACCCTGTGGTTGCTGGGAATTGAACTCAGGACCTCTGGAAGAGCAGTCAGTGCTCTCAACTGCTGAGCCATCTCTCCAGCACCCAAGAAATATCTTTTTTACATGAATAAAAATAACTTTGCTGCCGGGCGGTGGTGGCGCACTCCTTTAATCCCAGCACTTGGGAGGCAGAGGCAGGCGGATTTCTGAGTTCGAGGCCACCTGGTCTACAGAGTGAGTTCCAGGACAGCCCGGGCTACACAGAGAAACCCTGTTTCGAAAAACCAAAAAAAAAAGAGAAAAAAAAAAAACTTTGCTAAAGTTAACCAACTCAATTTTTTTTATTCTGTATTTTGAAAAGCAAAAATTACTCTTCAGTACAGTATAACTTACATGTTTAACAGGTAATATATCAGTATGTTTTCGAAAATATATTAGTGAGGCTGGACCTTACAAGAAACTCAGTGTTCTCTAAGGGTTTGTTTTATATTTAACTCTATGTAGGTGTGTGCATGTGAGTGTAGTTGCTGATGGGAGTAGGCATTGGAGGCCCTGGAGCCACCTGACTTGGGTTCTGGAAACTAAACTTGGTAATCTGGAAGAGCAGCAGGTGCTCTTGACAGCTGAACCATACCTTCAGCCTCTAAGAATATTTTAAATAGTTGGATCTAGTTTATATATTTTGTGACAGGTATTTAGTTGTTAGAAATACATGTGTAATTCTATTGATTTATATTAAAGATTTCTTTACAGTTGTTATTCAATACATCATATTTAATATTGTTATATAAATATTTATATATTGTCCTGAAGTAGTTGTTTAGAGTTCAGACTAGCCAGAAATAGTATTTATTATTTTACATATTTGGTAAGTGCTTTTGAACTGCCTGGCTTGGAGAATGCATAAAGATAAAATCTTTTACTTTAAAGAGTTGATTTCTAGTAACAACTTAGAGAAGATAGAGTTTAAGAAATGTCATAGGTGCCGGGCAGTGGTAGCACACACCTTTAATCCCAGCACTTGGAAGGCAGAGGCAGGCAGATTTCTGAGTTCGAGGTCAGCCTGGTCTACAGAGTGAGTTCCAGGACAGCCAGGGCTACACAGAGAAACCCTGTCTCAAAAAACCAAAAAAAAAAAAAAAAAAAAAAAATGTCATAGGTGGGCCTGGTAATGCATGCCTGTACATTCAGCATTTGGGAGTCAGAAATAGAAGGCTTGCTGAAAGTTCCAGGCCAACTTGGTCTAGATTAGTGAGACTGTCTCAAACAAAGAAACAGAAACAACAAAAACCCCAAATTCAACAGTTAAGTTTGAGACAGGCTGATGGGAGTAAAAGGAGAGGAGGGAAGGGAGAGAGGGGAGGAAGAGGCAGTATGGATGGCTCAGCAGTACATCCATACGCACGCGCACATGCAGGCAAAGCACTTGTACACAACAGAAAGTTTTAAATTTACAGATTTATAGACTTCACATAAGGATGTTGTGCCAAGAGCAAGCCTAATATGAATAAAATTAGATTTGATTTGATCCATGAGGCGTCAGAAAAGTTATCCTTTTGTGGGTTATGATCTGAGCCCTGAGGTAAGGAACTGCTGGGATTGAGCTTACACTCAGCGTGGCTCTCTGCTGATGTGCCCTGCTGATGTGCTTTGCTGATGTGCTCTGCTGATGTGCCGGGTTAAAGATAGAACAACTGCTGCTGCTATTGAATATGCACAGAAAGAGAGAGAGGGAGAGAAACAGGGAGGGAGGATTTTTAATATCTGGAAAGAGTTTAGATTTCCACCTTGTGATATCAGTGATGTTAATTTGAGGGAAGAGAATTAATAAACAGAGCAGATAACCACTGGCAAATACTCAGTATGATTTTGATGGCTGAAGGAAATAAGTAAATTGAAGCTTTTTAACCCCTTCCCTGAAATATTAACTTAGAAAAATTAGAAACTCAATAAACACTTGTTTAAAAAAAAGTAACAGCAACTTTAATATCTTGTGGTAGAAAAGCAAACCAAATAAATAACAGGTGGCCAGAATGTTGTCAAGGCAACATTTGAGAATCTTAAAGACTGAAGGGGTCTGTAAGATAAAAACTGCATTTGTAGCAAGGCATTGTCATTCTTGAATGCACATAGATGCTTCCTGAACCAGCTATATAAATAAAGACACAGACTCTTCTATATTTTAAAAGCTTAGGCTATATTGAAAAGCTTTAGCTTAGGCTATCTCCCAGCTAGTTCATCTTCTTAACAGGGACTCTTGCCTAGTCCAGCATGTTCATGTCTGTATCTGCTCCTTTGTAGTTTATCCTGTTCCTACATGTCTGCTGGCAAATCTCTCTTTCTCTGCACAGTTCTACTTTCCATGTTCTACTTTATATGAAAGCCAGTCGGCAAATAAGAAGGATGAATGTTTATGAGGAGTATCACACAAAAAGATTTAAGACGCTTCAGAATGACATATGCTATTACTTTTCTCTTTGAGATCCATAGTACATATTAGTCCTGAGAAAATCTACAGTAAAGAAAATATTTTAACGTTAATCTTAGTGTTTACAATGAGATTTTTGTTGTAAAATCTGTTATATGTTGTGCAGATGTCATCCTAAAGTCTTTCCCTACTAAAAATCAGAATTAAATTAGGACTTCTCATTATTATATCCATTCTCTCCAAAATCAGAGTTAAAATGAGACTTCCTACCATTACCATAGTTTCTTAGCTAATTCTGTAAAAATTTCTGGCTGTTGAATTAAGAAATTTTAAGGGCTGGTGACATGACCTAGTGGTTAAGCACCCTGACTTTTCCAGAGATCTTGAGTTCAATTCCCAGCAACTACATGGAGGCTCACAACTATCTGTGAAGGGATCTAATGCCCTCTTCTGGCATTCAGGTATACAAGCAGACAGAGTACTCCTACATCTTAAAAAAAAAAAAAAAAAAAAAGTACAGAAATAAGTATTTAAAAATAAAAAGAAAATTTAAAAAGTTGAGAAAGTGACTTCATTTGAAAAGATGATATTTTTGGGAATGACATAACTGTCACCTAGAAATCCTAAAGTTAAAAAATACAGAATTTGGAGCTAGAGGTATAACTCAAGGATAGAGCTGTGCATAGTATTTATAAGATTTTGAATTCATTCTCTAGTACCAAGGGGAAAAGAAAGGTCTCCAGAAAAATAATGCAAAAGATTATATAACTGAGTTCCATGTAATAGCTTATTAAAAAGGAAGATAAATACTACATGTCTTCTCTCATATGCAGAATCTTGTTTTTGTGTGTGTACATACATACACATACAACATGAAAGCAATGGAGAACTATTTAAGTGAAGGAAGAAGACTTTTGGGATGTAGCTCAGTGGTAGAATGCTTGTCTAGCATCTATAAGACACTGAACTGAATCCCCAGCACCAGAAAAGGAAAGTAGTAATTAGGACTGTGGGTGTGTAACTTCATGATAGGTCTCTGGCTGGCATGCGTGCCACTCTGGGTTTAATCCTCAGCATAACCAAACAAAGTAGTAATTAAGACAGTAATAGCTTTCTATGGCGCTATGAGCGACAGCTTAAAAATTATTAGGAGAAATGAATTTTTTATGTAATTGATAAAAAAAGTATATAGAATATCGAATATCTAGTGGTAAGTATGATAAATGTACAAAACAAAATTTCACTTAGCTAACACTTAGCTAGTGACAGAAAAACATTTGTATGTTGAAATAATACACCAAATTCCTGGATACTAAAGTGCTGTGAAGATTCTTAAAATTAATTATAATAAATAAATGTAGATGGCTAGTTCCCATCACCCACAAGCTGCTTCACTGCCTTTTGTAACTCCAGTTGAAGGGCCTTGGACATCTGTCTTTTGACTTCTACAGGGAACACTTGTACACCTAAAACAAAAATAAATCTTTAAAAAACAAATATAATATGCAAAACATTTTTCAAAAATAAAAGCTTTTAAAAGTTGTTAATAATATAGAAAAATAGAATTCTATCTTCTGCTTCTAGAAATACAAATAAATGCATTCAATTGGGATGTTTTTGTAATGTAAGTATAAATTATTGAGAGTTTGCATTATTCTTTGGCCTGGCATTTCATCATGTAGAAGTATACCGAGGATGGATGTGTTAGAGATGTTAGGAGGAACTGAAATGGAATGTAAAGAGTGTCTCGTTACATACGAAGTTAGATGTCAGCCTGAGGACCTCTGTCAAAACAGAACACAACTGACATGACTACTAAGTTGGTTAGATTGAGCATAGCATATTTAAAAGTAATATAGTAAAAAAGATACAAACCATGGACTAATATTCATTGTATAATACTAACGTAGCCTATAAAATAGTACACAAGAATGTGTATTTAGCTGATGTGAAAAGCTGATTCAGCTCACTTTTTCTGTACTTAACAAGTACAGAATGTTTACTTGCCATGTGATAATACTTCAATAAAATATTTATAGCTCAATATAGTTAAAGCTAAAATTAGATTTTTGGAATATCTGCATTACACTTTTAGGCTTTTAAAATGGATTTTGTTCAGCTGGGCCGGGCAGCGATGGCGCACACCTTTAAACCCAGTACTTGGAAGGCAGAGGCAGGCGGATTTCTGAGTTCGAGGCCAGCCTGGTCTACAGAGTGAGTTCCAGGGCAGTCAGGGCTACACAGAGAAACCCTGTCTCAAAAAAAAAAAAAAAAAAAAAAATTGATTTTGTTCTTTGATATCTTATATATGTATAGAATGGGCATTTTTTTAATAATTAGAAAAAATATTTAAATTGGAGAGCCATATAACAGAAAAGCAAACTCAGGATATATGCCACAGAGTTTAAAATAAGGTTCAGTGAAGATTTCAGCAAAGCAATTTGAATAAAGTAGGGCTGAAAGAAAGAAGCCAAGTTGTACTTGTAAGTGAATGGAAGATGAGCTAGTGACTGCAGTGCAGATCTACACTGACAGAGAAGTGTGACCATGCCCAAGGAATCGTTTAGCCAAGCATATGCAGTATGCTATGATTTCAGCATGAACTACAAAATCATTAATGAAACACTTCACATGCATTATCTCAGTTCAGAGTAGTCATACTTCACTATTCACTAGCCACATGTAATTACTGGCCACTACTGAACATAATGGAACACACCTATAATCACTGCATTTGGGAGGAAAGCAGAAAGATTTCTTTGAAGTCAAGGCTAGTCCACATCTTCATAGTATTTTTCAAGACCATCCAGGACTATATAGTGAGATCCCATTTCAAAATAAATAACTAGTGGCTACTGTGTTGCACAAGTGTAGTTTAGATTGTCCTGTTGAGAAATTACTGTTAGGGTTTGAGATATAATTCATTAGTAGAGTGTTTGTATAGCACATATAAGACCCTGAGTGTAATCATCATCACCATACACACTGCCTTATTTCAGAAGTAAAGTATCTTGGCATTCCTACATTTTACTGCCCTTTCCTTTGATAGGTTTTGGTAAAGCCAGTGTGAGCCGTAGAGGAAGAATGCTGCCTGGAAAGCGACGTCCTTATGGAGTTATCACTGGCCTTGCAGCCAGGAAAGCAACTGGTATTCGGAAAGGAATAAGTCCTATGAATCGCCCACCTCTAAGTGACAAGGTAAGATGTCACATGGTGGCTTAGTTCTGACCCAGATGCCATTTTCCATTTATACTTGTGTCTGTCTGTCACACATTTATTAGTGATTGTTAAGATATGTAGTCCTCTCTGGCCTCCAGAACTTGCTGTGTAGACCAGGCTGGCCTTGAATTCACAGAAGTGCCTTTTAAGTGTTGGGACATGTACTACCACATCTGGTTATCCTAATGTTTTTATGAATAAGCTTTAGAGCCTTTTGATTGTTTCAAAAAATTTAAGGGTTTTATTTGTAAGTGTGTGTGCACACTTGCATGAGTGCAAGGTGCCCTTGGAGGTCAGAGGTATCAGATCCCCTGGAGCTGGAGATGCAGCCAGTTGTAAGCCACCTGTCATGGGTGCTGGGAACTGAATTAGGTCCTCTACAAGATCAGCTAGTCCTGTTATTTGCTAAGTTGTTTCTCTAGCCTACCTACCCTCATTAATATTTAAGAAATTAATATTCTGTTTGTGTGCAGACATATATGCATTTCATATGTATGAAAGTCAGAGGACAACTCTGGGAGTCTGTTTTCTCCTTCCACCTTTATGTGGGTCTAGGGGATAAACTGATGGTTGTCAGTTTATCTGCCGAGCAGGTTCTTTTACCCACAGGGTCATTGCACCAGTTTCAGAGAATTTTTATTCTTATTTATATATTTATTCTTTTGGATGATGGAGAATAAACTTAGAACTAGACAGCTGTTTTACTATTGAAATATATCCCCAGCCCTGATGTTTTAATTTATCTTTTTGAATCAGGATCTCATATAGCCAAGGCTAGCCTTAGACTCCTGCCTCCACCTCCCAAATGCTGTAATTATAGGCATGTTCCTTCATGCCTATGCTCTCCTGATTTTTATATTTAAAATTACTTGTTTATTTGTTTGTTTAAGACAGGGTCTCTCTGTTATGTAGTTCTGCCTGTACTGGAACTCAATATGTAGATCAGGCTAGCTTCAAACTCATAACAATTGGCCTGCCTCTTCCTCTCAGGTGTTGAGATTAAAGGTATATGATACCATGCCCAGATTGATTTTATTTTTTAGATAATGTACCTTGGGACTTACATAAAACATTTTAATAGCTAAGTAAAAATCTTTGCCATTCATAAATATACCTCATTCTCAAATACAGTTGTTCTTCCATATCTGTGGGAATTCGTTCCAGGACACTTCTCTGATACTAAGATCTTTTACACATGGCTCAAAGTCTTTTACGTAGTATAGCATTTACATATAAAATATACCCATTGTTTTATGTACTTTAAGTCATCCATCCTTCAGTTACTGGTAATTCTTATTACAGTGTAAATATTGTATAAGTAGTTGTTTTACTGTATTTAAGAAACAATGACAAGAGAAATCTATGCACATTTAGTAAGCATAGTTTCTCCTGTCTCTAAGAGGGGTTGTTCAACTCACTGTGTTGCCAAAGATAACTTGAACTCCTGATACCTCCTGCCTTTACTTACCAAGGGAGGCTTGGATTATAGGACTTCACCACTGTACTTGGCATAAGTAAATTTAAAAATTAATTTATAACAAATAATTATAGTATGCCAGGTACTTTAAAGGAAAAATTATGTTTCACAGAGGAGCACTTCACATTTATCTGTAAACCAACCAAGGTGTTATCATCTAAGATAAAATAAAGAAACTTGGAATAGGAGCTGGAGAGATTGGTCCTGGGTTAAGAGCACACACTGCTCTTGCAGAGGATCTGAGTTCAGTTCCCAGCACCTACATCAAGAGATTTATGATCACCTGTAACTTCAGCTCCAGGGGCACTGACAGCCTCTTGTGTTCTCTGGAAGCACATGTATGCATATGCACATACTCATACCCAGACACAGTATTCATAAATAAGGAAAATGCTTGGAATGGGATATTAGTCTAATTTTGTGGGGGTTTTTTGTGTTTGATAATCGTTTTCCTTGTTTCTACATTTCTTTCTTTTCTAAATACTCTCTAAGAATCAATGGGGCAGTGCTAAGGAGATGGTTCAGGATGGCACTTGCTATGCAAACATGTGGACCTTTGTTCAATCCACATAAAGCAGACTGTAATCTGAGAAATGGAGAAGTGAAGACAGGTGGATCCCTGGGCCTTGCTGACCACCCAGTCAGTTTGTCTGGAATCAGTGAGTTTTATATTCAGTGAGATTCTTTCTACAAAAATACAGTTGAGAGCTGTTGAAGAAGATACATGGCTAGCTTGGGCTACATAGTATAATCCTATCTCAAGAAAAAAATACATAGGTAGGTGTTGTGGTACATGCCTTTAAATCAGCACTTGGGAGGCAGGCAGGGGTTCTCTGTGAGTTTCATAGTGGGATACCAGGATAGTGAGGAAAATGTTAGAGGGACCCTGTCAGAAAGAAGAGGGTGGAGAAGGAAAAATCAATAAATTAAATCCAAGTTAAGATATGCAAGGAAAATATTTAAGTACTGTTTTTTTAAAATCATTGTCATGTTTATTAATATGTTCATGATTAAAGCAATAGGAAAATGCAGATACTGTTATAAGAAATGGTCCATATCAGTTAAGGAGTTTGTGAGACATCTTTGTAGAAAGGGTGGAAGCTTGAATTAGGATTTCATGATGGATTAGTTTACATATGTGAAGGAAAGAAAAGAAATTCACATATTTGATTTTTATTAAATTCTACCCAATCAATTATACTTTAATATCTTTAAGACTCTTTTTTATGTACTTTTTTGGAAATTGGCCTTTATCTGTTTATATAATGTATTGGTCACTTTTTATTATTGTAATGTAAGCACTTGAAATAATTAAGGAGCAAGGCTTGTTTTTGCCTTACTTTTAGGGTGTGCTGCAAGTAGGAGGGCTAGCCGAGCCATAGCTTTGGGTTGGTGAGATTAGGTCATGGCAGCGAGAGCTAATGGAGCAAAACGCTCATCTCATGGCCAGCAACCAGGGAGAGAATGGAGGTCATGGTTGTTACAGTTCCCTTCAAGGCATTACTCCTCCTAGTGACCAAGCCTCCAGTGTGCCTCCATTCTTTTCTTGATGAGTAACATTTCCCCATCACCGTTCACCTTCCGAACCTCTGTATCTGTATTTTACATGTAATATGATTGTCATCTTTTCAGTCATTTATGAAATTCTCAAATAATTTTTATGATCTCAATCTTCTTATTCTATTGAAGCAGTTTTGGGGGTTTCTGCCCATTGGCATTAAGAAATGTTAGGCATGGTGGCACACATCTTATCCCCAACACTCATGAGACAGAAGCACGTGGATCTCTCTGAGTTCAAGGCTAACCTGGTCTGCGTAATGAGTTCCAGGACAGCCAGGGCTTTATAGAGAGACTCCATCTCAAAAAAACAAAAAATAACAACCAAAAAAAGTTTTTTTTTTTTATTGTAGTAAGGTATATAACAAATGGTAGTCTGATTAACATAGTTGTCTTCCCTTCTAAAAGATGGTAGTCTGATTAACATAGTTATCTTTCCTTCTAAAAGAATATAGAACGATATTTTCCAGCATTAAAAAGGAAGACAAGCCTTCTGAGACAAAATGAAGTGCAAAGGAAACCAGTTGCAGTTCTCAAGAGACCCAATCAGTTAAACAGAAAGTAAGTACTCAAGCAGAAGAGAAGAATGTCTTATTTGAAAGTATCTGTTAGTCACTTGTCTTGTTGCTGTGCGAGAGTATCTGACAAAAAACACCTAAGGAAGGAAGAGCTTATTTTAGGCTATAGTTCATCATGGCAGGGGAAGTATGGCAGCAAGAACAGGCTGGCTACAATGTCCACAGGTGTGAAACATGGGTGAGTACTGTGCTTAGCTCACTTTCTCTTTGTATTCAGTCTGGGACCCAGTTACTTGTCTATTGCTGTGATAAGACACCATGATCAAGGCAACTTACAGAAGAAACAGTTTATTTGGGGCTTATGATCTCATAGTCCATGACCACCATGGTGGAGAGTGTGGCAGCAGGCAGGTGTGGCTCTGCAGCAGCAGCTGAGAGCTTTCATCCTGAACAACGAAAGAGAGAGAGAAAGAAGGAGAGAGAGAGAGAGAAGAGAGAGAGCACGAGCCAAAGCCCACCCATAGTGACATTCCCTCTCCAACAAGAGAAATGGTTCATAATCCTTCCCAAACAGTTCCACCAACTGGAAACCAGGTATTCAAATACAGAAGCCATTGGGGAACACTCATAATCAAACTGCTGTAGAAGGGTTCCTTCTCCCTTTGGTGGATGGATTTCCCACTTCACTTTAATCTAATCTAAATAATTCTTTCCAGACATGTCCAGAGATTTCATTTCCATAATGATTATAAATCCTACCATGTGGCATTTGAGATTAACCATCACAGTGTACAAAATGCTTTCTTTGATAGATGTTCAGAAGAATGAATTTACAGTGATTCTTAAAGTTACCTGGTCATTTCAATACAGTTACTTCCTTGCTGGAGGTGTGACCCATTGCACTTAACTAGCATGTGGCCCAGGGTTTATCCCTAACACTGTGGGGAATAAAGAAAAGATAGATATTTGAAATATCTATCCAAAAGCTAACATGGGAAACAATCAGTAGTAACTTTCTTATTTCTTAGATCCAGTAATATTAAAGTATTTCATTAATGTAAACTTTTTTTAAAAAGTATCACTTTTTAATTATGTGTATGTGTGTGTACCATGATGCATATGTGGAGGTCAGAGGACAACTTGAGGGAACTAGTTCTTTTTTTTCTGCCCTATGGTTGCAGGAATCTAGCTTGGGTCATCTGGCTTGGGGCCAAGAGGGCTTCACTATGCTTCTTTACCTTCTTTAACATATAAAATAAATTTGTAAAAGTAATCATTGTGGTGAAAATCCTAGAGTTATTCAATTCTGAAAGCTGAATATTTGGGGTACTAGAAAGCTACAACGCCTCATAAATATTCCTGAGCTTTGTTTTGTCCCCCCCCCCCTTGATAGTTTTGTGTAGCTCCGTAGCTATATAGACCAAACTGTCCTCAAGTGTGTAGGGCTCCTTCTGCCTCTACCATTCAAGTGCTAGGACTTAGGCATATGCCACCAGCCTAGGATACATGGATGTTTCTTACATTGAAATTGCTTTTAGACTACATTTAAGAGCATAAAAACCCCTAAAATTTATGAATTGTTAGGACATTATTCCTGATAATCTGTGAAGTTACTTTATTATTATCATTTGACTTTCAAGTGCTATTATTTATCTCTTACAGCAAATGACAAGATAAATACAACTTGGATTGAGGTCTTTTCATTACTGTATAGACATGCAGTAATCAAATTTCAGTTTTATCTAATGATTTTGGAAATATTTGGTGGTATCTTTTGTGAAAAGGAGTTCTTGCAAATGAAAATATTGTTACATGAGATTTCTGTATTAATTGTGTTAACTAGAGAAATTTGCATTTGAATCTCTGAAGGTTGGAAATGACATTTAGGTAGAATGTCATTTAAGTATTTTATTATGTAATGGTAATTATAAGTATGTGCTGTTCCATGTATGAAAGAATTAAAAAGTAGAGTGTAACTTGAGTTATTATTTATTGTATGTACACATATCACAGAGCATGTGTGGAGGTCAGAAGACAACTTTGAGAAGTTGGGTTTTTCCTTTCACCTTTATGTGAGTTTTAGGGGTCGAACTCATGTTCTCAGTGAGGCACAGCAAGGATATTTTTCTGCTGAGGCAGTTTGGTGGATCAAAGAACACAGCTATTATACATTCATATATGTATATACCTCTGGGTTTTTTTTTGGGGGGGGTTGAGACGGTTTCTCTGTGTAGCCCTGGAACTCACTCTGTAGATCAGGCTGGCCTTGAACTCAGAAATCTGCCTGCCTCTGCCTCCCAAGTGCTGGGATTAAAGGCATGCTCCACCACTGCCCGACTACATCTCTGGGTTTTACATATCATGTTTGGCGAGTTTTTCCCCTTGCCATACTTACGATTGAACCCAAGGCCTCATATACACTCAGCAAGAGCTTTATCATTGAATTATGTCCCTTACCATGTAGTTTATCAATGAAGACAAGAAAGCAAGCAAGAGCAATAGAAGTAGTTTTTCCAATACCCCCATCCCTTTTAAGATTTATTTATTTTTGTTTGGTGTGTATGAGTGTTTTGCCCTCATGTATGTTTGTGCATCACATGCTTGCAGTGCCTGAAGTTAGGAAAGGATGCCAGATCCTCCTGGAGGTACAGGTTGTTGTGAGTTACTGTGTGGGTGCTGGGAATCAAACCCAGGTCCCCTGGAAAGAGCAGCCAGTGCTTTTAACTTCTGAGCCTCTCTCCAGCCACAGCTCTTTATTTATGGTTTTCAGTTTGGCTCTGAATGCATCTAGGCCTGATTTTCTTTGAACTAATCTACTAAATTATAATTTTAAAAACAAATATAGGAAATAATAGAACTAAAATATAATTTTGTAAATGTCTTAAGATATGAAATATTAGAGAGTAGAATATTTGGGAACTACACTAGTTCAATCAAAACCAAGTTGTTATATGGTATACTACAAGGGAATTTTGTAAATATAATTTAATAGTTTTGTATGAATAAGAAAGCAACTTGGAGTCTATATTACATGCTTATCAAATTTTAAGTTTATGAGTTTAACTGTTTTTGCTTATTTTTCCTCAAGGTATTTAAAAGCAAAGTGGCTGAGATCACTCATACATGTTTTTTTGTTGCAGAAATAACATTCCAGCTAATTTTACCAGGAGTGGAAATAAATTAAGTCATCAGAAAGACACTCGTCAGGCAACCTTTCTTTTCAGAAGAGGCCTGAAGGTAGCTTGTGCTTTCCCTACTCAATGGATCCTTTAGCAATCATAGGCTTGACCTGTTGTTGAGGGAGGTTAGGGTTAGTGTGAAAAACAAGACACTAGATTAAGTTTTTCTGTTAATATATGGTTTTTTCTATTTCTTGTCTTGTTGGTATCTTATAATAATTTAGCTTGGTTATTTACTAATAAACTTGTGTTTGTACATTTTCTAACCCAGTGATCCCTAACAGGGTATTGCCAGCATAGCACAGGCCCTTCCTGAGTTTATGCTCCTGTTTACCCTGGGTTGTATTTTTTTTTATTGCATGATAGCCCATTAGACTTAAATACTCTGTTTTCTGTGAGATCTTCTTGGGGTTTTTGTTTTTTATTTTCCTTTTAGGTTCAGACCCAGTTGAACACAGAACTGCTGATAGATGATGTGGTAGCAAAGAGAACGCGCCAGTAAGTTTCAATTTGTTTCTGAATTTATAAGATACTAGCTACTCGAAATGCCATCTGTCCCAGTGTGCAAGAAATAAAACCCAAAATGGAATTCTTCCTGCAGTAGGTAAATGGAACCTTGGCCCTCAGAAGTAGATAACCAGTGAGTTCCATCTGTAGGCCCCAGGTGAGCCAGGCTTCAAATGTCAGTTTAGTACCCACCGAGTTACTGAACTCTACATGATTTATTCCCTTTGAATGGCATAGTTTTCCTTCTTTCACCTTCCTTCTCTCCTCCACCTCCATTTCTTTCATTTTTTCTTTCTCTGTATCTTCTTTTATATAAGTGAACCTGTTTACGGAATGACTAGAATAAAGTCCCATAGAGGTTTTTAAAAGTAAGTTTATGTCCATTATTCTTCCCAAGTATGAATTGTATAGTGCTCTGTTTCCAACAAAAGGATCAGAATATGTAATTTTTTTAAAAATAGCAGATATGTGTTGTAAAATAATATGTAAAAAAAATAAAAGGTCACAGTCTAGATGCAATGATAAGCACAGTGAAGTGTGATTCTGAGCAGTGTAGGAAATTGCTTGAACCTGATGCTGGCAGTGACCCTTAGCACAGGAGACAAAAACTATAAGAAGAAAATAATAGTCTGTTTGCTTCTCCAACACACATTTACTTAATAGTGATATTGTATATGTGCTGTTTGTTTATACTGGGGAAGGTCTCATATGCCTCAAGATTCAACATGCATCTGAGCTTAGCCTTGAACTCCTTATTTTCTTGCCTCCACCTCTCAAGTGCTGGGATTACATGGTGTGCCAGCATGCCTGGCATTATTTATTTGTTTTGGGCTTTGAGAGTAAAACATAGATAAAGCAAAAGAGAGTTAGTTTGGGGAAATTATAATGGAAGTGCCAGATTTTGGCTAACATAAATAAATATAAAGGTAGAGCTGACAGTAATGGTGGCATTCACCTGTAATTTCAGTGTTGAGACAGCTGACCCAGAAAGACAAGTCCTAAACCACACAATGAGATCAGTGATGAGGAGGAGAAATGAGAAATATAAAGTAGGAAAAAGTTCAAAGGATTACAGAAGCTACTAAGTGTTGATACAGAGCAGACAGAATTAAGACACCATTGGGGGCTGGAGAGATGACTCAGAGGTTAAGAGCACTGACTGCTCTTCCACAGGTCCTGAGTTCAATTCCCAGCAACCACATGGTGGCTCACAACCATCTGTGATGGGATCCGATGCCCTCTTCTGGTGTGTCTGAAGAGAACTACAGTGTACTCACATAGATTTATTTAAAAAAAAAAAAAAAAAAGCTACCATTGGAACTGTAGTTTTAAGTTACAAGGAAAAGGAAAACAATAAATAATACAACCATGAAAATAGAGGTAGGAAATAGGTAGGAAAGCTGAAGGCCTTGTTTCATCTTAGGAAGAACTTTCTATGTAAACATCCTGTTTAGTAAACTAAAAGTAACCAACTATCACTGACAATAGGAAAGATCTGAATACCTCTAGATGAGAAATGGAGACTGTCTAGTTTTATTAGATTCTCCTCTGCACTTAGCTTTTAAAAATCATTTTATAGTCATTACTTTGATAAACAACTAACAAATCCATATTTTCAGATCTTATCCCTAAGATCCTGTTGGGATCCAGCATCTCTGTGTGTGTTTTAAACTAAAATATGAATGGCTACTTTGAAATGTATATAATATAGTTCAGGGTTGAGATTTTATCTTGGTAGTGGAACACTTGATTGGTGAACTAAGTCAGATAGATGGGCAGAGAGACAGAATAAATATCTTTCAGTGGGATATCCTGTAAGATTTATAAGCTTTTAAGAAAAAAATTTCAAACCTAGATGGCGTACTTCCACCACAAATGGAGGAATTTTGACTGTATCCATTGACAATCCTGGAGCTGTACAGTGTCCGGTGTAAGTTTTTTTTTCCTTCTTTTTTTTTTTTTTTCTTTTTTCTTTCTTGAAAAATTGTAACCTCTTGATATATGATAGGAAAATGAAAAGTATTGGACTTGTGCTCAGAGTATACTGTATAAAGCAGGATAAAATGAGATGCAAGGATAAAGAATTGTAACATTAACCAGGCCTATATTCCCAGTACTTGGGGAGGCTAAGGCAGGAGGATTGCTATGAGTTCTAAGACTAGGTTTAGATACATAGTGAGTTCAAAGTTAACTCAAGTATAGACTGAGGCCATGTCTCAGATAAAACTGGAAATCATAAAGGGTCAAGTGAGAAAAAGCTGCCTTGGTTCCTGGCTCTCCATCCCCCCAAAACACCCACTCATGTATCTGTATATATAATACAAATATTACCAATTTTGTGTCAGATGATCCTTCTATGTAGCCCAGACCAGCCTTGAACTTTTGAATTTCTTGTTTCAAGCTCCTGAGTGCTGAGAAAACAGATACATGCCACCATCTCTGCTTATTTGCTTTCAGAAATTGTGTTGATGAGTTGGGGTGATGCCTTAGTGGTAAAGTGCTTGCTACAAGCACGTTACACTGAGTTTGTGTCCCCAGGCCTCACATGGAAACCCAGGTGTGGCAGCGTGAACCTGCAGTCTCAGCATGGGGTAGAGGGGTGGGAGCAGAGGCAGACTGGACAGGTGGATCCCTGGAGCTCACTGGCAAGCCAGTCCAGCCAGATACTGAACATCAGGCTTGGTGAGAGATTTTATCAAAAAAAAAAAAAAAAGAAAAGAAAAGAAAACATAAATAAATAAGGTGGCGAGGGATAGAGAAACACCTGATAATTGACCTCTGGCTGCCACATGTACACATGCAACACATAGAGTTCTGTGTCTGTACAACAAATGTGTCCTTTTAAATGTGTCTGTAAGTGAGGTGACGCCTGTCCTTACTACCCTTCCTCCCGCTGTGTAGTTTGAATGTCATTACTTTGATATCATACAGGCCTCCTTTCTCTATAAAAGTCTTATCAAGGTGAACTTAATATAGTTAACTATTTCACTTATATGTATTGCACTAAAAATACAGGTTACTTTAATTTAAAGATCACGACTTAGAAATCACCAGTTACTTGACTTGTTAAAAATGTTTATAACAGCCGGGCGGTGGTGGCGCACGCCTTTAATCCCAGCACTTGGGAGGCAGAGGCAGGCGGATTTCTGAGTTCAAGGCCAGCCTGGTCTACCAAGTGAGTTCCAGGACAGCCAGGGCTATACAGAGAAACCCTGTCTCGAAAAAACCAAAAAAAAAAAAGGAAAAAAATGTTTATAACAGATAGGGCAGGAGAGATGACTTACTTTTCCTGTGTAGAATCTGAGTTCAATTCCCAGCACCCATAAGGCAGATCACAATCCTCTGTAACTTGAATCCCAAGGGCTCCAGCACCCTCTTCTCAGCTTCATGGTCTCTGCATCAATGTGGTACACATGTATACACGGAGGCAAACACTCATACACATGAAATGGAAATGTAGTTAGACTTGAAAAGGAATTCTGTGAGCAGTTATACATTTTAGTAATTAAGAGTAGTCTGTCAGGAACTGGCACTATTATTTTTATTTTTTGAGAGAATATTGTAACAGCCCTAATTCATTTGAACATGTATGAGGAAATGTTGAGTACTTTGTTGGCTAAGCTAATTTAAACATTTTTTTTTCCTTTGCTAGAACTCAGAAACCACGATTAACTCGTACTGCTGTGCCCTCATTCTTGACAAAAAGAGAACAGTCTGATGTTAAGAAAGTTCCTAAAGGCGTCCCTCTACAGTTTGACATAAATAGTGTGGGAAAACAGGTAAAAAAAATTGTTCCCTCCTGTGTTTCACACAGGTATCACAACAGCTTTGTGATAACCAAAAACATTGTATGTACGTTAAGCAGGATGGTCTAGCCCCTTCCCCACTCCCTAGGCACTCTTAAAGATTGCCTGTTTGACATTTTATTTAAATCAGAGCTTATTATATTTACCATGATTTATTTAAAGTTTCATCCATATTAACATTTTCTTAATATTATTTGGATGGTATTCATCACATGTATATGTCACATTGTATATTCTTTAATTACCTGGAAGTTTTTGTGTTCTTTGGCTGTTAGCATGTTTTCTTTTGGGGAAGTAGTAAATGCCAGTGGATATATTTGATAGATTTTGGTAGACAGTATGCTAACTTTACATTTAACCTTTTTAGAAACTACCAAGCTATTTTCCAAAGAGATGACTATATTCTTTTATATTCCTACAGCATATATGGGGTTTCTAAACTTGTCCACATCTGAGACGTTATCTGATAGTGACAGATTAGAGTGGCATTTCACTGTGATTTTGACAGTTTGTGTATTGTTACTTTGAGCTAATTAAATTTAATTAACTTTAGGGGGCTAGAGAGATGACTCAGTGGTTAAGAGCACTGGCTGCTCTCCCAGAGGTCCAGAGTTCAATTTCCAGTATCCACATGGCAACTTACAACCATCTGTAATGGGATCTGATGCCCTCTTTTGGTGTGCAGATGTACATGCAAAGTGGCCACATACATAAAATACAAACAAATCTTTAAAAAGATAAAAGTAAAATACTTTGGTCAACTACTTTTTTTTTAATTGTTTCATTTTATAGTAAATCTGAAGTTTTTCTATATAAATACTTCTTCATTCTCTAAATTCTTTTCCAGTGTTTAAACCTTTTTTCTTGTTTTACTATAATGGCTAGCACATCCACTACAGGGTTTGATAGAATTAGGAAGGCTAGTGTGCTTGCTGTGTTCTGCCTGAGGTAAAAGAAGTTTGACCATGTTTTATAGCTAAACTTGTCCACTTTTCTGAGTTTGAACTCAAAAGTATAACTTGTCTTTTGCCTTTTCTATTTCTTCAGGTACTGCCCAGTCCCACGCATGCTTGCCCTGACACCCTGGGCCTTCTCACTCTTTGCTCTGCAAATAGTCCACCCCTATCCTATAGCTGTTTTCCATTTTGCTTCTTTGTCACAAGCTGCGAATTACAGCTTGTCTACCCTGCAGTTTTTCCTCTCAAACTCTAAAAGATAGTTCTTTTGTTATTGTTGTTGTTTTTCCAGACAGTTTCTTTGTGTAATAGCCCTGGCTGTCCTGCAACTCACTATGTAGACCAAGCTGGCCTTAGACTCACGGAGATCCATCAGCCTCCCGAGTGCTGGGATTAAAGGCATATGCTACCACCACTGAGCTAAGAAATAGTTCTTGAGTTAAAAAAAATAGATAGATAGATAGATAGATAGATAGATAGATAGATAGATAGACAGACAGACAGACAGACAGACAGACAGACAGACAGACTGACTGCTAGCTTTACATTTATTGCAGATTGTCAGGTTAAGGGAGTTCCTGTCTTTCTAATTTGCTGTGAGTTTTTCCTATGAATTTATATTGAATATTATCATATACTTCTTTGGGAAACAGTTTGGTAGAAATAAGGTCCTAGAATTTAAGATTAGAAGTGTGGGGAGAAAACTTGGTTTTGTTTAGTTAGAGAGTACATGTTTAGCATAGACAAAGTCTTTGGTATAATTCCTGACACAAGATATGGAGAAAAAAAAGAGCTTCTGTTTGGAAGCATTTTGTTATTTGTTAATAAAAAAAAAAACAGTTTTACTTAAATTTTTATAGGGCACTCAGTTTAAAGCTTTATTTTAAAATATTCAGAAGTCGCAATAACTGTGCTTCTATTGTTTTTTACATCATAGTCTCACACTGCAGCCCAGGCTGGCGTAATACATAACTTTTCTTCCTCAGCCTCTTAGGAGTAGGCCACCATTTCTGGCTAAAATAACTTTTTTTTATTGTTTGGTATTTTCTTTTTCTTTCTTTCTTTTTTTCTTTCTTTCTTTTTTTTTTTTTTTTTGCTCTTTCTTTTGTTCTTTCTTTCTTTCTTTTTTTGAGACAGAGTCTCACAGTATATTCTTAGATAGCCTGAAACTCTGTGTGGATCAGTCTGGAATTAAATTCATAGAGTCACCTGCCTTTGCTTCCTGAGTGATATAATCAAATGTGTGTGCCAACACCAGTTGAAGTAACATGTTTTGCCATAGGTATCGCTAGAATTTGTAACAGTGTTTGCAGAGCTTCAAATTAATTCAGATTGAGGTATTTTGTATAGACAGTAGTAGTATGTATATGCTTGTATAATGCAGTATAGATATTTAATGATTGGAAGATAAGGATCCTTGGACTGCCTACTTTTAAGTTTTAAAGTTACTAATAGGCAACTCAATGATGTATAGCTTATTTTTGTTAAAGTCAATTGAAATTATACACAACAATTTAAGATGTTGTATATTGTTACTACTAATTACTATTAATTTTAAAACCACATATAAAGGAAATTATTGGGGTTTTTTTGTTTTTTTTTTTTCAGTTAAGTTAATGTTTTCCTCCTTTTCTATAGACAGGGATGACTTTGAATGAACGGTTTGGGATACTGAAAGAGCAAAGAGCCACCCTCACATTCAGCAAAGGAGGAAGCCGCTTTGTGACTGTGGGATAGACCTGTGTCCAAGGAACTTTTAAGTGTTGACTGTTTGAAAAGTTGATTTGCTTGAAGAGCTCATCGGAGAAGTTCAAGAAACTTTACTTCAGAATATTCACAAACCTAAATAACTTTATTTTTGAAGGTTTTTTGTTTTGTTTTGTTTTTTAATGTATAAATAATGCCCTGAAAGAATAGCAGGGAATATACCTATCTGTTCTTAAAGATTTCATGGTTGGCCCAAACAAAGCAGCTCTCTGTTGACTTCTTTGATTCCCTATGAAGCAGAAGGAAGACAGAAAGATAAAATTGATTATTTTTATGAGCGTGGTATTTAGGATCTCATCACTTTTATCCAGGTTTTAGGCTTTGCCATGGTAAATCTTAAACTTGAGAAATAAGAGTACACCTCTGTGTTGTTACTTACCCACTCATGTGTTGCTGTGACGAGGACCGCTGCCTTTCTGTCATTACTGGTGGTTTTTAAACTGTAGGAGAGTTTTGGTTTTGACTTTCTAGGCTTATGGAAATATTTGGAACTTGGTTCATTTTTCAGTTATTGTTAGATTAAACTCCCTGAGTTCTAAGCACTTAGTATTAAACTTTTAATAAAAAATGTGGCTCTCAGGATTAGTCTCAGACCAAAATGTGTCAGGGCTGTAAATGCTTCTTTACAAAGTTACCTGATAGGTCGTTGGAGGAGATGCCTAACGCAAAACCCTGATAGTTTGTGTTTAGTATAGATGGAGAAAACATGAAAGGCGTTAGCAAATTGAAGGATTGGAAATGGGAAAAATACAAACCTGAGTCATAGTTATACTATCTGGATTTACTTCTGTCTTGAGTCTAGTGTCTGTAGGTTCTTCTGTAAATGATGCCTAACAAGAATTACAATTTTTAAAATGAGTTGAATCCTTGGGTATTTTGACAGTACTCTTATTAGAAATAAAGTCCTATTGTTCATATTCAAGAGGGTTTTTGTAAAGCTTTTAGACTTGATAAGTTCAATAATTTATAACTCCCCAAACAAAAACCTACTTGTATGTCACAAAGGGGAAAAAAATCAAAATTATAATGAAGTTACACTTGACTGTATACATTCTGTTTCTTCTATTGCTCAAAGTTCAGGCATTATAGGGAGAAAGGGTTTTTTTCTTACTCTGGAGGTCTGCTGTGCCATGATAGTGCTGAGAGTGCTCACATGGTCTAGGTCAGAAATTACAGCGAAATGCCAAAATGCATCAGCGTGTCCCAGCTACAGATTATCAAGTGTGGTCATTTGGAAGCCTGACCTTTTGTTTTACTATGATTTCAAGTGTGAGTGGGTGTTTAAGTCTCTGCTATTGATCTCTCCTGTAAAGACAGAGCACTATACTTCTGCCCGCCTTCATTGTGTCCAAGACTTCATTGTCTTTGATGTTCTTCAAGTTTCTTACTGGCCTGTGCTAGTCTTGGGAAAATCAGCAACAATGTCATGCTTATACCAAAGATCTAAATCTTTCCTCAGCATCTGTTATCTGCCAGTACTTGTACTTGAGAAGGGGTTTTGGAGGCTAATCACAGAATTTGAAAGTAAACTCCAGTTTCTCCTTAGCTGTAATGCTTTTCATTGAGGCCAAGGACTCATTATAAGACATTTTTGCCAATATGAATATTTATATTTGGTTCAGAAACAAAACATTTTAGAGTGGTTTGCTGGTAGCTTATTTTAAAGCAAAGGAAAAACAACTGAGCATGAACACTATCTTTGAAACAGTTTTAAAAATATGATATAAAATCTTTGTTTCTTGTTGTTTTAAATATTATTATACAGAGGTAGTAGTAATTCCATTTTTGGGAAATCTTAAAAACCGCCCAAATGTTGACACTAAGTACATTGAAAAACAATGTCTTTGGTATAGTAAATGTTTGTTCTTCATGCATCTGTAATTTAATTTTTTGTTCAAATTTTGCCTTTGATACAACTAAGTTAAAACTCTTGAGTGCTGACATGTGTATATACAAAACAATATGCTTTGTTGGAGGAAAATTTCCTTTCTTGGAATGTGGTTATAGTCATCCTTGTTCAGTTCTTGAAGCCTTTTTTTTTTTAATTTAAACAGGGTGCGACTTAAAATTTCCTTTGCATCAGGATGTATGCAGAACACTGGTGCAGCGCATCGCAGAGTGGGCGTTTGTCTTTGATGAGGAGAGAGGTGCTTTACACTGTACTTCTTGGTGTTTTTTGGGAAAGTTACATTAGATTTGTTCTGAAGCTGTTCATTTTTGACAAATAAAATGTAACAGGTTTCACATGAGTTATTCTGAGCTGTAAAGATTGAGTTGTGGTTTCTAGATTGTTCTGTGTTACAAAGCATGTTGTAGTGGTTTTATTTATGATTTCTGGGATTTGAAGTTGCTGATCAGCTAAATTTCCACTCTTGGTGTTCCTCTGACTCTTGACCATTTCATGCATAGGTGACATGAGGTTCCAACATGAGGTCACCGAGGGGAATTGTTACAGTGCAGAGCACAGAAGTAGAAGAGCCTTTAGAGGTGGTCTGCATTAGCCCCTCTTCTTACATCTTAGGAAAGTGACACTGGACATTTTCTAAGACGTACATTTAGCAGTCATGTTTTGAGCCTCATGTCTTATAATTCTCAGTGGACAATAAACGACTTCACACATAGACAGTAGTTTTGTGGTATTTAATGTGTCAGATACCTAAAAATTAGTAATAGCCTATGTCAGCATTTGTGGTATGCTCAGTAAATTGACTCTTCCAATGATAATTCCTACTTAATGTACTTGAATATTGAAGTTACTGAGACTCATTAATTAGGAAAGGCCAGTGTTTCCAGTGTACACCAGGAAGATGATTGCTAATTCTAGACCCCATCTCCATCTCAAAAAACTAGCACACAGAGGAAAGACTGGTGTTCGAATCTGTTGTGTATTTTTTTTTTTTTTTTTTTTGGTTTTTTCGAGACAGGATTTCTCTGTGTAGCCCTGGCTGTCCTGCTGTCCTGGCACTCACTCTGCAGACCAGGCTGGCATCGAACTCAGAGATCTGCCTGCCTCTGCCTCCCAAGTGCTGGGATTAAAGGCGTGCGCCACCACCGCCCGGCCTGTCATGTATTTTTAAACATACACAAACTTTTCACTATATTAATTATAATCAAATTATAAAATATTCATGTTTAAGGAACATATGGGTGTGGTTGTCAACTTTTTAGTTTTGCCAGAGATGCATATTAAATGTTGCTGCCTGTAATTCATACAGTAAATGCAATTTGGCGGTATGAAGAGATTAAAAAAATTCACTTGTTAATATAAAGAATTCCATATATTCCAAATGCAGGCAATATTAAAGCAAAAAGAACTTACTCATTTCTGATTAGTAGACCTTTTACATTTATTTGGAATTAATTATCTTGTTACTTGGTATATATGATTTCAGCTTCCCATGAAAGAGGAGCAGGGTTGGTGATGGTGTCGCCTCTTTCTTCTCTCCCCCGTTCCCGTTCTTCCCTCCAGGCCATGTATCACATTGCCAGGCTTCAGCTTTCAGACTACTGAGTTTCTATAGGAATTTGCCACAATACCCAGTTTTATCTCTTTTCAAAGATTGGTTTAAGTATTTTTGTGTATGCCTGCATGTATGCATATTCACTGTGTGTTCTGGTGCACATGAAGGGCAGATGAGGGTGTTAGATCCCCTGGAACTGGAGTTAGAGGCGCTGTGAGCAGCCTTGTTGTTGGTAGTGGATCTCTCCAGCCCCTTCAGCACATTCCAAAGTTGACACTTCAGTAAACCCCAAGCATTTATGAAAATAATTTTGGATACTGTAGATCTAAGAGATGTAAAGATTTGCTTGGAAATTGTAGACTTCTAAATATACTCAGATAAGATATACTAATGTGTGTGTGTGTATCACACTAAAGATGACTAGGGAGCTATTTACTTAGTGTGTTTGGCTATTAATGTCTACTACTCAGTGAGCAAAGTTGCTTACCACCAAGTCTGATAACCAAAATTTGATCCCCAGAACCCATGTGATGGGAGCAAAGAACAGACTCCAGAAAGCACACCGTCTTCTGACTTCCACATGTGCGCTCTGATTACAGGTGCTCATGTGCAACACACACACACACACACACACACACACACATCCCTTAATCCCTTTCCCCCCTTTTTTATTTCCTCTAATAAGTAGGAAATCACATTAAGCTTTGTTGTATAAAGTTTTTAAAATCAATTAGACCCTATTAAAGGAATAAGAAAGGCAGGTATGATGGCACACATCCTGAAATCCCAGTACTTGGGAGGCGGGCAATAAGATTGCTGCAGATTCTAGTCTGCATAGTGAGTTCCAGGCTAGGCAGGACCAAACCTTGTCTCAGCAAAACCAAAATTAAAATGACCAAACATTTGTTGAATATTCATCAAGTCAGTTTCTTAAATTTAAAGAGGATGTGCTATACCAAGGTTTTAATCTAAGAAGTAGTCTTAAGAAGTATCCACAATGAATTTTTGAGTGACTAAAAGATATTAAAACTGAAGTGAAACATGCTTCTGGTACTGAATGAGTTAAGTTTTAGCCTATAAGATAAACAGGAAGAAGGGGAGTCTGTCAATGCCTAAGACTGAATAGCCTCTACTGCCCTTTGTTCAGCTTCTCCTTATAGCAGAACAGTAGTTGTTGAATAAGGTGATTATTTCTAGATCCCTCTTGCTCTGTTTACTAAGTTTATGAACTCTCCACAAAGACTTCATTTCTGATAACTTGTAGTAATATGGTACCTACTTTATGAAGATTGAGGAATTGGGTTTGAGTGCATGCCTGTGATCTTAGCACTCAGGAAGCAGGGGCAGGAAAGTCAAACATGGAAGACAGTGTGGGCTGCACAGATACTGTCTGAGAAGATTAAAAAAAGAAAGAGATGGGGGAATAGGGTGAGAACTCTACACATTTTTCATTTACTTCATTGTTGAAAACCCAACCCAGGTCTTCAGGCATCTCAAGAATTTCCCCTCAATCTCTCGTTTTATGACAAGTTTTTTTTTTAAACTTTTTTTAGACCTGTGTGTGTGTTTTCTGAGTTTATAGGTTATGTACCATATTCGTACCTGGTGCTCGCCAGGGTCACAAGAGGGCATCCCAGGTTCTGGAACTAGAGTTTGTGAGCCACTGTCTGGGTACTAGAATCAAACCCAGATTCTCTGCAAGAGCAACAAGTTCTAACCAGTGAGCTGACTGCAACTCAGATTTAATTTTACTGCTACTTCATTTACATATTTATGTGTATGAGTGCTCTGACGCATACATCTACATGACAAAGGAAGTCATCAGATCCTATTGTGGATGCTGGGAATTGAACTCAGGACCTCTGGAAGGGCAGCCAATGCTCTTAATTGTTGAATCACCTATCTGGCCCTGAGGTTTAGTTTTACATATTGTGCATGCGTGTGCATACCCTATCCACAGACCATGTGCACACCCTATCCACAGACCTCTTAATTAATTTTGGCCTTCAGATATCTACAGACTTTCATGCCGTGTTCTGAAAAACTCCAATTTCTCCCTTAATTTTCTCTCTGTTGTTAATATATAACCTATCTACGTATCTTGATTTCCATGCTTCCTTTTTATTCATGTGATCAGCCTTCCCATATCTCCCTGGGATACAGGAGGTGTGTATAGCATCGACTTTAATTCACTAATGGCTGCAAATCATGTCAAATAGACTATTTTCCATTTACACATCTGGCCAGTTCAGGATTAGGATTACCATGCTGAGATTGTAGTGGAGTGTTCATGTCAATAGGAAAAGAGACCATATTGCTAAGAACTTGTGAGAATTCATGCAAATATAAAGTAATAAGAGGACAATAGTGCATTTGGAAAGGTACATCTGGCAATTCCATAGGATTAATTTTTGAGTGCGTGTGTGTGTGTGTGTGTGTGTGTGTGTAATATGTGAGTGGGCACAGAGGTTAGACAATACTCAGTTCCCCCCATTTACCACAGGCTCTGTGGATTAAACTTAGGTTGTTGAGTTTGTGTGGCAAGCTTTTTTTTTTCCCCCCATTTACGATCTTGCCAGTCCAACTTAAATCTTTTTTTTTTTTTTTCCAAGACAGGTATCCCTTTATAGGTAGGCTGGCCTGGATCCTCCTGCCTCAACCTCTCAAGTACTAGGATTACAACATGTGCCTGGCTAGTTTAGTATAACAAATTTTCAGAAAGACCAGAGAATACACATATTGGATAAACATTACTTGACAAAGACTACCCATTAATAGACATTAATAGTTTATTGTGGGACTTGTTGCAAAAGAAACTAGAATGTCACATAGTGGAGAGCCAGACATGGTATCAGTATCATGTACTTGCTTTGTATTCTCAGGGGTTGGAAGGCCAAGGCCAACTTGAGCTACATTGGGTCTCTTATCTCAAACAAAAGAAAACAAAAGGGCTCATAGAACAGGTCTCTGAGCAACTTTACTAATCAACTTTATTACTGAAACATTTTTACAATTTCTTCAACTCAGGAAAATGCTTGTTGGGGCTTCCCTGAAGTTGAGCCTTGAATGACGAGTAGCTTCTCACATCTCATATTTTCTTTCATGCTCTGTGATGGAGTTTTCTCATTTGTGTCTCAATGCTCTCACGTGCATCAGAATCATACTTGGATATGTGTATTTTACTCTGTCATCCTGTTCTATTTCATAACTCTTTGGGTTCGATTCAAAGTCTCACTCATTCTTGGGAGGGACTGCTTTGCTGTGGACTCTAGTAAATAATCCTCTTTCCACGCTCAGCCCTACTGCTGTTTTCTTATTGTAACTGGTGATGGGTTCCAAAATAAGATTAGCTAATTCTTTAGAAAAGAGACTTTATCTGACAGGCCCCCGAATTCTGTACAGCAAATTAAAATCGCATATTAGGAGTGGCTTGAATTTAAAACAGATCTGGGAAAATAAGAGACTTCAGGACTAGGGAGATCTTATTTAAATGTGAATGGTATTTTTCATTACTAGAATGGTTTCTGTTTTTGGTCTTTCGGTTCTAAATTTATTCTCTACGTTTATATCATAGTCAGATTTCAATGTTAGATTATTCGTTCTGCTCTAGTCAGTGATAAAGTCTGCGCCAACATAGTATTTAAAACGCTTGATCTCATTAAGAGCTGTTTCATAAAAAGAAGAATCTAAAATACATAACAATTTCAACAAGAATTAGTGACTTTGTAGCCGAATATGTGCACACAGAATTTTTTTTTTCCCTTTCAAGAACTAATAGTATATCCACATTTCAATTCAGATCATCTGGCGGTACGGTGACAAGTTGAGAGACAATTTCGGGATTATCCCAAGGAGTCGCCTCTATGTGCCCAAGTTTCTGGCAGCAACAGTGCTAAGAATCTTTGCTGTTTAATGTAATCCACCACTGAGAGTTGGAGCGCTGTTACGGATGATTTTTGTAGTGACCTTTTAGGAAGCCCAGAGTACGGGGCTGCTGCAGCTCTGCGAAATCTGTTCGGTTTCCCTGGAAAACCTGCTTGTGGGCGGGGCAGGCTCTAAGCTGCGCCCAGCGCGTCCGGGAGAGCTCTCCGGGGTCCGCGAGCCCCTTTCCCCGCCCACCCAGCGGATCGGGTGGCGCATGCGCAGAGCCGGGCCGGAGAGTTGTCGGCTGGGAAATGGCGGCCGCGGGCTTGGTGGCTGTAGTAGCGGCTGCGGAGTACTCTGGCCCAGTGGCGTCCGGGGTAAACCTCTCCGGTGCTAACTGTGGGCCGAGCCCTGGGTTGGGCCCTGGTCCTGGCCCGGGCTCTTGGAGCCGCTCGGTCGACCGAGCCCTGGAAGAGGCGGCGGTCACCGGGGTGCTGAGCCTGAGCGGCCGGAAACTGAGGGAGTTTCCCCGGGGAGCGGCCAACCATGACCTGACGGACACCACCCGGGCCGGTGAGCGGGCCGCGGGCATCCCTGCTACCCGGGACCGGTGGGGTGGGGAGCGGGAGGCGTGTGGCGACGCCGCAAGGCTCCCCGGGTAACGGGAACTGTTGGCGGTACCGCGCACCCTCCCGGCCTGGCCAGACCCGGAGCCTGGGGTGCGGCGGCGCGCTGCAGCATCTCCGATGCCGGCTAGAGGCAACTGACGGGTGATCTTTCTTGAATCGCTCTCAGAAATCCTGGCGTCAGTGGCCCCCTGTAGACTTTTGCCTCACCCCGGTGTCTGCAGGCCACTTTGGATTTGGAATTTCAGATTGACTTTGCTAAGAGTTGGAGCGTGGCAAGCACGGTCTTCCATCATAGTATGGGTGACGCTGGGTGCTGCATTGTCAAAGGACCGAGGTCCGCGATGGCGTTTCCCCCAATGTGTGCGAGAGTATGTGTGTGTTATGTGAACTCTAACGCTGTAACAGCTTATTTCTCCGCCTCCGTCTGACTTACCAAAAAGTACTTGTAAAAATAGGCCATCTTTAGATGCTCAGGACTTTCGACTTCCATTCTTAATACCCCAAAGAAAACATGAAAAGAAGTAGGATATTGTCTACCACATCTATGTTTGCTTTTCCCTTTAAAAACATTTCTGCGCCTTATATTGTTTAAGACAGGAAAAAGAATGGAATTAAGTATTATTTGGTTTCCTTAGTTGTGGGAAACAATGTATGGTGACTTGAGGTATTCAACATACTATAATGTGTTCTTTTTGTGTTTTAAATATAGTTTCCTCAGGGAGTAGATTAAAAATTGAGTCCTTTTATTTTACATAAATATAAGGGAATGGGTCCCTTATGAAGTAGTTTAAATATTTTGTTTATGTAGTGAGTGTATAGCACACATTATTTCATCCTCATTCTGCTTAATTTTAAAATGTTAAGAGTTAATACTTTTTCTTAAGCGTATGTAGTCATCAAAGATAGGTAATTATTACATATAATCACTAATGTTGAAATAATAAATAGAGCTAGGCTGGTAAGATGGCTCAGTGAGTAAAAAGGCGCTTGCTGCTGCCAGACCTGACAGACAACCCAAGTCTGATCCCAAGAACCTACATAATTGAAGGAGAGAACTGACTCTTGGAACTTGTCTTCTGCCTTACACACACTCACACACTCACACACACCACTGCACTACATATTAAAACAAAAATGAAAAGAAAGATGTTAAACTACCCCTAGAAACTATTATTTCCAAAGAAACTTTTCCTCTGCTTACTAAAGATTATTTTGGGGAGTCTTTATTTTTAATATAATTTGTATTCTTTTTACTTGGTACTGAAGTCAAACTTACTAAGGTAAACATGAACAGTTACTTGAATTTTTTATGTGTATTGGTGACATCATGTAAACTTGTCATTCATGCCCCTCCTTGCCTTCTTGATCCTGCTCATGGGAGGGCTGACTGGCAGGGTGGTTTTCATATTGAGTCATTTCAGTATTACTACTCTAAGCATGAAGGTAAAGAAAAGGATGATTATAGGAATCTATCTAGTTTATAAGTAATTCTAGGAGCAAAAGTTTGAGCCATCAAGAAAGAAAAAGTTTTATTGACAAAACCAGATATTTATGGAGAATAATATTTCATCTAAAGAAAAAAATTTTCTTTTTTTTTTTTGTTTGATTTATTTTATATATTTGAGTGCATTGTAGCTATCTTCAGACACACCAGAAGAGAGCATCAGACCCCATTACAGATGGTTGTGAGCCACCATGCAGTTGTTGGGAATTGAACTCAGGATCTCTAGAAGAGGAGTCAGTGCTCTTAACCGCTGAGCCATCTCTTCAGCCCCAAGTTTTTCTTTTTGAGCTCTGATATTTTTATGTATATTATTACTCATAGTTTAATGTTCTAGTTACTATATTAAATCAAAGGGTTTGTGGCTGTTGTTGGTTGACACTTTATCTGGTCAAAAGTATACTAAAAAAAGGAGAGAGTAAAAAGATCACAAAGTATTCTTTAACCTGTTAGACCAGATTCATTTTTAACTTTGGCAGTTCTTAGTAATTAGATCAAAAATAGTTTTAAACAGACAATTTAATGCCAGTGACATAATTTATTGAGTGTTCACTGTGTAAGTTTCGTCCTTAGATGTTTAAGATATATTGCCTTGTTAAATACACATAACATGGATTCAATGGGATTCAGTCCACTGGAAGACATTGCTGCTGCAGGCAGACCCTTACCCAGCTCTGCCTCCTCCCCTCCCAGCAGCTTGTGTGCAGCGAGGCAGCGCTTCTCTTCATGTTGCAGATAGGGAAAGGGAAGCTTAGAAATGTTTAATAATGTGCTCAGAGACCTGGAACCAAAGGAAGAGGGTGTTCTTCAGGATTGGAGCCCCGTTTGACATTACTCCAAAACTCAGTCTTCTTTTTTTGCAGATACTTGATGAGTCCAGACTTACTACTCTTTAAGTGATGTGTATATGTGTGTGTCTCTAGTGTAGGTATGTGCACACGTATGCAGGTGCTAGGAGAGTGATCAGAAGAGGGAATCAGCGGTGACTGAGCCACCTGGTCCTCTGCAAGAGCAGTATACACGCTTAACTACTGAGCCATCTCTGCAGCCTGAATTCAGACTTATAATAGTTCAAGTATTTTGCATAGAGTAGGTACCATAAATATTTAAAACCATGTAAATTGTATCAGAGTTGGCTCATAGATTATTCTTTCATTAAGCATGCAGTGTCTTCGTAGAAAGCAGCAGCTTTCTAAGAATTTACATGCTAAGAAACAACACTTACCATCCATACCATTTATAACAGGACATAATTGAAGTTTGTCAGAAAATTTTTTTTTAGTTTTTTTTTGGGGGTTTTGTTTTCCTGTTTGTTTAAAAAGGTAGATACTGCCAGGCATGATAGCATGCTCAGAAGGCAGGTGGGCAGATCTCTAGTGGTTTGAGAAGAACTGGTCTATATAGTGAGTTCCAGGACAGCCAGAATTGTATAGTGGGACCCTGTTGGGTGCTGGGGAGTAATAGGGGTTGTTTGTTTGTTTGTTTGTTTTTGTGGTAATAGGGATTAAGCACAGGGAGTTATATACACTAAGGAAAGGACAAAAAAAAGAGGTTTTGTTTATGCTTTTTGTTTTGTTTGTTTGTTTGTTTATTTATTTTGGTTTTTCGAGACAGGGTTTCTCTGTATAGCCTTGGCTGTCCTGTAACTCACTCTGTAGACTAGGCTGGCCTTGAACTCAGAAATCCACCTGCCTCTGCCTCCCAAGTGCTGGGATTAAGGGCGTGTGCCACCACCGCCTGACTGTTTTGTTTTTTTAGAGAAAGACAAATGCTTATTTTTGAGTAGGTGACTTGATCCTGTGGACAAAATTTTAGAAGAAATTACAGAAGAATTCTTGGAGCAGGAAAGATGTAACCTGGGCATTTTTCAGTTGGCAGAAATGAGAAGGAAAGGCATTCTGGGCAGTGGTAGACAGCATACAAAAAGGTTCAAGAGTCTAGGGGTTCTTATCTGTTCAGGACCATTTCTAGTCCCCGTCTGTCTCACAGCAGTACTTGAGTTTTCCTGTCCAACTACCCTGAGAGGTTATATAAATTCTCCTCTGAATAGGGCATGCCCGTGGCTCAGGGGTTGTGCTAAGATACCTTGCAAACATACAACAATTATGTGAGTTGTAAGTGCTAATTTACTTTTACCTGATTCCACACATCAGAAAACTGAGACTCAGAAGATGATATAATTTGGTTAGGACTTCACATCCAAAAAGCAACAGAACTAGGATTCAAATTCAATATAATCTGACATGCGGTATATGCTTATATCTTAGCTTTTAGAAAGTTGAGGCAGAGCGGCAGTGGTGGCACAGACCTTATCCAGCACTTGGAGGCAGAGGCAGGCAATTTTGAGTTCAAGGCAGCTGGTCTACAGAGTGAGTTCCAGACAGCCAGGCTGTACAGAGAACCCTGTCTCGAAAAAAAAAAAAAAACAAAAAAAAAAGAAAGAAAGAAAGAAAGAAAAAGAAAGCGAGCCGAGGCAGGGCCATCAAGAAGTTGAGGTATCCTGAGCTATTTAGGCTAGATAGAGAGACCCTGTCTCAAGAATAGTCATATATGTATTATTCTAAAGCTGTGTTTTTTTGGCCACTGAGTCATACAAGTTTGAAACCTAAGACTTCTTTGGTTTGCCCAGTGCCTTCATGTATCACAACTGTTAGCATTGCTAGTTAATGATGTGAAGCCAAGAGAGATACAGATCTGGAGCTTTAGAGTGAAATTGGGGCTAGAGCATTAATTCAAGAAAAAGATAGTGAAAGTCCAGACATTCAGATTCTTTCTCCAGGAATAGAATAGTGAGTCTTTTCTGGCTTTTTGAAAAGGAGGAAGAATCAGCCTGAGGGAAAAGCAGACAGAATTCCTTAACTAGGCCTGTTACAAAGTTCATAGAGTTGTCAAGCTTGGAGGAGCTTTAGTACCCCTCTGAGTTACTGTGTAGACGAGACGTTTTCTCAGTTGAATGACATGCTTCAAGTGTAGAGTGAGAAGACCCGATAGATAGTATTTCACAGACAGCAAATGTGAGTCATAGTTGAATTGTAAAAAATGTCTTTTGAATAAAAGTCAGAAAACAAAAGAACAAGGTCTCAGAATTGGGGAAAAGCACACAGTTGTGGGCTAGATAGGGAGGGAAGAATTAGTTTGCACACATCTAGAAAACAAATGGAGATGAAACAGATATGTCAGCATAATGCAGTATCATCAAAGTCATGAGAATTGAGACTGTAAGAAATGAGTACTTATTTCCTATACAAGAAGAATGGAGCTGGGTGTGGTACATGCCTCTAGGGAGCCAGAGGCAGGTGGATCTCTGAGTTTAAGGCCATCTTGGTCTACAAAGCAAGTTCCAGGACAGCCAGAGAAACCCTGTTTTGGGAGAAAAAATAAATAAATAAATAAAAAACAAACAAGAAGACTGGAGACAGCTAAAATGCCATTTAAATTTGTCAGGAATGCAATCTGTAATCCACAAAATGGTGGTTTTGTAAGTCCTAGAAATATGTACTACAGTGTCAGGTCTTAAGGTTTTTTTTTTTTTTAAATCAATCATGATATGTGTATTTTTTTTTTTTTTTAGAAATTTGCTTTTCAATGTGATATTCTCTAGCCTTAGATGCTGTTAAAGTAAAACAGTATTTTTAGGTCTAGAAATACATGCTTGTAATCCTAGCACTTGAAAGGCTGAGGCAGGAGGATAGGGAGTTTGGGGCCAACCTAAGATAGCTAGTGAGACCCTGTTTCAGTCAAGCATCAAAGGAAAGAAGGAAGGAAAGAAGGGAGGGAGGGAGGGAAAGAGGGAGGAAGTAAGTAAGTAAGTTAGGAAGTTGGGTGTGTGCCTGTACTTCCAGCTACTTAAGAGGCTAAGGTGAGGGATTACTGGAGCATAGAATTTGAATCCTATATTAAACAACAATGACCAACACAGTAAATGTTCTCTCTCTCTCTCATATGTGTATATATATATACACACACACACACACACACACACACACGTATATATACACACACACACACACATGCACATACACCTGTGCTGCCATGGGAAGAAAGAACTGACTCCAGGAGGTTGTCTTCTGACTTCCACATGTGCACTCATACACATTCACACATACACATGCCTACACACAGAGTAAATGTACATTTTAAAATCTGAGCTATAGGGTTGGCTCACTGGTTAGAGCACTTGTTGCTCTTGTAGAGGATCTGGGTGTTTGGTTCTCAATGTACACATTGTGGCTTACAGTCATCCATAATTCCAACTCTAGGAGATCTTCAAAAAAATTTCAAGTAGAGTACTTACCTAGCATGTGTAGGATACTGCATTTTATATCTAGGGTGGATGGATGGATGGATGGATGGATGGATGGGATGGATAATTGATTCTTGAGATGACCTAACCATATTTCAGGTGCTTTCAGTAGATATAAGTGTCATATTGGACAGCACAGTAGACAGACTTGAATTAATCTTTTTTGGGGGTAGGGGGTGATGTTCTGAAACACAGCTTCTCTTTTGTAGCCCTGGCTGTCTTAGAACTCACTGTGTAGACCAGGCTGGCCTTGAACTCAGAGAGATCTGCTTGCCTCTGCCTCCCAAGTGCCACCATTGCCTGGCTCACAATTTTTTAAATTATCAAATTCAAAAATTAAAACAGAACTCTTCATCATTCTAGAAAAGTGTGTTTGGCAGTGATATGGAGGCATAATGAATGAAACTGGGATTCTTTCTTATTGTTGATATCATAAATCACACTTACTTTAGCAGTTTCATTGTATCCATGAAAATAGTAAGCCAGCAGTGAGGCAAAGCTGTTAGGTAAAGGCTTAGGTGAGGGCAAAGACAAAGGGATGGTGACAGCAAAGCCGGACTCAGTTATAAGATCTTCACAAGCATGTCAACAAAGGATAGTGGGAAAAGTGCTTGCCTTGTAAGCCTGATGCCCTGAGTTCAGATCCACAGAACTCAAGTAAAAGTTGGACACAGTTGCAGTAGCATCTGTAAGCCCATTGTGCCATTGTCAGACAGTGGGAGGCAAAGACAGGAGAAGCTTGCAGGCCAGCTAGCCTGTGAGAACAGAGTGAGTCAGAGAGACCCTGTCCCAAAGCAGAAGGCAAGGGCTGACACTGGAGGCTGTCCTCGACCTCCATATCCTTGTGCCCACAAACACTCTCTCTCTCCTCCTCCCTCCCCCCTTCTCAAAATTGAAGTCTTTGGCATTAATAAAAACGCATCCTCATGCTTCCTTCCTTCTCTGCCTCAAGAACAAGTGCAAGCTGTGTACCTTACTGACAGGGGAAAAAGGGGCCTGATGGGTAGAGAGGCTTTGGTTACTTAGGTCACACACATGTAAACTCTCACACTCAAGCATGTGCTTATAAAGAGAGACAGAGGCTGTGCTGGTGGTGGTGAGGATTATGGAAGTTTAGTATAAAGCTATTAAAAATAAGATTTTTTTTTTTTAAATTGAGGTTTTGGGGGATAATCCAGCTTCTCTACACTGGGATGACGTTTGAAACAGGAAGGGAAATAGCAGGATGGTGACAACAGAGCCAGTGTGGAGACAGAAAGAAGGCCAGCAACATTCAGCCACATGGCTTGGGTTCTGTTTTCGTTTTCATATGTTTCTTTGGAGGTAGAATCATAGGAATATAACCTTTAATATATAGCATCAGATATTTTCAGTTCACTTAGGAGGCAATTCCATTTGTGCTTGAGGAAAAAAGTTTGGTAAATGTGAGAATTCATACAAAGGAGTGGAATATTACTTTGAGTGTATAAGGAAGCCAGTGGCATCAAATGTAATAGTACTAATTTTAAGAGTGATAAACAGGGCGTAAAAAAAAAATTGTATCTTTTTACTTATTAAAAAGGCTTCCATTTATTTATTGTGTAGATGCCAGGGCATGCATGTAGATGAGAGAACAACCTGTGGGCATCCATCCTCGTCTTCTTGTGTGTGGTTTCTAGATATTGGTTCAGGTCATCTGGCATCAAGTGCCCTGACTTGCTGGACCATCTTACAGCCCTTTCTATTCATTTTTAACTACCTCTGTTACTCTAAAATGTAAATTATTTTGTTTGAAGGGAGTTGTAAGCAAGTATTTAAAATGGTTTATTAAACTTATATCCAGCTGGAGATGTAGTTCAGTTAGTAAAATGCTTGTAGAGGCCCTTGGTTTAGTTCTTAGCACTGCATACAAGAGTGCTTGTATGGCTTGTAATCCTAGCACTCGGGAGGTAGAGGCAGGGGGATTACAGGTTCAGAGACACTCTTGTTTACATGGTAAGTTTGAAGCCTCGTGTGTGTGTGTGTGTGTGTGTGTGTGTGTGTGTGTGTATGTATGTCCCACAGTAGCTACTGATCATGGATTTTTCATTAAAAACATGTTTTAGAGAACAGTTTGCACATGACAAAGAGAAGCCACAATAGGAAAGAAGGTTTATTTCCAATAAATACAGATGGTATGTAGAACATATGTAGGATTTCTGTAAATAAAAAGAGAACCAGTAAGAAAATGGAGGAAGCACTTAAGCTGATACTTTACCAAAGAGGAATTCCGTCAGTAACCAAGGGGGTGGAAAACAGAAGCACACTCAGGTACCACTTAGAGAGCTGAGAATACCACGTACCACAAAGCTTGTGAAGAGTGGGGAAGCTCATGCACTGCTGGTGGGTGGGAGTTGATACACTAACTTTGAAAGCAAGTTTGGTGTCATCTAGCACAGTAGGAAGTGCATATGCTATGTGCTCAAGAAAGCCTGCTCTACATACACACTCTAAAGAAATACATACTCCAGATAGCCTTTTGTTTCTGTGAGCCATGTCTGTGGTTGCATGTGTACACCATGGAAGTGTTCATAACAGAATTCATAGTTGATAACTCAGGTGCTCATCAGTAACAGATGAATCAATTGTGGTGCATCTGTTTATGTGACTTGCTAGCAGTGAAAATGAATGAGCTGCTGCTGTTCTATTACATGGACGAGCCATGGAAATAATCTGAAACATGTGAACTTTGACACAGTATATGTAGTACAAATGTATTTTTTTTTTTAATTCAAAAGCAGTAACAGTATATAAACATTAAAGTTGTAAAGAAAATAAAGGAGGTTTTTGCCTTAAAACTCGGGGTGCTGGTTCCACAGAAGTGAAGGGAATCAGGGCACACTTCTGAAACACTGCAGTCAAGCTTGTCCACCCCAGAGCAGTATGATTGCTGGATCATAGAGTAGTTGCTTGTTTGGTTGTTTTGTTTGGTTTTGCAAGATAGGGTTTCTCTGTATAGAATTCTTGTCCGTTTAACTTTTATTACATTTTATTAATTTTTGTTGGTGTACGAGGGCCACATTGAACACACTACATGTGTATCTGCAGAGCACCGGACAGTCTGCGGGAGCACCACGTGGGCCCCAAGGGCTGAACTCCATGGTAGGCTTAGTAGCAACAGCTTTTAGCACACAAGCCATCTTGCCAGCTGTCTGTCTGTTCTTAATCGGGTCATTTTCTTGGTACTGAGTTAGAGTTTTTACTTGAGTTGTTTGAATTCTGTACGAATTTGGGATCATTTGCTTACTCTGCCTTTTGTTGCCTTTTCTATTAGGGTCGATTCCAAAAACACTCTTTTTTTTTTTGTTTTGTTTTTTCGAGACAGGGTTTCTCTGTGTAGCCCTGGCTGTCCTAGAACTCACTCTGTAGACCAGGCTGGCCTCGAACTCAGAAATCCACCAGCCTTTGCCTCCCAAGTGCTGGGACTAAAGGCCTGTGCCACCACTGCCCAGCTCCAAAAACATTCTTAAGACAAACATCGTGGAGTCCTTCCTCTCTGGTTTTGTTTTTTATCTTTTGGTTTTTTTTTTTTTTTGTTCTTCTGAGATGGGGGTCTCATTATGTAGCCCTGGCTGTCCTGGAGCTCACAATGCAGACCAGGCTGTATTCTGGCTTACGGAGTGAGATCCATGCTCTGCTAGGATTGAAGGTGTGAGGTGCTGGGAAACCACACCCAGCTTCCCAGTGTAATTCTAGTAGATTTATAGTTTCAGGTTTTAACATTTAGGCTTTTAATCTCATTTTGAGTTTATTTTTTTAACATGGTATAAGAGTCCAATTTCATTTTTTGATATTATTTCATGTGTGTGCATGTTTTGACTGTGTGTATTTGGTACCCAGAGTGGTCAGTAGAGGTCATCTGATCTGCTGGAACTGGAGTTACAGATGGTTGTGAGCTGCCATATGGGTGTTGGGAACTGTATTCTTTCTGATCCTTTGCACGAGCAGCAAGTTCTCAACTATGGAGCCATCTCTCCAGCCCTGATTTCAATCTTCTGCATGTGGATATCCAGTTTTCCTAAGACCATTTACTAAAGGACTTTCTTTCTCCATTGTGATTCTCGGTAGTGTCCTCAAGAGTCTTTGCCCAAAAATATGTGGGTTTATTTCTGGGCTCTGTTCGTTTCCACTGGATGTGTATTTTCATGCTGTTGCTGTTCTCTTCTGACTGCTAAACCCTGGCAGGTTTGGAAATCAGGCAGTATGGCACCTCTAGCTTTGTTCTTTTACCTACGGTAGTTTTGGCTCTCTAAGGTCATTGTGGTTGCAGTATTTTAGGGCTGTTTTTTCTGGTGGTAGGGACTGAATTCAAGGGGGTTTGTTTGGTTTTGTTTATAAAGACAGTCTTACTATATTGCCTAGGCTAGGGTCAGGAGACCCTCTGCCTCTTGAATTGGTTGAGACTAATGATAAGTGCTACCATGTCCAACTAATTTAGGATTGGTTCTGTAAAATTGTCATTTTAAAAAAAAGAAAAATCATCATTTTACCAAGGGTTTCATGAATCAAGAGCACTTTTAAGTGGCATGGACATTTTAATAATAGTAATAATTCCTTTAAGCCATGAACATGGACTACCTCTGTGTGTGTGTCCCTCTTCAGTTCCTTTCATCAGTATTTTACAGGTTTAGGTGTATAACTTTTTCCTTGGTTAAATGTAAGTCATTTGAGCCATTCCTGAATTCTAGGTGTAAATCTTGTTTGATTGTGTGATTGATCATTTTAATGTGTTGTTGAATTCAGTTTGTGTTTTGTTGAGGGTTTTTGCATTTATATCAATCAAGGATATTATCCTGTGCTTTTGTTTTCTTATGCCTTTATATGGCTTTGATAACATAATCCTGGCTTTGTAAAATGAACTGGGAACTGTTCATTCCTCTTCAATCTGTGGAAAGAGGTTGAGAAAGACTTTTTGTTTTCTTTTTGTGTTTTGCTCTTTGAGACAAGGTGTCACTATGTAGCCTTGGCCAGCCTAGAACTTGGTATGAAGACCAGGCTAGTGAGATCTGCCCACATCTGCTTCCCAAGTGCTGGGATTAAAGGCGTGCGCCACCACCGCCCGGCTACCCTTTAAATGCAGTGAAATCATCGGGTCCCGGCCTTTTATTTGATGAGAGACTTTTTGTTACTGAGTCATTCTTTACTCTCTTATTAATCTGTTCAAAATTAATCTGTTTCTTTATTATTCATGTTTGATGAGTTGTAGTTTCCTAGGAAGTATATCTATCCCTTAAAAAACAAATTTTTGAATGAGAAAATGAGATGGTTCTTAGCTTTGGAAATAATGATGGTGGCAGTGGCAGCAGCAGCTGCTGCTTTCTATTTTTAATGTCTTCCCCAAGACACAGTTTTGCTGTGTGTGTAGCTCTGGTTGTTCTGGAACTCAGTCTGTAGAGCAGGCTGGCCTAGAGCTCACAGATCTGCCTGTGCCTGGCTCTGCCTCTCAAGTGCTAGGACTAAAGGCCGACTTCTTTGTTACTAGTTCTAGTGTAGAATTTAATCAGAACATCCTTAAGGATACTGCTAATGATTTTTCATACCTTTGGTGTAGAACAGACACTCAGACCTTTAATTGATGTCATAGATAAGTAGTCAGTACCTCAAATAAACCAGTAGCAATATAACAGTTTCTGAGTCTGGCACAATTGTAAGGTCCTTACAAAATAATGAAGGGTTTCCATGTTTATCTGGTATATATAATTTGATAGTAATTGCACGAGTTTCATTTAGTTTAAGGGAATTCTGATAATATGGTGATTTTTTTTTTTTTTTTGAGATAGGATTTTTATGGTCCAAGCTGGCCTCAAGCTCTTTATGAAGCCTTAGATGTCGAATTTCTAACCTTCCTTCCTCCTCCTAAGTGCTAGGATTATAAGCATATTCTTTCTTTTCTTCTTTCTGTGTAATAAATTTGTAGATTCTAGCCAGTTTAGCTAATTAGTTTCATTTACTTTAGCTTGCCTCACACTGTAGCCCAGGCTACCCTGGGTTCACTGTGTAAGCAGGCTTACAGCTGTGAGTTGTATCAAGTGAAAACCTGTAGCCGTTTGATTCTCAGAGTTGAGTGTTCGTACAGTTTTAAAGCCGTGTACTGCCCTAGAAGGTGGTCTCTTGAGTCTGGTTCAGACTGGAGTGGAGTCTTTTAAAGCTACTTGTGAAACAAGCATCCTGAAGTGCAGAAGATGGACAAGAATGGACAAGAACCATCTCTTGAGAAAGAATTTCTAAGGTTGTATTATTTTGAAATTTAAATAATTTTTAAAGCTTAAAATTTTAAAATAATGGAGGATGATTTTTCGTGACTTTGGAAGTCTGCTGCTCTTCCATCCAAAATAATTCAAGTTGTCCTTAACGTCATCCGTTCTGGCTGCAGTGCCATGTGAGATGATATAAAACAAGGCTCCAGATGTCATTATCCTTTTGTTCACTAAAAGGAACCAAGGCTCCTTAAGGACAACAGTGCCTCATTTAGAGGCCATGTGACATAGAGAAGGTGATGGACATGGAGAAGGTTTTGTTTCTGGCCTACATCTTCTATGTCTTTCAGGAGCACTGTTGGGGAAACAGGCCTGCCAAGTGATGTTGGCCGTGACTCCAGTGTATGGGCCATAACAGGTATCATCACTTACAAAAATCTGCAGGAATAGGGCAGCCACACTAGGTAAGGTAGTGATCATAACATGAAAACATTGTACGAAAAGCTTTATTACATGTTTAAAAGCTAGGACACGTGCAAACACACATACACACACACATACACACACACACACACACACACACACACAGAGTGGGGGAGGGCCTAGATGTGGTGGTGTATGCCAGTCTTGACTATGTAAGATCCCATCTAAAACAAACAAACTTTTGAGAACATGGAAATTAGGAAAGGGAGCATGAGTAAGACTCAGACAGCAGGCCCCATCTCTTGCCAATATAATTGTTTTAACCTTCCTGTCTTTACTAGTCCATTTTCCACTGCTGCGTAAAGTATTTCAGGTAGAGTAATGTATAAAGAAAACAGGTTTATTTAGCTCGTCATTTTAGGGTCTGAGAGTATGTTATTCTGCTTTACCCTCTGGTCAGGGCCTTATGGTGATGGCATTACAGAGGCACATGCAGAAGAGGTCACATGACAAAACAGGAAGACAGCAGAGAAGGGCTGATATTACATTTTATAATAGCTTTCTCTGAAAGGAACTAACTGGAGTCCCATAAGAGGTGCTTTAATACCTCTGGAAGGCAGAGCTTTCTATGATCTTTACCTTGCAGCAAGTCCCAGCCAGCTCTTAAAGTCTCCACCATGTTCCATTGAGAGTTCTAACACATGGAACTACTGCAAGCACATTCAAACCATATCGTCTCAAGATCCAAAGGGAAATCCAGCCTGGTGGCATAGTAGCATATAAGCATAACGTAGACACTTAACCTATAATCCCTATACATCTGAAGTTATATTTAGTAAGAGCATCTGTGAATAAAGATGATTTAATGATAGGCTCTCTGTTAGTCAAGGTTCTCTAGAGGAAAAGGACCAGTTGAATGCACATGTAATTATGCAGAGGATTTATTACACTGGCTTACACAATTAGAGGTTGGAGACTCCACAGTGGCCATCTACAATCTTGAGAGCAAGGGAAGGCAGTAGTTACTGTCTTAAGAAGCTGGAAGCTCCCTGGGGAGTCACTGATATGAATCCAGTTCAAAGGCTAAAGAAGCTGGAGTCTGATGTCCCTTCTCAAAGCAATGGCGGCAGCAGAAGTTTGTATCCACCCAAGAAAAATCGAACTTGCTTACCAAAGTGATTTCCTCTGTCTTATATGTTCTTCCCAAGCTCCCATGCTATTGTACAATGCAGTTGACATTAATAAATCTCTTCCTATAATTTGCTGATTCGAATGCAAATAGCCTGACAGATACTACCTTGATATACATTAGCAGGTTTTCTAGGTATCTCTCAATCTGGTCAAGCTGACAGCAAGCATCACAGGATCTTATTAGATATTTATACAATCCCTGTTTTTTTTTCTAGGATAATGGAAGTACATAGTTGGTTTTGGCATCATCATCGTTATTGCTACAATTAAAACTGGGTCTCATGTAGTTTAGTCTAACCTCAAACTCTTGCTTCTTATACCTCTGTCTCTTGGATATTGGAGATCCATGCACACATCACCAACCCTACTTCTTATTGATAGTTTTAAAGCAGGGTCTCATTGTGTGTCCCACACTGGCATAAAACTTGCCATGTAGCCCAGACTGGCCTAGAACCTACGATCCTCCTGTGTCTGCTTCCCCAGTGCTGGAATTACAAAGCTTACACTACAACTTTGGCTACACATTTGAAAATCATGTATAGGATTTGTATATAAGAATTAGAATATTTTTGTGTTGACTTTGAGTTCAAAGAAATTTGACTTTCAATAACATTATCCTTCTCAAATAACATTCTCCTCTGTGCAGTGTCTGCCTGATAAAGAGGTTTTATACTTTGAGATTGCAGCCATATGAAACAGAGTAGCAAGCCATTATTTTTATGTGCTTAAGACTTTCTTCTTTCTTTCAGTTCGTGTTTTTTGAAATAGAGTCTTGTGTGTGTTCTGATTGTCCTGTCACTATGGAATCCAGATTGACCTCAAACTTGAAGCCATCCTCCTGCCTCTGCCTCCTACCTTTTCTTTCTTTTTATATTGCTAGAATTCAGGTTCTATTATATGCTAGGCACTTGTTCTTCTACTGAGCTATTACTGTTAAGTGGTGTTTTGTTGAAGGCATTTACTTTTCTGATTGCATGATTTAATTGCCTCCTAAATGATACTTTTTAAAATTTTACCTTGTTTTTTTTTTTGTTTTGGTTGTTTTTGTTTTTTTGAAGATGAGGATAGGGCATGTGTGTGCACCAGTGTGTGTGTTTAAGACCAGTTTTCTTCTACCATGTTGGTCCTGGGGATTGAACTCGGGTCCCCCAGCCTTGTGGTAAGTGCCTTTACCCACTCATCTCTCTGGCCCTGAGGATTTTCTCTTTAAAGTTGTAGAGAAATTCTTTATTTTAGTTATTTTTAGGCTTCCTACCAGTTGAAGTATCTAATTTCATGCTTGCAGTGGTATTTCCATGTTGAGATTGTTGTCACTGTGGGCATGTACTCACACACTCAGCTCATAAGTCACCTGCTTTGGGACATCGTTAGTTTGTGTACGTTCGATCAGAAAATCAATCATGTTTGAAAATAGCCTTTTTTCTTTTTCACAGCTGTGCTTTCCGCATATCCTATGAGTGGGATGCTGAGAAATGTATGTGGGCTGATAAAATTTTGGTACATGTTTCCAAAACTGAATTATGAAAAATGTTATAAGGAAATTTATGTAGAGAAATGAAAAAAATAGACTCAGAACTACAACTGAATTTATCTCAGAGAACTGTCCCAGGCTCTAAGTTTGGTTTGGGTGACATAGACTGAGACAATCTGTATTAGAAGAACATCTGTGACACCAAAGACAGGGATATATAACAAAAGAAACTCTGAAAAGATAGCAGTATGACAGCATAACAAGAAACAAGTTCCAAACCCTTTTAACTGATATTAAAAACAGTGTCTCCTATAGCCCAACCTGGCTTCCAACCTGCTATGTAGTTTGAGTATTTCTCTCAACTTTTGATCCTCTTGCCGCTGCCTCCAGAGTGTATGGAATTTGAGCATGCATGCTAGGCAAGTACTGTGTTAGCTGGGCTGCACCCCAGCCCTGCCTGGTGTTGAGACAGCTTCATGTGGCTTACTTAGTCTGGCCTCTCACTTGCTACTTCTTGGAAGATGATGACCGTGAACTCTATCCTCCTGCCTCCACCTCCTGAGTGCTGGGATCACTGGTATGTGCCACCATTCCTGGCTTTTAAAGATAGAGCCAGGAGAAAATAATTCTGGTTGTTGAAACCACAGCCCTGCAAGCTGATACCCTCTGGAGTCTGTCTTCCTGTTTTACCATTTGTTCTTGGATTGCTTCCTCTCTGTTTAGAGCGCTGCTTTTAGTTATCCTTTTAGATTAACCCTGCTGGCCACAAGTTCTCTTAGCTTGTCTTGTCTGAAGATGTCTTGATTTCTCTCTTCCATTCCTGAAGGGTGTTTTTCTAGATACAATTCTGAGTGAGCAATTGTTTCCTTTCAGCATCTTAAAAGACGTCCTACTTTCTCTATCCTCTGTGGTTCCTAGTGTGCTGTTTACTGTCATTTCTGTTCTTTCTCATTGTTTTCAAGATTTTTTTCTTTTCTTCAGCTTTCAGAAGTCTAGATATATATGGGTTTTTTTGGGAGGGGATCTGGGGATTCTCTGTGTATCAGCCCAGGCTGTCCTGAAACTTACTCTATAAATCAGGCTGGCCTCAAATTCACACAGATCCGCTTGCCTCTGCCTTCAAAGTACTGGGATTAAAGGAGTATGCTACCACCACCACCACCGCACAGCTTGATATGACATATCTCAATATCATCTTTCTTCTTTCTAAAATTTGTGGTTTGTTCAGTGCCCTGAGTCTCTCTACACTTATTACTTCCAAACTGATGAAGCTTTCAGCTAGTGGCTTCTCCAGGCCTACCCTCCCTTCCTCACGGAACTTTAATGACATGAGAAGTCGGGTGTTTGCGTTCCTACTACCGCCCTTTCATTTTCCACTTTCTGTCTGCCATCCTAAAGGGAGAATTTCTAGTGTTCTGCATTTCATTTCATTGCCTGTTTTAAAGATTTATTTTTAATTGTGTGTGTCTGTCTGTGTACAGGAGTCCAGGGGCTGGAAGCCCGTGATCCCTCTGGAGCTGGAGTTACAGGTCATTGTGAATAGCCTGCCATGGCTGCTGGGAACTGACCCCAGGTCCTCTGCTAGAGCAACAAGCACTCTAACCACTGAGCCACCCCTCTGACCCCTACTCTCTTCTCTACCCTCCATCCAGTGTTGATGCTTCCATTCAGTGTGCTTGCTTCAGTTGCTTTAGTGTTTAACTGTAGTTTCCAGTTGTTTTTAATCTCATTTCTTTCTGACAGTTTCCACTGTTCTGGTAGGCTTTCTGTTTTCCCTGTGTTGAGGGCATTTCTGATGGTTCATTCAAGCATTTTCACAATGATCTAGCAGCTGCCCCACCTGCTTGGTTTCTTTTTCTTGTTGCTGTGACTGGTGTTGCTGGGGTGCCAGCTTGGTGACTTAAGCTCCGTGCCTGGAATATGGGTACAGAACAAAGCAGCACAAGCAAAGAAACCCAGGGACCTTGCTGCTGCTGCTGTCTGCTGAGCCCTGAGGCCCTGCATTCAACCTTTCAGTCTTCTAGAGTCTGTTTTATGTATAACATCTTAGTACTTTCGTTGTATTAAGCAGAAGACATAAGGAAAAGTCTATGTGTCCTATGCTCCAGAAGCAAAAGTGACTAACATTTACAATTATAAATGTACGGCTGTGATTGTAAATAAAAATAAATTTAAAAAATAATTCACGCCGGGCAGTGGTGGCACAGGCCTTTAATCCCAGCACTTGGGAGGCAGAGGCAGGTGGATTTCTGAGTTCGAGGCCAGCCTCGTCTAGAGTGAGTTCCAGGACAGCCAGGGCTATACAGAGAAACCCTGTCTCGAAAAATAAAAAAAAAAAAAAAATTTCACAAGTTGTATAAATGTGACATGACTTGAGTGAAGTACTTTAGAAAATACTGTTGTTATTTTAACTTTTCTGGGTTAGTAATATTAGTGAAATGAAAATATTTTATTGTTTTCTACCTCAAAATTTTCATAAGAATGGCAAAGTGGTTGAAAGCAAAAATGAAATATGTAAGCATAGAGTATTTCCACAGTATGGTAAATTTAAAGAGAAAGTTTCAAAGTATGACAGTCGTCCATTACCTTCATTCAACAGGGATAGCTCTGTCTTCCTCTATTTGACGTTAGGCTGTGGGAGCCATGTGGGCAGTGGTCTCTTAGGCAGTCATGCTGTTTGGATATGGCACGTCAGGTACTTTACCTTCATGAGAATTTGGGTTTTTACTTGATTAATATTGGTCTGTGTATTTTAAAAAGTGGGCTTTTTCCTTTTTTTGTACTTCGTATATACTGTTTCTTACGTTGCTCAGGGTTGAAAAAATTATCTAATATAGAGATTGTCATACTCTCAGACTCTCTTACGTCCACAGTAGTGAATGTTCACATAGAAAGTGATGGTACGTATGTGGCTGTTGCATAATGGGCTTTATTCGGTAAAGATGATGTCACTGTGTGGGATGGCCTGGAGCAGTTATTAAAGAACACAAGACTTTTGAGTGCTAGCATTTCTCCCTAAATACCATTCTGCTGAAAACACTGTGTTTGGACTGGAATGAACCTAGATTTTCCTAGCCTGGTTACTGAGATTTTGAGAAGCTAACCTTACTATCATATTTGTAGAGTTGGATTGAATAAAATATTAAAATATATTTTTCCTTGGTGAAGATAAATGGGATTAGGAAGGAAAAAATGTGGGGTTTTTTTGTGTTATAAATTTGTGTTACACAGACAAAATTTTAAGATTAAAGCTCGGCTTTGAGTTTTCAGTTTATTGCTGAAGCATAAGATAATGATTATTAAAACAAACCTATGATTTTAAAGATTTCTTTTTTTTTTTTGGTTTTTCGAGACAGGGTTTCTCTGTGTAGCTCAGGCTGTCCTGGAACTCACTCTGTAGACCAGGCTGGCCTCGAACTCAGAAATCCTCCTGCCTCTGCCTCCCAAGTGCAGGGATTAAAGGCGTGCGCCACCACCGCCCGGCTGATTTTAAAGATTTCTAATGTCCTTGGAAGGCTGCTATCCCTCTGGAGCTGGAGTTACGTTAGAAAGAAGCAGATTACATTTCAACTTTGATTGATAAATTTGATATTTTTATTATTGTGAAATATGCATAGCTACTTTTATTATCATTAACTAGTTTTAAGTATACATTGCTATACAAGTTGTCACCTCTAGGTCTATCCCCAGAATTTTTATCATCCTAAAGTGATAGAATTTTATCCACCAAACAAATATTCTTGATTTCCTTCCCCTTCCTGCCCCAGTTTTTAGTAACCATTCTACCAAAGGTCTCTGTGACCTTGACTTGGACTGTTCTCAGGGACCCATGTAGACAGAGCCCTGCAGTATCTGTTCTTTGTCATCTGGCCAGCTTCACTTAGTTTTGTGTATCTATGATGTACCATGAATCAGGATTACATTCCTTTCAAGTTCCAGGCCAGCCAGAGCTATGTAGTAAGACCCAGTTTTAAAAATAATAATTAAAAAAAAATAAGAGGCTGAAAAAGTATTCTGTTGGATCCAGGCAGCACGTTTCATTTTCTCACTCATCCTCTCAGACATTTGGGTCGTTTATACTTTTTGACTGCCGTGAGTAATGTTGATGTGAATCTTGGTGTACAAAGCTGTCATGACTCGAGCTCAGAGTTCAGTATTACTATGAGAGAGCAGGTCCCCACATTTAAGTATCTCTGGTACTTAGGACTGACTATCTGGGGAGGGGTAGCCTCTACAAATATTGCAGAAATGAGTACACTGTGAGCTGAGCAAACCTTCTAATAGCTGTCTTACTGGAGACATTTGCTCAGAGCAGTACACACTGCCCAAATGAGAGGTTTGGAATGTGTTGCTTGATTCCTGTTTCCTTTGTGCCTTAAGCACTTGCCCTGAGAAAGTAGAAGTGTGAACTCTATGGACAGCTGAATGAGTTCAAGTTGACCTCTGTGGACATGGAGAATGTAAGTTAGCATTGAGAGTACTGGGACTGAGTAGTTCAAGTGCTGTACTTCACCGCCTAAGTAGCTCCTTTTTATCAGATGTTACCATATTAATGTTCTGATACTTTCAGGAGCAGGAATAGGAGAATGGGGTAAAAGAGTCATTTGATCTGATAGGAAGATAGAGTGATCTCAGGCACCTTCAGTATGAAAAGCAGATGCTAGTCTGTAAAAAAAAAAATAGAATGTTGCTTCAAGAAACTCAGGAATGCTCAAAAAATGGTGATTGCATCAAAGGGCAAAACTGAAAAAGGAAAGAAAACAGACAAAATTATAGACTTCTCTGAGAATAAATAACAACTTCTTAAGCTTAATGTTAGAAAACTACTGAAACACGTGTAATTATTTTCCTTTACAAGATTTAAGTTGGAAGATAGTGTTTTCAAGGTTTTTTCTACTTTTCTTTACTATCTTATTTGAAGTAAGCAGTATTATATCAGTCAAAAATATTTCTGTAACTTATAATCTTCACAGTCTCAAACAGAAGTAGAAAAGCTAAACAGTCGGCTAGTGGGAAAAACACCATGTCGGCAGGATCTGGGAGCAAGTTCAGTTGGCAGAGTGCTTGCTGCCTTTCTTTCTTTCTGTTGCTGGATTAGAATTCCTTGACAAAAGCAATGTAAGGAAGGCAGGCTTTATTTTGACTCACAGTTCTAGGGTACAGTCCATCAAGACAGATGTCATGGTGACAGGGGTCAGCTGCTCAAAGTCGGAAGACAGCTGTGAATGTTCTTTTCCTACAGTCTAGGCCACCCTCTTTTAGGGTGGGTCTTCCCGCCTCTGTTAACCTGTGAATTAGCCCCTCACAGGCATGCTCAGAGGCGTGTCTCCTAGGTGATGTGATTCTAGGTCCTGTCCCATGGAAAATCAGCATTAGCTATCACATCTGACCCATGTGTGAGGACTTACATTCAGTCCTTAGGATGAACGTACAAATCTGAGTGTAGTGGTTCAAGCTGTGATCTCATCCAAGTGCTGGGGAGGCCGAGACCGGAATATCCCTAGGGCTCAATGCCGCCAGCCTAGCTACCTAGTTCATCTGGAGCCCCAGGTCCCAGTGAGAAACCCTGTTGTAAAAAATGAGGTTGGAGGCTAGAGAGATGGCTCAACAGTTAAGAGTGCTTGCTGGTCTCACAGGGGACCTGAGTTCTCTAGGCTCCAGGCTTGTCCTCAGAAAGTAGCTCTTAGTTTCTAAAGTCATAAACAGTTAAAAGTAGAAAAAAAAAAAACGACATACAGCTCCCTGTGGAGGTGCAGCCTGTAGTCTCAGGAACTAGTGGCAGGAGGATCAGAAGTTCAGGGTCATTCTCTGCTCCACAGCATAGGCTGAGTGGGAAAGGAAAGACTGCACAGTCTTGGGGAGGCAGGCACTGATAAAGGCCACCTTCTGTAAGCAACCTGTAACCAGCAGTATTCAAAAGTTTAAGAAAAATTAAAGAATGACCCTGAACTTTGGAGCCCAGCTTATTGTCACATACTTCTTTCTTTTTAAACAATTTTTTTGTTTTTTGTTTTTTTTGTTTTTTGAGACAGGGTTTCTCTGTATAGCCCTGGCTGTCCTGGAACTCACTCTGTAGACCAGGCTGGCCTCGAACTCAGAAATCTGCCTGCCTCTGCCTCCCAAGTGCTGGGATTAAAGGCGTGCGCCACCACCGCCCGGCTTTAAACAATTTTAAAACCATACTTTAAAAAAAATGTATAGCAGTACAGTAGTTTAAAACCACCAGGTGTGGTGACATAGGCCTTTAATTCCAGCACTCTTCAAGTTTAGAACCATCCCAGTCTACATAGTAACTTGCAGGCCAGCCAGGGAAACATAGTAAGACCATGTCTCAAAGGCAAACAAACAAAATCCTACACTAAAATAACACTATAGTAGAATGACTTTATATAGTTTTAAACAGAAGAAAACCAGGGAAATTCAAGTTACAAAACACCTCCCCCAGGAGTAGGGAGGGTGATTGTAATAAAAATTAATTGTATGCTAGTATGAAAAATTTCAAGAATTAATAAAATATTATATTTGAAGACCCTTCCCTCAAAACAAATTTTTAAAGTCACTTTTTCTAAGTGGGCCATGTGACAAGTGTATTTATTACTAGTCATGTCTGATTCCTACTGTACTGTTAGTCAGTAAAATAAAAAGGGAAGCCCAGCTTTTATAATCACTGGCTTAATGACTAGCACACAGCAGTCTTCGGAAGGCTGGGGTGGTTCTTGCTACTTTAGTACATAGCAAGATGAACCCACATATCTACCATGAAACAACTGTGAGTTAGAAGGAGAAAAAATAGCTTTATAGCTTTTTTCATGACTCATGGTTCCTTTTGCCTCCATTCGATCGTTTCTCATCACCTAATATAACTCACTTGTTATACTCACACTCAACCTCTTTAAAAGATTCAGGATAGCCAGCGTTGCATACGAGGGAGAACATGCAGTTTTTTATTTCTGTGTTTGAGGCACCTCATTTAATATAGCCCTGGGTCCGTCTGTTTCCTGACAATTTCATACTTTTTCTTTTTAAAATTTTATATATGAATACACTGTCACTCAGTAACACCAGAAGAGGACATCAGATCCTTACAGATGGTTGTGAGCCACCATGTGGTTGCTGGGAATTGAACTCAGGACCCCTGAAAGAGCAGTCAGTGCTCTTAACCACTGAGCCATCTCTCCAGCCCGTTACTATTTTTCTTTACAGCTGAATAGCATTCCATTTTGTACATATGTCACATTTGCATTACCATTCATCTATTGATTGATAGGTATGCTAGTTCCATTCTTTGTTGTTATGAATAGAACATCAATAAACATGGATGTGCAAATATCTCTGTGATAGTATATAGGGTTTCTGGGTCAATGCCAGGAGTGGTATATCTGATCATATGGTGGCTGTCTTCTTAATTTCACATATATACAGGTCTTACAGCATTTATTTCTGGCCTCTGTAAGTTGTACCCAATCCCTCTGGCCCAGTGCTGCGGCTTGTATGCCTCTCAGGTAGTTTGGCCAGACAGCCTCTGTAGCACTTATGCATTCCTGCTTCTATTAGCTGGTCCTAAAGCCAGTGCTTGATATCGTAGGTTTTAACATACCAGACTTCTGTTTCCAAGAGTATCAATTTCTGGTTTGCTTTCCTATTACTATTAAATAAAACACTTCAAAACTTAGTGGCATAATGCAACAGTTAACTTACTTAATTCTGCAGTTTCCATTAGGATTATTAGCTCCACCCCTTCCTGTCTACCCAAATGTATCTTGCCATAAGTTTGTTATATGGGTAAGAAAATAGCAATTCCAGAACCAGAGTAAGGAAGTTTTGAGATAATCCTAGAATATCTTGTGCCAGAATGTTAGCAAATCTGAGCATCAAAATAAACAAGGCTTACAGTAGGTTCTATAGATGAGTAAAGTGAAAAGCTCCACATCCATGAAGATAATAGGCTAATAGACAGATGGCTTGAGTGGTTTAAATAGGAGAAGGGATACCATAAATTAAAAACATTTTAGCTGGGTATGTTGGCTCACACCTGTAACCCCAGCAGTAGGGAAGAGAAAAGTGTCTGTAAGTTCAGGGCCAGCCAGGGCTACATAATTAGTAAGACTTTGTCTCAAAAGTAAACTAAACTAAACAATTTGTACTCCAGAAGGGACATTAAGGCCCAAAGTCAGATAGACAAATATTCCTAAAGAAACTTTTTATGACTGTAACCCATCTCAGCTTCTATTTATTATTATATCTTTTAGGTTCATTTTTTCACTTGTTTGTACATGTGTTCATTCAGTTATGTAATTTTATTTTTCTTTAAATTTATTTAGCTGATGAATAAAACAGTTTACATACTTATGAGATACCATATGATATTTTAATATCACATGTATTGTATAATTTTTAACTTAGGGTAAAATTAGCTATCGACTTAAGCATCTTTGTGTTAAGAAATTCCAGTTTGGGGGCTGGAGAGATGACTCAGTGGTTAAGAGCACTGACTGCTCTTCCAGAGGTCCTGAGTTCAATTCCCAGCAACCACATGGTGACTCACAACCATCTGTAATGGGATCTGTTGCCCTCTTCTCGTCTGTCTGAAGACACCTACAGTGTACTTATATACATAAAATAAATAAATAAATCTTTAAAAAAATAATTAAAAAAAAGAAATTCCAGTTCCTTTCTTCTGTCTTTTTGAGCTGTTCTGTATGTTACTGTAGTTACCCTAATCTGCAGTAACACCCCAGAACATCATCTTCCTGTCTAGCTTGTACCTATTGAGCACCCTCTCTCCACCCCTGCTGTTCCCCTCCACTCCTTACCCTCTGGGAACCATCACTCTGCTCTGAACTTGTGTGAGATCAAGTGTTCTGTCTCAGCTGTGTGTAAGTCACACAATGCTTGCCTTTATATGTGACTTTACTTGACATATCTAATTATTATCGCCTTATTGTTGATGAGTGATAAGATCTCACCTTCTTTATAGCTGAATAGCGCTTTGGTTGTATATGTACCAAATGTTTTTATACAATGATTAACCGACGAACATATAGGTTATTTTGGGTTTTTCTTGTTACTAGTTTTTGGTTTTTGTTTGCTGTTGTGAACACTCTTGCAATAAAGTTGTGTATGTTCTTGTTTATGCAGCCATTTCTAGGAGAGACTGTTTTACAGCAGGCTTCCTGGTATTCTGGCTCTTAGAACTTTCTTTCCTATCTTCAGAGACTTTCCCTGAGCCATAGATGCAGGAGTGTGGGAAAGATGTATCTGTCTATTGGGACAGGCTCACCATGATTTGTGTCCCGTGGTTTTGTGTGATGGTCTCCTTTTCCCAGCTTTCTTTAGTTGCTGTCTTAGGGTTTTATTGATATGAAGAGATACCATGACCAAGGCAACTCTTATAAAGAAAAATGTTTAATTGGGGCTAGCTTACAGTTTCAGAGGTTCAGTCCATTATCTTTATGGTGGGAAGCATGACATTATGCAGACAGACTTGGTACTGGAGGAGCCAAGAGTTCTACATCTTTATCTAAAGGCAGCCATGAGGAGACTGTCTTTCTCAGGCAGCCAGGAGGAAGGTCTCTCAGTGACTAACTTCCTTCAACAAGGCCACACCCCCTTAATAGTGCCACTTCCCGTGGTTGCCTCTAGTGTTTTGTAGGGTTGAGAACTCTTGAGCTTTCCCCTGTCCGTGTTAGCGCATGTCTGTCAGTGTTGTCCGGGTTCAGATCATGTTTAGGTAGCTATGCTGTAAATACTGTATAGGTGTAGCTTCTGCTATTTCTAGGAGACACAGCTTCACATTAAACTTCCTGTTCCTCTAGCTCTTAGAATCTTTCCGTCCTCTCTTCCGTGATTATTCCTGAGCCTTAGGTACAGGAGTTGTCTTATAGATGTATTGGTTTGATTTGGGCTCCACAATTCAGTATTTTGGATTACTTGTAGTTTTCTGTAATGATCTTTATCTGTCACAAAAAGAAGTTTCCCTAATTTAAAAAAAAAAAAAAATGGGGACTATACTTTTCCAGCTAGATCCTGGAGAGGAATCGAAATATTTCTTTTAATTATTTGAGAGTTTCATCTTTTCCTATTCCAAAAATGTTCTTGTATTTGTATCATGCTTAAATAGGCCTTTTTCTGCCTTGCTTGGCTGAATAAAATATCCAAAGGCTTTGCCAAAGATTGGTATAGTTGTTGGCTTACACACTATCATTAGACAAAAATGGCATTTGGAAGACCAAGACTCAGGATGTGATACACAGAGGTAACTTAATAGCTTAATTGCAAAGTTGTTTATGACCCAGACTGTGGCTTTTATAGTACTTGGCAGTCTCAATTGGGCTTGCAGTTTGGAAAACAGCAGATGGTTGGTATATTAACAGCGAGATGGAACCTCAGAAGCCCGTGTCATAGTATTGTGTATATGTGTGAAGTCAAGGAGCTTGCTCTAGCCACACAAGGATACAGTAGCCTCTCCTTTCACTGAACTTTGCTGAAGGATAGGGACAATATCTGAAACATTTTAATGTAGATCTTTAAATATCTTTTGTTTTTATTTCCTTTTGTAAAAGCAAAAATAGTGAATATATTCTTAGTTCTTTGAGCTGACCAGTGACCATAACAATGATGATCTGTGATTTGAGGAAGGCTTGGTATTTCTTTTCTTTTTCTTTCTTTCTTTTTTCTTTTTGATATGTCAAATGTGGGAAACTGACTTATGCTTTCATCTTTGTGTTTTATTCTATATGAAACAGTTCTCCATAAGTCATTTAGTTTGACTCAAAATAGGCATAAGAAGCAATGATAGAATGGATTAACAGATTCAATGTGCATTGAACCAGGAAACTGACATTTGCTGGTAGGATTAGGTTTGGGAAAAAAAGAAAGCCATCCAGAACGGTTTCAGAATTCTGACTAAAGCAACTACATAAATAAAAGCATCATGCATGCCAGGCGATGGTGGCACACACCCTTTAATCCCAGCACTCAGGCGACAGAGGCAGGTAAATCTCTGAGTTTAATGCCAGCCTGGTCTACAAAGGTAGTACCAGGATAGCCAGGGCTACACAGAGCTGTCTCTGAGGGAGAGGAAAGAAAGGAAGGAGGGATGGAAGGAGGAAGAACAATCATGCTCTTAAGACAGGAACTACTGGAAATACAACACATTAGCAAATTTATAACGTTTTAGAAGTGTTTCTGTGTAAAAGTAATCCCCAGTAGTTAAGAAATAGATGTCTTTTGTGCCTGAAATTGCTACATTCAGGAATCTGAGGCAGGATGGTCTGAAGTTCCTGGTCAGCCGGAGTAAAACTAGAAATAAAACAATGGAAAAGCTAAGAAATCTTTTTCCCCTTTTGGCGAAATGGGCAGTTTTCAAGCATCGATGTGACATACAGAATCAGAGCATTTTCTATAAATAAAAATTTTCTGTATTAGTTACAATTTATTATTTATCTTTATTTCTTTAATTTGAATTTTCAATAAAATCAGAACTATTAGCTAAGGATCTAGATGCACTGCCACTTTGAACATAAATGAAACCCTAATAATAAAAAAGAAGAAAGCTTAGATAATTCAAAGAACAATGAAGTTGTACCTGTCATGTGACCCTTTTGACTATCCAACAATAATGGGTAATGTTATTAAACTTAAACCATGCTTTTCAGTTAAAAGTTCTGTCATATAAGCCGAGTAGGTGCACACCTGTAATCCCATCACTTGGTACTTGGCTATATAGTGAGCTCAAGGCCAGCCTGGGCCTCGGAAAGATGGGGCGTAGGGGAGGAAAATGGGGGTTATAACAGAGGGAAGAAGGGAGACCAGGTATTAACAATAGTAAAAGAATGTAATATACCCTCTCTGCTAGCAATTGATAGAAAAAACTAATAAAAAATGATGGCAAGTATTGAGTGAATATTATCAATAAGTAAATGTAATATGCAGACTCAACTGGAGCATTATGTCTGGTGTAGAAGACTTCTCAGACTCATGAGATAGTTATATGATTGGCCGTTTGCTGAATCATAAGGAAATCTGAGCAAAAATCAAAGGATTAAAATCAGATATATTTTATTACAGTTAGAAATCATTAACAAAATATAACTAGAATATCCTTATATGTTTGGCAGTTAAGCAATATTTTTAATAGAATGAGTCAAATAATGAAAATTATAAACTACCAATACCTTTAATAATGTCCTAATAAAGCTATTATATAATATTATATAAATAAAGACAACAATAGTGAAGAAAATTTATAGTTTTGGGGCTTCCCCCCCCCCCTCTTTTTCTTAAAGACAGGGTCTTACTATGGAGCCCTCCATGGTCTATTGGCCTAGAACTCATAGAGATCTGCCTATGACTCCTAAAAGATTACAGCTTGTTTTTGTTGTTTTTAAGGCAGGTGTCTTACTATGTAACCACAGCTGGCCTGGAACTTACCCTGCTTTTACCTCAGATTGAAGCCATGTGCTGTTATGTCTGTTGAATTTATAGCTTTAAATGCATATATTGGAAAAATAAGTAAAATTTAGTGGGCTAAATGGATCAGTAAATTGAAAAAAAATTTTAAAAAACCTAGCATGATCCCTCCTGATAGAAGAGAGGTGATAAAGATCAGAAATGAACAAAGTAGAAAACCGTATGTATGTGATGTGCAGGCTAACCAAACAAAAGTTAATGGTGAGGAGGAGCTGTGGCTGAGTGACAGAGTGCTTCTCTAGAATACACACACTCCACATCCAACCTTAGCACTGAAGAAAGGCAAAGAAAATGCTAGTGATGTTGTAAACGTCTGATGCTCTTATCAAGAAAGAAGGTATAAATAACCAAAGCAAACAAATACAGTAAGGGAAGTCACTATAGATACTGTAAAAGTTTTATAAACACAGGATAGTATGAATAATTTGATGCTAATAAATTTAAAATGCTAATAACAGTAGCAGACAGCTAGACAAGCATGATAATAAAAATGCCTGTGGTGAGCTGGGCCATGGTAGTGCACACCTTCAATCCCAGCATTCTGGAGGCAGTGACAGGTGGATCTCTGTGAGTTTGAGGCCAGCCTGGTCTACAGTGTGAGTTCCAGGACAGCCAGGGCTACACAGAGAAACCCTGTATTGAAAAAACAAAAAACCAACCAACCAACTAAACAAACAAACAAACAAACAAACAAAATCCCTGTGGTCCCAGTGTTTCTGTGGCTGAGGAGAGAGGATTGAGCCTACAAATTTAGATCAACCCTAACCACATAACAAGATCTCATTCTAAATGAAAATAGAAACAGAAACCAAGACAAAACTAGCAAACTCCTAGAACATAATTTAAAACTGATTCAAGAAAATATAAGGCCTAAATGATCTTTTTTAAAAAAAATTATATTAAATTATTTTTATTGTCATAGCATTTAAATATAGATTTCGAACTTGCGGTTTTAGAAAATGTCATTTGTATTAATATAGAACTAGAACTCATAGGCACCAATATCAATAACCAAATGGTTTATGTCTGTATCTCACTGAAGAACAGAAGCTTTCAGAGGGGCTTTATGGAGAACCTGGATGGCCTCGTGTCTCTAGGAAGGCTTATTTTGTGCTCTGCTAGAGAATCCATAGGGAGAAGAACACAATAAATTGGTGTGCTGAACTGAATCTTTTAGGCCTGTTTGTCCGTCTCATCCCGTGTTCTGACCTTCTATTCAGGGGCACCATTAGGACATGTACAGGAGCCTTTCTTTGTGCTAAATTTCTGATTATATTTTTCATAAAACTTCCAAATACTGCCCCTAGCTTTTAACTGGCTTCTACTTTTTTTTTCCTCTTTTTTTTTTTTTTTTTTTTTAAATCAAATCGTAATTTTTACTTATTCACACAGGGGTTATAAACCCAAAAAGGCAGGATGTGGGGAAGGGGATGACACCCGAGCGTAGGTGTTCGGGGGGAGTACAGATATCTTTCAGAACAGGGTATCGGCTGGGTGAAGGTTCAGGGGACAGGTCTCTATGACTGGCTATGATTCACTTGTCTTTATCTAGGTTGGTACTATCCGCCAGGCTACCTATTTACAAGGTCTATGACTACTCAGGTTGGTAGATTTCCACAAAAGCTGCCTGTTTACAATAGCTTATAGCCATCTGTTTCAGTGTTTTTCCACAGAGACCCAAGACTTGGTGTTAGCATGTATGTATGCCAGGCCTATTGCTGATTTTAGGCCTATGGCTGATTTTAGGCCTTCAGTGTATAAGCAGGGCTGCCCCTGACAATTCCCCCCTCTCCAAGTATAGAAGGACCGTGGCGATTCTAATCTTGCAAAGGCGGGGATAGAGGGATAGAGGCCTGACCTCCAATAATTGAAGGGGACCTTGTAATGACTCCAGTCCTCCTGTCATTGTCCAGTGAGGCATGAGGGCCATACCCATCCCGATGTCTTTCCTGGAGAGGGGATACTTCTGACATCAACCCCTATGCAGTCAGGCTTGTCCCTCAGGGAACCCAGAGAGATATTTTTAACTTTTATTTATATTCCCTTGCAGTGCTTAGCCTTGCAGCCTAAGCAAGAATTTAGATCGCCAGTCAGAGGGGGTTCTGGGTGGCCCCTCTCTGCTTGGTCTAGGTGCAGAAGTCCCCTCTATTAGGTTGGGTAGAGATGGGTTTTGGGAACACCCTGGATAGTAACAACCTCATCTTGAGTCTCGTGGTCCTCCATAGCTAACTTATGATAATGTATCTGAATAGGTTTTGCTACCAAATTATCTATCTTTTGTTTCACAAAGTTAGTCAGCCTATTTAAGGCCCAGGGACCAAAAGAAATCAGTAAAAATAACCCAATTAATGGTCCCAAGATGGGAGGAAGTAGGGTTGACAACCATGTAGAGGTTGAAAATCAATTCTTGTACCAGCTCTCATCTTTCTCTTTCTCTCTCTGTCTTTTCTCAGGGCCTTCTCTGACTTTTTTTCATGCTCTCTTTAACCATCCCTGTCTTGTCTGTGTAAAAGCAACATTCTTCTTTAAGGGCTGTACACAATCAAGAGCTGTATACAGTCTTTTCTATTGTAAAAGAATAAATCAAGTCCAATAAAGTCCTTTGCAATTTTTGGAGATCATTTCAGACAGTGAAACGAGGGATTTCTTCAGATTAGTGATGTCAATCTCTAGCTGTTTGATGTCCTTGTCAATGGCCCATCAAAGGTCTGAGTACTATAACTTCAGAGACCAGCATCAGGATTAGAACTTCTACCAGCAGACATCCTGGGTGTTCCATTTTTACCTGAGGTACTGCCTGGGTTAGAGCTCTCCTGGGAGCCCCACTTCCGCTGTGGTTTTTTTTTTTTTTTTTTTTTTTTTTTTTTTTTTTTTTTTTTGGTTTTTTGTTTGTTTGGTGTTTGTTTGTTTGTTTGGGGTTTTTTTTTTTTTTTTTTTGGTTTTGGTTTTGGTTTTTCGAGACAGGGTTTCTCTGTGTAGCCCAGGCTGCCAGGTTTTTTGAGGTTGGGTCCAGAGCCCCCAGGGATCTGCTCTGTGCTTGAGCCCAGACTGGAAGTCCCTCGGCCTAAATGATCTTAAACTATTAAAGAAATCCAACCACTAATTCTTTAAGGAAGACTTTAAGCTTAGTTGGATGGTTTTACCAGCAAATTCTAACAAGCTTTAAAATTAACAATAATAATTTGAAACCTACATGACTCTTTCAGTCAATAGAAAAGGAGGGAATGCTCCCAATCCAAATTGATGAGAGTAGTATAGTTTTGCTGTCAATACTAACAATCATTCATGGTACCATAGGTAAAAAACTTGAACTGCACGTTAACAAGCTTAATCTAGTATAAAGGACATACAGTAGAGGTGGATAGCCTAGGTAAAGATTAGTGTCAGAGCCTGGGGTTTGTATCAGTTACTTTCCTCATTGCTCAAGCACAGTGCAGCCAGTCATGGAGCAACCATGACAGCAGAAGCTTGGGGCAGTCACACTCCATCCACATCTGGGAGGCCGAAGAGGTGGTGCTGGTGCTCTGTTCCCTTCACTTGTCTATTCTGTCTGAGACCTGCCGGGTCAGTAGTGCCACACACACTCATGGTGGGTCTTCCCTTCTTGTTAAACCTTTCTGGAAAGACCTCATAGACTACCCAGAGGTGTTCTTTGGTAGTTCAAAATCTAACTGAGTTGACAATCAATATTAACCATCACACTTTACTTCAAGGTTATTATAAAATTTCTTTAACATTAGAAAATTGGTCTCGCCAGGCGTTGGTGGCGCACGCCTTTAATCCCAGCACTTGGGAGGCAGAGGCAGGCAGATCTCTGAGTTCGAGGCCAGCCTGGTCTACAGAGTGAGTTCCAGGACAGCCAGGGCTATACAGAGAAACCCTGTCTCGAAAAAAACCAAAAAAAAAAAAGAAAATTGGTCTCATCTACATTAATAGAATGAAAGATTTATGAGGATAAGAATTAATTCTTCACAAAAAGAATAAAATAATGACATACTAAAAAGTAAAAATTGAGAATTCCTCCTTGGGTTCCGTTCTACTCTCTGGAGTTCTTGCTCCCATTTTCTTAATACATCTACCTTTGCAAAAAAGAAAAAAAAGGAAAATTCCATATTAATGTAATAAAATGTAAAATCATGATTATCTCAATAGAGGAAGAAAAAATATTAATAAATTTAAGACCTACTACCAATAAAAAGTCTTAGCAGACTTAGGTTTTCTTAATTTCATACAGTCAACAAAGAAAATGGTTGAAATTAGTAACAAAAAGGATATTATTTCTTTTATTCAGCATTATACTTGATGTTCTAACAAACTGGATGAGGAAATTGCGTAAATACAAGAGAAGCACAAAGGAAGAAACAAAGGCTCCATTTTTCATGGAGCCATGTAAACAGTCAAAAGGATCAGCAGACAGGCTATTTGAACTAAAGGTTTACCAAGGCTGTCAAATATGCAATCAGCATAGGACAATGATTTTACTTCTCTGTGTGAGTAACAAGTGGTTAGAAGTATGTCACTCATGAAGTAGTAGAATCTGAGAATATGCCGACACTTTTGTAAAGTCCCTGAGCCAAAGTATGAGGCTTTACTTGAAGTGTTAAAGCTTGTCTTTGCTGGGGAAATGAGCTGTGCTTTTAGACCAAAAGGCTCAGTGCTGTGAGGATGTTCTTTCTTCCCACATTGTTGGAATTGATATGATTTGGATAAGCTCTCAAAAAGAAAAGTGGTTTTTTTTTTTTGTTTGTTTGTTTGTTTGTTTTTGAGATTTAGCAAGTTCATTTTAAAACACAAAGAGAAATGCAAAGGATCTAGAAACTGAGATAGTAGGTGAAGAATACCCAGGAGCCAGATGCAACAGCCTCGGGCATGTACCTTAAGCTAACTAGGGAGGCAGAGGCAGGATTTCTTGGATGTTGGTCCTTGCCTTCCACCTTGGCTGATGCAGAACCTCTTTGTTCCTTTCCCCTGCAAATGCCAGACTCACAAACTTTGAGAGATTCTCTGGTCTTCACTTTTTATTTCCCTGTAGGAGTGTGGGATTATAGATGCTCATTCTCTGCATCCAGCTTTTATGAAGGTTTTGGGAGTTTGCACTCATACTTGCTCAGCAAACACTTTTATCTATCTGCTAAGCCATGCCTCCCTTTCTTAGGTTATAATAGTTCAGGTTTAATCTTAGTTTGGGTTTGAGTGCTGTGAAGAGACATCATGACCAAAGCAACCCTTATAAAGGACAACATTTAATTGGGACTGGCTTACAGGTTCAGAGGTTCTCTCAATTATCACCTAGGCAGGAGCACGGCAGTGCCCAGGCAGGCATGGTGCAGGAGGAGCTGAGAGTTCTACATCTTGATCTGACTGCAGCCAAGAGAAACTGACTCTTCCACACTGTGTGGAGCCTCAAAGCCCACCCCACAGTGACACACTTCCTCTAACAGGGTCACACCTCCTAACAGTACCAGTCCTTATGGGCCAAGCATATTCAAACCACCACACCAAATGTGGTATACATCTATAATCACAGCACTAGAGATACTAAGCAGAATCCTGTATTTAAGGTTAGCCTTCATCAAAAAGCAAGACTAGTCTATAAATAAAAATTCAGTTTTGTAATCTGTCTCCACTTTACTTTAACTTGTTGCCTGAAGATTATTGCATTACACTTAAATATTGAAGCATTCATTTTGTTTTATTTACTTATGTAAATGGGTGTTTTGTCTGCATGTCTGTCTGTGTACCATGTAAGTGCATGGTGCTCTCAAAGACAAGAAGAGGGAGTCAGATCCCCTGGGACTGGAGTTACAGATGGTTGTGAGCCACCATATGGGTACTGGGAATCAAATCCAAGTCTTCTGGAAGAATAGCCAGTGCTCTTAACTGCTGAGACATCCCTCCAGCCCCATATTGAAGCATTTTATAATTGACATTAATAATTCCTCTTATTCTTCCAGCTTTAAAAAAATTGAATTAAATTGTAGTTGATAAAGTAATTATTGTACTTTGTACTAAAGACATTTACAATATGTGATTGTATGCAAAGTGCTTATCCTTAAATACATCAAATTATAAATAATTTTATATTCTAATTCTCTGGGAAGAGAAGAGTCTATTTACTCTCCTCAAGATCATTTTTATGTGAAACTTGCTTTTATACAATTGCATTTTACATTCACAGACAATATGTGCACTTAGGAGGTGCTTTGGCAAGATGGTGGTCTTGTTCTTAAATTACAACCACGTGGTAAGCAAGCAGGAGACTTCCTTAGGGAGCATGGGATTTTCTGGTATAGTGGCCCTGAGAAATGAGAACCAGGGACTTTTGGATGATGATCACAACCTTTGAGCTCACAGAAGGAAATCTTAGTGCCAGCACTTCATTGCTTCTACTATTCTAGTGTGAACTGTCATTCAGTGTGACCTTGCACTGTCACTTGAGCTTTGAGGCTGAGGAGACCTGTTGGTTGATACAGAAAAGTAGTCTGCTGCACTGTCTACTTACTGTTAAATGTCTCCTCACCTCAAAACAGTGGAAGAGAGTGTGGATAAGCATGGTGTGCAGGGTAAGCTGGCTGTAGACTAGAGCCAGTGACTGGGAAAGACAAACTAATCAAGCCTCAAGAGAACAGAATAGCATGCTTCTAATTATAACATAAAAGAAGTTTTAAATGAGAGGAGCTATAATAATTTATATAGAGGATTTTTATAGAAGTCCTCAAAGTTGTGACTTAGGAGATTTTGTAAAAGAGTCCATTGAACAAAGAAAGAAGAGCAAGTGGAGGCGCCTTACCTGAAGGTACAGAGGAGGGGACAGTTCTGGTTTGGAAGAAGGATTGAAATTGCTGGAGGGCAGAAAGATGGCCTGGTGAGCAAGTGCACTCGGTGCCAAGCCCCACACCCTGAGTTAGCTTCCCAGAACCTATGTGGTCAGAGAGAACCAGCTCTAGCCAGTCATCCTCTTGAGCTTCACACCTGTGCCAGGCATGTGCTCTCTCCCGCCCTACTTCCCTCTCTCCCTTTCTCTCTGTCATTTGCTTGGATGGCAAAGTAGTAAAGTAACATCTAGAAATTACTAGGGAAGCAGTGTGCCCAAACCTGCCCAAAGTGTCACCTTCTGGCTGTGGTTAAAAGTAGACACTTGCAGATACTCAGGAAGGCACGGGTGGGTTATCCAGGTCCTCTCTGTCCACAGCTTCTGCTAACCAGCAGTTCCCACCACAGACTTTTGAGTGTTGTCTTTTTTTCCTAGAGAACAGAAGAGAGAAAAACATTGTCAGGCACACAGATCTGAGGGGTGTCTAGCTGACTACATGGATGTGGGAGGGTGGGGTGGCAGCAACACAGCCCTTGTTCTCTGCATTCCTGAGTGGGCAGAAGAGCTGGAAGCTAGAGCAAATGCAGGGTCTTAGGTGTGTTTGTTTGTTTGCTTTAGTAAGAGCACAAATTCTTACTGCCTTTCTTCTTTCCCCTCTCTTTCCTCTTACCTTTGATATATATAAATTAGCTGAGGGGCCAGCAGGGAGAGAGGAACGGGTTATCAGAGTCTGAGAGCGAGCAGGCATATGCTTGCCATGGCACAGATGTGGAGACCAGTGAGTAAATTTCAGGAGTTGTTTCTTCCCTTCCACCATGGCATCCAGGGATCGAACTCAGGCTGTTAAGTATGTGAGCAAGTGCGTTTACCCACTGAGCCATCTCAGCTGGCTCTTTTTTCCTGTTTTGTTGTTGTTACCTCTGAGATAGGATCTCTGGATGCAGCCCAAGGCTAGCCTCAAACTCAAAAATCTACTGTCTCAGACTCTTGAGTGCTGGGAATAGTTTGTGCCCCGATGTTCTGGCCTTTTATAAAGATAGAAGTCACTGAGGTCCAGTGAGATGGCGCTGCAGATCAAAGGCCCTGCTGCCCATCCTGGCAACCTGAGTTCAATCTCCAGGACCTATATGGTGGAACGAGAGAACTGATTCCTGCAACTTTTCTTCTGGCCTTCGCTTGGCGCACGCACATACACACACATAAGCAAAACCAAAATTATTCTTAAAATTGATAGCTACTTATGTTCTATTCTGTATTCATTAATTCATTGGAAGTTGTAAAATACTGATACCCTGGTTTGGTTTGGTTTTGTACCTGTAACTAGACTATTTTCATTTCATCATTTAACTCTTTGGTTAGAATATCTAGGTTATTCAATAATATCGTCATATAGGAAAGACAAAATAAATGGTTGATTCTTTAATCAGTTCATAAGCTAATAAATTGGTTCTCTTTCTCTTTGGGGGCAATGTATCATTTTAAAATCATGAATTAATATGCGTGATGGATTTTATTCATTGAAATTACTTTTTTGAAAAAGTTTTTAAAAATTTAAGGTGGGAAGTGATCTTGCACTCTGTTTTGAAAACCACAAAAGAAAAAAAAGGTTTTTTCTTTTTTAGTGTGTGTGTGAGTGTGTATGTGTGTGCATGTGTGCGTACACGCACGAGCCTACAGAGACCAAAAGAGGGTGTCGTATCCCCTAGAGCTAGAGTTATAGGCAGTTCTGATCTGCCCACTGTGGGTTCTGGGAACCAAACTCTGGGCATCCTTTAGAAAAGCAGCAAGTATTCTGAACTAGTGAGCCATTTCTCTAGCCCCTCAATTACTATTTTTATTGAGTCTCACATTGTGTCATTGGGACCAAAAAAGATTCCTGGGTGTGTTTTAACAAAGGACTGTAACTTTCTTTAGTAAAGAATAGGGCAGTTGGACTACTGAGATGGTTCAGTGGATAAAGGGTACTTGCTACCCAGCCCTGACATCCTGGCTCTTTCCATGGAAGGAGATACCTGCCCTGGAGAGCTGTACTCTTTACCCCCATGAACACATGGCATTCTCTCTCGCCCCGCCCTTCTCTCTCATACATACATGGGAAGGTGGGTAACTTGAGGGGAGGGATCCATTTGTTTCTGAAGACATTTGGAACTTAGTGATGCAGCTTTGATAGAATGAGTGGCCCATGTCTTAGAATGTGTATTACTTACAAAGAATAACAATTTTATTTTTAGTGTGTGTGGAAAGTGAAAAGGAAACATTTCCTAGCAGTAGTATGAATGGGTGTGTTTAATGGGTTTCTCTGCCAGTTAATAAATATTTCAGTGTTTCTATTGAACCAATTTCCACAATAGGAGTTTTGGAGAAATCAAGTAATTGTGAAGCATACTAACTAATTTCAGTAGAACAAGTTTCAAAGAATGGTGTTAAGCTTTTATATTTTCTTTCAGACCTGTCACGAAATCGCCTCTCAGAAATTCCCATGGAAGCATGTCACTTTGTTTCTCTGGAAAGTCTTAACCTATACCAGAACTGTATTCGGTATATCCCAGAGGCTGTTCTAAACTTACAAGCTCTGACATTCCTAAATATTAGGTAAGAATGCTATTCTTTTGGAAAAAGTGGATTTATATGACCTTTAATTTTCTCCTCTCAGTCACTGAAATGTTTGCAGTTAGTCCTCTGTTCACACTAGCAGTTTCTGATATGGTCTAGGATGTAGTAACATTTTTCCCATGTTTCTCCTGTTTCTCTTTATATTTTTGGCTTTGCATAATTAACAGACTCTACTAGCTGTTGGTCTAATAGGCCTGTAGAGGTCTTGCAGCTGTGGTTCTCCAGTTACATTTTCAAATTAACTTTGTCAGGTAAATACTAGGTCTGATGGACTGGGGTACAGCTTAGCTGGTGGAGCATTAGCCTGGTATGCACAAGGTGCTGGGTTCAGTCCCCAGCAGCAAGCACACGCACACACACTACATTGTTACTTTTATTGTGCGAGTACAAGGTGTAAGTGTGTGGCTGTGTGCTGTAATGCATGCACAGAGGCAGAGGACAACCTTGTAGAGTCAGCTCTCTACTTCCACTTTTATGTGGGTTCCAGGGATTGAATTCAGGTTGCTGTACTTATGTGGAAAGTGCTCTTACCCACTAGCCATCTCACTGGACCATGGAAATGTTTTGGTGCCCAGTTGATATGCTTTAAAAAAAAAATCCATCCCTGGGGCTAGTGAGATGATTCCATTGTTAAAAGCATATCCTACTTTTTCAGGGAACTTGAGTCTAGTTCCTAGCATCCTTATCAGACAGCTCACAATTGCCTGTAATTGCAGCTCCAGGGGAATTTGATGCCCTCTTCTGGTTGCTTTGGTTGCTGCACTCACACCTATAAACCCACTCTGACACACACATATACACTTAATTAAAAATAAAAATAAACCTTAGAAAATAAAATTCACTCCTTTTAGAAATCTCATTAAAAATAACACTAGAGAAATTTCTATGTAAATGTTAACTGTTTTTCTTAATAAACATAGTAATAGGTTATTATTGGATTAAAAAATTTTTAAAGATCCATGAAATATACTAATCAACAAAAAAATCTTGAAAATGGAGAAAGACATGGCACCAAAAGAATTATTATGGGGTTAAATTTACGTGGTAAGACTGGAGAGATGGCTCAGCAGTTAAGAGCACTGACTACTCTTCCAGAGGTCCTGAGTTCAATTCCCAACAACCACATGGTGGCTCACAACCATCTGTAATGGGATCTGATGCCCTCTTCTGGTGTGTCTGAAGATGGCTACAGTGTATTCATATAAGTAAAATAAATTTTAAAAATTTACATGGTAAACTTAATTTCTTTTTATTGTAAAAGAAATGTGCTTTAGTATTTTCTGTATCTGATTTTCATGTTTTTTTTTTTTTATAAACAAAGATTCCTGTTATCTGTCTAAATTTAATCAGCAGGGAATTGATTAAACTGACAGAACTCAAATCTAGTATCCTGTTTATTCTTTGTAAGACTTAGTTTTGTATCTAAAATGACAAAGATGGAGATGTTTCCTTCAGTGGTATCTGACCATCCTTTCTCTGCTTGCTCACTTAGTCGGAACCAGCTGTCAACATTGCCAGTGCACTTGTGTAACTTACCACTGAAAGTCTTAATCGCCAGCCATAACAAACTGGTCTCACTTCCTGAAGAAATTGGACATCTCAGACATTTGACGGAACTTGTAAGTTAACAGTTTTTTTATTGTCCAACATATCTGTAGTCTTCTACATGATAAAAATCAAGCCAAGCAGTGGTGGCGCACGCCTTTAATCCCAGCACTCGGGAGGCAGAGGCAGGCGGATTTCTGAGTTCGAGGCCAGCCTGGTCTACAGAGTGAGTTCCAGGACAGCCAGAGCTACACAGAGAAACCCTGTCTCGAAAAACCAAAAAAAAAAAAAAAAAAAAAAAAAAAAATCAAATATTAAATTTGTTTTTAAGGGCTGGAGAGATAACTCAATGGTTAAGAGCACTGACTGCTCTTCCAGAGGTCCTGAGTTCAATTCCCAGCAACCACATGATGGCTCACAACCATCTGTAATGGGATCTGATGCCCTCTTTTGGTGTGTCTGAAGACAGCTACAGTGTATTCATATACAATAAATAAATAAATAAACAATAAATAAATAAATGAAACCTACTACTTCAAAAAAAGATTATTTTTAAAGTAATTTTATAATGTTGGCTTGGCAATTTAATTAAGAAAGACGTCAATGTACAAGTCTTAATATCGCCACACAAAATGGGGAAATATCATTGGTTATTTTCTATCCAGTATCAAATGATTTATGTATTTCTAAACTTTTGAGACATAAGTTAATATTGTAGTTGGGTTTTCAAATTATAATTTTATATCAATATTTTTATGTTTTTATTAGCCTTTTAGATGAATGGCCACTCCAAAAGTTACTCTTTGATTTTTTTTTTTTGTATGTTTGTTTGTTTTCTTGCCATACCTTTGGAATATGTAGCTAACTATAATTTGCTATTACATATTTTCTAAGATAGTATTAAACTTCATCTACTGTTATTTGTGAATATACAAGAAATCATCTCTTTTTTTGTTCAGTTGGTTTTCTCAATGCAGGATTGTTCTGTGTAGCCTTTGCTGTCCTGGAACTTGGCTCTCTAGACTATGCTGGCTTTGAACTCACAGAGATCTGCTTTTCTCTGCTTCCCAAGTGCTGGGAGTAAAGATATGCCCCACCACTGCCCAGCCTAAGAAACCATCTCTTAACTATTTATGTTTTGAGTTAGTTTAGGAGTCAGACTATTTATATCCCTACAATTATATTATGAGCTGGACTAATATTATCTGCATTTTATAGCTAAGGAAACCAGTACTAAGATGACGTAATTTGCCAGAGGCTATGTCACCATAGGATTGGAAATCAGCCTTCCTGAACTAAAGCCTGTTTTGTATTACTTGAAATGATCAAATGCAACTGTGTCCATTGAGATTTAGAAATATAGGGGGTTTTTTGGTGTCGTTTATTAATAAAGATGGTTGTAAACAGAAAAAGAAAGGTATAAATCTAGTTAGACAAATTAAATTACTTTGGTTGGAAGACTTTAAATTTAACAGGTTATATGTTAAAAATTCACAGACATTAAATCTAGAGTGGGGATTTTAGGCTTCTGTTTTTGTGCTAGATAGATTTGGAAATAAAACCCAAACTGTATGTTTTGGGGGCATTCTTTTAGAACTGACTTGTTAGCATGAAGTAGGTATAATTTATACTATAAGTTCTTTTGTTTATTTTTTCCATTTTATTTATTTATTTTATTTACGTTTTTTCATTATATAGTTTGATCATATTCTTATTTTATTTTTTGAAAAAGGTTTTACTTTGTAGCCTGCACTGCCCTTGAACTCTGATTCCCCAAATTTTTATCATCAAATCATTTAAACTTTTTAACTACTTATTCAATCCTAAATTCTCCGCAGATAGATACATGTTTGAGAAACTCCTGTTTTCTTGACAAGGGGCTAATTGATGCCCTCAATTATTCAGGGAACTTGTGACAGAGGAAGTAACTTTAAGCCTCTGGTTTCCCTGATGATATTTTTTACCACATCCTTCTCTCTTTTCTTCCACCTCTATATCTGGGTGAGAGTAAATGTCTTTCTATTGACATGGGTGTTTTCTGAGAGATACAACATAAAGTACTAAAGTCCTTACCACAGACCCACGGTCTGTGCCTTTTCAACTTCTCCCTTTTACTGCCCTTTTTAAGTTTGATGCTTAGAGCACTGGACTTCAGAGTCTAATTTTTGATCCTACTACAGTCATTAATGAATAGGAAAGGTGAAAATTATATTCTTTTCTCTTTTGAAAAAGATAAAGTGTTTGGGGCCAGCAAGATGGGTCAACAAGTTTTAGTGTTTGCAGCCAAACCAAACAACCCTAGTTCCATCCCCGAGGCCAAGCGGTAGAAAAGAACCAAATCCCACAAATTGTCCTTTGATCTCCACACTCAACGATTTCCCCTCTACTTCCTGTGATCCACAAATAAATAATAAATGTAATAAAAAGTCTTAAAGCTGTCTAAATCTTATGGCAGCGCATGGTGAACAGCCTGGCTTTGTAAGTGGTGTATCAGTTCTTTACTAGTGTGTTGGAGGGCTTTAAATGCTCATGGACAGCTTGAGCTCCCTTCTGCTACACACGGTTATGGTTTTATAAATCATTCTGGCTGCTCTCAGAATTAAAGAGCTCTGCCTTTATTCATCTGAAAGCTGTAGCTAGTCACTTTTTCAGGCCAATTGAAAGCAAGCTTTTAAGCAGCAACCAGGAGGCCTCGGGATCCTGTGTATTAGACTCAGACTGACAAATACTACCAGCTTGCTTTTCCATAGCTTTTGAGTTGTTTAGGCTGTAGTATTTCCCTTTATATGCAGTTGTATGAAAATTAGAGTCATTCCTTACATTTTAATTTTATATTTTTGAACAATCTAACTGGTATTTTGAAAAATGGCAGCTTTTCTGTATGATAATTTTTAATGATTATTTTTATTTTATTTAGAATAGTATAAAGTAAAATATACCTTTTTCTGCTTTACCTTTTTACCAACATTTCGGGTGGGGGCGGTTTTCGAGACAGTGTTTCTCTGTGTAGCCCTGGCTGTCCTGGAACTCACTGTAGACCAGGCTGGCCTCGAACTCAGAAATCCGCCTGCCTCTGCCTCCCAAGTGCTAGGATCAAAGGCGTGTGCCACCACTGCCCGGCCTTTACCAACATTTTTATTTGACCTAGTATTCTAGGCTTTCTATTAACATCTTAAGCCATATAATTTTAATTTCAAAAATTTTTATAAACCTATATAAACTATAAAGAATGAGTTAAAAAGCCTAAAAATTAAAATAAAGAGAGTACCAACTGAGTTATTTTCAAGTACAGGATGATTTTATGTACACACACACACACACAGGAAGGGATGTGGTTATTATCTAATCTCATTTTGTAAATAGTTTAAAGCAGGTAAGTTTATGATTAAAATAATCTTAACTTTATACTCTTTGAAATAGGATGTGAGTTGCAATGAAATTCAAACTGTACCTTCCCAAATTGGTAATCTGGAAGCCTTGAGAGACTTTAATGTAAGGAGAAATCATCTTCTACGCTTGCCTGAAGGTAAGAAACTATGAACTAATTGCTTTGCTGATGTTTGTCTTTCATTATAAAGGTCTCTCAGACCGATGGGCACCAGCCAAAACCAAGTACAAGTTAGAGCCAGTACTTAAGCTCTGATGGCTTATTTAGCTAGCATCATCTACTTGGTTGTGCACTTTAGAAAACTAGGAAGACCCGGGCCTCCTGGCATGGCCAGTTATCCCAGCTGCTCAAGAGGCTGAGCAGGAAGGTCCTCTGCAGGCCTCTGTAACCCTGTCTTCAGAGAGAGAGGAGAGGGAGTCAGAAAAAGACAAAAAAGGGAGAGGCCATGCAGTTCAGTGGTGGAGCGCTTGGCTAACGGTCAAAACTGGAGGTTCAATCCCCAATACCAGCAAAACAACAAAACCTTGAGAGAAAAATTTTGCAGCCCTTGCTCAGTGACTCCATTTTCCATCCTCTTGACTCATGAGCTCTTGTCAGTGTCAGGGTGGATTCACCAAGCACAGCCGTGTGGAGAAGTGTAGTGTACTTGATGACACTACACTTGGCAACAGTCTGGGGTGATGCGTTAGTTCGCTTTATAAACACACAGTGGAAATTAATTAGGACTGGTAGAGTTGGAGTTGAGCTTAATTTTATCCTTCCCTGGAAACGTTCAAACAAGGTCTACTGAAGCGTTTGAAAGTGGCACACAATAACAAATGAAGTGAGTCCTACAGAAGACAGGTGGATTTGAGGGACAGAATGATTAAACAAATTAAAATTTATCAAATGCTCACAAATATATGAAAGGAAAGACTGAAAATAAGAATGAGAATGATTTTTATTTAAATTCAAACTATATTAATATAGTTTAATCATGTAAAATTTCTTACATAAATGAGCTTCTCTGTGTTTGTCACACACTGCCACAGTTCATGGTGATTTCATTTAATATGTATGAATAATATATATATTATTTCATATATATGTTATTTTCTTATAAATGTTTTATATATATGAAAATAAGAATCACTATGTGACATCATAAGAATCAACATGTGACAGGCACATGAAAGTTCACTTATATAAGAAAATTTCCAGAAAAAAATACATGTATGTCCTCCTAATTCTCTAGATCAATTAAAAGCAAATTCTAGAAAATAATTCATCAACATTTCAGAAAGTGTATTGAACACTAAGAACTGAGTCTGTATGATGGTGTATGTCTGTACCTCAGCACCGACAGGTCCCAAAGGAAACAAGGAAACACAACAGCAGCATTTTCATAACAGAGATCTAGAATTTATAATAAACGTTAAATAGTGATAGTGAGGGGGTACATCCAGGTCCATCCACCATCCGCCATGACAATAAACCCTTTTGGAACCAAGGACTTCCTCGTATCTTTGGGGCCTACCGGGTCCGCCGCTGCCAAAGCCTCCAGCCACTGGAACCGGGGACCTTCCTCTGGTAGGAGACACAGGCTACCTGGAGGCCTCCAGGCAGCCTCCACCTCGAAGGTCCCAAGCCGATGCTGCCTGGGCCTGGGGCCTGCTGCTGCGGGCCCGCCGGTTTTTCCCACATACACACAAAATAAATATCTTTTAAAATTACACATATAAAGCCTTTTGTATTAACTATTTTTTTTTCCTTTCTACAGAATTACTAGTTGTTACGAACAAGTGTTTTTCTACAATACCTGAAGAATTAATAAAGAAAATAAACATGTATTCAAATATTAAAAAAAAAAAAAAAAAAATAGTGATAGTGATAGTGCTTTTACTACAAAGTCCAAACATGTATTCCAGTTTGATCAAGTGAAATAATTAGTTGTAACCTACGTTTGACATTTTGGATCTGCAGTAAACACATTTAGAAAAGGATTTCCTCAGTTCCCCTTTGTACATCACTCTAGCTGGAGTCCCCATGCTGTCACTGAACTTGTCTGGTCTCCTTCACACCCACCCCTTTGCCTCAGGCCTTTCCTCCATTGCCTCTTGGTACCACCGTCTCGGGATGAGAATAGAAGTTCCCAGGAAAACAATAAGTATGACCTGTGTCTTAATAATCTCACACATTCATTTCTCTGTCTCCTCCTCCCTTCCTTCCTCCCTCCTTCCCTCTCTCCCATCCTCTCTCCCTCTCATACCCTCTTTCTCTCCCTCCCTTCCACCCCACTCCCAATATCAAGTTTCAGTGGAGTGTAACAAGGGACTGGAAATTTAACATGGGCCTTTTACACAGTTTGCTATTGTTAAGCTGTTCTCCCATCCCACTTTTTCTCATTTTATATTCATTTTGAAACAGTTCACCTTGCTTTGGCTGTCCTGAAATTTTCAGTCCCGTGTCTCAACTACTGAGTAGCTGGGATTACACCCACCAACCCACTTACAATGCTAGGTCCAAAACTCTCTCGAGGGCTATCCCTTTAATCAGGGCCTAGTCACCATCTTCTAGACTTGCTCATGGGGTAGGATGAAATATTGGTGAAAAAAACTGAAGTTTGGGATTTTGTATGTGTGTGTTTTGGGTTTTTTCCCCTGATAGTGTAGCCTAGGCTAGCCTCAATTTCACAGCACTCCTGCTTCAGCCTTATGAGTGCAGCCTTAGGATTGCAGGTTAGTGTCACCATGCCTGGCAACATTGAGGTTTTGATGAAAATGGGGCTTTCAGTGACAAATACAATGTAAATCATCTAATTTATCTCTATTATAGACTCTTTTAAATATGAATTACAGTTCTAAATGTTTAATTGCACAGTTAGTAATCAGCATGTTTACTAGCCTGAGATGGCAGGAAGTTTATTTGAGCATTAATTAGTCATCTATAACATTGCATGACTTTTTAGAAAAAAAAATTCTATTTTAGTGATTCCACATTGTATTTCCCTGAAATTAAAGACGTTATGGTTTTCCAAATTTCCTTCTATTCCTATGTACTTACTTGTTCTTTCTTTCTTCTTTTATTAGTTCATTTTTGTTTTTGTCTTACATGCTGTTGGAGACTTTTCAGTATCTCTGGGTTAGGTACAATTTGCACACAGCATCATAGAAGTTCTGAGTACGTTGGGCAGAAATTGTTGAAGGGTAATTAAGCAAGAGGCTATGCACTGTACTGAGGGGATCTTTTATATGGGACTGTGTGGTTTCTCCAGAGAACGATGTGTCTGGCATCTCTTGTTTACAATTGTCTGCATTTCTTATTACTGACCTTCAGGAGTGGGCTAAGGCAGGGCAGTGGAGAAAGTGGAGTTGCTGTTGTCTTTACTTTTACATCCTCAGTGTCCAACTGTTGGCACATCCTCACTTCCCATGGAGCCTCGCTCCCTGGGCCCGGAGCCTGTTGTACGATTTCAGTAGAGGATAACTCTCTGGTTCCTGTGGTGTGACTGTGAGTGGCCATCTGAGTGACTTGGGACTGTGGACACAGACATCTTCTGTGTAACTCTAGCTGTTTATGAAGACTCCAGATAGCCTCCTTTTAGTTTACTTTTTAATGGTATCTAGTTTCTGAGAACTAAGTAGTCCTAGGGACAGGGAAAGAGTCAAAGTGCTTGATTTTTGGTAATATTCCTGTCTCTAAGCAATCAGATTTTCTTTTATACCTTGTTAGTTCCTAAGAATAGAGGTAAATGATTTTTCAAAGTCGCTACAATTAACAGGAAATGTGTAAAAAACTGGTTTCAAAATAATCAGTGGTTGTTCCTTCCACTTTACTTTCATGCAGAGCTGGCAGAGGTGCCTTTGATACGACTCGACTTCTCATGCAATAAAATCACAGCGATCCCTGTTTGTTACCGGAACCTCCGTCACCTCCAGGTGATCACCTTGGATAATAACCCACTTCAGTCGCCTCCTGCACAGGTAAGCATGGGTAAAGTCTGCCGAAGGCAACTTCTGTTGGAAAGTTAAAGGAAATTCTCTTTGTATGCACTGTATCTGTTTTGTCATTCACCATCACCACACGATCCTTTAGGAAAGGGATGGGAAAGACTTTGATGTTTCCAAAAGCATTTTCCTTTCATTACTTTGGCACGTTCGAGTGTGTGCGTTAGGTGTCTTCCTCAGTCATTCTCCGCCTTACTGGGGTGTGTTTGTTTCTTTGTTTTTGGAGACAACACTCCAAAAACTCTGAACTCTAACTTCTCTCTCACTGAACTTGGAGTTCAGCGATTGAGCTAGCCTAACCAGCCAGCGAGCCTGAGAGCCTCCTGCCTCCACCTCCTAGTGCTGGTGCTTTTGTGTGGGCACTGAGGATCCAAATCCTCATGCTTGCACAAGCCAACCCTTTGCTGACTGTGCTTTCTCTTGCTCCCTAGTCCTTAAGCACTTTAAGTTGAAGAATTTCTCAAAAATTAGTTTTCTGGCAAAGTGGTGGTGGCACATGCCTTTAATCCCAGTGCTTGGAGGCAGAGCATGCCAGTCTCTAGTTCCAGGACGGCCAGGGCTACACAGAGAAACCCTGTCTCGGAAAACAACAATAACAGAAGCAAAACAACAACAATAAAGAAACTAGTTTTCTAATAAGATTTGAGTTAATCTTTTTGTAATTTTCTCCTATTAAAGCTTGAATTGGAAATCATAAACGGCATAGACAACAGCCTTCCAAACTCAAAGTTATCAGTGTATTCATGTTGCTCTTGTTTCTGTGCCTCCCTGTTTCCTGTACACTAAGTTCCGCATTTAACCTGGTGGCTCATTTGCTTGTGAGTAACTGAAATAAAGCTAGTAGCTGTGAGGTAGATTATATCCTATAAGCCATAAAACATTTGCCACACCCATAATTTTAACTTTGAGCTTTGTTAAAAGTTATTTTTTCCACTGAATCTGTGCACATGTGCTCTGGCATATGGAATTCAGAGGACAAGTTCTTGGAGTTGGTTCTCTCCCTTTATGTGGGTTCCAGGGAACTCTCATTTTGCAGGCTTATGACAGTCATTATAGAATTTGTAAAAGTTATAGGAGAACTTCATAACTACACAAAGGTTTGTATTAGTTAGTTTTTAATTGATGACAAAGACCTTGAGAGAAAGTAAGTTAAAAGAAGTAAGGCTCCTGATTTCAGAGGTTTCAGCCATCTGACTCCATTGCTACGGACCTGTGGTGAGACATGGTCTCCTGGCAACAGGAGCATATGGTAGAAGAGGCTGCTCACCTCACAACAGCCAGGGAACAGAGACAGAGGAGGGCTTCAGGGACTAGATATACCCTTCAGAGGCCTACCCTGGTGCTGTCTTCCTCCAGCCAAGCCCAGGCTCCTGATGGACCCCATAGCCATGAAATAAGTCATCCTGCATTAAGTCATTGATCACATTAGAGCCCACTTGATCAGTCACCGCTTAAAAGTCAGCTGACAGCTAAGCTTTTAACACATACGCATATGTAGTCTCCAAATTAGAAAGCATTTCATCAGCCTAAAGAGTTTGTTTGACAGCTGGGCGGTGGTGGCGCACGCCTTTAATCCCAGCACTTGGGAGGCAGAGGCAGGCGGATTTCTGAGTTCGAGGCCAGCCTGGTCTACAGAGTGAGTTCCAGGACAGCCAGGGCTACACAGAGAAACCCTGTCTTGAAAAAAATTAAAAAAAGGGGGAAAAAAAGGAAAAAGAAAAAAATGAAAAAAAGAAAAGAATTTGTTTGATTCATGAGACAGGACACATCAAAAATTGTATGTGTATAAATTCACCATTTTATTATTGCTAGTTCTTTGATACAGAGATCAGCGCGTAAAATGTAATTATACATGATTAATACCTAGAGAGAAATCTTTAGAGTCCTGGACGTGTATAACTAATCAGTGTGTTTAATAGAGATGCCTTAAAAGCCCAATTTATGTTACACCAAAAGCTAATTATGATTAAAAAAAAAAAAGAGAGAAAACATCTCGGGCGCTGGAGAGGTGGCTCATCAGTTAAGAACTCTGTTTTCCAGGGAACCTGGTCCCACTGGTGACCCAGCATCCACAGGGCTGCTCACAAATGTTTGGAACTCTAGTTCAAGGAGATCTAATATTCTCTTCTGGCCTTTTTGGGCACCAGGCATGCACTTGTACACAGACATGCATGCTAGTAAAACACCCATACACATAAAATAATATTAATATTCTTAAAAGAACACCTGGCCGGGCAGTGGTGGCGCACGCCTTTAATCCCAGCACTTGGGAGGCAGAGGCAGGCAGATCTCTGAGTTCGAGGCCAGCCTGGTCTACAGAGTGAGTTCCAGGACAGCCAGGGATACACAGAGAAACCCTGTCTCGAAAAACCAAAAAAAAAGAACACCTATATTTTTGATAAATAGTAATTTGGCTGTATTTATTATTTTATTTAGATATGTATAAAAGGCAAAATTCACATATTTAAATACCTGAACATACAAGCTTGTAAGATTGCTCCAGATCTGCCAGATTATGAACGGAGACCCTTGGGATTTGGCTCCTGGTAAGTATGTTTTATTCTTGGGTCATCATACATCACAGAGAAAATCAAGTAAACTTTATTCTTAAATTGTCTAGCCTCAAAATGCTTATATCAAATATGAATTGGTTACCTAGATCCTACAAAGTATAGTCTAAGAGGCTGTTTTGTGTATGGTTAGCATCCTGGCCTCTACTTCCTAGATACCAATAACACACTGAAATGTTTCCAGATAGCCAAATAGTGCCACTGTCCCTGGCAGGCCCCAGTTAAAATTCACTGGTTTGAATAGCTTGAATATTACCTTAGCTCTGCCACTGAAAAGATTTCTGACTTACAGCAAGTCACCTGAACATTTGCTTCATTTCCCTTTATAAGTGCAAAGAGGGGTTGGCTTTGTTGCATGTTGACATTACTTCAGGATCTTTTAGTCTATGAATCCCTTAGTGACATAGCACATGCTATGTAAGATCATCTGTCTACTTGGCACTCCCAATTGGGTGGAGCAATATTAAGTATAGGAATTCAATTTATAAGTCTTCTAAAAGTTGAGATAGATATCCCAGTAAAGATGTTATGATGCTCATGGACTTTACTAAGGAGAGAACTTCCCAGGCTTTGTTTGAGACCACAGTCCAGATGAGCTTGCTTTGCAATTTTCTAGACTAAAATAGATCAACAAATGTCTGTGTGATTTCTAAAAGCAGATATAGCCAGGCATTGGTATGGTATATTAAATATGTATCGTATTTAGAAAGGAGAATTTATTATAACTTTAAGGCTTCATTAGAAATTATTAAAATGAAAGATTTAAGTGTTCATGTCATACAGGAGTACTCTGAAGCTCTCTGAAAATTGCACGTGTATACAACAGGACTTGTCGGGTAAATAGAGTGTTACCCCATGGGGACTTGAGTCCCACCCTCTGCTGCAGACGCCACCTCCCTTAGGACCCTCCTCTCTCAGCTGAGCATGCGGCACAGACAGGCATTACCCAGAAAATAGTTGTTGAATGAAAGAGATGCTGCTTTACGCAGACCAACACTGCTTTCCTCCATGTAAAGTCATCAGAAGGTCTTTGTAATGACATTCCAGGGTGCTTAGTCTGCCTATTAGATCAAAGACTTGGACACTGAGGGATATTTGAACAACAACTCTAACCTAGTTGCTTAAGCATAAGCTAATGCAGCAAAGAGACTGACAGCCACACTGTAACCATACCTACCAAGAACACCCTCAGTTAGTGTTCATCTCTGGGAGGACTGGCATGGGAAAAGGATGCTAAGGCCGTGATAGGTGAGCTGTGGACAGTTGGTGGAGATTGAGTGATGTCCTGTGCCATGCGTAGGCCTCTTGGAGGAGGAGGAGGATGCTGGCAGTGAGGACCACGAAATGACTCGGTCCTTACTGCCAACTATTTCATTTCACCATCTGTTTTCTCTTTCTGTTGCTTTTTCTCCTAACTCAGTTGCTTTTGATACGGAAATAAATAGTTGTTAGGTGTGAACAAAAGCCTTGATTTTCCTATTTTAAGTTTTCATTAAATGTATTTTATGTGGTACTCTAACAAGACTTACAACAAATCAAAGTTGGCTTTTCTTTCATGTGTACACAATTGATTTTCTGTTGGAGTTGGTGATCCTTGGAAGGAAAGCTCCCCTCCCCTGAAATAGCAGAGTAGGAGCATGAAATGGCTGCCGCTGCCGCTGCTGCTGTGGGGTTTGAGTGTGAGCTGTTGAGTGTGGTGGATGCAGGAGTGTGTTTGAAGACCCACCTGAGGAGACAGTAATGAATGATGTGCTTTTATTGAGGGCTCAGTTACTGTTTGCAGGACCTGCTTCTCTGTGACCTGTTCCTTGGTTCTGAGACTGGCCTAATTCATTTTTGTAAATACTGTAGTACAATACAGTATTTTAAATACATAAAGTATTAGTTAAATTATGTGGCTAAAGACTTGAGTGCATATTTGCTAACAGATAAAGGGCTTGAATTAATGGAAAAATGTTCTTTCAGGTCTCTGAGTAAATGGGAAATCTAAATAGCATAAAGATGTCATTTCTCTCCAAAGGAATCAGAAGTGATAGTAAAAGGACCTCACAAGGGGGAGTCCCTCACGCTGATCTGGGAATAAGTGCTCACTACCCAAGGACACACGAGAGACCGGTCTTGATGCAATTAGCAAAAAGGCAGTTTAATAGTGAGGGGCCCCTCAGTTCGAAACATGTCTCACACAGGAGACAGAGGATTCGACCAAGCCCCTAGAAAGTTTGGAACTTTTATAGATAGGGGTGGGAAGAGCCAGGGAGATTTGGCGCAGTTACACATGATTGGATATTTTAAACATCAGCAATTTGCATAGACCAGTTATTTTTGACCATGAATCCTCGGACTCAAGAGTACCAGATGACCCATTACTCATTTGCTTGTTTAGACTTGTATGCTTTGCGTCCTTGTTCTTTTTCATTTTTGGTCACTCTGCCCCTGAAGAGACTCAAAATTATTATTATTATGGCTAATTTTAACAAGTTGTTGGTGGTCTTTGCTGCCCATGAATTCCTTGCTCTATGTCTCAAGATGTTTTTAATTTTTTATTCTCACAATAGAAGTGACACATTGCAGTCTCTGTCACACTCTCTAGTTATGTCAGTCATAGTAATTAGGCTGCTTTCTAGATTTTCTATTTTTTCAGAGGCAAACTGTTGTTTCAGACATACTAGAAATTTTAATTTGTTACATATATGTCTATATAGCTGACCCTCTGTTTCCATTGAGTCAATCAAGTGTGGATTGAAAGTATTCAGGGGCCGGGCGGTGGTGGCGCACGCCTTTAATCCTAGCACTTGGGAGGCAGAGGCAGGCGGATTTCTGAGTTCGAGGCCAGCCTGGTCTACAGAGTGAGTTCCAGGACAGCCCGAGCTACACAGAGAAACCCTGTCTCGAAAAACCAAAAAAAAAAAAAAAAAAAAGAAAGTATTCAGGGAAAAAAGAGATGGACCTGTGTTAAACATTTTCACTTTTTTCTCATCATTATTCCTTAAACAATGCACCATGGCAACTACTTCCATGCCCTGCATAGTATATTAGGCAATTGAACGATTTAGAGATGATAAAGTACATAGGCAGGTCATAGATTTGGTAACGTGTTTTATATTTTCATCCCTCCGCCCCGTCAGAAGTCTTAAGCAGGAGGATGGCTTGAACCCAGGGATTTACACTCATCATAGACAACCGTATCTCAAACAAACCCTGCTGGGTAGGGTAGTACATTCTTGTAATCCTAGCATGTAGGAAAATTATCCTTGGCAACATAGGGCATTCAAGGCCAGCCTAGGCTATATAAGACCCTTTCTTAGCAACAACAACAAAAATACATAGATGATATCCGTAGACTTTATGGAAATGCTTTGATATTTGTATGGCATCATTTCAGTCTCCCTGGATTTGGGTATCTGAAGAATCCTGGAACTAGTCCCTCATGAATATTGAAGGAATACTTTAGATATAATATTTCATTTCGCTCCTGAGGTACCAGGGAATGAAATGTTGTACCTTCCTGTTTTTCTTTCAGAGGAACAGATTAATAAAATTGTGTTGTAGTTATTGACTATTCATTCAACGAGTAAATGAGTAGGCATGGAGTCAGAGGCTCTTGGTTTTGAGTTTCTGTCTTAGGGTACTAAACTGTTTAATCTCTCTGAGCTTCCATTTTCAATGTAATCGTACTGCTTATTACTCTAGCAATAGTTCTAAATACCAAATATCCTGAATCTGAAAGTTCCTTAAGTGACCATAAAAATCTATGTAAATATTAGGCATGATAATCAGGCTAGGATTGATTGAGCTAGGTAGAGTCCAGGCCTCTAAAGAGTCCCTTAACTCAACCGGGCAGTGGTGGTGCACGCCTTTAATCCCAGCACTTGGAAGGCAGAGGCAGGTGGATTTCTGAGTTCAAGGCCAGCTTGGTCTACAGAGTGAGTTCCAGGACAGCCCGGGTTATACAAAGAAACCCTATCTGGGGGGAGGGGGCGGGGGGGGGGCGCGGAGTCCTTCAACTCTTGGAACATTCAGGACAAATGACACATGCGTAGATTTCAGTTCTTAGATTTACACATCTTTTGATCTTGTTTCTTATTTTGTTTATTTGTTTGCTTGTTCTTTTTGATAATTTATTCATTTTATGTATGTGAGTGCATTGTAGCTGTCTTCAGACACACCAGAAGAGGGCATCAGATCCTATAAACAGATGCTTGTGAGCCACCATGTGGTTGCTGGAAACTAAACTCAGAACCTCTAGAAGAGCAGTCCGTGCTCTCAACCTCTGAGCCGTCTCTCCAGCCTGTTTTTGTTTTTTGAGACAGCATCTCACTATATAACCCTGGCTGGCCTGGAACTCGCTATGTAGACCAGGCTGGCCTTGAACTCAAATCTACCTGTCTCTGCCTCCTGCGTGCTGGAATTAAAGGTATGCACCATCTTGCCTAGCCAGATATAACCATCCTTATGTTTGTGTATAATTTTTTTTTAATGATCTACAAGTTTAGCATAGTAGTACCTACCTTAAGCCTTCACTTGGAAGCAGGCAGAGGATCCTGAGCCTGATAACAAAGAAGACTCTGTCTTTAACTACTAAATGGCATGGGAGTAGTGGCCAAAGTACATGATATAATTAATTATATGAAAATGTCTTTATAAAATACATTAATATGTGAAATAGTATGTGCCAATAAAAAATTTATGTTTATTGAAAAAAAAAAAAAAAGACAATACTACCACAAACCCCAGCACCCGCAGAAAGTCCCAGAAATGAATTTATAAAAATTCCTAATTTTTACTAATTTCCAGATACAAGTATCCCCATCACCAACATGGTGAGTTACGTTCATCACCTTTGCTTTGTTTAGTAGCACTGTGGTTTTCATTAGTGAGATATAGATACTCTCTGTGGGTGGAGCCCTGGCTGGCCTGGAACTTACTCTGTAAACCAGGCAGGCCTCAAACTCAGAGATCCTCCTGCCTCTGCCCCAGAGTGCTGGCATTAAGAGTGTGCTCTACTGCTGCCTAGCTGAGACCTGGTTTTTGATAAGACAATTTTAAGCAGCTTTATGTTACTGACTAAACGTATTTATTTCTGTTGATGTGACTACAAACCCGAACTAAGGAAACACTAAGCCACTGGTAAGAAAAATCCATCTAGCTAGTATTGATAGAATATTTATAATCTTAGCACCCAGGAGGGTCATGAGTTCAAGGTAAACCTGGACTGCAGCATTAGCAGCTCTGCTGAGACGTGATGTTTAGACAGGAACGGCTGCCGAGTGAAGTGTGTAGTTCTGTGAGTTTGGGGAACTAGGTACTCATTAGCCACTGGCACAGCCAGCATGCACAATTCCGTTTCCCTCCCCTCCATCAAAGCTAGTTGTTTTTTCTACCACAAGACCCAGCAGACAGTTGACTGGTACTGACAGTCAGTTTGGCCTGTCTCAGGGTCTTCCATGAGTGGAGTCAGGGTGTGGCCTCTTGCACTGTTAAAGCTTAGCAAAATAGCTGAGATTCCTTGATGGTTGTATGTATCCTTAGGAACTGTTACTCAGGTTTCCACACCAATTTAAGACCTAAACACCTCAGAACTAACAACAATAACAAGGCGACCAGAATTAACTACAGAGAAGTGTGTGAGAACGCTCTGACAAATAGAAATGTCTTCTGTTGTGATAGAATTACAAAGATACAGTATTTTGTTAAGATTATACTGCTAATATTTAAATGTATGTAAATTTTATTTGGAAAAATATTACTAAAGATAAAAACAAGCCAGGTGTAGTGGCACACAAATTTAATCTAGCACATGGATCTTTGTGAGTTCTGGGCCATCTTTGTCTACATTATGAGTTCCAGGACATCCAGGGTGGCATAGTGAACCCTATCTCAAAACAGCATAAAATAAATAAAACTTAAAAAACAAAAACAATGGAGGGATGTAGAGAATGGCTATAGGTTTAAAGGAAACAAATTACAGAATAGCAGAGATGTCTGCAAAAGCAGACTAGAAGCTGATTTTGTGTGACTGGGAAAGAGAGAGTAGAAACAGCTTTGGAAATTCAGAGGAAGTGAACAATCCCAGGAAAAGGGCAGAAAAACAAAAGACAGTATGCCAAGCAGTGGGGCCCATGTAGAGAGCAATGGAAGTGGGGAGAGGATTCAGAAGGGATTCTGGAGATTGTGCTTTTAAGAATAAGCTGCAGCGGGGTGGGGAGGCTCATGCCATCAGATCCAAATAGCCTAATGATGCACCTGGGATCCTAGAAAAATGGTAACAATCCAAGCCCCAAAGTAGAAAATGGAAAGCCATCATAAAGATCGGGGAAGAAGTTAATGAACTGCAGACTGAAAGAACGGCACATAGACTTAATAAGACAGATGGGCATTTGATAAATAATCAAGATTGACAAACTCCTGACCAAATTAACCACTAGAAAGAGAGAGTAGGCATAGAAATTAGAGATGCAGAAGGGATGGTTACTACAAAGTTCAACAAAATATAGAGAATTGGTGGAGTATTATGTTCCAAAACCACAGAAGATCTCTTAAGTGGATAAATTCCTAGACACTTCTGACCTACAAAATTAAGGTATAAAAAACTTAGAGCAATAACAATCAATGAGACTAAAGCTGTAATCAAGTCTCCAATAAAGAGAGGTCCAGGACCAGATAGATTCATGCCTAAATTGTACCAAATTAAAGAGGAGCTAGCACCAGTGCTGTCCAGAAAGAACACTGAAAGAACACAGAGAGAACACTGCCAAAGTTACCCGGGAAAACCAGGGTTTTACTACTGCCAAAGCCAGATAAGGATGATGTTCTGTTTGTGTGAGGACCTGCATCTGCATGTGTGCGAAAGCCAGCGTCATCTGTCCTGTGTGTCATGGTGTGTGAAAGAGGATCCTGAGTGTGGAGGAAGAGATCTTAAGGAAATGGAAACAGAGGGCAGTGGAAGACCTGTGAAGAAAAGCAGAAGGAGGGTTAACAGGAGAATGAAAACAACTGGGAGGAAAAAGGGAGAGAGGGAGGGAAAGAGGGAGGGAGGGATGTGAACCCATGATGGCAAAGTGTCATGGCACCAAGTATGGAGAGGCTGTGAGATGAAGTCCATTGCTTTGTAAGCTGATGTTAAAAATGAGTGCAATGAAAACAAAATTGAGCAGTGGTGCTTTTCAGAGTGGATTCTGAGTTGGGGGCTCATACTGTCCTGTTTATTTTGTTCCTGTTTGGAATTTTCTTCTTAAAAAGCTCAGAGAATGATCACTTAGCTCTAATAATTATGTGGCCAAGTGTCATGAGAGTGTTGGTTAATAAAATTGTGTCTGGTTAATTTCAAATGCTACTTTAAAAATTATAAAACCTTATAGTAACAAGCAACACTTATTTTGGACAGCCATGAAGAACTGTACTCAGGCCGTCCTTACGGAGCCCTTGATTCAGGCTTCAATAGTGTGGATAGTGGTGATAAGAGATGGTCAGGGAATGAGGTAAGTGTTCTTCTGTTCATGTGTTAAAACTCCTGATTTAGAAAAAGAAATTAAATTAACAGGGGAATATCTAAATTGGAATTCAGTTTATTAGGTAAAATAGAGAAATGTCAAGAAGCAAAAACCCTACATAGTCCTACCATCTGAGAATTCTACCGTTTCTTTTTTTTTTTTTGGTTTTTTCGAGACAGGGTTTCTCTATATAGCCCTGGTCCCGGGCTGTCCTGGAACTCACTCTGTAGACCAGGCTGGCCTCGAACTCAGCAATCTGCCTGCCTCTGCCACCCAAGTGCTGGGATTAAAGGTGTGCACCACCACTGCCCGGCTCTACACTGTTTCTTTTACTAGCATTTTTTGCCATATATCTTCTTTCAAATTTGTTACCATCTTACGTATGGATATTTGGAAAGCTGAGTAGGAGTTGAGGTGGTTAACACTGAAGCTAGTTGACTGTGGTGACACATCTCTCTAATCCTATCTCTTAGGAGGCTAAGACAGGAGGACCATGATTTGAAGATAGCCTGGCCTATGTAGTAAGTTCTAGGACAGCTTGCACTGTATAGCAACTGTCTCACCCCCATGGAAAGCCCTAACATGTAGAGCGTGAGGGCCAGGATGGTCTGTAGAGAGATGGTGCTAGAAGGGGTGTGCTGGAGGCTGGGAAGATGCACAGGACTGGACACTGACGGGGGAGAATGTGGAGCTCAAAAGTGAGTCCTCTCCAGCAGGCCCTGGCTGGAGCCCCACAGAAGGTGGGAATCTCAGTGAGTTCATTCACATGCCACAAATTACATGGGTTCTTGTTTTGATTGATTAAGACTATAGATTTCCATCATTTAAAATTACTAGGATATATTTTAATTATCAATTAAATGACTATACTTTTGCTAGAGGGGCTGATAACAGACATTTATTTTATAACATTGTGTCATTAAGAGTCCAAACAGAGAGGCAGGCGGATTTCTGAGTTCGAGGCCAGCCTGGTCTACCAAGTGAGTTCCAGGACAGCCAGGGCTATACAGAGAAACCCTGTCTCGAAAAACCAAAAAAAAAAGAGTCCAAACAGAAGCCTAGTGAGTAGCACGATGCCTTGAGTGCCTTGAATCTCAGTATCAGGAGGCAGTAGCGGGTGGATCTCTGTGAGTTCAAGGCTAACCAGGACTATATAGTGAGTTCTAGGCCAGCCAGAGCTACATAGTAAGACCTGTCAAGTAAGTAAATAAATTAAATAGTAAGTCAAAACAAAATTAGATCAAAACTTACTTGAAATTTGTAGTTAGATATGTGTGTGTGTGTGTGTGTGTGTGTGTGTGTGTGTCTGTTGTCTGTCTGTCTGTCTGTCTGTCTTGGTGACTGTCTTTTTAAATATTGCAATGTAGATAGATAGATAGATAGATAGATAGATAGATAGATAGATAGATAGATATTTTAAACCTATGTATATATTTACTTACAGTTCTGAATATCCTATTTTTGTTAATTGTGGTAAAGTTTGCCTATTTAAAGTACACATTTCAGTTGCATTTTTTGTGTTCATAGAATTATAATATTTGCTGTCAATTTCTAAAACTTTTGCTTTTTCTTCTTCTATATAGATTATAGTTTATATTCCTGTACTGTATGTTATCTAAAATTGGAAATGATAGTTTTTAACGTTTCTGCTTTTTAAGCCTACAGACGAATTTTCGGATCTGCCTCTTCGAGTGGCGGAGATTACTAAAGAGCAAAGACTACGGAGAGAAAGCCAGTACCAGGAGAATCGCAGCAGTGTGGTCACAAATGGTGGAGGTACACATGATTCTGGTGACATTTAAAGTCTTTATAGTTACTTATTATAGAATAGGGTCTCCTGTAACCCTGACTGGCCTCAAATCCCTTATGTAACCAAGGATAGCGTTGAACTTCTGATCGTCCTACCTCCACCTGATCTGTTTGTCTCCTCCTCCGCAGCCCTGGGGCACAGTGGTGTCCCACACACACCTGGTTTTGTAGTGCTGAGGATTGAACCCAGGGCCTTATGCGTGGTAGACAAGAACTTCACAACACAGTCCAGCTCCCACCTTTACTTTTTTGTTGTTGTTTACGGGAGTTAATTTGGCTTAGGGTTCTAGAGGGATCCAGTCCCTCATGACAAGGAGGGCACAGCAGTAGACCAGGAAGGCATGGCGACAGAAGTAGGAAGTTGCTGGTCACCTTACCATTTTGAAGCAGTCTTGGTCACGCCTGCTCTTTTGTTTGCTTCTTTATAGATCCTTCACTCTTCTGAAGACTTCTGTTTATATATGACAAAAAAAGTTTACCATTCAGATAAAATCACTTTCTCTATATTTTCAATTTATGATTAAAATCACTTCTCTTTCATGTTCATTTCAGGGGAAACTTTAGGAAGGACAGTTTATCTGGAGTAGGTCTTTGTTCATCTTGATCTTACTACAGTCTTCTGAAGTAACATTGTCTCTTTTTAAGATTCTCCATTTTAAAGAGATTTCCTGAGCTCTTTTAGCAATCAGTCGTGTCTGCTTATATTTATTTTGAGCTTTTTAAAGTAGTTATCTATTTATTGTCAAGGGGAATCCTCACCACATGGTGAGGGTAGGGGACAACTTGTTCTCTCCTTCCACCTTGCAGGTCCCAAGGTTCAAATTCGGGTTATCGGGCATGGTAGTAGCAAATGTTTTTGCCTGCTCAGTCATTTAACTAACACTGTTCAAAACTGAATTTTCACCCCAGTATCCAAGCTGACCTCAAACTCCTGAATTCAAGTAACCTTCTGTCAGCCTCCTGAGCAGCTGGGACCATAGGTGTCTCCCAGGCTGCCCATCTTCCTGCATAGCCTAATGTTTACTGTAATGTTCTCTGAGGCTTCTAAATCCCAACTTTTCCTATTCTGACACTTAGAACTTAGTAGTTTTTATAAAATAAATTGAGTTCTCTCTGCTTCCATGTACTTCTGAAACAGGTTTTAGAATTCTACTCTATATTCTTTTAATTTTAGAGCCAAATGTTGGCATTTTGAGGGCCAGTGCTGAGATTTTGTATAAATTCATGTTTTTGAGAAGCACTTGCATTTCTAATGATGTCAGTTACATTTGTTGTTTTGTCCTGTCTGGCTTACATTCTTCTTTATTCCTTTTACTTAGCATTCCATTCATATTTTAGTAATTTTATTTTAAATTTTGTTCTCATATGAGTTTTCTGTAGCACGTTTCATTGAAGACTGAGCATACATTCCAGCTGTGCTTTCAGTACTGTGTCCACTAGCCCCGTGTAGGTACCGAGTAGCTAAGATTTGGTATCTGGAAGCTGGGGAGATAGATGCCGTCGGAAGATAAAATGCTTACTGAGATAAAATGGGGACTGAGTTTTATCCCAAGCATCCTCAGAAATGTAGGCATGGCAGCACACATCTGCAGTCCCAGTGCTTGGTAGGCAGAGACTGGTAGATCCCTGACGCCCACTGGCACCCATATTTAACCCAAAATGTTGAGCTCCGGGGGTTCATGAGAAACTTTTGTTTCAAAAAATAAAGTGGAAGATAAGCAAGGGTGAAACACTGGGTGAAGGTGCTGTAACCAGCGTTTCTGACTTGAGTTTCATCCCTGAGACTCAAATGACGGAAGGAAAGAAGCAATTTCTGCAGAGGGAAACTCTGACGTCTACACATGTGCCGCGGCATACATGCCCCCTCCCCATAGGAAATGTGACTTCTGTTCATCTGCATAGCATACATGCTCTTCCAAGTAATAAAGGTCATCTCCACACATATGTCATGGCATATGTGCCCCTAAATAATAAATGTGACTTCCACATATATTCCATGCATATGTGCCCCCTGAATAATAAATATGACCTCCACCTGTGTGGCAGGCATATGTGCTCCCTGTAAAAAATGTAAAGCAAGAAAAGATCATTAGCTAAACTAAAAGTGGCTAACAGATGAAAACACCTGACAGCAACCTCGCACCTCCACATGGACACCCATGCACCTGTGACCACACACACACTTGCACACATGCACACACCACAGATAAGCCACATACACAGTTTAAAAGATGAAATGTGGCTTTTCTGAACTGAAATATAAGTATAAAATCATCATCAAAATTTGACTGTGCTGATCTGGATAAGTATGAAAACCTGATGTTACTTTCTTGAGAAATAGTCATAATATATAAACTATTTTAGTTGAGAAAATGTTAGATCTTACTAAACTTGTAGCACAAACTTCAATTTAATAATAACTGCAGTTCAGTTCAATTCAGTGTTATGGCAGAGTGGAACAGCATAAAACAGTAGTTGGGGTTTAGCGCATTGCTTGAGAAACTTCTTCACAGCAAGGTCTTCCTTAGAGTGCCATTTTAACCAGCTGTTACAAGTAGTTAGCTTTAACTTAAGAATGATGGGTACCCAGAAGCTTACCAGATGCAGCAATTATATGGCTCTATCTTCAGTCCCTTTCCTCTAAAGTATCTCTTTTAGTGGAATAGACATTTTGTTTAACAAGTTATAAGATATATTTTTCCAGTCAGTATTTGGGTTTTTAATAAAGAATCCTTGAAAAGAGAAAATTCTTCAGATGATTCCCTTTCGCTACAAATTGCTGCAAAATAATCTAACACATTGACCTCTGGCAAGTAATTTTCTAAATAGGGAAATCTTTGTTCTCATTTTTTTTTTTTAGTTTGAGCCACAGGAAGGGAAACAGTCAATAAGTTTCTTTCTCTCCAACTCCAGTTTCTTCTTCTCCTGTGTCTTTTTTGTTGTCTTCTATTTCTTTTGAGTGGCTGACATTTTCTGAAACCCAAACTCATGTAAAGATGCTGAAGCTGTCACTCTTTAAACAGCAGCCATCTTCTCTCTCAGACTCAGCCTTTCCTGTTTAAAACACCAGAGCCATCCAGAGAAAATAAATGCCAAGGGCCTTTACTTCAGTGGCTCACCCCGAGTTGTTGCATTTTTCAGTGTATCTGGACTAAGGTTTTACAAGAGATGATTTTTGTGAGGAACCATAGACTAAATAATAAAGACTTGTTTCATTGAAACAACATTCTTTCTGCATATAGGACAGACACAGGAGAAAAGGAAAATGTAATTTTTTAAATATTTATTTATTTTATGTATATGAATACACTGTCTCTGTCTTCAGACACACCAGAATTGGGCATTGGATCTCATTATAGATGGTGTGAACCACCATGTGGTTGCTGGGAATTGAACTCAGCCTCTGGAAGAGCAGTCAGTGCTCTTAACTGCTGAGCCATCCTCCAGCCCCAGGAGAATGCAATTTAAGCAAATGCCAAGGCATTTTATTAGCTGTTTAATTTTGAATCTCTGTCTCTCTCTCTCTTCTTCCTCTGTGTGTGTGTGTGTGTGTGTGTGTGTGTGGTGTGTGTACAGTGGAGCATGATCTGGATCAGATTGACTACATTGACAGCTGTGCTACAGAAGAAGAAGAAAACGATGTGAAACAGCCCAAAAGCCTGGACAGGAACAGTCTCAGCTCACAGTTTATGGCCTATATTGAACAACGGAGAATCTCGCATGAGGTAGCAGTGTACCCTTTATCCTTTCTAGACTAAAGTTACTATCCCTACTGAGAACAGTTGGTGGAGGTAGAGCTCCGTGTCATGGCAGTGATTTATTGGTTTAGGTCTAATTTTTACTTTCCCTTATCTTAGTCCAGTAGTTTTCAGATTTAAATTGGAAAAGCCAGAAGTAGCCTCAAAAATGATTCCAGTTTTATTCCTTAGATAAGCAGGCAGATTTCATTCCTTTGAAGAGGCAGTGAAAGGAGATCTGAGCGTGACCTCAGGCCTCTGAAGGAAGTACACGGGATAGGATACTTCTCGTTGCTAGGTAGTTTTTGCTTTCTGGATGGTCTTTTTTGCTTGATTGTGTTTGCTTTTTTATTATTGCTAATTACAAACCTTAATTTGATAGATATTAAACCAAAGTTGACTTTTGAGGAAACATTCAAACTTACCCATAGAAATTAATAACTTTAATTATACTGTTGGTTTTATCCTGAGTTAACAGAATATAAATTGTTTGCTATTAAAATTCTTGGTGTCTCTTATAATGAAGCATTGAATTGACTAAAAAACAAGTAACCATTCAGGCCACTGTAGAATCTCTGCCAGTTCCTCAAGGGTCTCAAGTAAAATAGCATTCTTCAATCTATCTAGTCAGCATAGTAAAATGGCTTCATTTTAATGTGTGCTGTGTTGATGTCTGGAGTTTGTCCCAGCCTTGAGCAGGGCTTGTTGAGAAACACTAGGGGCCTTTTTGAAAAAACGAACTAATTTAACTTTCAGAAATCACGGATCGTTCGCTTCAAGTGGCGGGTGATGTTGGAGTAATAGCATTCCTTAAAAGAAAGGCCTTTGGTTCCTGTTGGAGGCTTTTGAATACAGTGGAGTTTTGTTGCAGTTCAGAAGATACTTATTTCTAAAATCAGATAAAATCGTACCCTGTAGCCAAGAGATAATGATAGACCAGTGATTGACAATGCCGCCTTATGGTTTAAGCTGTCAGTCTCTCTGCTGGAGCTAAGAGTTACTTTCTAATAAAATTTAAATAATATTGCATAATACTTTTTAGAGAAATCCCTTTTCTTCTCCTGTTCTCTCTTTAATGACTTTAAAATGCATTAGGTTGTCTAAGTGAGATATCTCTACAGATACTGCTTACTGGCCTACTGAGAAATGTTGGCTTACTCGTTCCCTAGCACGTTGTAGAGGCTCCTTGCAGTGTTTTTAAAACTCCAGCTAACTCGTGTGTGGTAGCCATGTGACTCTATGGAATAAATAAAGCTCTTGGTATTTTTGTGTCATATAGCTTTCTAAAATGGGTGTTTGTGAAAGTATGATAAAGCAGTTAGTTTAAACTAATAATCTGTGAAGTTGACACTGATGAAGTAACTCAGCAGGTGCAGCTAAGCCTGTAACTAGGTAGTTTCTGAGGGGTTTTGTTTGTTTTTTGAGACCGGGTCTCTCTACAGAGCCCTGCTGTCCTGGAACTCACTCTGTAGACCAGGCTGGCCTCACAGAGTTCTGCCTGCCTCTGCCTCCCTAGTACTGGGATCACACATGTGTACCCACCACCTCTCCCGGTCTCAAAGGTCCTTATTCTGAAAATATCATTCTGCTTAACCACTAATTTATATAATTCAGTGCAGTGAGATAAGAGCCTTGCAAAAAAGTCTATTCATAGATTTTGCATATTTTTATTTATCAAAGCCTATGTAATACAGCTTACAGTTTTGTTTTTTGGCCTGAGTGTGTGTGTGTGTGTGTGTGTGTGTGTGTGTGTGTGTGTACATAGACACACATCAGCACACATACCCCAATGTGTTCAACATGGATGACAGAAGACAATTTTGTGGAATTGGTTTTTTCCATCCACCGTTTTTTAGGCTCTGGAGATCAAACTCAGGTCTCAGGGTTTGCACAGCAAATGATTTACACATTGATCCATTTCACCAACCCTTTTTTGTTTTTTGAGATAGAGTCTTGCTATGTCACTCAGGCTATCCTCAAACTCATCATTCTTTTGCCTCAGCCTCTTGAGTGTGGCTATAGGTAGAGCCACATACCATCACACCCTGCTAGCCTGCATGCTTTTAAACACAAAGCTCACCGAGAACAAACCTACCAAAATCATTTTCAATGTACAATTTTCTAAAAGTCAAACTAGTTTAATATATGATTACTGCATTTTAATATATTATGTGTGTTAAATTTATTTTCTGCCTCCCCCCCCCCTTTTTTTTGGTTCTAGGGTTCACCAGTAAAGCCAGTAGCCATTAGAGACTTTCAAAAAACAGAAGACATGAAGAGATACTCACATCAAAACAGGTTTGAAAAAGCAATTCAGTTTAATTCTTTCTTTCTTGAAACTTAGTAATAAGTGAATTGATTTTATTTTGTGCAAATCCAAATATAATGAAGATATTTGGCTTATGTGTGCCTTAGAGACTATTTAAAACTAGATCAGTCTGCATTTATTCTAACACCATATTTTAAAAGAGTAAAATTACTTGGTTCCAAATCCACACCCTTACTTTAGAATTAAATGGTTTGAAAATACTTAGTAGCAATGAAATTTTGTGGGATAAGTATTTATTTAAGCATAGAAAATTTAAAGATTTTCAGAAGCCCTATATTTATTTATTCCTTCTGCATATACACTCTTTCTACTGTACTTAGAGTCTTCCTTCTTCTAAATCAGCTCAATGCTGTTTTTCATTCTAGAATTCCAAAATGATTCTGGCTATAAACTGTATCACAGTAGTTAATATTTGTTATTTTAGTCTTTGATCTTTGTGTATTAAATCTTAAAAAAAAAAGTAGGTTTGATATATCTGTTCTTTTTATTTGTTTTTCAAGTCATGGTTCCTCTACATAGCCCTGAATGTCCTAGAACTCACTCGGTAAACCAGGCTGGTCTTGAACTCAGAGATATGTCTGTTCCTTTTTTTTTTTTTTTTTTTTTTAAGATTTATTTATTTATTCCATGTATGTGAGTACATTGTTGCTACCTTCAGACACACCAGAAAAGGATGTCTGATCCCATTACAGATGGTTGTGAGCCACCATATGGTTACTAGAAATTGAACTCATGACCTCTGAAAGAGCAGTCAGTGCTCTTAACCACTGAGCCATCTCTCCAGCCCAATATGTATGCTCTTAAATGACAGGAAATTTACTATGTAGTATCTATCATTCATCTATAGGTATTTATACCAAAAGCCTGCTAATGTTGTCTCAGGAGCTCTGAAGTAGCTGGAATAAAGAAAATGTAGTTGTATCTGTATTGTGATACAGCTCTGAGGGGAAAGGTATCCTGGCAGGTATCCTGGCAGTTGAGAGCCAAGGAGTACCAAAGTCACACCTTACAACAAACCTCACACAAGAGAGTTATTGGCAAAGACATAGGAGAGAGGGTGGCTTCCTCTCCTCGGGAGAGAAGCAGCAGAAAATCTGGGCAGGAGGCAGGCATTATTTAGGGTTTCTTGTTGGCAGAGCTTTCTAGGGTACCCTGGGATTGGAGGGATTTTGTAGGCTGACCTTGGGTTTTTTTCTGTAGGGCAGGGTCTGGCCACTCTCTTGCCTTGAGGGACTGGAAAAGGTCGTTGTGGTCATTGGAGAAGTCTGAGGGGCAAGGCCAGCATTCCTCAACAAAATTCAGCACTACTCCTTAGAGGCTATTTGAAAATGTATTTATTCCTTATGGGAATCAATTCCCAAAATCACTATAGGTGCTACTAAGGCTGAGCTACCTCTAATGTAAGAGTCAGTCTTAAAACATTCCCTTCCATGACATGTGAGTGATGCTGTTGTTGAAAGACATCCGTAAGTGGGAACGTCATGGGCATGAAGCGGGGGAGTGACCACCAGGGGGAGCAGAGCTGTGGGGTCTGCTGTGCCACGGCCCAGATGGCATCTACACTGGCTCTCACACACATACACTGTGCTTCCCCCTCAGTCTCCATTTTAACTTCTCACAGCTTGGTTGTTGACATCGCAGGTGTGTGATGCTCCACTTGTAGCCCCAGAGCACTTCCTCTCCGCTTGTCTTCTGAGTGGGCATGACAGAGTAGGAAGAGCTCCAACTTCGCACTCGGAAACATGGGTTCTATTTCAGGCTTGGGCATGTGTAGCTACCATTCAGATGCAAAGGGTTTGTTTTCTGCAGTTGTAAAAGTAGAGGCTTATGCAGCACAGTACCAAAGTCCCTTTAGTTCTTACAGATGGCATGGTGATTGAGAACATAAAATCCAACAAGATTCAAACCCAACTCTACAATTTATTGACAATGTCATCTTTGGAAAGTAACTTTGTTTCTATCTCTTAGTCCTCAACTGAGGACTGTGGGGCTTCTTCTTTCATTGGGTTGTTATGAGGTGCCATCTTACGTGGGGGGCTCTTGGTGTGGTATGTAGTGACACATGTAAGAACTCAATGAATATTTCTTTCTGTTTGTCCCAGAAAAAAAATGACATGAGCTTTCTTTTATAAATGAAAAAACTTCACTTTACAAGTGTATCAAAGGGAGAAGTTCTGGGCTGACAAGATGGCTCAGCAGGTAAATCCACCATGCCTGAGACTTCAGGTCAATCCCTGTGAGCCACGTGGTGGGGAGAGAACTGAGTCCCACAGACTTTCCTCTGATTGCCGTACAGGGGTGCTCATAAGCATACGTGTTCACAAAAATCAATCAATAAATGAATGCACAACGTTTAAGAGGAAATCCCAATTTTAAATAAAAATATTTAAGAAGAGACCAAAATTTTTGGAGATGTTCTCCATATATTGAAGTCTGTTTTAGTTAGGGTTTCTGTTGCTGTGGTAAAACACTACACTCACCAACAACTTGGAAAGGAAAGGGTTTATTTAACCTTAGTTTTTGAGTCTATCACTGAGGTAAACAGAGCAAGAAATCAGGTAGGGACCTGGAAATAGGAACTGGAGCAGAGGTCATGGAGGATGGCTCAGCCTGCTTTCTTACACTCCAGAACCACTGCCCAGAGGTGGCATCACCACAGGGCTGAGCACTCCCATATCAAACACTCAGAAAATGCCATGTGAGGGTGGGTACATGTAGACAAATCTGGTGTGGGCATTTTCTCAGTTCAGGCTTCTTCCCAAATGACTCTAGCTGTTTGAAGTTGACATAAACAGCAGCCGACACAGACTTTAGCAAAGACTTGAAATTTGTGCCCTTAGCATATGATAATACATGTCCTACCAGTGAAAGACAGACACATTCAGGGGGAAGTAGTCCTAAATGCCAAGTTAAAGAGTTTGAGCCCCTGAGTTTGACTTTTTCATGATGTGGTGTTAGATGTTGAGAATATAAGATCTTGAAAGTTTGCTTCTGTTTGCCTACTAGCACCCTGATTTTGGTGAGACATTTTTAGTTACGGCACACATGGCTTACAGAGTCTTGAAACATGTCCCTGCTTGAGGAAGACGACAAATACCAAACTGTAAAGTTAAGGGTCGTAGTGCTGTCCTTGTGTTTGTTAAGCATTGATAGTGCCTCACCTCTTCCTTTAGAACAGAGTGAATAACGCCTCTGTACTTAAGGTGCTGAACAAATACAGTGCCCAGGTTTTCTGCAGCCCAGGTTCCTGCTGAGTAAAATGGCTATCTGTCAGAGGATCTCAGTTTAGTCTCTTGCTTTGGTCATGGTAGGAACATGGGTCATGGCTATGCATGTTGTAAAGAGACAGTGATGTTGGAGAGATGCTCTCAGCCAGCTGTCCTCAGTAGTGCTTCCGTGCAGTTGTTAGCCATCAGTGGCCCATCACATCACGTTCAAGTTGGGGACATCAGGTAGGCCTGGGATGTAGATTTACAAAATGCAGTTCCTCTTTCAGTGTAGACTCAACAGCTTGCTTGCTTGATTGACAGAAACTAATATTAAAAATGGAAATTTTACTTATTTTGCTTATCCCTCCTTGACTTGTCACTGAGTTCTTATTCTTTGGGGGGGTCCAGGGTTGCGGTTGAGCCATCATTGGTGTTATCAACGCCACCAAGTCATAATCAGGTAAGGTTTTTTGGGGTTTTTTTTAGTTTGTGTGTGTGTATGTATAGGGGTTGGAAGGTTGGAGATACTTTCTCTGTGTAGCCCTGACTGTCCTGGCACTTGCTTTGTAGGCCAGCCCTCTGCCTCCCAAGTGCTGGGATTAAAGGTGTGCACCACCACCACCACCCAGCTTAGTTATTAGATTTACCTTTGTTGTTTCAGTTTTGGTTTTGCTAAGCTAAGATGGCTTCTTTTAATTCCTTTTGGATGTGTGCCTATCTATGCATGCACACTCCCCAACATGCATGTTAGAGGGAAGAGGACAACTTTGAGGAGTTGGTTCTCTACTGCCACTGTGTGGGTTTCTGGGATTGAACTCAGGTATTAGGTTTTGGTGACAAGCACCTTCACTGGCTGAGCTTTCTTGTCACCCAGGTTTTCTTTTATAATACTTGAACCGGCACTAATTGTCAGATATCTATAAATCTTACAGTTTGCCTTCTCAGTTGGTTCCTAAAGCGTGTGTACATGATAGTCCCTGCTTTTGTACTTGTGAGAACAGTGGGATGGAGAAAGGTTAACAATAAACATATACTTTAGAATATTAACACTGCAGAGTAGAACTTGAGGTAGCAGTGTTCTTTATTTTGATGCGGGTTGTTGACATGTTTCCCCTTGTCCCCTTACATGTTGTTGATGTGGGTTACTGACATGATGCCCCTTGTCCTCCCTTACATGTTGTTGATGTGGGTTACTGACAGGATGCCCCTTGTCCTCCCTTACATGTTGTTGATGTGGGTTACTGACATGACACTCCTTGTCCCCCTTACATGTCTAAAATGAGACCTCTCTTGCAGCTTTTACATTCAGACTTGGAGCTTCATCAGAGGAGAGAGCAGTCTATTGAGTGTGCTCGGAGAGAGGCACAGCTTGCTGCCCTGCAGTACGAGGAGAAAATAAGGACCAAGCAGATTCAGAGAGATGCTGTCCTAGACTTTGTCAAAGTAAATCCTTTACCATCATTGATGGGTACTCTTGAAGTTAGGAGAAGAAAATGTTTATTCATTTTGTTTTCTTATCAGTTATTCTTAACCTTAATTAAAGGAAATTTAGATTGAAGATGGCAAAAGCTAGGAGAAAACCATGAGAAGAAAGAGCCTACTGAAAAAACCCATCTATGCACGTTAGAGCAGTCTGGGAAGAACCAAGAGGAGAAAGTGGAATAGAAAGTAATCACAGTAATTAGACTGGTACAAAAACAAAGGCGAAGCCTCCAAGTTTAGTTGGCAGTGTTGCCAAGGAGAATTGGAAGCATCTGAGTTTGTGTCTACATGTGTTACTGTGTGCTGAACTGAGCAGTTCTGTATCCCCTCCCCCCATTGTGTATGATACTAAACATATCTATTAATACTTGTAATATTACCATGGCAGGTGCTATGACATTTGTAATCTAAGTGTATGGGAAATTTCTAAATTGATGGGTACTGAGCAATGAATAAATCATTGAAGAGAAACTGAAAAACAAAGAAAGTAAAAGAAGTAAATAGACGGACCCAAAGCAAGGTTTTAAATGAGAGTCCAGTTTAAGTCTGTGAAAGCCAAGAGGAGCCAGAGTCAGAAGACAGGTGTAAATCTCAGCTGCACTTCTTACCACTTAATGTCTCATACCTGGATTCCCAATTTGTTTCTCTTACAGAATGAGAAACATCACTTGAGATCATGTGTGTAAGAAGACAATCCTGGCACCGGATATGTAGCTGGGTTTGGGAAGTAGACAGTGCTCTCCTAGCCAGCATGCACCCTAGATTCTACTCTAGCACTGCTTAAACCAAGTGTGGAGCTGCACACCAAAATCCTAGCATTGGGGAGATACAGGCAGCAGTCAGAAGTTCAAGGTCATCCTTGACTACCTAACAAGTTTGAAACCAGTCTGCACTATGTGTACACTGTCTTAAAAAAGAAAAAGGCCGGGCAGTGGTGGCGCACACCTTTAATCCCAGCACTTGGGAGCAGAGGCAGGCGATTTCTGAGTTAGAGGCCAGCCTGGTCTACAGAGTGAGTTCCAGGACAGCCAGGGCTACACGAGAAAACCCTGTCTCGAAAAACCAAAAACCAAAAAAAAAAAGAAGAAAAGAAAAGACAGGCGATTTGGCACATGCCTCTATCCCGGCGCACTGTGGGAGCTCCACCGACCCCCGACAAAAGAAAAAAAGAAAAGAAATTTTCAGAACACTATGTTGTGTACAAATGTTTATTTGTCAAAATAAACAGAATTAATAAATTGGGAAATTATTATTAAGAAATTATAGCCAGGTGGTGGACACTGCGCCTTTAATCTCAGCACTTCGGAGGCAGAGGCAGACAGATCTTTTGAGTTTGAGGCCAACATGGTCTACAGAGCAAATTCCAGGACAGTCAAACTACAGCACAGAAAAACACTGTTTTGAAAAACCAAAGAAAAGGAAGAAAAAAGAAATTACAAATTTACTTTTGAAAATTGTGATGTGGCAGTGGTCTGAGTTAAGTTTCTGTATACAGTTGAAAATACTTGAGATTTGTCTGACAGAAAGCTGACTTATTGGCATGAATGTGATATGTAAAGCCATTTGAGTGAATGAGTTCCTGAGAGAGTAGTCACATGGTATTCTGAACGTATATTTGTAGGTTTTTCCTGTTTTCTATTACTGCTTATAGAAGTCTGATAGTATAGTTTATTGTGGTTCATCATTTAAGCTAAAATGTTTAAGGCAGGAGCATAATCTCCTTAACTAGTAAATTAAAAAATGAATTTATGTGATCCATTTAATTAAATGGAATGTATACATTCCAATGTTGAGATTCTAACTAGCTTCCTCTTTCTGGGGATATAGCAAAAAGCATCACAAAATCCACAGAAACAACAGCCCCCTGGAAATGGTGAGGTAAGTCCGTATAATTACTTTTTTTTTGGAATTTGTTATTTTGCAATGGAAATAAAATGTCTGCCATGTGGTTATCATGTTTTCAGTGATCAAATGTGTAAATGATGAAAAAATTATTTTTGGCTGGTGTAGTGGACACATGCCCATTATCCCATCACCTGGAAGGCAAGAGGCTAAGGAGCTCAAGGCCAGCCTAAGCTACATAGTGATTTTTAGGCTAGCCTGAGCTATATAGAGAGACCCCCCATCTCAAACCAACCTGCTCCCTAAAATTGTCTGCCCTACCCTATTAAATTCTACATATGAAGGAAAATAAGGTACAGGATAAGGAAGGAGGTTATGAGAATATATAGAGTAAGCTTGTGTATCAACCATTTAGAGATTTTTCCATCCCCTTCCACGTCTGCAGCCCGATCATCCTTTGATGGTGAATGGCTTTGGTGCTCAACCAGAGAGACTGTAGTGTTTCAGCCTCGGTGCTGACTTCCTTGTTATAACTCAGACATGTTAGTTCTCGGTCAGTCGGTACAGTGTCACTATGAATTAGTTATAATTAATTGCTTTAGCTTGTTTAAATTTTATGTGCCTATTTTGGTCTGCTAAAATGAAAATTACTAAATGAAAGTTATTTTAGTGTAGTTGACTTTCATATTGACCAGTGTCCCTTATTCTTACCTCCTGTTGTTTCAATTTATGAGTATTGCTTTATTTGACTTTTAAGTACATTACTTAGCCGGGCAGTGGTGGCGCACGCCTTTAGTCCCAGCACTTGGAGGCAGAGGCAGGCGGATTTCTGAGTTCGAGGCCAGCCTGGTCTACAGAGTGACTTCCAGGACAGCCAGAGCTACACAGAGAAACCCTGTCTTGGAAAAAAAAAAAAAAAAAAAAGTTTTTTTAAGTACATTACTTGAAAATTTAAGGTAAGTGGGGCAAGATGGATCATCGAGTCCTGGCTTTTTCTGCCAAGCCTGATGACCAATTTGAGTTTAATTCTTCAGACCCCACTTGGTGGGAGATGATTCCCACAGGTTGTCCTTTGTGCTGTGGCACATGCATATGAGTGAGAACACACACACAATGAATGGATGGATGGATGGATGGATGGATGGATGGATGGATGAATATGAAGCCTGGTGTGGCACTTTCTGCAGGACACTGTTTCTGCAGCACAGGTTCTTAGTCCCCACGTGAGTTGCTTGTGTGTAAGTACTGTGTATGAGGGCATGAGACCTTGAAGTATCCTTCCTGCGTCCTCACTTGTCTTTCTTCACAGTGATAACTATACAGACTTCTTTTTATAAAGATTTATTTATTTTATGCATATGAGTACACTGTTGCTGTCTTCAGACACACCAGAAAAGGGCATCAGATCTCATTACAGATGGTTGTGAGCCACCGTGTAATTGCTGGGAATTGAACTCAGGACCTCTAGAAGAGCAGTCAGTGCTCTTAACTGCTGAGCCATCTCTCCAGTCCCTATGCAAACTTTTAACAACCAAAGCTTGATGAGATTAATGCGTTTTTTTTTTTTTTTTTTAACTCCAACATTTTTTTTTTGAGATGATGTTTCATGTTTGAGCCCATCCAGGACCCAAGCACGCTATATAAAGTGATGACCTGAATTCCTGCCCTTCCTGCCCCAGTTCCCAAGTGCTGTGTGCCAGCAGACCAGCTAACATTTCCTTACTTGTCTGAGAAAGCCAGTGAAAAGATGCCTAGACCAGAGTTCATTACTCTGAGGTTTACTTTTGTCATTGGTTTACAAAAGGACCACAGATTGTTCATGCACAGCTGCGTCAGCACCTCTCAGCAGCTCTCTCCTGTGAGCCTGAGCTGTGGAAGGTGTGTAGGAGGAAGTCAGTGCTCAGCATCACCCGTCTGTGATGGCGCCTGTGGTCCCGTGTCTCAGCGTCTTGGGATGTGTACCTTCATGAGTTGCTTTCCTGTGTGTGTTCCTGTGGAATGCGTCACCGTTTGGTTTTGACATTGCTTATTTTCTTCACCTTCCCAGTGTCCTTTCCCATCCAGAAGGTCTCAGCACACTGATGACAGTGCCTTGCTAGTGGTAAGAGAATGCAAAATGGAGTTTACATGTTTTCACTCAGAATAGATGTAAATACCATAAAACATGATGGGCAGGCATCATAACTAAATTATAAATAACCAGAACTCCCTTGTTAACTTTACAATCTAGCCAGGCTCCTAGAGTTTGACTCATACATCTGTCTAGTGAAACCAAGGGAAACCATTTGCATTGAGAACCCTTCTGGCTTTATATGTGATGAGACATATGTAATAATTAGTTTTTTAAATGTCTCTTCTAATTTTGAGGCCACATAGTTAATCATTAATTTGGCTCATGTGTGTTAAATGGAGTCCCACACTCCATGACACTAATTATATGTATCAGCCTATTTTATCGTGTATTTAGTTTCTGTTGTTTTCATTTTTACAGAAGGTTCTCCCACCCCTTGCAAATACAAGCTGCATCACACACTCATGCTGGCTTGTCACACATGCATGCTAGCACTGGTTGCAGAAGTAGTGACAGAGACTTCACTTAAAGAAGTGAAGTTCAGATACTCAAGTTGAAGTTCTGCCATGCTCAATTTTAACTGAGAAGAGCATTCCTTGCAGTCCTGTCTCCTGATGGTTGTGAACACAATTGCACTGCACTGCTTGGACCATGAAGGCTTTATTTCATCTTTTTAATCCGGCTTGAAAGAGAATTCAACCATTTATAAAATTGCATTTCCCATCATGTTTTATGCTACTTTTTCATAGGTCTTTTTTATTTATATATATACTCAAAAGTTTTGTCTGTGGTAACTCCTGTCTTAAGTGCTAGACACTGCCATCGTGTGTGCTGTAAGCATGCATGTCTTTAGAGGTTCTTACAATATAACTTGCATTGTGCTCAGATGTCTGTGTATTCTACTGCCGTCATTTCCAGTAAGATGGACAAAGCACAAATTAACTGGGCAGTCTTAAAAGTGACCATGAGGAGCAGCCTCTGAAGTATTAACAGAATTTCACTGCCTCGAGGAGTGAAAACTTAGCTTACACAGGAAATAGTGCAGTTTCTGATGCCAGTTGCTTGCTCAGTTCTCACAGCAATCTTAAAAATTAAGGTTAAACTTAGGGTAACAATTTAGTGAGGCAGAGAATGTCTTACCCAGATGTGGCTTGTCAAAGGTCACAAGCTGGTAAGTCCTGGTCTGGGTTTGAGTCTAATCCAAGGCCTGCAGTAAATACTCATGCTGGATTGCCTTAGATGCTAAAACTGAAGGCATGATAGGAAACCAAAGATGAGATTTAATAACACATAGAGTAAGTGATAAAAGTCCCTAGTGTTCAGATGTTTTTGTCAAAAAAAAAAAAGTAGAATTTGGAAAAACAACAATAGCAAAATACCCTTAGCATGAAATCTGAAGTAGCCTTCAGTCATTGTCAAAACACAAAATCTTGCAGTTTGGCTGTTGGTGTTCAGGCCTGGTTTCCTGAATTAAATGGTCTTGAAAATCAAATCTTTTGGGTGTTGTAATGTGCTCCTGTATTTCAGCACTTAGGAGGCTGAGCATGAGCAAGAGGTTTGCCTCAAGTTCAAGGCCACCCTGCACTAGAAACCTAGGCCCCCAAACACCCAACTAAATCACAAAAGAAAAGCAGAATTCACGTTTCTTTGTATGATAAGGAATATCCAGCCAACATTGTACAGACACTGGGCAGTCGAGTTAGGAGAATTCTGAGTTAAAGGTACCTGCTCTCTCTCAGGGTGGGGAGAAGAAAAAAGTTATATTTTTAAGAGTCATTTTAAAATCTTGTCTCTGATCTCAGAACTGTTCTTTAAAGGGCTTATTTCATACTGCTCTTAAAAATCTAAATTTTTAAAATATATCCTGAATGAAACCTTCGTGTGCTCTGGCTACTCCAGCTCTGTCCATGTCTCTGGGCTCACTTTTTTTTTCTTTTTTCTTTTTTGGCTTTTCAAATATGAAAATCCCTGTCCTCAGATCTTTGTAAATGCTATTCTCTGCATGGACTGCTCCATTCCTTGATTGATTTGTACTCAGTCATCAAGGATCTGCTGAAGTATCACATTTTAAAAATGGCTTTTCTGGGCTGAGAGATGGCTCAGCTGTTAAGAGCACTGACTGTTCTTCAGAGGTCCTGAGTTCAATTCCCAGCAACCGCATGGTAGCTCCCAACCATCTGTAATGGGATCTGATGCCCTATGTGCTCATATACATAAAATATATCTTTAAAAAAAAGTCAGGTATGGTGGCACATGCTTGTAATTCTTGTCCTGGGGGCTGTGTGCATGCGGATCCCTGGGGGTTGCTGGCTAACTAGCGCAGCCTACTTGACAGACTCAGTGAATAAAGCAACGCTATGCAAGAGAAAGGACCTGAGTTTGAATCCCTAGAACCTACATAATGTGGAAACAGTAGTGCGTCTGTGCTCCCTGGGATCCTACAGTGAGAGCGACGTGGACAAGCTCTCTGTAACCCAGCTGTACAGCACCTGAGGACCACACCTACGGCTGTCCTCTGACTCCATCTGTACACCATGGTACTAGTGCACCCATACCCTACACACACAAACGCTTACATACATACTCGTCATACACATGAAGGTTGCCTTACGATAAGTGAATCAAAGAAAAGTAAAATTACCCTCTCTGAAATTCTGGTGGTTTGGAATTTCATTGATGAAATGCTGGGTCATCTCTAGTGTCAAGCAGAGTTCTCATGACTGACCTCTTCCAGTATAACTTGGATTAACATTGAAATATATTTTGGTTTATGCCAGTCCTGCCTGGTTAAAAATGAATTCTCTGAGTATATTTATTTCCTTTTCACAGAACAATAGAAGACAAATTAGTTTCAAAGCTATTTTGCTAAAGTCATGGATGTCTTAAGTTTCATTTCCATCTGAAATCATTTTTATTAGGAAATGCCTCTTTTTATTACAAGATGTCTGTATGTTATGGGAAATGTGAATTCTGAAACATCCACTTGTCTTTTATTGTCTGTGTCTTATTAGCAGCTCTAGAAACTAGAATAATGCCTCTGCATTCTAGATTAATGTGGCCCGAGGTCTTAAGAGTTTTCTGAATAATATAGGTGGAAAAGTCCTGTTGTGTAAGTGATTGCATGATGCAGGTGCTCCTGTCTCGTCTCTCCCCACTCGTTAGTGTCTTAGTCACCACGATAGTTTGTTGATGACCTTCCCTCTGCCAGTCTTACTGCTTAGCTCTGCCTGCCTACCATTTGCTAATTCTTATGCTGCCCTTTGTTTCTTCTCTCCTTGTTTGAAATGTAGTCGCTGTCAGGGTTGGATGGAGTGAGCTGTGTGGCTACCCGGCCTCGTTCTTCTGCCTTCACACCTCTTAAGGTATCTCTTGTTGCATTAATGAATCAGAAATTTTCAGGAAGGGGGTCCAGGGAGGTGTGCAAGGGGGTCTTCAGTTTTCAGTAGATTGGTATAACAGCAGGCAAGGCAGCCTGGAGTCTCAGGGAGCATACCTAAAGTTATGGATGTGTGTGTGTTAGTACTAGTGTCACCACCATTCCAGCAGGGAATATTGCAATGGGAACTTCACATTTTCAAGAAAATGTGCCTCCCTTCCACACCTGTCTGAGTTTGAGACATGAGAACAGGCTCCTGTGTATCTGTGGTACACTTGCCTTCCAGGCTAGATGGTCTGGTAGCTGGAATGCCTTCTCTTCCTGCTGATGAGGTAGGCAATGAAGAGGAGGGCCAGTCATGACAGGGCCCACCCACAGCATGGGATCAGCATGTTCCCGCCCTGCGCACGTTCTTCCACACACCCAAACCTGTCTCTTTCAACCACGACAGCCTAGGCTTGAATGCTGAAGACCTCCAGGGAACTGCCTTGGTTACATAGATGTACTCCTCAGTGTAGTACTTGTATGAGTTCTCAGTAGTGGCCTTCAGAGCTGTCCGGGAACTGTTGGCCATGTTTAATGTGGGCTCTCATCAGGAACAATTGCATGCAATCGGATTCCTTACAGGAAAAATTTGGATTAGCACATACCTTTAATCCCAGCCCTCAGGAGACAAAGGCAGGAGGATCTCTGTGAGTCTGAATCCAGCCTGGTCTACAAATTGTAGGACAGCCAGGGCTACTACACAAAGAAACCCTGTCTCAAAAACTTAAGAAGAAATAGGAGGAGGAGGAGGGTTTCTCTTCCAGGATATATTTCTCGGTGACTTTTTGCCTTAGAATGATCCTTTTTCACAGTGTTTGGAGAGGCTAGTTAGATCTTTAAAGAATGTATTATATAAATAAGCAAAAAAAATCTGTCTTTTTAAGAAAAAGTACAAAATCAGTAAATTTCACTAGCCTTCCATTTCTAGACTTAGTTTGAAGGCAAATTGCATGGTTTTTTTTTTACATCTACTATATGGAACTGTCCTTTCTTGATCAGTAACTTTGATGTGCCTGTTTCTCCACAGAGCGATGACAGAGTTGATGTCACCTCAAGCTTTCCTATGACAGAGACAGGTAATAGAAACAAAGGTGATGTATATGATGTTTTTTGGTGGGTGTGAGAGAGAAAAACAGAGTCTTGTTATATAGCCCAGGCTAGCCAGAACCAATGGTTCTACTGACTCATTCGCTAAAATCCTGGGATTATAGCAGGTGCCTGTCACCAAGCTCAGCACAGTTATTCTTTACCAGAATTTGTTTCTTGGGTGTGTGTTGTGTGTGTGTGTGTGTGTTGTGTGTGTGTGTGTGTCAGAGACAGAGAGATGGAGAGAGTGAGTAAGACAGACGACAGACAGACAGACAGATAGACAGACACAGAAACAGAGATGAAAGTCTCCTGTGGCCCAGGCTGGCCTTTAACTGAGAATAAAGGTAACTATTCTGAAGCTCCCGGTTCCAGCTCCAGCTCCAGAGCGTTGGCTGCCCTACGGTGCCTGGTTTCAGTAGTGCTGGGGAGTAAGCTGACCAACCCAGGACTTGACGAATGCTAGCAAGCCCTCTACCAACTGAGCCACACCCCAGCCCCTCTTTACCAGAATTTCTGTTTTTACTAGTTGGCCATTGATAAGAAAGAATGAATAAGAATTAGCAAGGATATAGGTTTGCAGGAGACTAAGGTCAGTGTATTAACTTTCAGTATGCATTTGTTGATGTACTAAAAATAACAATTTTAAACTAAACAAGTGGCTTTACTTTTTACACGAGCTTTCATTAATGAGTAGAACATCATCTTTTTAAACCATTGCCATGTCTAATTTGATTGTCCGTGACATTTGTCTGCATCACCTTTGATTTGCTTTCCATCTCCTTTAACATCCTCTTGCTTTTCCGTGCTGCTGTAGTCCATCATTCCCCTGCATATTCTTTTCCTGCTGCTACCCAGAGAACACAGCCCCAGCGCCCTGAAAGCTTCCTTTTCCGAGCTGCTGTCAGGGCAGAAGCTCATAAAGGTAAGTGGTGGTGACATTAAAGGCGTGGCAGAGTGGGGGATGGCTTTGCACAGTGACATGAACTCTTACATGCTGTTCACCTGCATACCTAGCCGTCATCTTGGTAAACATACTACCTCTGCAGGTGTCTGTGACCTCATGAACGTTAAATCAGGAGCATCTTGGGTTTTTGTTTTGATTAAAAACTTTCTTAGTAGCCGGGCGGTGGTGGCGCACGCCTTTAGTCCCAGCACTTGGGAGGCAGAGGCAAGCGGATTTCTGAGTTCGAGGCCAGCCTGGTCTACAGAGTGAGTTCCAGGACAGCCAGGGCTACACAGAGAAACCCTGTCTTGAAAAACCAAAAAACAAAAAACAAAAAAACAAAAACAAACAAACAAAAAACCTTTCTTAGTGCTATATAAAACATTTTCTAATGTCTCAGCTATGCATGATGATGCATACCTGTAATCGCTACATTTAGGAGGCTGAGGCAGAATTGATTTTAAGGCTAGCCCAGGCTACATTTCAAGATCCTGTCTAAAAGCCAAAATCAAAAACCAGATTAAACAAGTAAACTTGCTCTTTCAGAGAACATCCTTCCCTTGTTATGAATCTTTTCTTAGATGTTTCTGTATCAATAAACTATTGAACATTTGTATACCTATTACCAGCAATGGTACTTTGAGAAATATGCATGTGTGTTAAACAAAAGGTAGGTACAAAAACATTCACAGCAACGGTTTTTATAATGTGCCAAATTTAATGTTCACAAGTAGAAAGGGGATGAACAATGGTTTATCTGTACAGTGAATGTCATGCAAGTAGTGAAAATTTTACATACTACATACTGATTATCTAGAATGTACAGTACTGATCAAAAGAAGCTGCACACAAAGAATACATACAATATTGTTTAATTTATAGAAATGTCTCAAAAATGGACAAAATAAATTTCTGGTGTTTAAGGTAAAGATACTGGTACCCTTTGGGTTCCGTGGGCAGAGAATGTGCAAGAGGCTTTAAGGTAAAATTGACTTCCAGCACTGAGTCGTTTCAGTTTGTGAGATCATTTATTGGCCTGTGTTTAGAACTCCGTGATTTTCCAGATATGTAGCATTTGTCAGTAAAATCATTTGTAGATGGATATAACTCAAACTAAATTATTAATACTGTTTTGCCATTGTAATTGTGTATTTAAAGTTTTCAACTGGTCCTTTCGTTACTGTCCAGCCCACTACCCCTTTCAGTTTACTCAGTAGACCTGTTTTCTTTCATATAATAATGATACTTTTTTTAAAAAGGAAACCTTCATTATTTTACTTTATGTGTATGGGTGTTTTGCATGCATGTGTGTATGTCTACCACATGCCTGAGGAGGTCAGTATAAGGCATTGGAACCCGAAAGCTGGAGTTACAGATGTTTGTGAGCTACCTTGTAGGTCTTCTTTTTGGTTTTTTGTTTTTGTTTTTGTGTTGTGTTTGTTTTTGTTTTTGTGTATCCCTGGCTGTCCTAGAACTCAGTGTAGACCTGGCTGGCCTCCAACTCAGAGATCAGTCTGCCTCTGCCCCTGAGTGCTGGGATTAAAGTTGCCAAACCTAGGTCTTCTATCTATAAGATCAACACAAGCAGGAAATGCCGTATTGGCAAGGAAACTTGCCAGACCGATGTATTTTTCTAGCACTGGCAATTGACCTCTCTGTCTCATGTTTTCCAGGTCGTGCATCCCCGCTTCTCCTGCCGTCTGCACCTGCAACTGATGCTACAGATTCCATTACAAGGCAGAGGGAAGAAGAGCTGAAATTAATAGACCAGCTACGGAAAGTGTGTGAATTATCGCTGCACTGCCCTTTGCAGTGCCGTTGCTATAGCCCATATCCCTTTGATCACATGCCCACTTGGTCACCATTGCCATAAAGTCAGTCACATCCACTGTGACGTCCACTGTGCTCTGCATTCTGTGACAAGAGCAAAAGAAATTTCACTACTGAGGAAATTTCTTTAAAGTTTTATTGAGAAAATTAGATGAATAATTCTAAAAGTTCATGTTCTAGCCATGCTCCTTTCCCTTTGTTTCTGTTTCTGTTTTTCATAGTGTTGAAGGCACTCTCGGAAGTGGTTATAACGTGTCCGTGCCAGGCACAGTAGTCCACAAGTGTAACCACTCAGTTACCTGAGGTTAACAGGGTCAGCAGTTTAAGACCAGACTGTGCTACATAGTGAGCCCCTTTCTTAAAAGAGAGTTTATGCGTGCCTAAACCAGATGAGGGACTGGCTACGTTATTTTGGAATTGAACAAGAATCCAGTTAGAGTTTATGTTTTTGTTTGTTAAGACAAATTCTCCCTATGTAACTCAGGCTGGCCTTGAACTCTCAGTCTTTCTCCCTGTGCCTCTCTAGTCTAGAATTACAGGCATACACCACCATACAAGGACTTAGAGGTTTCCTAAATCATAGTATTATAGTAATTTCTTTTGTGCTTTTGTACCATTGTGATCTGGCTGTGATGCATACATTCTGACTCTGTAACTTACTGACTTAAGTTAGGAGAAAAATGGAGACTGTAGTATCTTAAGTTCTTTCCTTTTCTGGAGTTTGTTTTGTTTTTTGTTTTGTTTTTGTTTTAAGACAAGGTCTTTATAGTCCTGGCCAGCCTAGAACTCACTGTGTACCCCAGACTAGCCTCAGACTTGCTGTAATTCTTCTGCTGCCCCAGCATCCTAAATGTTGAGATTACAGACATATGTAATCCTTCTGCATCCTAAAGGCTGGGATTGCAGGCATATGTCATCATGTCTTTATATCCTCTATGATAGCCACTCTTTAATTAATGCACGGGATCTCCTGTCCTTGCAGCACATTGAGTACCGGTTGAAAGTCTCTTTACCCTGTGATCTTGGAGCAGCTCTAACTGACGGTGTGGTACTTTGCCACTTGGCCAATCATGTGCGGCCTCGATCTGTCCCAAGCATTCATGTCCCATCTCCAGCCGTGGTAAGTTGTAATCCCAGGCAGCATTGGCTCTTAGTCATCAGACGCGTGTCAGCTCAGTGGAGTCATTGTGCTGGAAGCTAGCAAAGCACATACCAAGGGCCCAGTCCCCACCTTCCACTTGTCACTTTGACTAAAGGAAAAGCAGACACATGAACAATGATCTACAGCATGTATTGAATATTGTAAGATGTGTATGAAGTACGCTATGAAGATACCAAAAGGGGACCAGTTAACTACCTAGAGAATTCAAAGACGCCTTCTAGAGAAGAAGTTGCACTAATTCAGTTATAAAGTATGGGCAGGAATTGGCCAACTAGCAACTTAAATCAAGTAATTGTTCAGCTCTTGAGAATAGATGACACTGGGGTGAGTGTGAGGGTGCAGATGACTGTGTAAGTCCCAGGCTGTGTTTTAGAGGTTTGTATTAGTGTAAATAGTGGGCACCTTTTGAAAATGCTTGTTGCTTGTTCAATAGACATAGCAGTACAATGCACTGTTAAAACTTTACCAGGGAGGGCTGGCAAAATGGCTCAGCCAATAAAGAATCTTGTCAGCAAGCCCCACAGCCTGATTTACAGTCGGATGCAGTAGAGATTAACCATGCAGAAAGGGCTCTTTGTACTTCTCTGTCCATTTATGGAAAACAATTTGCTGACCTGACCCCTGGCCCCAGGCTGGAGCCAGGCTTATGACTTACGTCTGCAGCCCGGCTCCCCTGTTGGCAGAATCCTGCCAGATGTCTTAGAGCTCATTTATTGTTAGCACCTCTTGTGGAATCAGGAAATGTATTACTAAGAGACATTCTCCTTGAAAGTCCAGTCACTTATGAACCAGACATTTTAAATATCAGATTTTATCCCAATATCATGGTTTTTTGAAGAAAGTTTAGATTCACCTTTACAAAGCAGTGGAATTGTGGCTGGTGAAGGGCTCAAGAGGTTAAGCATTCTGCTTCTGAAGAGGAGCCGGGCTGGGCTCCCAGTACCTACATGGTGGCTCATAACCATCTGTAACCAGGCGCACAAATGGTACACAAACAAGCAAAGCAAACACATAAGATAAAATAAATAAATCTAAAAAATAAGAAAGAAAACAACAGTGGTATAATACTAGTCAGGGTTGGAAAACAAGGACCATAGGAAAGAAATCCATCATCATTTAAAGTAGGAAGTCAGGTGATCCCGCCAGGAATGGTAGGAACAGGTTTTCCATTGTGGAACAACCTAGTTTTTCTTCTTTGCTTCCAAGTGGAGGAATTAAGCTATGCTAAGATAGCTACTCAGCCTTACTAACTTGGGGAATACGCTACCTCTTAGAAGTGGGATCAGGGCCTATGGACAATTATTGTTCTTCCTTTTTCTAGGATTTTTATTTTTTAATTATGCACATGTATACATGTGAATATGGATCTGTACATACGAGTTCTGTCCTGACTGAGTCTAGAAGAAGGTGTCAGGTCCCCTGGAGCTGGACTGACAGGTAGTCGTGAGCTATGTGAGTGCTGGGACTGAACTGTGGTCCTCTACAAGAGCAGCCTCCACTCTTATCCTCTGAACCATCTTTGCAGCCATTAATAGCGGTCTCAACATGAGTTCACTCTACTATACATGTTTATTAAGGCTTTAGGAATGATTTAAAAGGGTTTCTTTACATTTTGAGAAAAAGGGTTTTTGAGTGTGTGTACGTACGAGCACCAGAATGATTTTATGTGCATCACAGGAGCCCATGGAAGCCAAAGGAAAGACTTGGATTCCCTGGAACTGAAGTTAGAGGTGGCTGTGAGCCAGCTTATGGGTGCTATGAACCAAACGCATCACTCCAGCACTCTAGTTCTAAATACAATTTTTAATGAAAGCTAGTTTTAAAAATTAAGTTTTTGAGCCAAGTGAGGTGGTACAGTGTTACAGGGGATATTTGGTCACACTGTGAACCCCAAGATTGTGTTATTTACTGACAAACTGTTTCTTGTTGTGGAATGGCTCAGCCTTAGCACACATCTTTAATCCCAAACAATGAAGGTAAAGCTAGTTTGTAGAAGGAAGCACCCTTGTTTGAAGTGATGTCTAATTGAGTGGAAGATAAAGTAATGAATCAGAGAAAGATATGCCAGAATTGGATATGCCCAACACTCAGAGAGAGTGAAAACAGAAGCTACCTAACAGAGAACAGCGCAGAGAGAAAGAGAAGAAAAGGATGAGACAGTTTTATGAAACAGTTGTAGAGAGAAGTTGCAGAGAGAGACCAAGCTAGACACAGGTGAAGATAGAAACAAATGGGGCCGGGCAGTGGTGGCGCACGCCTTTAATCCCAGCTCTTGGGAGGCAGAGGCAGGCGGATTTCTGAGTCTGAGGCTAGTCTGGTCTACAGAGTGAGTTCCAGGACAGCCTGGGCTATATAGAGAAACCCTGTCTCAAAAAGAAAAGAAAAGAACCAAATAGGAAGAAGAAGCAGAATTAGAACAGATTACCTGAGTTACTTTGAAGCCAGACAGAACAATTCAGGAGCTGCTGAGAGAAGTCAGAAGAGCGGAGTTGAACCAGCCAGTCAGAGTCAGAAAGAACTAGGAAGGGGTGAGCCTATTCAGCAGCAAGTCTCAGAGGCTGAAAACATTCTAGGCCTAGATTAGATTGTTTGGCGGCTAGAAGCTTCCAAGACTAAGCCTAGGTTAGCAGAGCAGAAGAATAAAAGATGTTTTTACAGTACACATCTTGAATTCTAGCACTTGGGAGTCAAAGGCAAGTAGATCTCTGTGAGTTCAAGACTAGCCAGGTCATCATGGGCCAGCCAAGGCTGCATAGGGAGACCTGGTCTCAAAAGCAAACAAATATAAAGTGTTGGGCTCATGAGACAGCAGGCAGAGCTTGCCACACAAGGCTGATCCCTGGAACCCACACAAAAGGGGAAGGAATGAACCAACCCCACAGAATGCTGCAGCACACATACCCTCACCCCATGTGAATACACACAGTCATGATAAATAAAACTTATGTTAAAAGCTGTAAGCTGGCCATGCAAGATCACACCTGTAATCCAAGCACTTTGAAGTTTGGGGTTTGAAGCAGGAAGATCAGGAGCTCAAGGGCATCCTGGGATGGGTGTGTGTGTGTGTGTGTGTGTGTGTGTGTGTGTTGTAACAGGTTTAAAGTCAGCCTGTGCTATGTGACACCCTGCCTTAAAAATAATAGTTTTCAATGCCTGAAAAAAAGTTTGAGTCATTTTAAATATTCGGTTATTTATCTCTTGTTCTTTTCAACTTCAGTATAGACTCTATATTATAGAAATAAAAGAGACTAGACTTTTCTGCCAGAAATCTTATGTCATTCCATTTGAAGTTCTGGGAAAGCTTTTGGAGATAGTGAATTTCTGTAAACTTTGCTACTTCCGATGAAACTGGGTCACAGTCTGGAGTGAGTGATGGGAGACTGCAGCCTGTGTCCCGCTGATGAGTGAGCCCTTCTATTGATGTTTCCAGAGGACACTGGAAGCGTGGGGCTTGTGGCTTCTTGGACAATGGGGGTTCCATACACTACCTAAACTTGTGTCCGACAATTCTGAAGAATGGATACACAATTTGTATCAGCATCCAACAGAGGATTGTATCACAGTTGTGAAACAGTGTCCTACGTTCCCACAATGCAGTAAATGCTCAGGGAGATGGGGAACTAGGGAGACAGTCTCTCCTCTTCCCTCTTCAATTAGAAATGTGTCCTGTGGGGAATATCTCAGGAAATCTCCCGTTCTACCCCACACTTGTTGTTTTAAGTTGCTGCTACTGATCCTCATGTGATATCAATGTGTACTGAGAGTGTCCCTTCTCTCTCTCTCTCTCCTCCCTCCCTTCGCCCAAGTCTCCTGTCCTCAGTCTTCATTTTCATATGAACCATAGTAAATTGCATTTGAACTAGCTTTTAATTAGCTTTTAACTAACTTTATCCTTTAACCCTTGGTTTTACATAGAAACAGGGATTTGTCTTCCTATAGCCCAATTTTGTCAGTCTGCCCCTCATAAATATCAATATTTCAAAACCAAGTTTCCCTCTTTTGTAAAACAAAGTGCTCACGGTTGCTTCTCCTGCTCAGTCTTTTCTCCTAAACTCAGTCCAGGGCCCTGACCAGTCTTGCCCACTTGATTGGAAATAATCTGTATGATACTTGTGTCTCTAGCCTTGTGAAGCAGAAAGAGAAATTGGCATGTGGAGAGACGGATGGATATGCCAGAGTGAAGCAATTTGTCCTGTCAGATTTGGGAGGGTTTTTTGTTGGACTGGGTGTTGTTGTTGTTGTTTTGTCGGTTTTTTTGTTTTGTTTGAAACAAACAGGGTCTTATTGTATAGTTCTGGAAGACCTAGAACTATGTAGACCAATATGACTACAAACTCACAGAAATCCACCTGCCTTCATCTCTTAAGTGCTGGGATTAAAAGTGTGTACTGCTATACCCAGCTAGTTTTTGTCTCCTTTAGCCTAGGCTGGCCTTGAACTCTGTCTCCCTGCCTGTACCACATTCTGGAGTTCCTGACATATCTGACCATACTGGCTCTGCACGCTCTTTATTTGGGCCCCTTTGCCCAGTAGCTCCTCCTAGCAGCTTTCCCCTTTGCCTCTCAGTTCAGCTTACCTTTCTCTGGAGCCAAAGAGGCCATGGCATCCTGTGTCCGTGCACACCTCTCAGCATAATCAGCCTTGGAGCCCATTGTGAAGTAGCAGGTAGAGAAGCCCAGGCTGTTCTGTACCATCTGTCAGGAGATCATGACTGTACCGTCCATGTTTCATCTTTCCCTGCCTTTTCACTTCAGTTAAGAATCTGGCATTGACAAGGCGGGAACTGTGCGGGATTGTTATTCTGTCAACTTGACATAAGGCAGTGTCACCTGGGAAGAGGACCTCAATTGAGAAAACACCTCTACCAGATTGGCCTGTAGAGAAGTCTGTGCTCCATTTTCTTTATTGATGACTGATATAAGGGCCCAGCCTACGGGGGACAGTGGTGGGCCTAGCTTTTATTTAAAAAAAAAAAAAAAAAAAAAAAAAAAGCACGCTGAGCAAGCCATGGATGGAGAGCAAGCCAGTATAAACCTAATTCTTCTGCAGTCTCTACTTCAGTCCTGACGTTAGGTTCCTGCCCTCCTTGAGTCTCCTGCCTGGCTTCCCTGATGATAGATCCCAAAGTGTAAAATGAAGTAAACTCTTTCTGAGATGCTTTTGATCATGGTGTCTGTGGCAGCAGGAGAAAGCCGCCCGGGGCAGGTGCCCTCCTGTACACTGAGTTCCTGTTGTCTTTTGATGATCCTTTGCAGGTTGTTTCGTCTGAACTGGGCAGTGATAAGTGTTTGTTCCCCTCCCTCTCACTGGTCGCCTTTTCATTGTCTGTGACAAACCTGATCTTTGCCCTGCCTGCCATTGCCTGGTCAAGACTCCAGCACCCTCTTACCTTGCTTTTGTTTCTTCTAATGACAAGGAATTGTGTTTCATGTTTATAGAAACCTCAGATTTTACAAGTGAAGTCTTTTGGTTTCTAGAGATGGTACAAGTGTCCATGCATTTACTAATTTAAAAAATCTGTAGGTCGCCGGGCGGTGGTGGCGCACGCCTTTAGTCCCAGCACTTGGGAGGCAGAGGCAGGCGGATTTCTGGGTTCGAGGCCAGCCTGGTCTACAGAGTGAGTTCCAGGACAGCCAGGGCTACACAGAGAAACCCTGTCTCGAAAAACTAAAAAAAAAAAAAAAAAAAAAAAAAAACCTTTCAAAATGAAAAAACTGTCTTCTTTTTTTTTTTTTTTGTTTTGTTTTGTTTTGTTTTGTTTTTTGTTTTTGGGTTTTTTTTTTGTTTTGTTTTGTTTTTTGGGTTTTTTTTTTTTTTTTTGGTTTTTTGGTTTTTTGAGACAGGGTTTCTCTGTGTAGCCCTGGCTGTCCTGGAACTCACTCTGTAGACCAGGCTGGCCTCGAACTCAGAAATCCGCCTGCCTCTGCCTCCCAAGTGCTGGGATTAAAGGTGTGCGCCACCACTGCCTGGTGAAAACTATCTTCTTACCTCTTATCTTCCAAACCAAAGCAAACACAGACACTGGGAGGTGGCCAACTCCTCTCCTAGCTGCCTCCTATCGCTGCAAATAGTATATCCTTGGAAAGCACCACAGTGGCCCGGTCCTCCTCGTGGCTGATTTCCTGCTCCTGGAAGAATTGAGTGGCTGCAACAGTCCCAAGGCTCTTGAGATTAAATTCACTGTTTGATCTTTTAAGAAAATGTGTGTGAGCCCCTAGTGTACATAGCAGTTCGCCTGTGAGGCAGCTGGCAAGAGTAGTCTGAAGTTTGCATTCCTTCTGACCTTTAGTGATATCGGTTTCCTCCTTTCTTGTCTCACTGCAGCCTAAATTAACGATGGCAAAGTGCAGGCGGAATGTGGAGAACTTCCTGGATGCTTGCAGAAAGATCGGTGTACCTCAGGTAACTCGTGCGTGTGTGCGTGCGTGCCTGCGTGCCTGCGTGCGTGTGTGATCTTACCAGGAGTAGCTGCTGACTTACTACTAACATGACGTGTTATCACAAGACTCAGTATTCTCTCCAGCAACATACTTTCATGCTTACCTCAGTATCTTTAAAGAAACTGTTAAGTGTTGATTTAAATAATTGTATTATAACTAATAACTGAAAAATAATTGTTCTGTTTTCTTAAGCATCCCACTTAAGCTGTTTGACCTAAGTAGAGCTATATTTAACAATATTTTCCACACAGGTACCTTTCAGATTGGGAATTCTTTTTTTTCCTTCAGTTTTTTAACACTTTTAATACATTTTTGAATATATGTAGTGATTTTGAGTAATTTTAGACTTTACAAAAATAGCAGAGTTCTTATGTATACTTCACCCAAATTTCCTAGATGCTTGAGTTAAATACACAAATTGTGTAGCTGTACAACTAGGTTATCCAAATGCTAGTCCTCGTGACTAAATTAGAAGTTTAATTCAGCTTCCACGTGTTTTTCCACTAGGCTGCAGTTCTTTGGAAGTTAGCATGCTTTAAGAAGACAGTGCTTCCATGGGCCTCTGTTGTAGTGGTTCTCAACCTGTGGGTCGTGACCCCTTAGGGGGTTGGCTGACCTTTTCACGGGGTCACCGAAGGCCATCAGAAAACACAGATGTTTACATGACAATTCATAAAAGTAGCAAAATTACAGTTATGGCGTAGAAATGAAGATAATTTGATGGTAGGGGATCACCACAGCACGAGGATCTATATTAAAGGATCACAGCACTAGGAAGGCTGAACATCGGCTCTGTTGTTTCCTGCCATTGATAGTACTGTAGTCAAACATTGTTTACAGATTCACTGGGAAAAGAAGTGTCTGCACTGCTCTTTTGGAGGCCCCTTTGAAGAGCAGTTAAAAACTGCTTTACTCTTGAGGGGTGCACAGAGCTTTCGAAGATAGAGGAAATAGGCTCTGTGATCTAGCGTGTGCTCAGGTTGGTCTTAGAACTCTGGGGAAGCATGCCTCCCGCCTCAGCCACCAGTGCTGGCACTGACGCAAACCACCATGCTTAGCAACAGTGTAAAGAATTAGCAACTGGATGTGTGTGTGGCAGGTTCTGCTTTCTAACTTTATTTTCTTGCTGGAGATGGTAGCTGTGCCTCCTGCATGCTCTGCTGAGCACGTCTCATGTGCCACTGAGCCACAGCCTCCAGTCCTTAGGCCCCAGCTTTGTCTGTCTGCAGAGAGAAAAAACCACACATCACCTCTGTCAGAAGCTCAGGTCTAGTTCCAGGTTCCATCAGAAGCACCTGCTTTGCTCCAGGTTGCGCTCTGTTTAACCCTAACCCTCATAGCTCCAGGGATCCTTCTCACCCAGGTCACCATCCTGCTCTAACTGGCCAGGAGCCAGGATGTCGGAGCAGCAGTGTATCCAGAGAGCACCCTTCACCTCCAGCTTCACACATGACAGAGGAGAAAAGAAAGCCACTTGCAGCCTTGTATCCGCATTAGCCAGCATGAATTCCACACCTGCTCTTCAGCCTTAGCTGTTCTTGTTTGCTGTGTTACGGGTTTGTAGTTCCCCTTTTCTAAACTCAGGTGTGGCTTTTTTAATTCCTATGGACAGAGTCATACATTCTTATATCACTGTTTTATAAAAGCTTATAAAGCCATTTTACACATGCTGAGACCATTTACCATTTTCTAAGGAACTGGCAGTATTTTCTCCACAGTGAAAGGCCTAAGGTCCCTATGAGCACGTATTAGCATTTAGGTTTCCCTGTCTTACATCAGCACACCATGTGGACTGAAGCAGAGTGCGGCGGGCACTGGTGCAGCAAATGGCAAGCACAGGAAGCAGCAGCGGCAGCTCTGCCCCTGCTGGTATTTGCTGAGAGCCCTCCTCAACATCATTTCTAGACATGAGAGCTGCCTGCTAGGCTCTTGAGAATGTTCTGCCATTGATCAGCAGAACAGTGTGCTTTAGACCATGTACTTAAGGCAGCATTTTCCAAGTGAGTTGAGCTATTCGAAGGCAGAAACAGAGATAGAAGAAGTACAGTTTAAAACCAACCTTTTTCCAGGGTGGTTAGATTGGGGTTCTTTGTGTCCACACCCCCACTCCTATTTCCTCTGCCAGAAGGAAGAAATGGACACCACTCAAACCACTTCTTTCTTCTCCCACCCCCCACCCCTGCCTTCCACGCACGTCTCAACAGTTTCCATGCGGCCTAGTCCTGCTTCCACTTCTGCTGAAAATTAGTCATTTTTCTGGACAGAGTGAAGGGTTAAGGAACTCACAAATGGGTAGCTCCGTCTTGCTTGGTCTCGCCTCCTTCTAGCCCTAACTGAACTATAAAACCGAACGTAGTATCTTAGTGTGTCAGCCTGGGGGCCCAGGTAGACTACAGAGTGTTGTGTGGAGTGAGCTGAGCCCTGTGATGGAGCATGCCTGGACTGTCTCCACCTGGAGAGTGGAGCAGGAGCATCCGGAGTGAGTCTGATACAATACCGGCAATAGAGACCTGTTTCAGACAAAAATAAAATGAAAGATAAATGATATGCAAAAATGAGTCAAATTATGAAGGAAAAGGGCTGGGATGTAGCCATAGTAGTGTCTTCCTAGAGTCTGTTCCCAGCTCACACTCAAAATGGGAAGGAATCACTAAAACTAAGGAAAGTCAGAAAGCCTCTGGATAGGGAAGTTTATGGAGATTCACTTTTATTATTGAGCTTTTATTAAATGTTTTACATTTTTTAAAAACCTGTATTTGAGTCCATTGTCTTATAGTCCTAGAATTATTATATATGTTAATATTTCCAGATTGAGTCCACTAATGGTGACTTTAGACACTCCCTCCATTCTGTTGTGTGTCTAGTGAGCCACATCTAGGGATGATGGGCTTGATCTGATGGTCGGAGTCTGTGCACCTGACTCCTCCGTAGTAAACCTCCCTCATGGCAAGGCTTGGTCTTTAAGCATCTGGTTTGCCTGGCTTCATGATTGCCCACTCTAGTGAGCATCTCGCCTTGTCCCCACTCTTCCCTCAATGGTAAGAAGTCGTGGGATTGAGATGAGGCCCCTCCCACTCGCCTCCCACTGTCAGGCTCACACAGCCTGGACCACAGCAAGCTCTCACCATTGTCTCCTCAGGGCTGTGGCTAGCCTCCTGTAAGCAAACTCATGCTGCCGCTCAGTAAAACTGATCTGTGCGTAGACTAGCCCACATTTGTTCTTCAGCGTGTTCTTACTTACAATGAAATGCCGCAGGGTGTGTGTCCGACTGTGACTGATGGTTTTCTGAGCTCCGCACTTGTCTGCCTTCTGCTGCACTGACCTTGTTTTTCTGTTTTCCTTTCCTGCTCGCATTTGGACAGGACAATCTCTGTTCTCCTTCCGACATCCTTCAGCTAAACCTCAGCGTTAAGAAAACTGTCGAAACACTGCTCTCTTTTGGGGCACATGCAGAAGAATCCAGCTTTGTCTGTTTGTCTGTCCAGCTTCTGGGTTTTGTGGCGTTTTACTGTTCTTTAATGTTAATTCTCTGTGTGCTTTATTACCGGGTCTTCACCTATAGTTGACATGCAGCCAGTGCTGTCCAGCTCCTTCCTGTGCTTGGTGACGGTTTGTTTCTCATACAGAATTGCTGACACACGTGTGTTTTCAGACTGCTAACTTGAGAAGGTGCATCGTCTCTCCTGTGTCCACAGAGGCAGTACATTGCATAGTAGGCACCAGCGACAGCTAACCGAGAGAAGTATTCTCTCTAGTCCCTGGCCCCCCTCCTGCCCTGTGGCCTTGTCTCTCATATGGAATGGTTGTGGCTTTTTTTTTTTTTTTTTTTAATTAAAGCAATCCTGAGCCGTAGAGGACTCTGGCCATCTTTTTCTATGGTGATACAACTTCAGTTTTGAAGTAGAGACTATCTGAGCCTTCCAACAGCTGCTCATCATGAAAACTCTGGCAGCGTTTTATGATGAGCAGTGTGTCCGTGTAAGACAGTGCACACTCAGCAGCTGAACAGAGGCTGGTGTGAGGCCGTCTGGCCACGGTTACCATGAGTGCCGCCTGAAAACACATCTCCTGCTAGAATCCTGTTGGAATGTGATGTTTGGAATTCATATCATTTCTAACATGTGTGACCCATTTTTATAGGTGAAGTTTGTATGTTGTAGCTGTACAAGTGTATGTAAAACTGTATGTGAGCCACAGGTCACAGTGAAGCTGCAGTCCGCTCTTAGAATGCTTAGTAAATAGTGTCTGAACTTGGGCCGAGAGTGACACTGCAGCAGTCAGATGGCAGTTCTCACAGATGCTGTCTCCAAACTCCATGGACAGAGCTGCCCTCAGCGCAGCTCAGGGGGACAACAGGAATGCAGTGCCCCGCTGTAATCCACTGGCCATCTGTTTACCCTCACTCACTTCCATCTGAAGTGAGCTGTTCTTTCCTGTCCACTGCTCATGCTGATGCTGTGATGACAGACCGTAGTGCTCTACAGCAGTGCCTCCCAGAGTGTGCTCATGTGGGTTTGTTTGTCTATAAGACGTCTTAGGTCCGTGACTATCGCTGAGTTGTGTAGAGTTTTGTCCTTTTATACACACACACACAGAGTCGGGCTCAGAGGCGAGTGTGATAGCCGTGATCCCAGCACTTAGATGCTGAAACAGGATTACTTTGAGTTTGAGTTCAGCCTAGGCTACATGTCAGGACCTTGTCTTTAAAAGGACAAAAACAAAAAACAAAAAAGCCCCACAGAGGCTACCATGTGTTCTAGCCTAGCAGTGGTGGCTTCCTAGGAACCATCCAGAGAGTTGATGTGCCAGGGGAAGTGCTGCCTCTGAGTGGTGCAGACACTGTGCACCACCACCTGCTCACCGCTGGCTCAGGCCTGGGTGCTGAGAGCAAAATAGAGTGCTGAGAACGGTCCCACACTGGCAAATGCAGATCCTTTGTTGCTATTTTAGCTTTTGGTTTGTTTTGTTTTGGTTTTTTTTTGTTTTTTTTTTTTTTTTTTTGTTTTAGTTTTTGGAGGCAAGGTTTCTCTGTGTAGCCTGCTATCCTGGAATCCTCTGAAACCAGCTGGCCTGAACTCGGTATCTGCTGCTTCTGCCCGAGAGCTGGATCAAGGTGTGCGCCACCACCACCAGTGCAGATTCATCTTTGACATAGCTTACTCAGTATTTTGTAGAGATATTCATAGTATTAATTCAAGCCGGGCGGTGGTGGCCCGCACGAACCGCCTTTAGTCCAGCACTTGGGAAGCAGGCAGGTGGATTTCTGAGTTCGAGGCCACCTGGTCTACAAAGTGAGTTCCAGGACAGCCAGGCTATCAGAGAAACCCTGTCTCGAAAACCAAAAAAAAAAAACAAAGTATTAATTCAAAACTGCTAGTTTTATTAGCAAATTCAAAGATTGCTGTGACTTTATCAAAATCAGCATTAAATAAAAAAAGTAATTAAATCAAGTACCAATAACTGCCTCAAAAACAAATGCTTGCTATATTTTTACTACAATTCATTTTGTAATGTTTCAAGTGGTACAGAATGTGGTGGAACTCACACTGAGGCCAGCCTGAGCTGTACAGCAAGACCATTCTCAACTAAAAACAGAAAATTAATTTTTAGCTGGGCATGGTGGTGCATGTCTTTAATTCTAGCACTTGGGAGGCAGAGACAGAAGGATCTCTGGGTGTTCAAGTTAGCCTAGTCCACATAGAAAGTCTCAATAGATTTATTATTTATTTATTTATTTATTTATTTATATTTATTTATTATTTGATAAAAAAAGAAAAGCCAGAAGGTGTTATTCTGAGATCTGCCTTTTTCTTACCAGAGTAACCAAACCCTACTAAGTCAGACAAGATAGGTGTATCCACCTTCTTACCCAAATGATAGTCGTCTTTTATAGGTCAGTTACTAAGATGTAAGCTTACATAGTAGTCCTCCAGCATCATCTATTGGGCTGGATTTTATGATATGAAGTGCTTACTTTTTCAAATACAGTTTTTTTAAGACTCACTGTGTAGCCCTGGATGGCCTTGAACTCACAGACCTACCTGGCTCTACCTCCTTAGTCCTAGGAATCAAACAGACTCAGCTAAAACACAATTTTTTTTTAATGTGACTTTTAACTCACTTAGATTTAGGCCTCCCCTCCCCTTTCCTGCAGTCAGAGTCATTCACAAACCATGCTGTGTCCCTGCTGCCTGTGTCCTCTGTGAATCCTGTCTTCCACTTGGCTGTTTGTACATTTGTGCCTGCTTTGTAAGTCTGCCCTCGTCTTTGTCAGAGACAGTGCTGCTTTCTGCGGTGTCCTCTCTTCTCTGTTGTGTGAATGTGTCCCACCTTTCCACCTTCTGCTTCCTAAATGTTCTGTATGGACTGTAATTGTGTTCATAAAGTGACCCCAGTGTGAGACACACCTGCGTCTGCCTCCTGTAGCCGGGTGGGTTTACCAGAACTTTCCATCTCTCACTTGATTATTATGGGATGGGGGTGGAAGGACCTGCGTTCTCAGTTGTGATGTTCATCCTGTTTTCTTCCTTGTTTGTTTTCTGTTACATTGTCCCCTTTCAGGAGCAATTATGTCTGCCTCTGCACATTTTAGAAGAGAAGGGGTTGGGCCAGGTTGCAATGACAGTCCAGGCCCTCCTGGAGCTCGCCCCACCCAAGCCGCAGCCACAGCCGCAGCCGCAGCTCTCTGCGGTCTGAGGACTCCCGGGGCCCTGCCTGTTGGCACAACCAAGACAAGGAGCAGGAGGACTTGATCACTGCCTGCTCAGAGCGAGCCCTGTGTGTTCCTAGAAGCACTGTCTTCATGATTCCTGCCAGGAATATTCCATTTCTCCATTTTAGGGGAGATTAAACCCATTTCCACTATTTTTTGTTTTTTAATGAAGACACAGTTTTTTTAAAGTGAAACTTTCATTACTGAAGACCCATCATGGCAGACCAAGCTGGCTGTGCTTTTTTTGTGCGTAGCAGGATCGTTTTCCACGCCAGAGCCAGTATTTTCATAGCTGGATATTGAGTTCTCTCAGAGGACAGACATATTATTTTTATCTCTGCCAGTTCCCAGCTATCTACAGCTCAATGGTTTCCACAACTGTACTTCATTCTCTGGAGCATTTGTGAAATCCAGATTTGCATCAAAGGTTGGGACGTGGCCTAGGAACCTGCATTTTCAGCAGACATTGTGTTTCTCAGGCAGTGGAGACCACTGTTCAAGGCACATAGTTATGTAGTTTGAGGGCACCACCCTACTGCATTTTTCAATCACATTCAAATCAAAGGCTATGATGATGACTTGGCCTTCTCTGTCAAAGAGAGCAAAACCATAGAGAAGCCCTAGGTTCTGCACAGTGGAACAGGCATCTAAGGCCAGTACCCAGGCCCCTCCCCAGGCTTGCCCACTCCACCCCATCTTTTTCTAGAGGGTGGTTCCATGCTCACCCTGCTGTTTCCTGAACACACTCCACACACAGTTGTAAGCTATAAAGTGTAGCATGTACTACCCAGCAGTGTGCCTTGGCCTCAGTGAGCCTGCGTGCTGATCCCAGGCTCTTGGACCAGGCACAGCACACTCAGTTTCCTGCTCCTGGGACTGAACACAAAGCCGAAAGGCCTGAAGGAAAGACATTTCTTATAATCCATGTAGGTGACAGCCAGTTTCCATAGCTACAAGAAAGCACTGAAAGCAGCTTCTGGTCTCTCCTGTCCCCTCCCTGAGATCCTCTACTGTGAGCAGAGAACAAAAGGGCCAAGGGCTCCAGCGCAGTGTAGGAGTCTTTAAACTTAAGCACAAAGGCTTCTCTTCCCTACACTTTGGACTCTTTAGTTGTTAGTTGTGTCTTTGGTGTTTGCTGCAGTTAGAACCCAAATACAGTAATTACGTAAAGCTGTTTGTTTTATAGGGTTTTCTCTATAGTTAACTTTTGTGGGTTTATTCCCAAGGCTTGCACTTCAGAGCAGTATCGCCCTGTGCAGCATCTAAAAGTGACTTTGAGACTGGACCAGGGTTCCATCACCAGTATCACCTAAAAAAAAGGTTTAGAGAGGCACATGGCCTGTGATTCCAGACATCCCAAAAGTGGAAGCTGGAGGATCAGGATTTGGAGCCCACACTAGGCAGTAGCCAGCCACAGCCCTATTAGACTGTGGCTGGAGACCTGGCTCAGTAGGTAAAAGCACTTGCTGCTCCAGCAGATCAGGGTTCAATTTCCAGCACCCACAAGTCAGTTCACAACTGCTTGTAACTCCAAGGGTCCAGTGCACTCTACTGGCTTCTGCAGGTACCAGGCTCACACCTGTATATATGAAGGCAAAGCACTCACATACATAAAAAGGAATATTAAAAATATATATTCTTCCTCTGAAAGTGACTTTGAACAAAATCATTTTGAATATCTAGTCAAAATAATGTTTTCTCCTTGTTGTGCAGAGAAGTATTTATTAGAATGCTGCCACTTTTATTCAAGTTTCAAAGCAGCAGCCAGCCATGAGTTCATGCCTGTAACTCAGGCGACTAGGGCACTCAAGAAAAAGTAAGTATAACAGAGAGTGTCTCTGCTCTTGCCCAGTCCTTCACGGTCCTGACAGAGCAGTAGGAACAGAGCTCCCAGCCCAACCCATTCGTTCCTCAGCAGTCCACAGAGCCAGCAGCCACAGAGCCTGCTTACGACCAGCTATGTTTCTGGACTGCATACACTTCCTTCTAGACATCAGGAAACCTCAGCATAATTTCTAAATTCCAAATTTTAATTGTACAGAAAATGGCTCCAGAAGACATTACATAATACAACACTCGGAATGGCTACAAGAGCTCCTAAGAGTAAGTTGACATTGCCAGGCTTGGTGGCACATGCCTTTAATCCCAGCTTCTGAGGGACAGAGGAGGCAGAGCTGGTCCACATATTGAGTTCCAGGCCAGCCAGGGCTCTATAGTGAGACCCTACTTCAGAGAGAAGAGGAGGACATCTTAACACTGCAGTTTTCCTCTGAGACCTTAATGTACTTACCAAACTAATGCAACTTTGAATGATACGGATCCAGTTGTGCGGTGTTAGTGGGCGATAAAGACTGTGAGTCAGCACACAGCAAGGCAGTGCTTCTGTTGGGCCTTTGTGGCTTCTTCCAGGTTTCCAAATTGGAAAGGACAATTCATTTGGATATTGCTAGACCCTGGCCGGAAATGGCTACCTTGCCGATGCTAAGGTAAGCCAAGTGCCTGCCTGGCTCTGCCCTGCCACCTGCAGAGATGTTATGTCAGCAGTCTGCAGGCAGCTTGGCACTCTGACCAGGATTCCCCTGTAATGAGCGGGTCTGACGAACTCTCCAGAGGAGGAACCTTTGTATCTGCCTAGAACAGACTAGAAAAGGTAGAGCAGTGGGTGGTTTCCAACCAGCAGCTCTGTAAACACACCTTTGCAACTAATGAAGGAGCCTGCCATTTCTTTGCCTCCTCTAGTCAGCAGTGACTAATAACATGGTATGCTGATGGATCTGATGGACTTTTAAGAACTAAGTACTTAGATGGTTGTAGAAATGAAGGAAAACTTGGTTACTTTAGCAGCCTTTTGTATACACATTGCAGTGAGATGGTTTACAGCAGATTTTATTTCTGAAATGCTATAAACATGTAATTAATAAAAGGTTTTGTAAACATTGTCCTATATTTGTATGTTTGTAAATATTTGTGTAAGTTCTAAGTATAAATATGTCAATACTGTGTATGTTATTTTAAATTGCCTGTATGTCATCTTATATGTGGACATTAAAATAAAAGCCAATACTCCAGTAGCATGTAATAAACACTTTAAAATGTTCCAGCCTAAAGCATGGTTTCCTTGCCAAAGACAAATCAAGGAAGGATCTCTCTGGCTGAACATCTGAGGTTCACAGTCACTTTCTTAAAGAGGTACAGACAGTAAGATGGCCTGCACTGGCAGTGGGATGAGAAGGCTCGGTTCAGGCTGGGGCTATAGTGCAGTTAGTAGTGTGCCTACAAGCATGTGTAAAGTCCTGGGTTCCATTCCCAACCCTGCATAAACCAGTATGGTCGGTCACTCCTTAGATCTCAGCACTTAGGAGGCACAACGAGGTCCAAGGCCACTAGACTACATAGTGAATTTGAAACCAACCTGGGCTACATGAGATCCTGCATCTAAAAGTTTAAAAGTTTAAATTTCATATTCATGAAACATGTAAGACACATTAAGATAACTTTTCTCTCGGGGGACAAAACAGTTAAGGGCCAATGAAATGGTTCAGCAGGTATAGGGGCTTGCTGCCAAGCCTAATGACTTTGATATCCAGGACCTAAATAGTACAAAGAGATACAGTAGAAGGAAACAATTCTTTGAACCTGTCCTCTGACCCCACCCCCTGCAAGCTGTGGTGTGCATATACATACGTTTCCATGCCTGGGCCCACATACGCACTGTTTGTTTGTAAAGAAACAAGCTGGGCGTGGCAGTGCTTGCTTTAATCCCAGCACACACGATGGCAGAGACAAGCCGATCTCTGAATTCAAGGCCTGCCTGATCTATACTGTGAGCTTCCAGAATGAGCCTGGCACCCTGAATTTGTGCATGAGAACCCACAACAGGTAGAAGGGGAGAACGGAGTCTACAGAGTTGTCCTTTGAACCCTGCATGTGCTCCAACACACATCATGCACACATACACAGAAACGGAGGCGAGGGTGGAAACAAATGAGCCAGCTGGGCTAAAAGTCAAAGCAAGAATGACCCGGTGGGCTCACTGGTTTTAAGGGAGAACTGCAAACAACTGGCTTTGCTGTATACCACACAGGCAAGTTTGCATGTGTCTCGTTTCTTTAAGTGTTAATATCCAGATGATGGACATAGTTGTGTCTCTCTTGACAAACATAATCTCTAAACTAGCCTTCTGGAGAAGCCATGTCCCAGTCTTTACCACTGGAGGACTGTGTATCTACACGCCATTTCTATCTCATATCAGCTACTTCCATCCCTATCTGTCCCCAAAAAAGTCACTGGAACAGCTTATATAAGAGGCATATTATGGCCGGGTGGTGGTGTGGCGCACGCCTTTAATCCCAGCACTTGGGAGGCAGAGGCAGGCGGATTTCTGAGTTCCAGGCCAGCCTGGTCTACCGAGCGAGTTCCAGGACAGCCCGGACTACATAGAGAAACCTGTCTCGAAAAAAAAACAAACAAAAAAAAGAGGCATATTATGTGTTGTCTGCCAACACCATCAACCCTAGACTAATGGTCACCCTGAGAGACAGGCAAGAGCCAATGTTTATTAACTACATGTGCGTGCACATGAGGCTAGGTGATCATAACCTTATACTTCTCACTGAATAATTCACTTCTGCTTAGAGTAGTTTTTCACTTTAATCATATGGCATAAAGTCGGAATCAGATGTGTCAGGAGTTTTTAATACTTCTATAAGCTAATGAACTGCTTTCTGGTGTGAGAAAATAAGAAGGATGTTCAAAAAGCTACTCAACATGGCTCCCCCACGCCTGGTCTGAGGAGGCCCTACAGCCCTGTGATAGCCCTCATTGGGGTTTGGAAAGTAGAATAACAGGCAGAGCGAACCCCCAGGTGTCTCTGTGAGCCTGGTGGTGGGTGCTGTGGCAGCATCACACGTCTCGAGCAAGGCCTGAGAAGGAGCAGCAGACACTCGTTACTTCTTGCCTCTCCGCTTCTCCTTCTCCTTGCCTTTCGAGTCTTTGCTGTCATCTTTGTCTTTCTTGGGCATTTTGAAATTTCCAATTTCCCTCCGGACCACTGTGCCTCGCCACCAGGCCTGGAGCTGGAAAAGAGAAGCAAGGGAGTTCATCTCAGTGTGCCCAACAGCACTCGCCTTTCTACAGAGGAGAGAACCAACAGTCGCTCGCTCGTGTCTCAGGAACAGGGGACATGGAAGTGGCTAGGCTGTCAGCACAGCTGCCTAAAAATGAAGTATACTAGGCCAAGTCTTCCTTCAGACTTCAGAGCCTCAACTTGTGTGTAATTCTTGCTCCCTTGGTAAATACCTCACACCTCACAGCCTCTGGATGCAGAGGGAGGAGTGCCTTTTTCCTGTGCCCAGTCAGGGATGCACCAAGAAGTCTTAGTGGTTGGCGGGGCATCACACATCTTTAAGGAGCTTCTGAACAGGTAGGATTTAGATAGCCCCGTGAATGTCTTTGTCAGTTTAGTGCAACTGTTCTTGTCTAGATTATAAAATCAGACTAGCCTACTGAGAGCACATGAATGCACTAGAGAGAACAAAAGTGGTCTCTGGTTAGCTCTCACTCAAAATTGAATCTTGGCAAATGGAAAACAGAAGCTTGATCAACATTTACTAATTAAACACTAGATTTTCCTAATAGGAAGATCAAAGATGAGTCTCCCCCAATTTGTTTTTTGGTTTGCCTTTGGGTTTTTGTTTCGTTTTATTTTTTTTTTTTTTTTTTTTTGTTTTTTTAAAGAATTATTTATTTATTTTATGTATATGAGTACACTGTCGCTGTCCTCATACACATCAGAAAAGGGCATCAAATCCCATACCAGATGGTTGTGAGCCACCATGTGGTTGCTGGGAATTGAACTGAGGACCTCTGGAAGAGTAGTCAGTGCCCTTAACCGCTGAGCCATTTCTCCAGCTCCTTGTTTTTGTTTTTTTGAGACAGGGTTTCTCTGTGTAGCTCTGGCAGTCCTAGAACTCCTTCTGTAGCCCAGGCTAGCCTCAAACTCACAGAGATCGCCTGTTTCTGCCTCCCAAGCCTTAGGATTAAAGGCATGCATTACCAGCTAAAGATGTTTCCATAGCTGGTCCTGAAAGTACTTAAAGTTCTCATTTTGGACTTGTGGTTGTGGCTTAGTAATAACCACACTAAAAAAAAAAAAAAAAAGTGTTGAAGAGGCTCTGGGCTTGATAGCCAGTACCACAAAACAACAGAACATGGCCTTGTGTGGTGGTGTACACCTGTAATTTCAGCACTTAGGCAGTGGAGTTAACGGCAACCTGAGCTACACAGGCAGAACTTGCCTCCCACTCTACATCTCAAATCCATTCCTGCCAGGGCCCTGAAGGATGCTCTTCCAGGCAGAGGTTGGTGTTGGTTGGTTGGTTGTTGGTTGGTTGGTTTTTTGTTTTGGTTTTTTCAAACCAGCTGCTATCTTTGCAATGCAGTTTTTGCTTTAAAATGTTTTTCCAAGGGCTGGAGAGATGACTCAGCAATTAAGACATCTTGCAGATGTCTTAAGTAAGTTTCCCAACACCCACATCTGGAAGTTCACAGCCATCTGTAACTCCAGCTCCACTCCCAGGCTCTGTGGGCGCCTGTACTCGTGCACATACCCACACACAGACACACAGACATATTCATAATTAAAAGTAAAAATGGATCTTAAAAATATTTTCCAGAATCTGGAACTGATCATGCTGCGATTGTTAATATTTGTAAGTTCACAGAGAACTTTTATGAGGTAGTTCACTGTCTCAGCCAGGCTTGACTGCTATAATCCCCAGTAGCCAGGAGGCTGAGGAGGAAGGGGCACTGCAGACTACACAGTGAGTCCCAAGGCAGAACTGTGGAAAAAAACTGTCTCTATACATGCATGCATGCATACATACATACATACATACATGCATACATACATACATGCATACATACATACATACATATATTTATATATTTTTTAATATATATTTAATATTTTTTAATATAGTCAAAGTTTCAAATATGCTTTTTCCAACTTGCTTTGTCCCTTCCACCTTTTTTAAAGCAACTTCTATTGGAAGGTATCACACAGCCAGGCCTGACTTACACCAGGGTGTCAAGGAGTGCAGGGCATTCAGAAATGCCCTGCCTACACAGCCACCTCGCCTTAGGTTAGGAGTGACCTCAGATCCAGTGTCTGGACAGAGGATTCCTTCCACTGCACACCTCCTGCCCAGACTGGGAGCCAGGCTTGCTCTTTTCTTTGTTTCCCTGCACTGTGGACTGTAGGCACACCCTCCACCTGTACTCCAACCCCTGAGTGTCCTACCTTCACAATGCTCCTCAGTTCAAGGTCATCCTGCTCCAATTTCTTCCTGGTCTTCTCCTTTTCTATCCGGTCCTCAATAATGACCTGCTCATACTCTCGGATCTGCACAAGTACACAAGGAGCAGAGTCAGGCTGCAGCCCAACCAGCCCTACGTGCTGGTAATTCCAGAACTCCAGAGACATATGGGAAGACTGATGAAAATTCAAAGCCAATCTCATCTACACAGCAAGTGTATGTCTCAAAGAAAAAAAATCCTGCTGGATTCCCACTATGTATTCACATATAATTGTTCCTCAATGTATTTTCAATTTAAACAATTCAAGGTTAAGCTTTAAAATGAAGATGAAATACTAAGTTGGATGTAGTGGCACACACTGTAATCATAACACTCAGGAGACAGGCAGGAGGATCATAACAAGCTCAAGGCTAGCCTGGTCAATATAACAAGATTCTGTTTTAAAATCACACACACACACTAACACACACATTGATATCCTTCAGATAATATTTTTAGAACTTTAATAGAATGTATATATGCAAATAGCCTTGTTTTAAACTAGAAATTTAGGATCTTCTACGTTTACCCAATGATGAAGTCAGGTTTTTAGAGATCAACATTTATAAATTGTCTTTAGGGACCATAAAATTTTCTTTTGTTTAATGCAGCATCTCTCTCAAGGAGCTTTAAACAATTTCAACCTAAAATTCAAGAAAAGTCTCTGGCCTGATCACTTCTGTGATCTCAGCATTCGGAAGGCTGAGGTAGGAAGATCACTATATAATAAATTCCAGGGTCGCCTGGACTACAAAGACTCAGTCTCAAAAAATAAAAGTGTGCTTGCAACAGAATCATTCTAGCACTAGTGCCGTAACCACTCCCTTGGTCATGTCATCAATAGAGAACCATATTGGTTTACTCTACTTTTGACTGGAACTCTTCCCAGACTCCTCAGCTCCCATTCACAGCCCAGTCACCCTGCCACCCCTTACCATCTTCGCCAGGTCCTGAAGGTGTGCGAGGTCACTGGCCTTGGCAGCCTTGAGAGCATTCAACTCGTTCTGCTTCGCTTCTGTGTCTTTATCAAATTTCTCCATCCAGAACTCTAGCTTCTCCTCAAGTTTCTACTTGGAAAAAACCATTAAAATATGGTTCCCACCAGACATAAAATAACAGAACCACATGATGCCAGTTAGAGCAAGTTCAATAACAAATTTTCCTATAGAGATCTGATCACAACAGACTTGGTGAGGAACTGAGGGAGACCAGTCCAGATGCTGACATGTTCTTTATATCAGGTTGGTGGCTGTACACTCCATATTTGTGTACTTTTCTGTGTGTAAGCCACTCCATATTTAAAGGAGGAGGGGCACCTATGAACTCACAGCATATGACAACATGTATAAGACACGTTAAACGCAAGCCAGACAAAATCCCAGAATAGAGGCAAGAAGCCCCTAGCTGAGAAGCTAATGGCAATTGATGTCTGTTGGGATAGGCAGAGTCCCTTTGCCTTGAGGGTGTGGCCCCTGGTCATCACCACACTCCACTGGAATGCTGCATATGCCAGAGTAGATGGGCTCCCCTAATTGCATCTGATGAGTTGGGGTTTTGTTTTGTTTTTTTTAAGATTTATTTATTTATTTTATGTATATGGGTATACTGTTGCTGTCTTCAGACACACCAGAAGGTGGCATTGGATCCCATTACAGATGGCTGTGAGCCACCATGTGGTTGCTGGGAATTGAACTCAGGACCTCTGGAAGAACAGTCAGTGCTCTTAACCGCTGAGCCATCTCTCCAGCCCGAGTTGGGTTTTTTTAAGGACACAGGTGGGTAAGGAAGTGGGGATTGGATCAGGGAGGCGTTTGAAGAGAGGAATAAATATGATTTACATTTTTACAAGATTATCAAAAAACTAATAAGGCGAGAAAAATACATAAAACAAAAGCAGGAGGAAGGTGCAGCTGGCGCATGTGGAAGAGGAAGGTGCAGCACATGTGGTCTTGGGTTTGACAACCAGAAAACCCAAGTAAAACAAAACAAACTGCAAAACAAGGTAACCAAAACAAATGCTCACACACTTCAGAAGTGAATCAACACTGAAAACCAAGATAAAAAAATTTGGGAGTGGAGAGAGAGGGCTTTCAGGTGCCGTGGTGGGGAAGCTGCAGAGAAACAGGTAGAAAATTCTGAAATATAAGCAATGACATCAGCTGCCCTCTTTTTTTTTTTTTTTAATTAACAATACTGAACACTCATCAAAAAAGACTGAAATGTGGGCTGGGGATAGCTGTGCTGGGATGATGGCCTAGCATGCATGAAGCCCTGGGTTTGACAATCTGCATCACAAAACTAGACATGGCTGCCCACACCTGTCATCAAAATAGAGGCAGGAGGATCAGGAGTTCAAGGCCATTGTTAGCTACATAGCAAGTTCTAATCCAGCCTGGGATATAAGACACCTTGACTGAGGGGAGAGGAGTCTTCAAATTTCTTTTTCTTCTTTTTTTTTTTTTTTTTTGGTTTTTAGAGACAGGGTTTCTCTGTGTAGCCCTGGCTGTCCTGGAACTCACTCTGTAGACCAGGCTGGCCTTGAACTCAGAAATTCGCCTGCCTCTGCCTCCCAAGTGCTGGGATTAAAGGTGTGCGCCACCACCGCCTGGCGAGTTTTGTTTTTTTTTTTTTTCCCCCACAATTCATGGAACTGTGGCAGGGACGGGACTCGAACCAGGGACGGATTGAGCCTCAGGACTCCGGAGCTCGGAGACTAGAGGGGTGCGCCACCGCTGGCTGGCAGTCTTCAAATTTCTAAGTGAAAATAGATATGAATCTAAGATACCAGGCAAAGTTTTAAATATGACAGAAAGATGATGAGATTCAGTCTATGAAAGTTACTTTAAAATGTCCTTTTGCAAGGGAAAATGAAAGATGTGTAACAAAGAAAAAACCAGTAAAGTGTGGTGCTCGTGACAGTCCCTCAGGAGGCATCGGGTCCAACGGGAGGAGCCCGGGCTCTGAGGCAGATCACTGAGGTTCAAGTCTCACACTGAAGATTACTTGACTTCTTTAGACCTCTAGCTCTCTCAGCTAGTGGCTGCAAAGCAAAGATGCAACAGTCTCCACACACAGCACAATGAATGCAGTGTAATAGTGGTAGGCTAATGACTGACATTTGTATAAAATTAATTTCAACACAGGATAGTGGAAAGGGGGCGGTAAATACAAAAGTTTTAATAAAAGCAACAGACTATGCAGAATGATTAATTCTAGACCTAAGAGAAAGACAGTAAAACCTAGGCATGTATAAAAAAATTTAAAATTGCAACAGGGTAAGTGGTGGCGTGTAGCAGGATATTCCCTTCCCCCACCGCAACATTTACCATGAACTCAGTAATTTGGGAGGAGCTAATGTGGGAGGAGTAAGGAGAGGAAGAGGAGAGGAAGAGGAGAAGCTAGGAAGAAGCAGAGATGTAGGATCCATAGAGGACCACGCATGTATCAAGAGCAGTCCTAGGTATCAACTTATAAGGTTAGATATTGGGACATACCTTTAATTGTGTAGGCATCTTGTTATTGAACATTAGCAAACATATAAAGCCTTTGGATAATCTTTAAGCATTAGAGTCTCATTTCTACTGGATACCGTGTGGATGGCGGGATGGTCTGGGCTTGGTCCAACCTTGTGGAGACAGCGTGGTAGATTGGCAGAGCCATCCCCCATGCTGGCTGACCATTTTTAGCTGTGGCGTGTGTGTGGCCTCTGGTCGTTTCTATCTGTGGCACGCGAGTGGCCTCTGGCTGCTGAACATGGCAGCAGAGCTAAGCAGAACCGCTGCTGCTTAGATAGTTGGCCCAATAAATAGCTTTTTTAAAATATTACCTCAACGGTGGTGCATGCCTTTAATCCCAGCACTCAGGAGGTAGAAGCAGGCAGATCCATGAGTTCCAGGCCAGCCTGGTCTACAGAGTGAGTTCAGGACAGCCAGGGATACACAGAGAAACCCTGTCTCGAAAAACAAAACAAAACAAAAAATTTAAAGGTTGACATTAAGCTCAAGAGATGGCACTGTTGTCCTTTTCCAGAGGACCTGTTTCAGTTCCCAACACCCATGTCTTTACAGGCTCAGCAGACTGTAACCCCAGCTCCAGGAGTCCAAAGCCATCTTCTGACCTCTGGGGTACCTGCATTCATGCACACACCCCCACACAGACTCATACATAATTAAAAATTAAGTCTCAATGGCTACTAGTGAAAACCAGAAATAAGTAACTCCTAAACTCCAGAGCATTCAAGAGTAAGATACAGGAGAGTAGGTATGGTGGAGCATGCCTGTAACCCAGCACTGGGGGCAAAAGCAGGAGACCTTGTCTCCAAAGAACAGAAACAAAATGGAATCTTTCCTACAAAGACATGTTACAAAACATGACTCAGAAAGATCTGGTAAATGAAGAGCTGGATGCCATTCTAGGCAGCCCAGTGCTTCCCTTTTAAATATGACACCCCAGAAAATAAATAAATATGACACCCCTTGCAAACACAAAGACAGGAGAGAGAGATACCTAGTCATGACGGCTTGGATTTTACTACACTTCAAACAACACATACAGTTTTATTCTACTTCTCTTTTGGGTTTCAGATCATAGGAAAATGGAAAAGTTTTCAAGCCATGCAGCCAAGGCAGCAAACTCTGGAAGCAACACAACAAAATAGCCACAGAAAACAAACAAAGAGCCGGCGGTGGTGGAGCACAACTTTAGTCCCAGGACTTGGGAGGCAGAGGCAGGCGGATTTCTGAGTTCAAGGCCAGCCTGGTCTACAGAGTGAGTTCCAGGACAGCCTGGGCTACACAGAGAAACCCTGTCTCGAAAAAAATAAACAAAAAAAAAAGAAAAGAAAAGAAAAGAAAAAGAAAACAAACAAAGAGATACAAAAGTCAAAGTACGTCAACCTTAGTGGTTTGTTAACACCACACCATCCCCAGGTAGACTTTATCCTAGGAAGCGAAAGATGACTCAACATTAGTGGATAGATTAGTATAGTCTATAACTCTACAGTTTATAACTCTACAGAGACTGGAGGGGTGAGTCAATGGTTAGGAGCCTACCCTGGTCTTACAGAGGGTCTGAGTTTGAGCAGGTCACAACCACCTGGAACTCTAGTCCCAGGGGATATGACACACTCCACTAACTTCCATGTGACAGATCCACATAAACAAACAAATAAGTAAATAAACTTAAGACACATAAGAGTATTTTACTTTATGAACATATTAAAGGAGAAAAATGCATCATCAAAAAAAAAATCATATTGATGGATGGAAATAATGCATCTCAGCCAGGTGTGGTGACACACCTTTACCCTGGCACTTAGAAAGTCACTCTAAATTCTTTGAGTTTGGGGCCAGCTTTGTCTCCATAGTGAGTTCCAGGTCAGCCAGGGCTATGTAGAGATACTGTCCTCCACCACCACCACCACCAAAAGTATTTAAATATAAATGGGTAGTCACTGGCTTTAAAAAAAAAATGTCAAGAAACTCCTTCATATAATAAAATGTGCACACCAGTGATCTACAGAGTAAACATCCCCATTTGAGTCAGCTACCAGCTACTGCCTCTCAGCTCCAAGTTGATTCTGCATGGCCTGGCCTTACTGGAAATGTTTCTTTGGCCACCTAGCAAAATACTAAGCTTTGTCAGCAGAGGGCGCTAGAGGAAGCAACAGGAAGTCTCCTGGAGGCTCCCTGTGCTCTGGTTCCCAGGTCACATTGCTAGTGCTGAGTGACACCCAGTGGCATTCATTGACCAACAAACACATTTAAATGACAACCGCAGCATTGTGTGCATTATGTATACATAATGTATGTATGTATATCAGATTAACTCCAGGAAGGTAAAGGACACAACAGCAAATCTACAGTGTTTTATTTCAGCATATTAGAAAGGAAGGAAGAAGATAAAGAATAAAAATAGTCCAACTTCTACAACTGAGTATTTATCTCATTGAAGGAAGGAAGAGGGAGGGAAGGAGAGAGGAAGGAAGAGAAAGGACAGAAGGCAAGAGGAGAGAAAGAAGAAGAGGAGGAGGAAGAAGAAGAAGGAGAAGGAAAAGAAAGGAGAAGAAGACAACGACAGGCAGGAAGATCAAGATAAGTTGAAGAACACCTTGATCTACACAGTAAGAACCATATCAAAAAAAAAAAAAAAAAGCACCTCTTGGCATCCAGGAAACCACACACACTTTCTCTAATGAGCCTGAATCTTAGTCATCAGAAAGATCTGCCTTTTCTTCCACCTCCCTACTTCCTTTCTCGGATCCTGGCAGCCAGCCCTGTGCCCTGTGCTAGTCTTCAGAGCTCTTTCTCTCTCCTTGGTAATCTGTCCCATATTAATAGCTCATGATTCTTTTGTTAAATTGGCTTAAATTGATGGGGTGATTTGTGTTATTTAAGTGGATCATAGTCACACACAACTGGCACTAGGAATGAAGCTGGCCTACCCTCTAACTCACAGATGTCTTAGTAAATGTCACTCACCACACTTGCATAGCAGCACGGTGTCATTAATGCAACAGGAGATCTGATTTGGAGTGTCAAAGCAGATGTCTCTGTAGACCATGACATGACAGCTGGAGAATCAGCAGCCCCCATGTAGGAAGAAGAAGGCACACATGGCCCTGCTGGTGAAAGCAAGCTGCTTTGGGTAGGAGCTTTAAGATTGGTTTAGAGATCAGCAGCTGGATTGCAGATGTGTGTCAGCAGAGGCTATGAACAGCAGCAGCAGCAGCAGCAGCAGCTGGAGTTACAACAGTCCCCAGTGATTCTGCACAGACCACAGCAAGTCTAAGGCCCTGTGCTTCAGTCAGGCATTGGATGGTGGGGCTAACCTCTGCAGTTTCGTCAGGGGCACGGCAAACCTGTGGTTTACTTTTCAGGTGGGGTTGGGAAGTTCCAGGTGCTCCTACATTTGTAGCTGTCCCGAGTATGTCCTCTCCACTGTATATATGCAGTACTTTGGGAAGTAGCCACAGTTCAGTTCCATAGAACATACAAGTCCACAGCAGCAGACTACAGTTAAGATTCCATTTGCCATCTGACTATCTCAATCCCCACTGTGACCAGGGGCTGCAGGTTTGCTCCGTGGGTCTCCATGAATCGCTGTCAACTCAGAGCTAATGCTTAGTCATCTCAAGAAGCCAGTGTCTGAGTCACTCCAGACTCCATATGTCTCCTGGCTAAAACTTAGAGGAAAATTTACAGTATATGTGTGCAGTAATGCTGCAAGATTCACCCTAAGAGGGGCCTGACCCCAACACCATAGAATAAAAGGGCCCTCGGTCTGTTACGTTGACTTTGTTCCAGAAAGTGGGTGAGAGACTCAGAGTTTCCACTGTGGTCTTCAAACCAGATTTCTGCCAGACCTGGACTATATTACTGTTTTGCCTGAAGCTAGCTGTCAAATCAGTTTTGTTTCTAAAGGTACCCTCCCTGTGAGCACAGAGAGTCTGGTTGCCATGTGTCCTTTACCTTTATGACCACCTTGTCTTCATTGCCAGTCACCACGGGGTTTTCAGGCCTGCACCATCCCCACGGAAGTCAGGGCCCACCTCAAGGATGACCCCCTGAGGTCACAGCTGGCACACGTAGGAAAGCAACCAGAGTACAGAGAAGCTTCTTGCCATGCTCCGCCAGCTCACTCTTTGCTGCCTGACTACCACCAGCATGGATATCCTTCAGGGAAGGGCTTGTTCTGGTGGCTCTGCCAGGTTGCCATAGTGTACTACCTAGCTGAAGTTGATACTTAACGACTTGAAGGAGCAGCTTTAACCTGGCCAAAAAAGGCCTGGCTCCCTCACAAACTGGCATGATCATGAGGGCTTCACAAGGATCCTGGAAAGACTCCCAGAGTCCAAAGGCTTTGCTCTTCCCAGGGGCTCTCCCGTCTCACTAAGGAAGCAGTTGCTGCCCTCGGACATCTTGAGAGGAGCAGAAAGGATGAGGACGCTAAGCTCCAGCAGGTCCTAAGGGACCACTGAGTTCAATGCCTGCTCACTCTAAGACCAAGCAGGTCCCCGGTCGGAAATGGGGGCCATCCACACCTCTCCTGTGGGGCATACAAGCTCTTTATACAGCTCTTCAGTGTCCTCAGACTGCTGTGTCTGCTGGTTGTCATCTGGTTAGGATGTGTTTGGTGGTCAGTGAATAAATTCACCCCACATAGCTGTCCCCAAGGCTTTATATTCTCACCCCCACATCACAAGAAGCAAGCCCTGGTACCTCCACCTCATCAAATGGAGGTAACTACTAGGTATAGTCAGGCAAGATCTTGGCCTCACCTCAGATGCACAGGAAATCCCCCATGTGCAGCATGCATGCCTGTGTCCCATACGCAGCCCTGCAGGCCTTGCATCCTAGTCTGTCTAGCTAACAGCCATGCGCTCAGTGCTTCAACAAGCTCCCCAGCTTTCTGCCAGTGTGCACTAAAAATTATTTCCCTGACTAGTTGTCTGAGCTTTATGTGCAGCTCCAGCATGCTGAGACTTTACCCTGCTTGTGGATGCAGGGTAACAGTGCAGTGTCTGAGATAGAGCAGCCCCTTTCCAAGCATTTTCCTAGATGAAGATATCATAGGATTTCTTGCAAAGAAAGTCTGCTCTCACACACAGGAGATCAGAGTATTTCCACTACTCAGAGGGCCTTAAAACGAGTGGGCCCAAACCTATCCACTTTACCTAAGACCAATCAGGTAAAAGCCAGATTCGCTGGGCAGTGGTGGCGCATGCCTTTAATCCCAGAACTTGGGAGGTAGAGGCAGGCGGATTTCTGAGTTCGAGGCCAGCCAGGTCTACAGAGTGAATTCCAGGACAGTCAGTGCTACACAGAGAAACCCTGTCTCAAAAAACCTAAAATAAATAAAAATAAAGTCCATAACCCTAGATGCTAGATGTGTCTCTGCAAAAAAAAAAAAAAAAAAAAAAAAAAAAAAAAAAAAGCCTAGATTCAGTTGTCATATTCTTCTCAGAAAATGGTCTAACTTGCATAAGAGAACTTGGAACCACTGTCTGTCTGTGTGTAATCCTGTCTAAACACCATTAAAGCCAAGAATTAAAAAAAAAAAAAAAGCTATACCTTACAGCTATGTGTGATGGCACATGCCTCCCATCCCAAGCACTCAGGAGACAGAGGCAGGTCTGGATTCCAGGCCAGCAAGGGCTGCACAGTGACGCCCTTTTCAAACAATACCCAAGCCAGGCATAGCTGCTCACATTTCTAGTCCTAGCACTCAAGAGATGGAGACAAAAGGATCAGGAGTTTGAGGCCAGCCTGGGCTGCATGAGATCAGGTCTTACCCCCCCAAAAAAAAAAAAAAAAAAAAAAAAGCCGGGCAGTGGTGGCGCACAACTTTGGTCCCAGCACTTGGGAAGCAGAGGCAGGCGATTTCTGAGTTCGAGGTCAGCCTGGTCTACAGAGTGAGTTCCAGGACAGCCAGGGCTACACAGAGAAACCCTGTCTCTAAAAACCAAAAAAAAAAAAAAAAAAAAAAAAAAGGGAAAGAGGGAAGGGAGGGGTGGGGAGGGGTGAGAGGTTAGAAGGAAAGGGAAGTAAGCAGGACCCTTTATCTTTAGTGCTTATCGCATTACACTATTTGACTAGAGTTAGCTCTAAGACATACAAATGATATAAGAAAAAAGTAACTCTTTCCAGCCAATAAATCTACTAGGAAACCCAAACAAACCATCTAAAAAAAACGAGCTAACATGGGATGTTCTGAGGAATCCAAGGCGACGTACAAAACTGAAGAGATTTTTCTGTATACCCTGTGCATATAGGAAGGTCTGAGCATGTGTAGGGACGTGGCAAAGCCTGGAAGCATCCTGAGTGCCACCTACATTTAGTCATGTTCCAACCATGGGATATTATGGAACATAGAACTGCTATTATGAAAACTTTAAAATACAAAAATTAAAAATGGGGCCAGCAAGATGGCTCACCAGACCAAAGCACTGTCTGAGGAGCCTGGCTACCTGCTGTCCATTCCCAGAAGCCACAGAAAGGTGGAGGGAGATAACCAACATCAAAAAGTCATGCTCTGACCCCACACTTAAGCTGTGGCACATGTGCACACACACACACACACACACACACACACACACACACACACATACACATGCACATACACAGAAGAACACACACCAACGCAGAGAAGAGAAACGCCTTGAAATTCCTGCCTGGACACATCACTAATGGCAGAAGGGCAATTCCCTTCTCCCACTTGCTCTGGTCCCGCTCACTCCAGCCCAAAGGTTTATTTATTTATTATATGTAAGTACACTGTAGCTGTCTTCAGACACCCCATAAGAGATCATTACAGATGGTTGTAAGCCACCATGTAGTTGTTGGGAATTGAACTCAGGACCTCCAGAAGAGCAGTCAGTGCTCTTAACCACTGAGCCATCTCTCCAGCCCCACCCCACTGTGTTTTTTTGAGGCAAGATCACTATCAGGAGCCAGCCTGTAAGCCTCAGACATCTGGCATCTCCAGCAGCAGCTGAAGCTGGGATCACACTTGTAATCCCAAGCCTGGCTTAGTTGTGAGTGTTTAGGTCCATCTCAGGTCCCATGCTTACACAGCAAACATTTTACCTGCTGAACCATCTCTTTAGCCCACTAGAAGATTTTTTTAAAATTGCAGCTAAGTTCAGTGGCATTCACCTTTAATCCCAGCACTTGAAAGGCATAGCTATTGAATCCTGGTCTACCTAGTGAACTAAGGGCCAGCCAGACAACATCATGAGACACCACTGTCCTTAAATACAAAAATATCGCTTTCTTTACAATTGTATAAGTGGATTTTTTTAAAGATCTCTTTATCTTATTCTATGTGTATGAGTGTTTGCCGGTATGTGTGTATGTGTACCATGTACACCCAGTGCCTTTGGAGGCAAGAAGAGGACCCTGAGTCCCCTGCGCCTGGAGTTACAACTATGAGCTGCCATGTGGGTGCTGGTAACTGAACCCAGATCCTCTGCAAGAGCAGCCAGTGCTCTTAACCTCTGTGCCGTCTCTCCAGTGCGGTCAGTGGGTTCTTACAATAGAGGAGTCAACGCCTGGGCGACTCACCTGCTGCTGTTTTTTAAGGAACATTTCAATCTCCGTGTGAACCCGGTTCTCCTCTTCAGTTTTCATCCTCAGTTTCTGTAACACACCAACCACCAAGCTGTCTACCCAGCAAGGCTGAGATCAGCAGTTCCCAGATGATGGGTGCAGCCCAGGAACGCCAAGGCTTCCTGACACAGCTATTGCAAGGCTCCACTCAACTCTTGTGCTCCACAAACACTACAGAGCCATGGGCTGGCACCCTGTTGTACACACATAAGGGCCCCAGAAAAAGTCATCACAGTCCTGTCATCTGGCCCAGAGAAAGAAATTACAGCATTCAAGAAGCGTGTGGTGAAGCGTGCGGTCAGAGCCAGGCATGCCAGCCCACACCTGGGACCCCACAACCCTGGAAGCTGAGGCAGGTGAGTCAGCTTAAGGCCAGCCCTGCACGACAAGGTGAGTTAGAGGCCCACCAGAAGAAGAAAGAAGTGGGGCGGGTCGAGAAGCAGGGTTGGGTGAGCTTCACACCCGGGGAGGTGAGCTTCACTTGTGTCACACAGGGAAGCAGGAGGCATAGCCATTAAAGTCTCTACTCACAAATATTTAAGACCCCTGTTAGTTGTTTATGTTTGACCTCCAAGGCTGTACTGGTCATGAAGGAAAACCTTAATCTTCCTCTTCCTCCTCTGTTTTTTTTTTTTTTTTTTTGGCTGGCACATTATCTGGATGCCACCTCACTGAGGCGGGAGAGAGTTAAAAGTGCATACTGCTCTTGTTAAAGGATATAACTTTGGTTCCCAGCACCCAGCTCTGTGGGACACAATGCCTCTGGCCTTCTCGGGCACATAGCTACACATAATTTAAAACTATGGAGCTGGAGTTACAGAGGTTGTGAACCTCCCAACATGGGTGCTGGGAACCAAACTCAGGTCCTCTGGAAGAAATGCATACTCTTAACCCATCAATCACTCCAGCCCAAGATAAATCACTTTTTAAAAAAGTGACAGCCCACATGACATCATCAAATCATCTATGTGAGTTTTGTTTTGTTTTGCTGTTTGTTGATACTGAAAGTTGGACTCAGAATCTGGCATGTGCTCTGACACTAGCTCTATCCCCAGACAGCCTAATGTAGCACAGGTTACCTCAATCTCCTCCAGCAAGAGTTCTTCTGCCCGGTTACATTTCTTCTGGGTCTGGGCAATCTGCAGCTCAGCATTTCTTTTCATATAAAGATTCTCCAAGTTGGTTTTTGCCTTCATCTCTTGTAACTGGTCCCTGAGGTGAGCAATGTAATCATTCCCGTTCTGCAGAGATAAGACCAGGTTTCTGAACTAAAAAGTCATTGAACTTATAAATCGACCAGCAACTAGAGGTGGCCTTCTCCTAGCACACTAAGGGAAATGTATTCGGTCCTCACAATAGCACAAATACAAATGACTCTTAATGCCAGGAGGCTGAGCAGACGGCTTATCACAGATTCCAGGCCAACCAGGACCGAAGATGGAGAACTTATCTTATTAAAAACAGTGCTGGGGCTGGGCGGTGGTGGCGCACGCCTTTAGTCCCAGCACTTGGGAGGCAGAGGCAGGTGGATTTCTGAGTTCGAAGCCAGCCTGGTCTACAGAGTGAGTTCCAGGACAGCCCGGCTACACAGAGAAACCCTGTCTTGAAAAACAAAAAACAAAACAGAACAAAAAAAAACAAAAAACAAAAAAACACAAACAAACAAACAAACAAAAACTAGTGCTGGGCATGGGGGAGGGGCACACCTTTAATCCCAGTACTCAGGAGACACAGGCAGGTGGGATAGTGTGCATTTTAGACCAGCCTGTTTACATGGCAAGTTCTAGACTAGCCAGAGATACACACTGAGACCCTGTTTCAAAGAAGGAGAGAAAATGAAGCTGGGTGAGGTGCTACATACCTGTAATCCTAGCCCTTGGGACAGGAAGGCAGGAGGACCACAAGTCCAAGGTCACCCTTAGCTACATCCTTAGTAGCTCAAAGACAGCCTGAGCTACAGGAGACCCAGTGCAGAGGGCTGACCAGATACCAAGCCTTAGGATCTGAGTTTGGCCCCTAGAACTCACATGGTAGAGTAAGAGAGCTGGCTCTCTCAAGTTCTCCTTTGACTCCATACATGTTCCCCCATGTTCATATATATATTAAGTAAATGTTGAAGGAAGGAAGGAAGGAAGGAAGGAAGGAAGGAAGGAAGGAAGGAAGGAAGGAAGGAAGGAAGGAAGAATCCAGACTGAGTGAGTCTCTCCAGAACCTTCCTTGGTACTCAGAATTTGCCACACAGATTCGCCATTGTGGTCTCCTTTTGGTAAAGAGGGCGACAGTCAAAGGCGATTTCCCACAGACTCACCAAGTGTATGGAACTGGCCAAGTTAGGGCTCAGGTTCCAGTTTTCAAAACCCAGAGTATTAGTACCTAGTGAGTGACCATACTCACACCCCCAGCCTCCACCTCTGTTCCAACTGAGGGCTGGACACTCCTCCTCCCCATGATAGCAAAACCTGCACACACTCCAGTCCTTCCCATAAAGTCTACACAGTACAGATCCAAGTTCTGTTGAACTGGCTCTGGCTGGTTGGTTGGGTCTGTGAACACAGAATCTGTAGCCATGTAGGAATGGATATATACTGAGTGTCTCCTAGTTTTCTTTCTATTGCTGTGATAAAACATACTGACCAAAAGCTACTATGGAGAAGAGACAGTTTATCTGGCTTAAGGTCGAAGTCTATCACTGTGAGTTGTCTTGGCAGGAACTCAAGGCAGGAAGCTGGCAGCAGGAACTGAAGCAGAAGCCATGGAGGAATGCTGCTTACTGGCTTGCTCAGCCTGCTTTCTTATACAACAGGACCACCCAGGGGTGACATCTCCCACAGTGGGCTGGGTCCCCTTACATCAATATTAATCCAGAAAATGCCCCACAGACACACACACAGGCCAAGCTGATGGAAACAACTCAATTGAAGTTCTCCCAGGTGACTCTAGCATATGTCAAGTTGACAAAACCTCACCACAACAGAGAGTCACAGAAATGTGCTAGAACAGACCTCTGATGATTACTAATGCTTCTCAATTTTAAACTCTCAAAACTCACTGATTAAAAAGAGGATTCTTCAATAGCAGGAGACAGAGAACAGGTTGTGAGAGAGAAGGCAGGAGGCTCTGGGGAAACAGTAAGGGTGACTTCTGTTAGCACAGGGTCTAAGAAGGTCCATCTGAGGAGACTTAGTTATCCTGACACTCGAAAGACAAGTAAGCCAATTCATGAAAAATGAAGGCAAGAAATCTTTCAATATAAAGAAAAGGACAAAGTTCATGCTAAAGTCCCTGGTCAACAAAGACCAGGATACATTTCAGAAACTGAAAGAAAATCTGCAAGTCGACTTGATCTACCCAAAGCCCCCACTCCCTTCAGACGTGGTCTGCACATATTATTGGATCCAGAGAAGATACAAGAAATCAGCCCTTTCCAGAGGCCCTGGTGGCTGCTGTAAGAAGGGAGCCAAAGCAATGTTAGCAGTAGTTCTCACAACCGGCCCTGGCCGGGGAGCATGGGCTTCAAGATCTGGAATTGGAAGCGAGGAAAGGTCGTAACTTGTCTGGCACAGTGTCAGGTGTCCACTTTGGTTGCATGACAAGAGGAAACGGAAAGCAGTCGCCTGAAGGAATGGAAGTCATACTTACAGCAAACAGTCCTGACGTGGGGTGTGAGTGCGCACTCCCCTGATGCCCTGATTCTAGCACGTAGGAAGTGGAAGCAGGATAGAAGGTCAAGGTCATCCTTGGCTACTTAGCCAGTTCAAGCCAGCCTGAGCTACAGGAGACCAAACATATTTATGCCTCTGCAGTTCATATCTGAGTAACACTTCTATCTAGCCATACCAGCACTGTGGGCTGGGGTGGGGTTTGAGGCACGTACAACAAATGAAACTGATTCCAACTTCTGCAGTCGTTAGAAAATCAAGAATTTAAGATTATGATAGAATTTTTCAGGAAAGAAAACTTGTGTGAAGTCTGTACAGGTAGGAAGGTAACAGCAGACCAGGACACCCAAGGGGCTGCCCCAGTTTTACTTAGACACACTGTACCTTTTTCTTTCTCTTCTCTCTTCGCCACTCCATCCTCTCCCTTCAGGATCTCTCCATGTAGCCCTGGCTGGCCTAAAACTCAGAGATCCTCCTGCCTCTGCCTGCTAAATGCCAGGATTAAAGATGGGTGCCAGCACCCAGACATCATCCTCTCTCCCATAAAGGCACCCCAGCAGACGCAATGGCCTGTGTAACTGATTCTGTGAAAGAGACTTCCACGGAGCGGGTTTAACTCCTCTTACCTGTACTTGCATTTGACGCTCCCTTTTGACATCAATTAACTGTTTTTGAAGAGATTTTATCTGTTTTCTTCCTTTCTCCTCCCTGAAAGAAGTGAGAACAGTAAGAACAGGGCTGCTCCCTAGCATCTCCACCTTCCCACCCTGCACATACACAGCAGATGTGCAGCTCGGTCTTCATGAGGGTCCTTAAAGCTGCTGCCTGTCTGTGGAGTCTGTTCCCTGGCCTGGCTGCCTTGTCTGGCCTCAGTGGGAGAGGATGTGCTAGCCCTGCAGAGACTGTGTGTGTGTGTGTGCGCACAGCGTGTGTGTTAGGTGGGGGGATGAAGGGAGGGGATATGGGGTTCCATTTTCTCAGAGGAAAAGACAAGAGGGGTGTGGGGGAGGAACTGGGGGGCACAGCCGGATGGAAAGTGAATAAATAATGGGAAAAAATGAACAGGATGTCTCAAGTGTTAGGTTCAACTGAACATTTAAAAAGCAGGTTCTAGGCAGGAGAGATGTCTCAAGAGTCAAGATCAGAGAACTTGAGTTTGACTCCCAGCATCCATGCTGGGCAGCTCACAGCTGCCAATAACTCTAGCTACCAAGAATCTAACACCCTCTTCAGAACTTTGCAGGTACCTATATACAACACACTATATGCATATAGTCATAATTTAAAAATAATGAAAAAGAAGTCTTTAAAAACCAAATAGGTTCTTGGGTGCATGCACTGGCTCAGTGGATAAAGGTGCTTGCTGCCAAGGCTGACAACCTAATTCCGAACCCCAGAACTACATGGTGGAAGGTGAGAACCGATTCCCATCGGTTGTTCTCTGACCTCTGAATGTGCACATTAGCACACACCAATGCACACGACCACAGAATCACTCAATCAATAAACAAACAAAATGGAACAAGAAAAAAAATCGGGTTCTTAAGCCAGGACTGGTATTGCCTCCCCTATAATCTTAGTACTTGATATGTAGAGGCAGGAAGACAAGGAACTTGAGAAGAGCCTAGGTTACTAAGCAACTTCAAGGCCAGCCTGGACCACATGAGACACTGCTTTAAAAACAACAACAGTAATTAAAAGTCTGATAAGTGGGCAGGGTGGGGACAAGCAGAATGGCCCAGCAGGTAGGTGAAGGTGCTGGCCACCATGCCTGACTACCTGCATTAGATCCCTCAGACCCACATGGTTAAGGAAAGAACCAACTACTGTCCTCTGACTTCCACATGTGACTCATGTGTGCACACACAAACACCAGCACACAAAATAAATTTCTGTGAAAAAAATTAAAACAGGGCAGGATACCCTTTTGAGATCCTTCTGCCATTATAATCACAGGGCTGCCTTTCTGCGTACGGTTAATGGCTTTTGCTAGGTTCCCCCCAGCACCCCACTCCTGGAAAAGTGGACCAGGCATCTGGAGTTGGAATAGCAATACAAAAGGAAGTGGAGAACAGGGCCACACTAAAAATAAGGAAACAAGCCAGGTGGTGGTGGCATACAGGAGGCAGAGGCAGAGAGGGAAACAGGCTGAGGGGTGGAGGGAAGTATCTCAGAAAACAGACAGAAGGAGGGATAAATCACAAGTCAAAATAAAGCCTGAGAGAGTTAGGCTGCAACTGACTTGGTGGAACCTGGTTATCTGGAAGCAGTGCAGCCAGGGGCATAGCTACAGTTAATGCACTCATTGACAGAAGAGAAGACACTAGCAGGGCCTGGTAACACAGGCCAAAAATCAACTTCAGTTTCTCAGGAGACTGAAACAAGAAGATTGCAAATCCAAGGACTCCCTAGGCTAGAGAGCAAGTTCAAGGTTAGCCCAGGTGACTCAAGGCTATAGAGTGAGTTCAAGGTTAGCCCAGGTGACTTAAGGCTACAGAGTGAGTTCAAGGTTAGCCCAGGTGACTTGGAGGGACCTGGTCTCAAAAAGAACAAAGAAGGAATAGAGGATGGCTCAGAAGTAGAGTGTTTACCTAGGGTGCAGGGTTCTAGGTTCAGTTCATAGACTCTCTCTCTCTCTCAACACACACACACACACACAGAGCATATCAGATATATGAAATAAGGATGCTATAAAATGTACTAGGGACAAGAAAGATGCATAATGCTAGCATAAATGCCCCACTACTGCTTGGACAGGGATTCATTTTAGCCCAGGCTGACCTGGAACTTACTCTGTAGCCTAGGCTGGACTTAACTCCTGGCAACCCTCATAGCTCAGCCTCCCAGTTCTAGCAGCACAAACATTTTCTAAGTGACATGGGCTACAAGATAAAGCTAAGGAAGTCAGATTAGAATAAAAACAAGACAGAAAGTGACATGATAAATACACTTTTCTTATTTTTTGTCTGTTTAATCTGTTTTGTTTTAAGACAGGGTTTCTCTGTATAGCTCTGGCTATCCTGGCACTTGCTCAGAGATCTTCCTGCCTCTGCCTCCCAAGCACCGGGATTAAAGGTGTACGCCACCACCTCTCAGCTACACTTTTCTTTTTAAATTTCCCAGTCTTATTACAGCAGCTCAGAGGTACTAAGACACGACACATAAGCTCTCAATTTTCTTCTCAATATTTTAGTAAACTTAAAATTGCTCTTTAAAAATCTAACAATTTAAAAGAAGTGAGGCCCAATCAGAATTCACTTATAATTGTCAAAAAATAAAACTTCAGCAAATTTAGCTTCAATATCAGATTATCTTCTACTCCACATCATCAAGGGCATCACTTCATCTATGAGGCACCCTGATGTGTTGACCGTCTATGAAACAGAGATAGATTCACAAGCTGGGATCTGTGAAATAGAGAAAGCCAGATGAGGTCAGCAGAGGAAGTAGTTTTGCAAAATCAGCCAAACAAGCAGAAACTGGATAAAAGGCAGACTGACCATCTCAATGACTTTCCTTAAGGGCCCTTAGACAGAACACCTTTCATTATGACAGCTCGCTCACTGGACTCTCTGCTAGCTGTTGTGAATTTCTGGCTTTTAGAATGGCCTTTTATTTTTTTTATTTTTTTTTTTTTTTTTTATTTTTTTTTTTTTTTTTTTTTTTTTTTTAGGTATTCGAGACAGGTTCTCTGTGTAGCCCTGGCTGTCCTGGAACTCACTTGTAGACCAGCTGGCTCGAACTCAGAAATCCGCTGCCTCTGCTCCCAGTGCTGGGATTAAAGGCGTGCGCCACCAATCCCCGGCTAAAAATTGGCCTTTTAAAAAGTTTAGCTTAACTATGTGGCACACAGCCATTGTGGTCTGGCCTTTTGAAGACTAGTATAGGAATTCAGGTCAGGTCAACACAATGACTTCTCATAAATGCTATTTAATGCCGGGCTGTGGTGGCGCACGCCTTTAATCCCAGCACTTGGGAGGCAGAGGCAGGCAGATTTCTGAGTTCGAGGCCAGCCTGGTCTACAGAGTGAGTTCCAGGACAGCCCGGGCTACACAGAGAAACCCTGTCTGGAAAAAAAACAAAACAAACAAACAAAAAAAAAAAGTGCTATTTAACAGTATCTACAGCAGTGCAGTTATCTGCCTGGCCTGCCAGTGAGGGGTGGATCTAGATTTCTAACAGGAGCTGTTGTTACCAGGCAGCTAGCACATGCCAGGAGCATTTCACATGCAACAATGACCTAATATATGTTTGCTTTGTTTTTTTACTTGATTTTATACGTAGTATGTATGCCTGAGTGTATGTGTGCACACCATGTGCAGGCAGGAGCAGACGGAGGTCAGGAGTCAGAGCCTCTGAAACTGGAGTTAGACACAGTTGTAAGCCACCATGTGGGTGCTTGGAACCAAGCCTGGGTACCCTGGAAAAGCAGCCAGTGCTCCTAACTGCCGAGCCATCTCTCCGGTCCCTTGTTTTTATATCTGGGACCAGGTCTCACTATGTAGCCCGGACTGGACTCCAACTAAAACCCCTCCTGCCTCAACACCCTGATGAATATTGTTTTCTGTCACATATGCTAAAGAAGTGTTCTACTGCTGAACCACATCCCTACCCTATCTTGAATATCTTTGGAACGTGCTAAACATTCCTGGGAAGGAAAATGTCCTGTGTTATGCACTCAGCTTTTTGCTTGTTATTGTGTGTTTGTTTGCAGCGCTGTGGATCAAACTTAGAGCCTAGTGTGTTTACACAGTGCTCCCTGCTAGCTACACCGCAGCCGAGGACACTGACTAAGGATTTCGGTCTGGTCCATCTTGAAAAACAACCAGCAGAGGAACAGTCTCTTCCCTGTCGTTATAGTACAGGGACCCAGGGCTCCGGGTAGCAGGCCATCCCTCTCCCACTGACTGCCCCCCAGCACCGTCTCCCCGCAGCACTGACTCCCCGTTAATTTTTACGTCTCATGACTTACCCATGCTGGCCTGTAACTTGCAATCTGTCTGCTTCAGCTTCCAGAGTATCTGAGTATCTGATCCTGTACCGCATACCTAGCTATGGTGTTCTTAATATAGTGTGGATTCAAGTAACCAAGGATATCTGAATGATTGCCCCATCCAAGCCAGGAATACACAGGAGCTCAGAACCCAAGAGTCTGCCTTCCAGTGATAACTGAATGAATGTACATGTTTGATGCTTGGGAAATCTAGGACTTCTGGTAAGTTTTATACTGCCATAAAATAAAAAGCAGAGTCTAGAGAGATAGCTCAGTGGGTAAAGTGTTGGCTAGCAAGTGTGTCTTGAGTTTGGAGACACGGAACCCACATAAAGCCAGTGCAGTAGCATCCCCCTGTAACTCACCGTACAATGAGATGAAAGTCAGATACAAGGGAATCCTCAGAGGCAGTCACAGAAACAAAACAACAGACCCTGTCTCCATTCAATCAAGATAGAAGGCAAGAGTCAACACCTGACATTGTCCTCAGTCCTCCACATGTGAATACTGTGGCACACACATGCCTACACTCAACACTCAAATGCACACATATAAAGTGCAAAGCTGGGGAGCTTGCTTGGTGGCTAAAGTATTTGCCACATAAGTGTGAGGACCAGAGTTCAGATTGACAGAACTTACTAAGTACCACACCTGCACTCTGAAGGCAGAGATAGTCTATCCCCAGAGCAAGCTGGGTAGCCATACTAGCTGTTAGGTGAGCTCTGGGTTTAAGTTAGAGATTCTATCTCAAAGAATAAGTTGGAAACACTCAAGAAAGACTCCCAGTGCAACTCAGGCCTACATACACACATACATGTGTCCCCTCACACAGAAGCATGCATACACTTGCGTACCATACATACACATACATGTGAGGAAAGAAATATTGCAAAGAAGACAAAGATGTTTAGCACATGCCTGTATTATCAGCTACTCTGAGGCAGGAGAAACTCCCAGGGGTCTAAGAACTGCCTACACAGCACTTAGAGCATCTAAAAAGAGAATCACAAAGCACATGAGTCTAGCATCACCCTGACCTTGTGATGACATCATGGAAATTCATTTTGCTGTCTCTTTCTTTGCCAAGGCTTCCAGGAGACTGGTGAAGAGCCAGAATCTTGCATCTCCATCATGGCATTTGCAATCACATCACTGAAATATTGCCTCCAAGGGGAACAAAAAAAAAAAAGAAAAAAATAGGATTGTAAGACATATGCCCTACCTCCTTAAAGAGTTGCAGAAGTCCAGCTAGATAATGGTGGTGCACACTGTTAATCCTAGCAGTGGTCAGTCAGAGGCAGTTAGATCTCTGTGAGTTCTAGGCCAGCTTGGCCTATATAGTGAGTGCCAGAATAGTCAGGGCTACACAGAGAAACCCTGTCTCAAAACAAACAAGAGTTGCAGAAGTCACACTAGTTAAAAACTAGAAGGGGCTGGGCATGTTGGCCCACACCTATAATCCCAGCAGCTGGGGAGTCTGCAGGACTACCACAGTTTAAGGCCACCCTGGACTACATAGCAGCTTCAGTGCCAGCCTAGGCTATACAGACCTTGTCTCAAAAAATAATCAGGGGCTCAAATGATAGAGTGCTTACTGTACAAATGACAAGACTAGAGTTCAGATCCCAGAACCTATACAATGCAGGGTGCGTGTGGTGACCTGCTTGTAATCCTAGTTCTTGGAAGGAAGGCTGTGCAGGGATCCCTCTGGAGAAAGCTGGCTAGTTAACCAACCACAAGTTCTGGTTTGACTGAAAGACTGTCTCAATGAATAAAGTAGAAGAGTGAGTGAAGACAGCCTTTGAAGACTCAGGAGCCAGACACTGTGGTGAAAGCCTGCTAGCCCAGAGAGGCAGAGAAAGCACCGAGCTGACCTTCCTGCTCCACTGACATCGCAGAAAGAAAGAGCTCCTTCTCCTTCTCCTTCTCTTTCTCCATACTGTCTTAAATATCCTTCAACTCAAAGGTCCTCCTTTCTCTTTCCTGGGTTTTCTTATGTTCACTCCCTGTCAACTGTTTGCTTGTTCCACCTCTTGACCCATCATTGACTTTATTTAGCTCTTGTTTACAGAAAGCTCTTGGGTTATTTTCTAGTTCACAATCTTGGGGTTCACAATTGTTGTGGCCCAGGAATCATCCCAGTTCAGTCAAACAGGACAGTTTATTGAACACACACCTCTAGGGACTGATAGATCAGGGGCATAGGTCAGAATTGGGAGCTGAGGCTGCAACCCCAACTGTTTCCCAAGGGCATCTTATAAAGGCAAACCCCACGAAAGCTCCTAGAAACCATCAAAGCTCATTCATAAGTGCAGGAAGAGCTTCTGGGAGGTTGCTGTGGTTGGTTCTGGTCCAAGCATATTGTAGCTAACTATACAAAGCACTTATAACTGACCTTCACTGTTATTGGCTTTAAAGGAGGGCGAGGGTCTGAGGAATTTCCAAGAACACCAAATCATAGAACTTAATAGGATATGCAGTTAATGGTTAACTTAGCCATTAGAAAAGTCCTCTATAACAATGTAAGATGGTTGGCTACAGGCATAAAACAAAATGGCTACAGTAATGTCAGAAAGGCAATGGCTACCTAGGTTTTAACACAATGAGATCAATATCCTGCAACAGAGCCTCAACATCAATCTCAGGCCTCTCTACATGCACACATACACATGTGTGTATCTACCATACCCACATCATGTCTGCATATGCAAAAATAGGCATACATATGTGCACATCACACATCAAAAAATAAGAAAAAAGAAAGTTTCCATGTATCTGTCAAACTGCCTTCCGACTCTTTCTGTGCCCACAGATCAGTGCTAATGTAGCTTCTTGTTGAGGGACAGCTGTTAATTGCAGAGGCTCCTACGTGGTCAAAGTGCAGAGGATGCATGGCTACTGAGTGCTCAGACCAATAGGGATATCTACACCACTCCTTGCCAAGGCTCAGGACACATCTCAGAAGAGGAGGACAGAAAGAATGTGAGGGCAGAGAAAGGAGTTCAGTGCTGTGGAATGCTGTCCTCCAACCAGGACATGACCTTTGCACTCTGAGACTCTCAGCAGCTGGGATTAGTAGAATCAGACTGGGCCCACAAACATAAGGTCATAGAGTGGAGAGGACTCATAGACACATCCAGCCCATGCCCTCCCACCTCCATCCCCTCAGGTGTTTGCTTGAGGAGAGGGAGAGTTTTCTTCAGGGGTACGGCCGTGTGTGAGGTACCCATGTTCCTGTAAACAAGCCCTCATCCACACTCATGTAATCACCCCTAATTAGAAACAAAAAAAACATGAGAGTAGAATTGGGAGCTGGCTATGTAAAGTCTAAAGATATGTTTTAAGTTCAAATTACTGTGCTTAGGAGATCTATAAAACAAAAATGCCTCTGACCTGTAAGCCCCACTTGCCCAAGGGTGGATAACTTCCTGAAGCGTTGGGGACCATTGTTCATGTAAGATACAAGCCACACACTGTAATTTCACGTCTGTAAACAAGGTTGGTTGCCCAAACTGTGAAGGATGTACTTGATCACATGTAGGGGGAAGTATGTAGGCAGGAAGCACACCAGGATGTATGCTTGTCCCTGATTGGACAAAAGCAGGAAGTGCACAGCCTTGTGGGCATTGCCTTTAGAAGCACCTGACTGACATACTTTTTGGTGTCATTCTTGGAGTCCTGGCTATGAACCTGGCCAGTGTCCATCATCCTGGCCAATATTTAATAAAGCTTGCTCTAAATTTGGTTTAAAAATTGTGGTCATGGTCTTACTCTTGCCCAGTGGGTACACAGCTAGGAAAGGAGGCGTGGGAGGGAGTCGGGCTGTGGTAACAAATGTGATGCATGTGATCAAAATACATTCTACACACATCTCTTAAAACGTCATAATGAGACCTTTTATGTAAAATTAGTATATGCTAATAAAATCATTTTTAAAAGCCCTCAAAAACAAGCATGCTGAGTTATGGTTACATACCTATAATCCTAGCACTTGTAAGGTACAGGCAAGAGGATATGTAGTTCAACGTCCCTCAGCTACATGTTAAGCTTGAGGACAGCCTGGGCTACATGAGACTTTATTTTAGAAAAAAAAGAAAGAAGAAAGAAAATACACAACCATTTGTCAGTTCCACACAAAATTATCATTTCATTATATAATTCTGCATTTAAGAAGTACACCATAATTGCAATTGTTTTTAATTATTAGTTTTTTCCTTTCCTTTCTTTTTTCCTTTTTTTTTTTTTTACTAAGAAAACCAGGAGCTAGCTGGGCATAGTGACACATACCTTTAATTCCAGCACTTAGGAGGCAGAGGCAGAAGGATCTCTGTGAGTTCCTGGACTAGAGGGTAAGTTCCAGGACAGCCAGGAGAAACCTGTCTTGAGATAGAGAAACCCTGTCTTGAAAAAGGAAAAGGAAAGAGAGAGAGTGGGGAGTGGAGGGAGGGAGGGACAGAGGGAGAGAGGGAGGGAGGGAAGAAGGAGGGAGGGAGGGAGGGAGGGAGGGAGGGAGGGAGGGAGGGAGGGAGGGAGGGAGAGAGGGAGAGCAAAGTTTCCAGGACCACAGAAAAGAAAAAGGATGAGGTGGTGCAAACCTGTAAGCCCAGCACTCAGGAGGCAGAGCTGGGACCCAGGAGTTCGAGGCCATTCTGGTCTACACAGTGAGTTCCAGATCACCTGAGACTAGAGACTCTGAGAAAGAATGGGAAGGAAAGAAAGGAGGGAGGGAGGAAGGGAGGGAGGAAGGGAGGGAGGAAGGGAGGAAGGGAGGGAAAGGAGGGAGGAGAAAGAGAAAGAGGGAAGGGAAGAGGAGGGGAGGGAGGAAAGGAGGAGGGGAAGAGTAAGAGGAGATGCAGAAACAAAGGCTCATTACTGTGTCCAACATAATGCAGCCACCATGTTTTAAACTGTACCACTCTACCTCTAAGGGACCGTCGGGTGACCCTATTACTGTAGTCAGTCAGCACATTACTAAACCACAGAGCTGGCAGCCCCTTCACACCTTCCTTACCTCACACATCATTTACTGTCCAGATCTGCTCTCCCTTACCTGTCATTCTGAATTTTCTTCAGCGTCTCCAGAGTCATCGTGGTCTGCTTTGTAGATTTTTTAAAGGTAAATTCCTGCCCTCTTGGTTTGTTTTCTGTCACCAGGTTAATTAAAGATTTTTCTTTAGTTAACATAGAAGAAGATATTTTCGGTGTGCTGGGAATCACAGATACTCCTTCATGGCTGGCTTTCTAAAAAATAAAGGTCAAAGATACTGTTTCAGGGACTGAAGAGATGGCTCTGTGCTTAAGAGCACCTGTTCTTGACGAGAACTTCAGTTTGATCCCCAGCACCCATGTGCTGGCTCACAAGCATCTGTAACTCCCGTTCCAGAGGCTCCAACACCCTCTTTGGACCTCTGTGGGCACCATGTATGCACATGATGCACAGACATACATGCAGGCAATACATTCATACACATAAAAAAAATCTTAAAAATAAAAGCCAAGAGCCGGAGATGGCTCAACAGTTAAGAGCACTGACTGCTCTTCCAGAGGTCATAGTTCAGTTCCCAGCAACCACATGGTGGCTCACAACCATCTACAATGGCATATGATGCCCTCTTCTGGTGTATCTGAAGACATATATACTCACATAAAATAAATAAATCTTAAATATATATATATATATATATATATATATATATATTATATATATATATATATATAAAAGCTAAGACGACCAGAACACATCCTGGGAGGAGCACATTTCAAAGACTCACACACACATTCCAGGGGAAGGGCCCAAGACGGGAGGTAATCAGGAAGCTGGGCCCTTAATGTAATAAACCTGGGCAAACAGAATCCACTTAGCTAACACTCATTGTTATAAAGATAATGTGCAAATCTGAGTCACCTAGAGACCAGACCTGGAATGGAATGGCTGTTGAGGTCAGCCTTTGTGGTTACCCTCATGAACTCTGTATAAAAACTGCTCTCAGCTTTGGCTCGGGGTTCCTCTTGCCTACGTGCGGGGAGGCGGGGGGGAGGACACCCGTGCACTGGTTATCATTAAACCTCATGTTTTTGCAGCGAATCCCCTGTCCATGAGAGTTTCTGTGGGGAGCGTGTCCCCCGGTTTTGGATCTTTGGGTCCAACAGAGCCCCTTAAGTAAGGCTGCTGCAATGTTGGTGTACAGTCTGTGTGAATGCTCTCTACATTTAAATAGGCTCTAGATTGCATATGATGCTGAACACAATGTGCAGGTGACAATGGGGAAAACGCTAACACAGTAAAGACCAAACTCTTCCAAATATGTTTTTCCCAGAGGATGGTTGATCCAGAAATCCAGAATCTGTGTACACTGAAGGCTGTCTGTGCTGTATTTACACAGACTTAGCTTGGAGCCTTTTGGACTAATGCCAATATACTGCAGAAGCATACTGACGTACCCTAAGCTATAATGTCACTTTTTCCATTTTGGCTACAGATGTCAAAGAACTGTGATATACCCTTTATTTGCTATAAAGGTGCTGCTTCCAAGCTAAATTAAATGACCCAGGTAGTACAACAATGGAGAGGTCCAAAGGAAAGAGAACAAGACAGATAGAGGTGAGTGTGCTCACCTGGCTGAGGCTCTGCCTTCTTTCATACTGAACCGGAATGATGTAGCCTAGAATAGAGAGCTGGTCAATAATGTCCTCCATAACTGCAGATACCCTCAGCACATCTAGAAGGGACAGTGTCTCTATGACTTCTGAGGTCGTCTCTTCCTCCTCATCATAATCCAGATCTTCTTCTACAGCTTCAGGTGGCTCTCCTGTCACCACCACAGTAACCTCAGGTTGTAAAATCTCTGAAGGAGACCCCATGAGTTCCAGCTCTTCCCTAAAGCCCAGAGGAAAAAAAGATTAAGTCATTGGCTAATGTGGAAATATTACTTACCCTCCCTCAAAAACACAGGAAGCATGTTGCCAAGGACCAGCCTTGGCTTGGAGAAGGGTTCTGAGAGAAGGGGTGTTTGAGAGCAGGGAAACAAACTCAAAGTCAAATCGTGGGTCCCAGCTGACCACCCATGTTCTGCTGGAGACAGCTTTCCAGACAGCACTCCTGGAGAGCTCCAGACAGCGCTTCGTTCTGCTCAATACAGCTTTCCAAGCAGTTCTTTCTTGCTGTTCTTAAAAATTCTCCAGATAGCTCATCTCTTGCAGATCAATAAATAGCCCAGTTTTTTATTTACATAATAATTCAGTCATTACCCCAGGTTCCCTTTTGATTAATTATCCCAAGAGTCAGTATCCCATGACCCCAGCCCCTTGATTCTTAGGAGACAGCAGGCACTTTTTTTTTAACATTGCAAAAGAATTCAGAGATCTGTCTGCCACTGTTAAGTATAGACAATAGGGCTTGACAGATAACTCAGCAGTTAAGAGCACTGCTCTTGGCCGGTTAGTGGTAACGCACGCCTTTGATCCCAGCACTTGGGAGGCAGAGACAGGTGGATTTCTTAGTTCGCAGCTAGCCTGGTCTACAGAGTGAGTTCCAGGACAGCCAGGGCTATGCAGAGAAGCCCTGTCTCGAAAAACAAAAAAAATTAAAAAAATTAAAAAAAAAAAAAAAAAAGAGTACTGCTCTTCCAGAGGTCCTGAGTTCAATTCCCAGCAACCACCTGGTTGCTCACAATCATCTGTAATGGGGATCCAATGAGTTCTTCCAGTGTGTCTGAAGACAGCGACAGTGTACTCACATACATAAAATAAATAAATAAATCTTAAAAAAAAATGTATAGACATAAACTAGCTAGGTGGGGTCTCACCCTGAAATTACCATTTCTATCTTGTCTGGGCCTAGATCTGAACTCTCTCTGTCCCAGGCTGACTTTGAACTCAGGAATCTGTCTACCTTTACAAGGAAAAAGAAAAAAAAGATTTTAGCTAGGTGGGACCTCCTTCAATCACCCCTCCCTAAATCACTTTCATATTTTTCTAACAAGTTGATTCACATCGAAGCTGCCTCTGTTCCTTTAGATCTGTAAAGCTCCTTATACAATGTATATTGCATCCTTATACTTTATTTACATAGTTGAGGAATTATATATTTTTGAACTCAAGTTTTTTTTTTTTTTTTTTTTTTTTTTTTTTTGGTTTTTCGAGACAGGGTTTCTCTGTGAAGCCCTGGCTGTCCTGGAACTCACTCTGTAGACCAGGCTGGCCTTGAACTCAGAAATCCGTCTGCCTCTGCCTCCCAAGTGCTGGGATTAAAGGCGTGTGCCACCACTGCCTGACTTGAACTCAAGTTTTTAAAGTTCTTTTCCACCACCTTAAGGGCTGTCCTGAAGGTCCCAGCATTTACCATTTTGCTAAAGGCACAGACACACGCTTAACTCCTGGACTCATGCTGTTTCTCATAATCATGGAGTCACAAACGTTACCAGGGAAGGCATTCCTCAAATAAGGACAATGAAAATCTGTACATTATTATATAAACAAGTCTTACATCCACAGCAGCCATGGACACACATAGAGGCATGCCTGCTGGCCCTGTCCCAGGGGCAGGAACCATTCCACCCCTACCAAGGCCATGCTGGACTTGGCTTGTCATATAACATAACCTCTATAAAAGCCGAGGCAGGGGGTTGCATGGGATTCTGCCAAAGACCCTCACAGTAGGACCAACCAAAGTCAATGTACTAGCTGGTAAAGCCATGCTGTTTGTCTATGCTGATGCATTTATCTGAAGGCACCATATTCAGATGTTAATTCCTAGGGCCTCATGAATACTGAAAGACAGAACATGCTAGCCAGCCTCCAAGGTGGCCCACTTAACTCTTTCTGGTCTTTATGCTCTGGTGTGGTTTTCCTTACACTAAGTGGGGAAACCACAAGGATTTGGTGAGAGAAAGAGTGTGATTTCCAGATCAGAGTGGTAAATAACACGGCTGCTTCTATCTCACCAAAAGCTCACTCCCAGGGAAGTGCCTCGTCTGTTATGAGAACAATTAGGGTGCGGTGCCCCTGGCCAACTAACCTTCTGGTTAACATTGTCTACTTGATTGCATCTAGAACCACCTAGGAGATAAATGTGTAGACAGGTTTTTTACTTGACCAGGTTACTTGAGATAGGAAGATTTACCTGACATGGACTGAATAAAAAAGAGACACGGAGCCGGGCGGTGGTGGCGCACGCCTTTAATCCCAGCACTTGGGCGGCAGAGGCAGGCGGATTTCTGAGTTGGAGCCCAGCCTGGTCTACAGAGTGAGTTCCAGGACAGCCAGGGCTACACAGAGAAACCCTGTCTCGGAAAAAAAAAAAAAAAAAAAAGAGACACGGAGCTGAGCTCCAGCATTCATCTCTCTGTTTCCTGACTGTGGATGGCACATGACCATTCTGCTCTTGCTGCCATACCTACCCCTCCAAGTTTGAGCCAAGACAACACCTTTCATATCTTCCCCAACCTGCTTCCTGTCTAACATTTTGTCCCACAGATGAGAGAGAATTAACTGGCACAGACCCCAAACCAGAACCATTTGCTAAATGCTCCCAAACGCCCAACCCACAGCAACTCTGAAATGATAAGATGCTTATATTTTAGATCATTACATTTGGGAGCAGTTTGTTATATTGTTACAGATAAATAACCCAAAGAATTCAACAGATGGCCTAATGCAACAGAACATAGACAAGCAAAGTGGAACTTGGAACATACCCTTCCATTCTTCCTCAGTTACTTTCCTTGCTCTCTGGGGTAGATTTATAATTTCACAAGAATGAAGTAACCTAAAGTAGAAAAGAAACACTGATATCAGCTCGATGGGTTGCTAACGCTTCTTTCCTTTATTCCCATGTTCTTTTTGTAAGAGAAAAAAAAAAAAAATCACAGAATCCCAAGAACTATGGTTTGTCTCCTCCTCCTTAGGAGAGCAGGCTCATAGGATGTAGGCTTATTAAGTGTCTGGTTCCATTACTGGTCCACCAAAACACAAGTTATACTCAAGATAGTCTTTTGCCTCTTCTTATGGTAAATTGACATTCAACACAATTTTAGAATGTGTCATTGTACTCTGATTTTGACTTGTAGTCACTAGAAAACAGATTTATTTTTGATTCTTTAATTTTTTATTATTCTCACCTCTATATTGAATTAAATGATTCTGCCCTGCTCTGTCAGAGAACAGAATTGATTGTAACTTGACTTAGAACAATTGAGATTATGTTTGGAAAACTGTATTTGTTTAAATTAATTTTTATGTGCATTGGTGTTTTGCTTGCAGTATGTCCGTGTAGGGGTGCCAGATTCCCTGGACCTGGATTTACAGACAGTTGTAAGCTGCCCTGTGGAGGCTGGGAATTGAACCTGGGTCCTCTGGAAGAGCAGCCAGTGCTCTTAACTGCTGAGCCATCTCTCCAGCCCCAGAAAAACCTACATTAAACCTGGACATCGGTTTCATAAGTTATTACTCCTCAGAGCTGAGCATGGTGGCAAAGTCTGTAATTACAATACTTGGAAAGTGGAAAGGAATCAGGAATACAAGGTCATTGGAGCTAGCCTAAGCTACATGAGACCTTGTCCTTCCTGTTAATGTTTTTTTTTTTTTAATGTGTATGCACCTGCTTGTCCCTATGTGCACTGTGTGCATACAATAGATTTCCTAGCACTGAAGTTACAGGTAATTGTGAATGATGCTGAGAATCGAACCGAAGACTTCTTTGAAAGTAGTATATGCTCTTAAACATCAAGCTATTTCTCTAGTCTCTGTCTTTTTTTTTTTTTTTTTTTTTTTTTGAGACAGGGTTTCTCTGTATAGCCCAGGCTGTCCTGGAATTCACTCTGTAGACCAGGCTGGCCTTGAACTCAGAAGTCTGCCTGCCTCTGCCTCCCAAGTGCTGGGATTAAAGGCGTGCGCCACCACTGCCCAGCTTAGTTCCTGTCTTAAAACAACAACAAAAACAAGTTGCATGTTAAGATCAAGCTCTAGAGTCTGAGGCCATCTTCTGACCCCTGAAAGCACACACATGCATGTGGAATATACCCGTATGCATAAACAGTTTTTTTAAAGGAAGTTTTGACTTTCTAAATTCACCACATATCTAACCTGCTTGTTGTCTTGGGTTTTTGGAAGGGGGAGGGGGGTAGGGAGTGAGATTTTTTTACTCTGTAGCTCAGGATATTCTTGTACACATTATGTACCTCTTACTGGCCTGAAACAGAGCAGTCTTCATACTTCAGCCTTCTAAATGCAGGGATTACAGACACAAGAGCCAACATGCCCACCTTGCTCCCTCATGTAGGCTGCAAGAGGGCAGACGTTTTAGTTTGTTTACTCTAGTGTCCTTCCAGCTTACACCATTCTTGTTAGTCACTCAATAAATTACTCGGAATAAATGATCCATCAGTCCATCTAAATTAATGCACGTTAGGAAATGTAAATCTAAGTCTATTAAATTCATCGTCATCCGACAAGTCAGGCAAAGGATGGAAGAACGAACATATCTATCTCTCACTTCCCCACAACCTCTCCTTTTTTTCAGCTGGGGTCTCATGTAGCTCAGGCTGACTGGCACTCCCTATGTAGCCGAGGATGGCCTTTTAAATTCTACTCCCCTGCTCGCACAGCCAAAATATTGAGATTACAAGCAAGCACCGGGACCCACGGTTTGCCTCATAGGGATGTAACTCAGCCTAGCCTCGAATTTGTGATATGGTCCTCCTACCTCAGTCTCCAGAAATGAACGCTGAGGTTAACCGGCAAGGGTCACCACAGTCTGTTTGTTAATGGAAAGATGAAAGATGGGAGAAAAGAAGAAATAAAGAGAAAGTAGCGTTCCTCCTGCCTTCATGCTCCAGGTTTTTCTCTCCTCTATGGTAGGATCTCAGTCTCCATTCTAGGAAGAGGAGAAAACTCAACTTTTCCTCACCTCTCTACCAGCCCAGCTGGAGGCGGGAACCATGCTAATCCGTAACTATGGCAACGCGTCGAGCAGACTTTTTTTTAAGTAGGACCCTTGACTCTTGCTTAGTCGACTACAATTTTGCCTCTCTTTGTTCCTAAACAATACGTGTTGCCGCTTACAAAGATGAAAGGGCAGAAGAAAAAAGTAAAGTTCTTGAGCGCGGCTTGGCTGAGTCGAGCCTCTCTCTGACCTTTGCTTTCTGGCAGAGTGCAAGCGGCCTAAACGTGGAGAGGGGCGGAGCGTGCATCCCACAAGGCCGCGCGGCGGGGCTTGCCTTCCTCTTTCCGCCATCTTGGAGCCTGTGGAGGTGAGGGAAGTTTCTGCTGCTGAACTTTGGGGACGTATTTCTGGGGTGTGTTTAGTTCCTTCCCTCACCGAGACAACCGTGCGTCTCGGAGAACCTGACCGCCAGAGATTTCTGGGGCTTCCAGAAGAATGGAGGGCGGGATGGAGGAGATGACGGGCTGATGGTGTTGAGGCCCCGGCCGGGGAGGAGAGCTCGCTGGTCTCAGTTGATCCTCGGGCTCCGGAGGAGGGAATGGGTGCATGTCCCCGGCCTTGCTTGCCCAGGAAGCGGCGCTTCCTCCCTAGGAGCTGGTTTCCCCGCACGTGCCTGGACCTTGTATGTGTTACCTGTTTTGTGTACTGATGGAGGCATGAGTTTGCCTCCGGGGTCCTTAAGGGGTTCTAGACATTCAGTCTTTGGTGAGTCGTCGTCCCACCTAGCGCTTGCCCACGTTTCCGAGCAGTTAGTTGCCATTCGTTGTCAGAAGTCAGAGTATTTGCCAGGCTGTGCTTCTGTAGGTGACATGGCATAGGTAAGAGGTCCACATACTTGAGATGCTAACAGAATTTACGCGCCGAGAAATAATGACAGGTGGGAAACGTGCTGCATGGCTTTCAATTGGACTGTCGTTTGTTTTCAGGCCTGCTGGGAACAGGACTTCTAAAAGCAAGTATGTCTGGAAGGTACGCGACTAAAGTATTGGTTTTTCCCATTTCTATTTTATATTAACTAAACATGAAACCCAAGTTTAATGTAATTCGGGAGGGGAAACTGGATATCTGCTGTAGATAGTTGGCGTTACTACAAAACAAATCACGGTGGTTTGCTGAAAGTTAAATGAAAAGTGGTAGTAGGGCAGTCATAATGTCTTTCTTATGTGCCTTAGGCTGTGGTGCAAGGCCACTTTTGCCGGCTATAAGCGAGGTCTCCGGAACCAAAGAGAGCACACGGCTCTTCTTAAAATTGAAGGCGTTTATGCTCGAGATGAAACTGAGTTCTACTTAGGCAAGAGATGTGCTTATGTGTACAAAGCAAAAAAGTAAGTATGTTTCCATGCCTTTTTAAGTTTTTGTTGGCTTCTCATTTTTTTTTCTACTGTAAAGGTAGGGGTGTTAGTGACATTGATGTTGTTGAGTCTTAGAGGCCATGAAGAACTTGATAGGAAATTAGAGAAAAGAAATTACCTTTTGTCGGTGGTATTGAATATATAACCATTGGCTTTAGAAAAATTACAAGAGTAGGAAGTCCCTGTGCTGAGTCCCTAACATGGTTAAAAAGGAAGATTGCAGCTGTTAATGACTTTCATTTTCCTTTGAAAGGGCTTATAGAACACTTTTCAATGTATCTTGAGTCATTTTAATTCCTAAAAATAATAATTACTAGCACAGATTTTTTTTTTTTTTTTTTTTGTTATTTATAATTTCTTTCCATTCTCACATCTTTATGGAATTAGATGATTCTGGGCTGTTCTGTCAGAAAACAATTTATTGCACCTTGGCTTAGAACAATTGAGGTTACATTTGGGAAAACTTTTTATGAAAACTTAGTTTTTATGTGCACTGGTGTGTTGCTTGTTTGTCTGTCTGTGAGGGTGCCAGATTCCCTGGAGCAGATACTTTGGTGGAGTGTGTTTGAAAGTGGGTGCTACGCTGTTTCTCTGGTCCCTCTCTTCCTACTGGGAGTTGAACATAAAGCCATACACAGATTGTGCCTTATGTACATTGTCAGGTCTTGAGAATGTGCATGAGTCTTCCATGCCTTTAATCCCAGCATTCGGGGTCATGTCTCTGTTCCAGGCTAGTTGAAACCTCAGTGGTTCCATTTCATTCATAATTCTCAGTCTCTGATAACCTGTGCTTTCAAGTCCTCATTTTTCAGCTTTTATCCCAAGGAGGCTTCATCAATTGGGTCTTAACAAATTTACCCTTAATGTTTTAGCACACAGAGTCTCCTGTCTTTAGTAGTCGTAATCTTATAAAATAGGCTTTATGTATGTGAACTGTTGAATGAATATTGTTCCTCCCCACCCACAACTTCTCAAGGTTCTGTGTGGAAAGTAGAGGTGGAAGACTGGGACCTAGGAAATAACTGAATTTGTGTCAGATTTAAGTTGGTGTTTGACCTAAGGCTTCTTATGTCTTTTTAAAAACTAGCAATACAGTGACTCCTGGAGGCAAACCAAACAAAACCAGAGTGATCTGGGGGAAGGTAACTCGGGCCCACGGAAACAGTGGCATGGTTCGTGCCAAATTCCGAAGCAACCTTCCTGCAAAAGCCATTGGACACAGAATCCGTGTGGTGAGTATTAATAGCAAAATAAATGCCTCTTTTGATACTTACTACCTACCTCTAAAGACTTGTGAGTGTAAAAGTCCAGAGTATAAAACCAGTTCTGCGAACTGGTGACGTAGTGAAAACTACAAGCTGTAGAGTAGAGCAGGTGAGGGAGGGCAGTGTGCAAATGAATGACATTTAAGTTTCAGTTGTCACTAAAGCTACCTGGGAGAAGAGCTTTGGTCGGGATTTATTTGTGTCTTTCAGACAAAGTCTCACAGTGTAGCCCTGGTTGGCCTGGAAGTTATGTACACAAGGTTGATACTTTAATTTGTGACAGGGTCTCAAAAGTAATTGGAATTTAAGGCCAGTGCATTCAGGCTTATCTTAACTTCATATCTGTTTGGGGGTTCAGGGGATGTTGTGCTTTGTCATGTCTCCCATCTCAGTACTCCAGAGTAAATAGTGACTTTATCTTGTATGGGGAACGCATGCTCGGCCAGGTTTCAGGACTTTGGCCCACATCTTGGAAATACTATGTTGAGATTTTCGTTGTTCTTTCTTTAGTTTGGGTCCATTTACTTAATGGTGAGAATGTTGAATCAGTGCCACCACACCTAACTCTACGACTTGCATTTTAGGGCTGTCATGCTGCATTTATGTGTATTTATGTAGGTACACATGGCACAGCAGTATATAAAGGCCAAAGGACAATTTGTAGAAGTTCACTTTTCCACTAGGGCATTTACAAGAAATCATTCGGTCAGGCTTGGTGGCAAGGGCCTTTTCCCCCAAGCCATTTCACCATTAGGAAGAAATCACCAGGTGCATTTGGGATGAGTAACATGGTAATGGAGTATTTATTATTCACCTAATGTTTCTGTGTTTCTCTTTTTCCCCAGATGCTGTACCCATCCCGGATTTAAACTAATGGAGAGTAAATAAATAAAAGTAATTTGTGCTCTTGTATTTTTTCACCTCTGTCTTAAATCGAGTTTCTCTGTGTTAAGGTGGTTGGAGTTGTGCTGCATTTTTGGAGCGCAAGGAACTTCTATGTAATGTATTAGACAAAATGTTTTCCTGGGAGAGCTGGCATATACATTCAGTGCCAATACTCAGGCAGATTCTGAGTTTCGGGCCAGCCAGGACTATGTAGTGAGAGCCTGTATCAGAAAGTTTTATGTTCGTTAATGCTGGAGCATAGTGGGGTTAGATGAATAAACTATAGAGTGATTTCCATTCTAGATTTTTAGTGAAGGAAGCATTGAGTCGTCTTAGGCCTGGGGTGGAACTCACTGAAACCCTTGACTGGCCAGCATACCCTGGTGTGGGTGTGTGAGGTGAGCACCATAGGGTAAATAGTACACACTTGTTCCTGGTATGTATCCAGAAGCTCAGGCAGGAAGTTGGGAAGACTTTGGTGCTTGAATTGGGGTGTGTGTGTGTCTTGGGGGTTGATTTGGGATTGGTCAAGTGAAAGAAAGTAATGTGTCCTGAAAAGGTCAAGACTATTACATTTTTTTTCTACCTTGGAAAACTGCCCTTGAAAATGGCTTTGATTTAATATAGTTGCAGGATTGATAATAGCATATTTTACAAAAGTGTGCAGGGCTCTCAAACACTCGTAAGTTTGAGTGTGTCTTGGAAATAAGGCATATTTAGATTGCTAGCAAGTCCTTTTATTAACCAGTTTAGACTGCTACAGAGGCTGAGCTATTGAAGATGAAGTGGTCAAGCCTTCCCACTGAAAGATGGTGATGGGCCTGTACTGGGGAAAAGACCCTTAAGCTCCAGAGGGCACAGGCAGTTCCCAGAAATTGGTTAGTTCAAGATGGAGTTGACATTTCTGCAAGTTGTACTTGTAGAAATGTGTGCTCATTGCCTGGTTGGGAGTGGTCTCCAAAGCAAAGGAGTTTAATTAAAAAGCAACTTGGAGGTGTAGGCTAGCTCACTAGACCCCTAATGTACTTAACGTTGAGATCTACTTTTTAGGGCTAAGAAGTGTCAGTCTTGGATTTATTCCAATGTACATTCTTTTCCCCAAACGCCAACAAAACAGCTTGTGTCTCAGTTATGTCAGCAGTCTGAGAAACGGTCCATGGAAAGTTCACAGTGGAAGAGCTATGTGTTTTCAGGACAGGCACGAAGGGAGGTCACAAGGGGTCTTAGGTAGTCCGCAGAGAATTTCCATTGTAGTTACCGAAATTAAGTTTTAAAACGTTTAGTATTTTCACAAGCCACTATAGCTGAAGTCAGGTGGCGTTTGCTTTTTTTTTTTTTTTTTTTTTGGTTTTGGTTTTGGTTTCTCGAGACAGGGTTTCTCTGTGTAGCCCTGTCTGTCCTGGAGCTCACTCTGTAGACCAGGCTGTCCTCGAACTCAGAAATCCGCCTGCCTCTGCCTCCCAAGTGCTGGGATTTTAGTTTTGAGAACTGAAAGAGTGGACTTCAATGCTGCTCTAAATTTCTAAGATTCCATCTTAAAATCAGTTATGAATGTTTAAAAATGGGGGGAGGGCTTTGTCTTTGGTGTTTGGTGTTTACAAAGTTAAGTCAATATTGGGAAAAATTAGGCATTTGGGTTAAGCAGAGAAAGGTTGAACCTCTAAGGTATAAGGAATGACTTACACATTGCCATGGGAAGTGAGCTTTGAGCAAAGGCTTCAATCTCAGCTAGGAGCTGTACAACTTTTTCGGGGTTAGTGGGTAGACAAGCTGTCACGTGAGTACCATAACCCTAGTTGGTTAGCTTTGGTAGGTAAGCGATGGTGCTGGAATGACTGAGCGGGGTCTGGCTCAGATCTCTCTTGAGCTGTGGGTCCTGTGCCTGGCAGTTGGCCCGTACCCAGCTACTGAATGGGGTGGGGGCGGCTGCTCCTGAATACGCAGCTCCCCACGCCCATCGGCTCTTCACTAATCCCCGCTAGCCCAGGGTTCCCACAGCTCAGTTCACGTGGGTTGCCCGGCGGCGCTCATTGGCCAGCTCGGCGCGTCGCCGCGGTCGCCGCTGCCCTCGTCCTCAGCCGGACTCGGCGTGATGCAGGCCAATGGCGAGGCGGCTGAGGGCCCGCCACCTGTCCGCGGCGAGGGCGAGCAGCGGCGGGGAGGCGTCGCACTCCATGGTAACGACGCCGGCCCGAAGATGGCCGCCGCTGGGTCTGGAGGAGCGGGCGGCCCGGGACCAGGGCCGCGAGGCCGCTGGGGCGGCTGTCTGTGGGTGCGAGGCGTCCTGCTCGTGCTGGGCGGGCTCCCGGCCGGCGCCGCGGCTGCTCCCGTCTCCCTGGGCACTTCGCCTCTATGTCGGCATCACGTCCTTTCGGACACCGAGGTAGGGCGCAGCGGGGGCGCCAGCAGGCCGGGCGAGGGAGTGGCTGGAGTAACGTGGAGGGTGTCGCGTCCCGGGTGGCGGACTGCAGGTGCTCTGCAGGAGAAAGCCTTTGCGGGACCCACCGGACCGCCGTCAGATTCTGCTGCCCGCAGAGCAGCTGAGTTAGGCACTTGTCCCCTCCCATTCCGCTTAGCCAGTAGTACCACAAACTTGGGCGAGCATCAGAATAATCGAAGTGCTTGTTAAAACAGATTGCCGCCCCGCTCCCCCACTTTCTGACTCAGGAACTCTGGCATGCGTCCCCACAATTCAGATTCCTAGATACTGATGCTCCTTACTTAATCACCACACTGAGAAGCACTTATCTGAAGACTTGAGAAGCAGTTATGGGAGAACCAGACAGAGCTGTTGGAAGGCTACTGAGAAAACTCAGGAGACCGAAGTTCAGGATTTGTATTCTAGTGATTTATCACTTTGCTGCCTTTATCCCATCTCCTCTAGCTCTTGTAAAGTCGCTCCTCCTTCCACCTCGATTCTCTCCCAGTCTAAATTCTTTTAGTCTCGGTTCACTCAGATCTGCCTACCAAAACCACGTCAGTAGAATGTTCTTCCCATTTCCTCAGGAGACCTTATCTACCCTGTATTCTGGCATTTTACCAGGTTCTCTTCTGTGGTACATGTAGCTTTCAGACCTGCCTTGCAGTGTAATTTAGTTTTAAGATTCCTTGAGATGACATATGTGTTATATACTGAGTCCTTCACTCAGAGGTGGCCCTATAGTTACTAATATAATGTGAATAACCAAGAGACACTATCAAAGAAGCTTTACTAGTCGGGTGGTAGTGGTGGCGGCAGCCGCGCACGCCTTTAGTCTCAGCACTCGAATCTGAGTTTGAGGTCAGCCTGGTCTAAAGATCGAGTTCCAGGACAGCAGCCAGGGGGCTACACAGTGAAAACCTTTCTCGTTTGTTTTTTTGTTTTTAAATCATTTTGTGGTCATTTCCAAGACTGTTTTATGTATGCTGTTTTACTATATGAGCCAAAATATTAAGTGGTTATGTTATGACTTTTTACTTTGTGGGTTTTGGTTTTCTTGAGACAGGGTCTCATATAGCCCAAGTTGGTTGGAGGTTGCTGGTGGTCTGACCCATCTGCTCCTGTCTTTCAGACACCTACACACAGGGCTTCAGCTTTTATCATGACACTGTGTCTCAACTGGGTTGTTTTCTTTATTTTAAAGAGGTAGGGTCTCTTTCTGTAACACAGGCTAGCCTGGGACTCTTGCACTGAATAACATCTCCAAATGCTATCTGATGGTTTTGTTGTCTCCATACTTCTTTGTTTAAGATTGTAGTCCACTGTGTAGCTCAGGCTGGCCTGTCATTCGAGATCCTCCTGCCTCAGTTTCCACAGTGCTGGTTGTAGAAGTGTGACGTCACTTCTGGCTCTGCTCATCTTTTATTGGCTCCAGTGAGCTTTTCATTTAGTTGGTATTCTTTTAAGACAGACAGACACACACACACACACACACACACACGCCCTTGTTAGTTCTTTCTGTTACTGCTAGCCTTCCTCACCACCTTATTGCATGCTCATTTCCCTGTAAGCCCTGTGAGCCCATGACAGTTGCATTACGAGAGATGCTTCGATTCAGTTCTGAAGAGGTAGTTTCTGTTCGCTGCTCTTTTCCCTCAGCACAGATCACATTCTTCTGCTGGGTCTCATGACTGTTAACTTTTCATTAGGTAATGGCCACTGTGAACCTTTCCCTTCCCCCCACAGTCTTTCTCCCCTTAACCTTGTGTTACTGTAAGATCTGAACATTTGTACTCATCAAGCCCATAAGGCTCTGTGTTCTTCCTCCTGCACAAAACCTCAGGGAAAAGGGAGCCTTACAAGTCAGAGGCACAGCTCCTGTATTTCAAGAGCAGACCTTACAAGCTGTGTCTTTTTCTCCTCTAGTGCCTTCAAATACTATTCTTTAGTTGTTTTCTGAATCAGGGTCTCATGTAGCCCAGGCTGGCCTGGAACTCACTCTGTAACTTCAATCTGCCTTCATCTCCCAAGTGTTGGGATTATAGGGATGGACCGCCACATTTGGCTTTAAGTAGTATTGGTTTAAAATAGTTCCTCCAAATTTGATAGTATATTATCTATATGAAGCTGCCATTCCATTTCTAAAAGCCAGCAGTTCCACTTTTGTATATTAGTGCTAAGCTTAGTGCTCTGGATTCTGCAGTCTGTATATGGCCTATTTTGTATGTAAGTTAGAGAGAGAATAATCTCCGTTTCTCTTAACTTTTCTCAAATAGCCCCTTTTCCATGACATATCTGTTGTGGATAGCCCCAGCCTTGTATTTTGATCCTAGTTCCACCCCCTGAGAGAGGCTCCAGAGGAGGATTGAATCAATGTTGTGGATAGCCTCAGCCTTGAATTTTGATCCTAGTTCCCAGTGGATAGCCCCAGGCTTGTATTTTGATCCTAGTTCCACCCTTCTGCGAGAGGCTGCAGAGGACGATTGAATCTGTACACAGAGGACATCTTGTAAACCTTCTGTCCAATTAAAACCTGTAAAATAAAGACTAGAGCCAGAGATTGGGCAGTAGAAGGGGAGGCGGAGAAAAAGGCTTAGGGGAGGAGAGATTAAGAGGAATTCAATATAAAAGGCAGAGCAGAGGCAGAAGAGAGGAAGTCACCGGGGAGCAGAAGCAGGAGGAAGCAGAGCAAAAGGAAGCTGGCAGTAGAAGGAAGCCAATGATGGAGGACAAGCACGCAGCCTGGATGAACCGCAAGTTAAAAGGGATCTCATAGCCGGGGATTAGAGTAGTGTAGTGGTAAATCCGCCCAATCTAGGCGTGCAATTTGTACCATAATTATTGAGTTGTGTTCTTCCTTTACTGGTCCCTTTCGGGCAGGAGATTTACAGCGACAAATTTGGGGGTTAAATAATTCCTTCTACTACACATATCCTCTCCTTAATCTGTTCCTCTAAACCTGACTTACATGCCTTCTGTCTGTGACCTTGATTCAGTTTATTAGGAATTACTGGACTCAACAGTCTTCATAACCTTAAGACAATGTAGATTTCATACTTGCATCCCAGTACCTGCCACAGTGCCTTGCATATGAAGACATCCAATATACGTTTAAATTAATGAATGCAGTGTGGGGCTGTAGTTCACTGATAGAGTGTAAGACCCAAAGCCCTGGGTTAGCCTCCAGCATTTTAAAATAACAGCTAAGCACAACCAAAGGCACAGGACACAGTCACCTGCTAGATGAGAAGACGGCAGGCTGTCTGGCCAGGAGAAGAGAGTGGACAGTGCACACTGTAGAAAACTCTGCATCATTGTGCCTTGTTAGATCAACAGCGTTCAAGATAGCTGTTTTTCTACAAAATAAGTAATCCCATTTTTGTAATATAAATATTCAGAAATATTAAATAGAAGAAAACTAATAATGGAAGCAATTATTTACTGTTAGAGTTATAAGAATGAGTTATGCATGCATAGCCTTCTATTAATTTAGCTACAACTTTTTTATTCTGTGCTTCCTGAATTTCATAAAGTTGGTCATCCTAAGCCTGGTGATGGTGCATGCTTTTAATCCCAGCAGGCAAATCTCTGTGAGTTTAAGGCCAGCCTGGTCTACAGAGTGAGCCAGAGCTACATAGGGAAATCTACCACCCCTCAAAAAAAATAAATAAAATGAGTATTCTCTTATAAGCAGATTTTGCTCTCCTTAAAGAGTGATTTAAGGTTCTGTCAGGGCCAGGGTAACAGCTCCTTCGGTAAAGTGCTTTCCTTTACAGCATGAGGACCTGAGTTAGGTGTCCTAGAACTCAGGTTAAAAAAAAAAAAAATCCAAATAATAAAGCCGGGGGCTGGGGGTGGTGGTGGTGAACACCTCTCATCCCAGCACTCAGGGCAGAGGCAGGTCAATCTCTGCTGTGAATTCGTGGCCAGCCTGGTCTACAGAGTGAGTTCCAGGACAGCCAGGGCTATACAGAGAAACCTTGTCTTGAAAAACCAAAATGGAAAAATAAAACTGACTGAATGTAGAAGGTACATACTTAAATCCTAGCTGTGGAGAAGCAGACAGGAGGAATCCTGGGGCTCACTAGTGAATCGGGCTAGCCTGCTTGGCAGCTCCCTAGGTCATGAGAGACCCTGTGTCTAAAAACAAGGTGGATGACGTTTGCCTATACACATACATACTCACAAACATACACCAGACACTTTTGGCAAACACACACTCACACACATGCATACTCACACACATTCTTACACGTTTAGTCTCCTGTCGTTTTCTTCTCTTGATTGAGAAAGTCTGTTTACTGTGTAACTCTGGCTGGCCTTGGTCTGGGATTAATGATGTGAGCTGCTGTGCTCAGCCTCTTCATTTTCTAAAGGCTTGGAGTCAGCAAAACTAGAATCTGTATGATAAACTACACAGACTTCACAAAGCCCAAGCCCTTTTGGCAGCTGTGTTGCTGTAACGATTTATTCATGTCATAAGTTCAAAATGTAGGGCTGGAGAGATGGCTCAGTGGTTAAGTAAGAGCACTGACTGCTCTTCCAGTGGTCCTGAGTTCAATTCCCAGCAACCATGTACTGGCTGGTTTTGTGTGTCAACTTGATACAAGCTGGAGTTAGCACAGAGAAAGGAGCTTCAGTTGAGGAAATGCCTCCATGAGATCCAGGTATAAGACATTTTCTCAATTAGTGATCAAGGGGGAAGGTCCCAGCCCATTGTGGGTGGTGCCATCCCTGGGCTGGTAGTCTTGGGTTCTATAAGAAAGCAAGCTGAGCAAGGCAGAGGAAGCAAGCCAGTAGGTAGCATCCTTCCATGGCCTCTGCATCAGCTCCTGCTTCCTGACCTGCTTGAGTTCCAGTCTTGACTTCCATTGGTGATGAACAGCAATGTGGAAGTGTAAGCTGAATAAACCCTTACCTCCCCAACTTGCTTCTTGGTCATGATGTTTTGTGCAGGAATAGAAACCTTGATTAAAACAGATTGATACCAGAAGTGGGGTTTTTCTATGATAACCTGACCATGTTTTGGGGAAGACTGTGGAAGGACTTTGGAACTTTGAGCTAGAAGAGCCATTTGGATGTTAAGCACTCTGTAGAATGTTCTGTAGGAACATGGAAGATAATGTTGAGAACAGTGCAGAAGATGGAGGCCTGGCTTGTGAAATTTCAGAGGGAAGATTACAGACTCTTATCAGGGCTGTTGCTGTTTTGATTGTGAAGATTCTGTGGTTTTGTTTAGCTGAGGCTGAAGAATCAACTGTGATTATCAAGATACCAGAACTACTAAAGTGGAACCTTTGCATTACTGGGACTATTGATGCTGGTTAGCTGGAGCTGAGAAATTAGCGGTGATTAAGAAGAAACCAGCATCATTGAGGTGAAATCTGGGAATTGTTTTCTGAGAGCACAGAGGCTGTGTTCCAGAGATAGCCAAGGTTGTACCTTATGCTGCGGCTGGACTTGGTAATGTGTAAGAGTCACCCAGGTGGTACTGGTTTTGAAGACATGAAGGGGTTATGAAGAACAGCTGAGGCTCAGCACTGTGAGAGGCCATGGAAGGCCATTGGTGAAGGTGCAGCCTTAGTTGCAATTGATGGCCCAGGATTGGAGGGGTCATGCAAAGGAGTTGAGGCTTGGCACCATGAAGAGAATCTGAGTGGCTATTGGTGAAGCCTAGTTGCAGTGGAAGACAGCAGTGTTTTGGAGATGCCAGTACCATAAGATGACCACCAAGAACAGCAGCAGCAGTGGGGTACAGGCAGCTGGAGCCTAGAAGACAATGTGTGTGCTACAACGGGCAGGGCTGGAGAAGTGACCCAAGCCCTTAAAGGAATCCAGAAGATCGTGAGTGGATCCCAGACATTGGATGGTTAGAATTTGATTTTGCTTTTGATTGTGACTATGCCCTGATATTTTTCCCTCTTGAAGGAAGAAAGTATTTTAGTGGAGCTCACAGTTAAGAGGCTTTTAATTGTAAAAAGATTTTGGATTTGAAAAGAGATTGGATATTTTAAAGGGATTGAAATTTTAATATGTAAGAATTTGCAAAGACTGTGGGACTTTTAAAGTTATTTAGATCTTGGGGATGAATAAGAAGTAAGGGTTGACAAGGCTTAATAGTGATGTGTTTGTGTGTCAAATTGACAAGGGGTCAGTTGTACTGGCTGGTTTTGTGTGTCAAATTGACACAAGCTGGAGTTATCACAGAGAAAGGAACTTCGGTTGAGGAAATGCCTCCATGAGATCCAGGTGTAAGGCATTTTCTCAATTAGTGATCAAGGGGGGAGGGCCCCTTGTGGGTGGTACCATCCCTGGGCTGGTAGTCTTGGGTTCTGTAAGAAAGCAAGCTGAGCAAGCCAGGGGAAGCAAGCCAGTAGGTAGCATCCTTCCATGGCCTCTGCATCAGCTCCTGCTTCCTGACCTGCTTGAGTTCCAGTCCTGACTTCCTTTGGTGATGAATAGCAATGTGGAAATGTAAGTTGAATAAACCCTTTCCTCCCCAATTTGCTTCTTGGTCATGATGTTTTGTGCAGGAATAGAAACCCTGTCTAAGACAAACTACATGGTGGCTCACAACCATCTGTAATGGGATCTGATGCCGTCTTCTGGAGTGTCTGAAGACAACTATAGTGTACTCATATAAATAACAAATAAATAAATTTTTTAAAAGTTCAAAATGATTGTCTCTCAGATGATAACATTTTCTTGGGAAACATTGGGGGTTCAGGAATGCTAACATCATAGAATATAAGGTAAGGGACTTTTAGGAGAGTGTCACACTTAAAATTTAGCTAATTAATGTTATTTAGGTCTCATTTGGGCAGATAAATGAATACACATTATATTTAAGCTTTTCTTGAGTAAAGAAAAATGTCCTATCAACCTTTAAAAAAGATTTTTTTCAAACTATTCATTCTTCTAGGTCATAAATAAGGTTCATCTTAAGACAAATCATGTCACAAAGAGAGACGCTGGTGGGCATTTACGAATCAAGACCATCTATGATCAGAGCATCGAAGGGTAAGCTTACTGTCCCTTCGCTGTTTGTTTATTGTTGGTTTGTGACATCTTCCTGTGCTGCCCAAGCTGGCTGTCACCTTATCATGCTGCCCTGGCTGGCCTCAGACTTACTCACTGCCTCAGCCTGATCATCCTTTTTTATTGTCAGTCTAAGTATTAAAGATATTTTCATGGTTATCTAACAGAATACGCATAGATGGAGCTAGAGAAAGTTGGCGTAACTCTAACGCAGGAATGAGTTGAGCTTACCTTTCATTCTAAAAGGGCATAGGCCACGGCATGGAATTAAAACTGCTTATCATGAATAATTTAAAGAGAACCAATGTGGCCTTACTTGACTGTGGCCATAGCAGACCTGGAAGACACTTGTCAGTAACCATTCAAAGGAAACATAAGAGGAGCGGCATGTATAAACTCTAATGAAGAAGTTTACAGAGTGATTCAGTAGATAGAGTCTGTAGTCTAATTGGTATGTCATCTGAGAACAGCCCAGACCAGACTGAGATCTGAGGTAGCTGATGACTGAGCTCTGAGGTAGTTGATGACTGAGGTCTGAGGTAGTTGTGCACTCCTCAGAGAGCGGTCCATATCCTTCTCCACCTTGACCATTCTGAATGAATGAGTTAGTGTGTGGCCATGCTTAGTTCCAGGCTTGGGCACAGCATAATGTCTCACATACCTGTGAAGGTAAGCCAAGACTTTGGAAGCCGTGTGCTTATACATAGAACTTAGAGCCCTTGACAGATACCATCCTGACGGATGGGGCAGTGCTTATCTCAGTGCGGCCATACCTTTCTTGTGTGGTAGTAGAGACTGAACCCAGGACCTTGTGCCCACTATGTATGTGCCTTGCTACCAGGGTATGTCACCAGCCTTTAGAGTGGTAGTTCTTATGTTTTTTTCCTCATTTTCAGGTTGCTCCCTGAGAAAAGATATCTTGTAAAGGTACGTAATAATAAATACTCATCAGTTGAATACTTCAAATAGGTACATTTTATTATGTGCTAATTCTTCCATGAAAAAAAACACATATACTTGGCTGGTTTGTGAATGAATGAATAAAAGATTTTGGTGGTAAATATATTTTTCATTTTAATAAAGGCGTTTTTGTGATATGTTTAGCAAAACTTCATTGGGATTTGACAGTTGTTTTATAATTTAATATTAAATCAGTTTTCTCATCTTTTTTTCTTGATCTGTCAAGTTTTGGGGGAGCAATGCGTGCTAAGGATAGGCTACAAAAGGCACTTTGGGCAATGCATGGGGGGTACCATTCTCTGGATGGGAATCTTTGTCCTAAGGATTAGTGGACATGACAGTTGGCAAGGCAGAGGCACTGTTACCATCACTACTGTGTGTGTGACGTGAGCCCAAGTGCACATGGAGAGGTCAGCCTTCAGAAGTGCTTCTCCCCTTTCCTTAAGGCTTCCCAAGATTAAACTGGGGTCATCAGGGGTCAAAGCTTGATTGGCACATGCTTTTACCCACTAAACCCTCTCACCAGCCGAGAATTTTTTTTACATAGATTCCATCTCATTAAGGTGTGTGTGTGTTTGTGTGTGTGTATGTGTGCGCTCGAGTGCTCGTGGTGTGTGCATGCTCACAGGCACTTGCCTGTGCATATACAGGCACAGGTGGAGGTCAGAGAACCAACTTTCATAGTTTGATCTCTTCTTCCATTGTGGATCCCTAGCGTGGAGCTAGGATCATGAGGTTTAACAGCAAATGCCTTTACCTGCTGAGCCGTCTTGCAGTCCCTTGTGAGATTTTTAACTATGGAGTCTCACACATGCATACACGCCATCTCATGGCCCACAGGACTTAGTGAGCTTCTGCACGAGATAATCACTAGTAGTTGGAGTACATCTTCATTAATGTTCTCAGTCATGAGAGCTGAGATGCTTTCTAGGGTGTCCAGTGAGCGGGAGGTTTCTGCCTCATGCTGTAATCGTGAACTCCATAGAGAGCTCGTCATCACTGCTCGTAGATTCTCCCTTTCTCTCTGCTGCCTCATGGCCTAGGACAGGCATCCATATCCAGAATCCTAGCTTTCGTACTTGTTCTTATCGTCATTAATTCTCCATGTTGTTTTCTTAAACACACTCTACTCCATGACCATCATTCTAACTAGATTTTTTTCTCTTTTATTTAGAATAAACTTTTCCCACAAGCTATTTCTTATTTAGAGAAAACATTTCAGGTTCGAAGACCTGCTGGCAGGATCTTACTTAGCAGGTATGTGACATTAGGCATTGATCATTACCTCTGTTCATTATACCCATGAACGTCCCACTTACCAATTGACAATGCACGGAATTTACAGTAGAATTTATTATATACGTTTTTAGAAAGTAAACTACAAGCTATTTAAAAAGATTCAAAAAGCACCTACAGAATGGCCCTTTTTCTGCCTTCCCAATTTAAGTTGTTCTTGTCCCTTCTCCTCCTCCTTCCTCCTCTTCCTCTTCTTCCTCCTCCTCCTCCTCCTCTTTTTCTTCCTTCTCCTCCTCCTCCCTCCTCAATGTGGTTGTGCTGTTTGCTTTGTGAGGTATTTGCTAACCCAAGTCAAGAGGACTTCTGTAAACTGAAGTCTCTTAGTGAACTGCATGGCTAGTTAAATAGTAACCATTCTTTTTTTTTGGTTTTTTTTTTTTGGTATGCACTGCACCTGCCTCTGCCTCCCAAGTGCTGGGATTAAAGGCGTGCGCCACCACCGCCCTGCCAATAGTAACCATTCTTCATGGAGTAATATAGGGTGTCTTAGTTACTTTTCTATTGTAGTGGTAAAGTACCATGGCCAAGGCAGGTTTATTTGGGGTGTATGATTCAGAAAGTTAGGGTCCATGGTGGTAGAGAAGTAAGTGGCAGGCAGCAAGTGGCTGGGGCAGCAGCCGAGAGCTCACATCTGGGACCCACAAGCTGGAAAATAGAAAGTACACTTGAAATGACAAAGTTGTTTTGAAACTTCTGTGCCCCAAGTGACATACTCCCTTTAGCAAGACCTCCCCAAACAGCCACCAATCAGGGACCAAGTATACAAATGCCCCAACTTACTGGGAACATCTATTTCAGGTGTCCACAAGTGCATGGCTGTATTTTAATTGCTGTGAACTATTCTCTTTCTTTTTTGTAAATTTTGATGTATGAATAAACCAAAGACAATGTGCGACAAACCAGTACCTACGGAAAGAAAACGATCCACACAGATACTGCACTGGAGAGTGTGCAGTGCATACCAAGTGTGGGCCTGTTATAGTGCCCCAGGAGCACCTCCAGGTAAGTCTCCCTGTGCTCAGCCGGCCGTTCCAGATCTTTCTCAGCAAGAGTTTTTAGATAAAAGTGTGAAGGCACAGTACCTCCTTTGTGGTGCTCTGGAGTAAATCTGAGGCCTCCTGAGTGCCAGGCTAGTACTCTGCAGCTGAGTTACATTCCCTGCCACTGACTGCAACTCCATTTTCTCCAGCAGCTGATGCAGGAAGGGTTCAGAGCTTCAAAGCTTTACAAGCCGGTTTGATCTGTTCTTTGGCTCATTTATGCCTGGATTTCCTGCAGCAGTTTAGTTGAGAGCCTTATCTTTTTTTCCCCCCTAGAACATTTCTTTTAGCACTTTAAGAGGACAGTTTAATGTCTCCTAAAATATAAACTGTCAGTTTCAACCCAAGTTTGCACTTTATTCCGTAAAAATACCAGCAGCTGGCTATGCTATAATATATACATCTGTGTACTGACTTGAAGAGATACTAGCTCTTAACTGAAAGGAAAAAGGTTCAAAGTCAGTGGGTCTAGTTAGCCTGTTTATCTGAAACATACAGATGTGCATATGCAAAAACAAACAAAACAAAATAAAAACCCTATGCAGAGAGCCTGGGTGGAGATAACATCTGTAATCCCAGCACTTGCAAGACAGAAGAGGCAACTCAGGTTTGGCTTCCGCCTGGATTACATAGCAAGATTTATCTCAAAAAACAAAATAAATTAGGCAAAGGAATATCTGGAGGAATATTGCAATCAACACTAAACAGTCTAGGTCAGTTCAGATGCTAATTCTTTCCTCTTATATATTTTTTTGATTTTATGTGTATGGCTTATTTACTTGCATAAGCATCTATATATACACCATGTGTGTGCAGTGCCTGAGGAGGCCAGAAGAGGGCACCAGATCCCTTGTAACTGGAGTTACAGACAGCGGCGAGCTGCTCTGTGGGTCCTGGGAAGAACATTGTGTAACCTGGGTCCTCTGGAAGAGCAGCCAATATTCTTAACCTTTGAGCCATCCCTAGCTCTGGTTTTCTTCCCCTTTTAAAACTTCTATTTTCAAATTGATATGTATGTGTATGTTTATGAGCACATGAGTATAAGTACCCATGGAGACCAGAGACATCAGATCCCCTGAACTGGAGTTTCAGGCACATGTGCACAATCTAACGTGGGTGCTAAGAACCGAACTTGGGGCCTCTTCAAGGGCATTATGTGAGGGTTTTAATTGCTGAATTGTCTTTTCAGCTCCTGACAGCTTCCATTAAGAGTTGCTCAGGGGTGAGGGTGGCGGTGGCTGAGTGGGGAAGAGCATTGTGCTATCGTAGAAGACTGGAGTTTGGTTCCTAGCACACCTCTTAGGTGGCTCACAACCATCTGTGATTCCAGCTCTGGGACTGCAACAACCTCTTCTGGACTCCACAGGCAGCCATATGCACAGAGACACACACACACAAACAATAAAGAAATAAATGTAAAGAGTCAAACATAAACACACGTGTTAAAGAAACAGAATAAGCAATATATATGTTCTATAAGTGAAATGGAAATTTGGGGGTTCTTCCCCGCTTTCTTCAGAAGTATTGCTCAAAACAAACAAACAAACAAAAAAAATCACAGTGTATTGATTATTTAAAAATTATTTTCTACATTTAGGTGGATGGGTGGGTTTGCAAGTGCCATGGTGTGTGTATGGAGACTAGAAGACAACCTGTAGTAGCTGGTTCTTTCCTTCCACCATGTGGGTACCAGTGATAAGACTTGGGCTGGCAGCCTGGCAGTGAGCGCTCTCAGCAGTGCCCTCAGGGATGCTTATGGTTGTTTAAGAACCTTCTACAAATGTTACCGGCACAGTGCGCTGTGCTTGGAGAACTAGAGACAAGGCATCTTAGACTGTACACAAGGATGACATCGTGAAGGGACCAACTTGTGCCTGTATTCTTGTATTGTCTAAATTTGCAACAAAATTCTGAATTAATTTTTATTTTACGTTTGTGTGTGTGTGTGTGTGTGGTGACATGTTTCTGTGAGTGCAGACACATGCATGCCAACACCCTCATGTGGAGGTCAAAGGACAGTTGAGATAGGTTGTCTACATAGCCCTGGAACTCACTGTTTAGGCCTGGCCTTGGATTTACATATATCTACCTGCCTCTGCCTCCCAAGTGCTCCCAGATACTGGCTTTTTTATTTTATTTTATTTTATTTTATTTTATTTTATTTTATTATTATTATTTTTTTCTAGACAGGGTTTCTCTGTGTAGTCCTGGCTGTCCTGGAACTCACTCTGTAGACCAGGCTGGCCTCGAACTCAGAAATCCGCCTGCCTCTGCCTCCCAAGTGCTGGGATTAAAGGCATGCGCCACCACCGCCTGGCGGCTTTTTTATTTTAGATGTTTGTTTGTTTATTGTATTTGTGTGTGCCTGCCACAGCATGTGTGTGGAAGTCAGAGGATGTCTTTTGAGAGGCAGCTCTCCCCATTTACCAGGTAGGCTCCAAGGCTCAAACTGAGGCCCGGACTGGCAGCATTGCTTCTACCCGAACCATCTTACCAGCCCAAGTTTTCTTTATAATAGGAAATACTTTCCACTAGGTTAAAAGTTTTTATTAATTAGACCTGAAATCATCATATCCCAAGGAAGTTGCAAAAATTGTAGATATGATGTAGGCCAGTGGGAGAGTGATGGCTACTGTGTGTTCCATTCCCAGTACAGCAAAAGGCTGTAAGCGTGGGTGTGGGCATGGGTGGGAAAGCCCCTTCATTGAGTGTTTGACTTTCATTTCTGTCATTGTGATAAATACCTGACCAGAAGTAACTTTGGAGAGAAAAGGGTTTCTTACAGCTTCCAGTTCCAGATTGCAGTCCATTATTAAGGGAAGTCCAGGCAGGCACTTTAAAGACAGGCCTGGTTGGTATTCCACACCACATTACCTCAGACCAAGAAAGTTAGTTCATAGCCAAGGAGCTACAGCAGGATCCATCCATGGAGGATGCTGCTTGCTACTGGCCTTGGCTTGCTTTCTTAGCTTCCTTTCCGGTTCAGGACACCTGCTTAGGGATGGTACACCCACACTGGGCTGTCCCTCTAGTCAGTTAACAATCTCGACTGCTCCCACAGTATGCCTGCGGGCTAGCCTGGTCTAGGCACTGCCTAATCTGAGGCCCCCTTCTCACATATTAGCTTGTAGCACATGGACATTTAGAACGAACCAGCACATCTAGTTTCAGGGTTCAAAACCATTTCTGTTTCTCGTTGTCCTGCATCTCAGCTTGTTGACATTTATAAATAGCAGTCCCTTACTTTCATTGAGCTTATAAATATATGAGCATTTGTGTCAAGTAAAAATTTTAGTGAAATAAATTCAAAAGGTAAGAACAGAACAGGGAGAAGAGGGTGAGATTTGTGGTCCTTGATTTGTTTTGTTTATGAGCCAGAAATCTTACCTCATTGCCTAGTATGAGTTGAAAGAGTCCTCCTGCCTCAGCCTCCCAAGTCCCAGAACTGGAGGTTTGCAGTTCCTGCCTGCTCAGTTCCCGATTTCGGGAGAGTAAGTGAAAGTTAAGTGATGTGACCCAGTCTGTAATTCCTTGACACTGTCGCTCAGCTGACCCAGACTCTGGTCTGCCTTTTCTCTTCGCCTGTGTGTGCAGCAATGCAGGGTCTGCAGAGATGGTAAGTGGCCGTGTGGAACAGTGGGTATGCTCGACCCTGAGGGCGTGCAGGATGCAGACTTTGTTCTTTATGTTGGCGCTCTGGCCACTGAGAGATGCAGCCATGAAAACATCATCTCTTATGCAGCCTATTGTCAGCAGGAGGCTAAAATGGACAGGTAAGCTTTCCTCTGAGCCTACCCCCAAATACATCCAGTAAAAGGGATTTTACATCTGCTCAAATGCTTCTAGGATTAAGAAATAAGTTGTTAGACGAAAGAAAATTAATTTCTTTCTTGGTTTGTTTGTTTTTGTTTTTGTTTTGTTTTGTTTTTGAGACAGGGTTTCTCTGTGTAGCCCTGGCTGTCCTGGAATTCACTCTGTAGACCAGGCTGGCCTCAAACTCAAAGATCCTCCTGCCTCTGCCTCCCAAGTGCTGGACTTAAAGGTCTGTGCCACCTCTACCCGGCAGCATTGAACTTATAGTGATCCCCTTATAGTGGGATGCTGGGATTACAGAAGTATACTTCCAGTTTCCTGGATGGTTTTAGGAAGTAAGCCTGTGTTTGAAAAGCAGTCAGTCACTGTGGAGTGATTGTTCCTTCCTCTCATGGCTGGAGAGATGACTGAGTGATTCGGAGTGTATATTGCTTTTCCAAAGGACTCCAGTTCTGTCCCCAGCACCCACCCCACGCCGACTCACAACTGCCCATGTGTGACCCTCTACTTCCAAAGGGACCTGAGCACAAACCTCTACTCAGGCCCATTATATCTAATCAGAAAATAAAATACCTGGAGAGATGCCTCCGTGGTTAAGAGCTCTGGCTCTTGCAAAGGACATGGGTTCAGTTCCTCACATCCACACAGTGGTTCACAACCATCCTTAACTCCAGTTCTAGAAGATCACATAACATCTGACCTCTGCAGACACCAGGCACACATACGGTGCACATACATACAGGCAGACCAAATACACATATAATAAAAACTAAATCTAAAGATAAATAAAATTCAACTTAAAACTAAGGGAAAGAAGGGTTTTCTCTCCCTCTTAACTTCTGGGCACACTTCGTCACAATGGGGGAAGTGTGACAGAGATTGGCTCTAGCTGTAGCTAGAGCAGGAGGGAGCTGGTTACATGGCACTAGCAGTCAGGAGGCAGAGACACGTGAGTGCAGGACCCATGCCCACAGGCTCAGACCACCCTCATTCAGGATACATCTTCCATCCTCAGTTAAGCCTCTTTGGAAGTACACTCATGCCCAGAAATGTGTCTCCAAGAAGATTGTAAATCCAGTCACATAGACAGTGAGAGTGGACTGTTTTAAGTCCATCCCTTCTCAACCTGAAACCCAGTGCATAGCTTCATAGTTGTTGCTTTTGAGGTAAGGTCTCAGGTAGTCCAGGCTGGCCTCAAACTCACTGTGTAGCTAAAGATAACTTTGAATTCTTCATTTCCTCCTGCCTCCACCTCCCAAGTGCTGAAGTTGCAGGCATGAGACAGCATTTTAAGGGGCAGAATACAGTATTTTACCTATGGTCCTCCAAGGCTCAAGTTATATATATATCATATTCCTTGCATGACATAATATATATAGCATAATGCAAGGCAAGGTGTACTTAGTTGATCTGTAGGAGACCTCATAATCTTACTGGTTCTTGCATTGCTCAAGAGTCCACAGTTTAGAATATCTTCCATAGAGACTCAAGGCAGTCTCTTACCTATGAGACCTTATAAAATCAAAGACTAAGCTATATCTTTCATGTATACAGTGGTATAGAATAAACATTTCCATGCCCAGATGGACACATGGAGGCTAGGAAGGTGGCTGGGCTGGTAAAGGCATTTGCCACCTAGCCTAATGACCTGAGTTCAATCTTGGCAGGGGAGAACCAACTCTCACAGGATCTTCTCTGATCTCCACACATGCTCTGTGGCATAGGCAAGTCCCCTCTCCACATGCACATACATACAATAAACACATATGCACATAAACGTAAAAAATAGAAGAAGAATGAGGGGCCTGGGGAGACAGCTCAGTCGGTAAAGTGCTCTTTGCTAGTGTGAGGATCTGAGGTTAATCCCCAGGAGCTACCTTAAAAAGCCAGTCATAATGTGTCTTTATTTGCTTTCTGTTTCTGTGATGAACACCAAAACCCAAGCAGACTTGGAGAAGAAAGGGTTTATTTGGTTTGTACTTTGATGTCCCAGCCTATCATCAAAGGAAGCCAGGGTGGGAACTCAAGGTCAGGAACCTGGAGTCAGGAGCTGATGCAGAACCACCGAGGACCACTGCTTCCTGCTTGTTGTCCATGGCTCATTCAGCCTCCTTTAAAAACTAGAACCCAGGGTCACCTGCTCATGGACGGCACTGCCTATAGTAAGCGGGGCCCTCCCACATCAATCATTAATCAAGAAAGTGCCCCACAGACTTGACTGGAGGTCATTCTGATGGGGTCGTGTTTCAACTGAGCTGCCCTGTTTCTCACTGATTCTAGCTAGCTTCTAACAAGTTGACAAAAAACAAACAAACAACAACAATAAAAACCTAAGCATTTATAGCAAGGAAAAATTTGCCTAATACAAAACCAAAACCCAACAGAGCAAACACTATTCCAATGCCACATTTCACACTGAGGGCTGTTGTGACATTATCTGGGCTCCGGCAGCTCAAATATCCTGTGCCCTCTAATCCTATCTGTAGCACAGGTAGCCTCTCTCGGGCTGGCCTGACTCTGTGTCTACATAACTTCTTAAGGCCCAGCATCCCTAACATCTAGTGGTTCTCCGCTTCAGCTATATGCTGGTTCTCAGCTCAGTTTATTCTCTCATTCCCTCCGGGCCCCCACCCTGTTGTGAGGTGCTGCCCACATTGAGGTAGATCTTCCTTTCTCAGTTCAACCTTCCTGGAAACATCTTAAAGACACTCCCACTGTGCATATACCCTCGGTAATTAAGAATCCAATCATGTTGGAATGAAGATTGATTATGCATTTGGTGTGGTTGACTCAAGAGTCCTCAGACTGAATATTGACAAGCAGTTGTTTGACTATTGGGTTTGTTGCTGTGGAACTTCACCTGGTTTTGAAGATTTATGGATCTTACTGGTATTCCTTTTCTCCCCCAAGAAGTTATGTGAAATGTATACCTAATTCATGATGTGTCAGAATCAATGGAATATGATATTTGAACCGCCTGATGAATGATTATCATGTGTGATAATTTAGTTACTTCATAGATCGAGCCAATGGAATGTTCTTGAGGAATAAGCTTTCAGCTGCTGGTGCTATAGAATCCTATAGAATCCTAGTGCCTTTTCTCAGTTTGAACTGAACTGTATATACCACATACACAGAATCACATTTTGATACAAAACGTTGAAAGAACATTGCAAAACTAAAGTACCTGTGTGTACTTGAATGTTCTCAGGAGAAGCCTCAGAAAGACAGAATTTCCAGCTCTCCCTGTTTTCTAGGACTGTCTGGCTGTAGCACCGAGTATCCCACGTTAGAGGAAACTGTTCTGGCTTGAAAATAGCATGTGTGGTATTGTCGGCAGTAGTAGCTGCTTCTGATGTTGCAAGTTAGAAAAGACAGGAAGGAGAACAAGGACATTTTCACTATCTTCTTTACAGATTTCTTTTCCAAATCAGTTTATTTTTATATTATGTGTATGGGTGTTTTGTCGGCATGTGTGTCTGTGCACCAGTTATTGGCTGCGTGGCTGCAGAGTTATAAAGACACAGTTGTGAGCTGCCATGTGATGCTGGGAATTTTGTACCTGGGCTCTCTGGAAGAGCGGTCAGTGCTCTCAACTGCTGAGCCATTTCTCTAGCTCTTTATGATTCCACATTGTTTGAGCAAATTCCTGTATACTGTGAGATTTTATTGCTTTTATAGAAGCTGTGTTGGACTTTATATATTAGGATCAAGTTGACCTGCCCAGATGAGTAAGGGGAAAGATAGAAAAGTCCCAACTTGACTGAATCTAGGTTAATTAACCTCATTTCTGTGTCTCATGATGCCAAAAGCACCTCTGCATCCGCTTGTCTTCCGGTGACAGAATTCAGCACAGGAGTCAGACAGATGAGAGACTGGCAGCAGGAAGGCGTTTCTCAGTTCTGTTTCCCTGCTCCTTACTTGGTTGTGGTGCTTTACTGTTGGTTCACATTTGATAGGAACAAATAGCTAAAAGAATAAATGGCCTTGGTGTCAATGAACATGAAACTAATTCCACCTGGGGAAGGATTTGCTTTCCTCTGAGAATGTTAATGTGGAACAAAGGTTGGCACAGTATCTATTTCTGCCCAATCCCATGAGAAGTGGTCTGTAATCCAGCCTGGCCTGCAGCACACTCACTAGATAGCTGAGCCACTGTGGTTGTGTTTTGTTTCTTGAGATGAGCTCTTCTATGTAGCTCAGGATAGCCTAGAACTTTCAATTCTCCCTCAGCCTCCCAGTTCTGGGATTACAAGTGTGTACTACCATACCTGTCTGTGTGGCAATGTTTTGATTAAAGATATACTTTTTCAAAGTACTTAAGTCTGATGCTATCAGAAAATAACACTGGTTTTCTATTTAAAAAGGACAAATATTTGTTATAAGTAGGCAACTTTAACTGTGAGATTTATGATATTTCCACAGTAAACTGTTAAAGCAACAGTAGAGGAAACAGTTTGGATTCCTTCATGCATCTGTTTCCCACAGCTTTGAAAGACAGCCAGATACACAGTGGTCATTACTCAGGGTGTTGAGCCCTTGAAAGGCCCCAGTGAAGTCCCCATACACCTCAAAAAAAAAAAAAACAAATAAACAAACAGGCATTTCTTCTTCTTCTTTTTTTTTTGGCTTTGTTTATTATGTAATTTTAAAAAACTTATTTATTCAAATCGTAATCTTTACTTATTCACACAGGGGTTATAAACACAAAAAGGCAGGATGTGGGGAAGGGGATGACACTGGAGCGTAGGTGTTCAGGGGAGTACAGATATCTTTCAGAACAGGGTATCAGCTGGGTGAAGGTTCAGGGGACAGGTCACTATGACTCTGCCTATGATTCACTTGTCCTTATCTAAGTTGGTACTATCCCCGAGGCTGCCTATTTACAAGGCCTATGACTACTCAGGCTGGTAAATTTCCATAAAAGCTGACAAACAGGCATTTCTTTTTCATGCCGTTGGAAAGCAAAAGGTATGGGTCTTGACAGTAAAAAAGAATATGGATTAGCTATTAAAATGTATTTGATATAAACAAATAAGGCCCTTGAGCTGTCTTTCTCAGAGAAATACAAGTTAGTAAATATTATACTTCTCAAATATAGTAAAAAAAAAATGTCATGTTTATTTTAACAGGCCCATAGCAGGATATGCTAACCTGTGTCCAAATATGATCTCCACCCAGCCCCAAGAGTTTGTTGGAATGCTGTCCACAGTGAAGCATGAGATCATTCATGCCCTGGTAAATGCTATTAACTTCTGTCCTTTCCTTCAGACCTTTTATTTGTTACATATTTTATTGTTTTAATACATGTTTTTATGATATGTGAGTTCTTAGATTCTTGTTCAATAAAACCTCATTAATTATGTTTCTGTCAATAAAATTTTTAATGGTCAGGATGGGGGCAGGTTGAGTTTTGCTATCTAGCATGATTTACAATTCAGTGGTCATTCCCACTGATAATAGGACTTTTGGAAAGGGGATTAAATTTGAGAAGGAAAGCATCTTAGAGTCAGATGTGATGGCTCAGGTCTGTACTTGTAGCCTTTGAGATGCTAAAGCAGGAGGATTGCTGCCATGATTACAAGCACGTGGTACCCTACCCAGTGTGGGCAGTGCCGGGGATTAAATCTAGGGCTTCATATGCACTGGACAGCCGTTCTAGCAACTGAGCCCCATGCCTACCTGACTGTCTCTCACACATGAACGTGCACACACACACACACACACACACACACACACAGATGTAGATAGACACATGTGCACATAATGCCAATTTGAGCTTTTATACACCCTCGCTCCCCAGCTCCCAGCATCATCCAATAGTTAATGGTTTTCAGCAGTGATGTTGCCTGGCTGCAGTTTCGGCACTTAGTAAATTTGGGTGAAGAAGATAGCCAAAACATGTCCTTGTTATCCTTGTTCATGGTGCCTTAGAAAATCACTTAAGTTTTTCTCTCTTCAAATCTGATATTTATAAATAAAGGCCACTAAAGTAGTGAGGGCTTGGTCTTGCAAGTCATGGCATGAGTTTCATATTTTCAACTTTTATTCTACATTTGGAAATGATACCTAATAGGGTCTCCAACAAGGTAAAATAACAAAATATGTAGTGTATAGTATAGCTTTAAGATATCATGATAACATAGCATTGATATATATATATATATATATATATATGTAGTATTTAGCCTGAAAACAAGTTTAAAATATATAAAATACTTTAGAAACTCTTGTATTAAAAACATTATACCAAGCCAGGCGGTGGTGGCACACGCCTTTAATCCCAGCACTTGGGAGGCAGAGGCAGGCAGATTTCTGAGTTTGAGGCCAGCTTGGTCTACAGAGTGAGTTCCAGGACAGCCAGGGCTACAAAGAGAAACCCTGTCTCGAAAAAAACCAAAAAAAAAAAAAAAAAGAAAAAAAAAAAAAAAATTATACCAGTATACCAGTTGGGCAGTAGTACCACACCTTTGATTCCAGCACTCAGGAGGCAGAGGCTGGGGGAGCTCTGTGAATTAGAGGCCATCCTGGTCTACAAAGTGAATGGCAAGACACCCAGGGTGACCAGAAACCCTGTCTTGAAAAACCAAAATGAAAAAAAAAATCACATCAGTGGGTTGGAGGTGACCAGCAAAGAACACATGTTGATCTTTCATAGGATCTGACTTCAGTTCCTAAGTGCTTGTGGGGCAGATCACAACCAGCCCTAAGTCCAGCTCCAGGGCATCTAGCACCCTCTTCTAGCCCCTGAAAGCACCCACACATGCCTGGCAACATTCACACAGACACATACACATTAGTAAAAATAAAAATATTTTTTTCAAATGTTTACAGCAAGTCACTTGGTGTTTTAAGCTGTAAATACAGTCAATTAGTTGCTGCTGAGTTGAAGCATGGGGTAACTCTGCAGAGCTGTGTAGTGCTCTGGTGACGAATATCAAGACACCTCCTTGGTGGCGGACTGCTGTGTCTGCTCAGACTCAACATCCGACTGTAGGACACTTTGAATTCTTTCTTCCAGGGCTTCTCGGCTGGGCTTTTTGCATTCTACCATGATCAAGATGGAAACCCCCTGACTTCAAGGTCTGCAGATGGCCTCCCACCCTTCAACTATAGGTATTCACCATTTTCTTTCTTGTTCCTCTTTTCTAGAGGATATAAGGCTAGAACCTGAGAACCACAGCATTTTCCATGTAGTGAATGACAGTGTCTTTGTGGCCACCATAAGGGAACTGTAGATTCTTAGACAAGGTGGACTTCAGAGGTGACTTGTTCAGAGGACACTCGGCTCTTCCCACCACGTTATAACTCATTTTACTTCACAGTATATTGTCTGGCTGTGGGGAAACAGAGATTGGTTGTGTTTGTTTGTTTTTCCCACTAAGTTAACAGTAGTTAAGAGGTTCAGGCCTTTAAAAAGCAATGTTGAGAAATACTGAAAACAGTTCTATCAGGTTTGTAGAAAGTACCAGTCAGAGGACAAGAACCATCAGTACAAATTTATACCAAAATAAGTATCTAAACTAAGGACACATGTCTGTAATAACACACGAAAAAACTAGAGACTTCTGTTGTTGTCGTTGCTGTTGTTGTTTTGTTTTTTGAGACAGGATTTTCCTGGCTGTCCTGGAACTTGCCCTGTAGACCAGGCTAAGCCCTATAGACCAGGCTAAGCAACCTCAGACTCGGAGATCCACCTGCTCCTTGCCTCCCAAGTGCTGGAATTAAACGAGTGTGCCACCACCACCCAGTGACAGTTTTATTAATCATGACAAATATAAACCACCTCAAAATCTACAAAACTAGGTTGAATACATAAATTATAAATGAGTGCACCGCCACCACCACCCAGTGACAATTTTACTCACGACAAGTAATATAAACCACCTCAAAATTTATAAAGACTACGTTGAATAAATAAATTATAATATGTTCATAAACTGAAAACTACATAATATTTAAAAAACAAAAAACCAGCACACTATTGGTTGGCATGTAGATCAGTCATAGAACATGAGGTCATAGGTTCAGTCCCTAGCACCTGCAAAAAAAAAAAAAAGAAAGAAAGAAAAAAAAAAAGGCACCTTTGCTGTATGCAGAAACATGACTGAACCTCTCAGGTATGACATGAAGCAGAATAATTCAAATATTCCACTTATATGAGAGTCAGATACTAGCGATGATAAAAGATGAATGTGTTTACTTTAGGGAGCACTCTGCTAACTGCTGTAAAGTAGCTACAGATTGGGCAGTGCCAGGGAAACCGTCCTGGGTGTTGACTTTCTCGGGATAGTAGCATGGGGTAAGCATTAAGTTCATCTAGGGCTAGCAAGATGGCTTAGCAGGGAAATTGCATGCTGTAAAGCCTAACATTATACACAGTACGCAAACATGTATCATACATGAATACATACATAAATACATGTATATATACATACAGGCGCTAATAATAAATAAAACTTTAACTAAAAATTAGCACTTGGTACTGGAGAGATGGCTCAGCAGTTAAGAACACTTGCTGCTCTTCCAGAGGACCTGAGTTTTATTACCAGCACCCATATTAGGAGGCCCATAACTGCTTGTAACTTGAGGTCCAGAGGATCTGTCACCCTTTTCTGGTCTCCCTGGGTGCCTATACATAGTGGCATATACACATATAGACACATACAGGCACATAAATGAAAATAATCTTAAAAAATTAACCCTTAAAGTTTATATGTGTTTATTTATAATATTTTAGAATAATTGTAGAGTACAAAATTCTAGGCAGTGGTGGTGATCCATACTTAGGTGGTGGAGGCAGAAGGACGAAGTTTAAGGTCCCCTCAGCTACATAGTTCAGGGCTGGGCTACATGCGACCTTATCTCAAAGAACCAAAGGGGGTGCTGCAGAGACAAAGACATACATGGTAATATGTAAATGGGTGTGTTTCCTACATTGTACTTTTTGTTCGGTAGTCTTGTCTAAGCACGCTGGTCCTGATGGAAAGTGTAAATGGTTAGCATGATCTGTGGCATGGGAGAGTGCTGTGGGGAAGGATTCAAAGGAAGCCGATGCTCTGTGAGATCTTCCAGCGTAAATGGAGACACTAGAGTAATAAATTCAGTTGTTAGGAAGCAGAACTGGATTAGGCTCTAGCCTGTTTGGAGAAGCCATTCATTTTAGTTTATACCTGGAATCCCAGAATTTGGGAGGCTGAGACAATAGATCTGCTACATAGCAAGTTTAAGGCCAGCCTGTACTACACAAGACCCTGTTTGTTTTGTTTTTTTAAAAACAACAACAACAACAACAAAAAAAAAAAACGCAAAAACAGTAGCTGGAACCTAGAGCCAAGCATGTTTACAGCACCATTTATATTATCTGTCAGGGGAAACAGCCAAGGTCAGCAGAGAGCTAAGTCAGACTTCACAAAGAACACAGGATACCTCAGCACAGCTGCCTAAGGACTCATAACCACTGCCCAGGGGGAGAGTCCAGTCCCCAGGAACGGCCGGCCACCTTGACTCCTCTGAGGCCGGGCTCCAGGCCTAGACATGCCTTACCAAGTCCACTCCTAGACAAGGACACAGAACTGAAGTTCCCTTAGTCCTTTCATCGGGCCTCTGAGAGAGGCTTGAGTCAGTCTGGCTTTCCATAGTGCAGTGTGACCAATCGCTCAACCTCCTGCTGGCATGATCTCCTCACCGAAATGAACTGTACCACCCACTGCCTAGCTAACTATGCAGTTTTAAATCACAGCCCAAAGTAAGATGCCTTTTCCAATTTGTTTTTCTAAATTGGAAGCAGATAAACAGATGTGATATGAGAAGTATAAAAGGAACTGGTTTTCTCCTCTGAGATAGGTTTGATATTACCAGGCTAGCCTTGGACTCTCAAACTCACATGTAGCTGAGGATAACCTTGACTTCCCTGTTACGGGTGTATACCACCACAGATGGTTTACATGATGCTGGGTACCAAACCCAGCTCAGGCACTGAACAAGTGAGCTGCATCCCTAGCCTGGCATTTTAGCTTTGGTGTATATTTTTTTCTATAAGGCAGTTAGGCCTGTTGTCGTTGTTGGATATTCTTGTCGCTTATAACACTTTGTCTCACCTCTCTTCTGTCTGATATTGCTGTAGCCACCACAGTCCTCTTCTGAGAACTAGATACATAGCACAGCTTTGCACGTGTTTGTGTCATGGATCTAGACAATGTTTCTTTGGCTTGCATAGTTGAGTCCTACATTTTTAAAAATCCCGTTGCTCCCACCATCATGGGCTACTGGTTTTCACAGTGACCTTGAGGTTGTAGACAGGGCATGAGACACTGCCACAGAGCTGGCAGCTCTTCATGAACCCTATCCGTCTTTGATGAATAAATGCTTCCAAAATTGACGCAGCTCTTTGCTTATTTCCAGGGTTCTGAAAAGATTGACCTGGCCAAGTTCTCACTGATTTCATGCCAGAATTTCCAGAGACCTTCACTCTGCCATTTTCCTGAGAACTTTCTAGAATTTAATTTTGTAGATGACATGAAACAAGAATGTAACCTTTTCTTTGATGGATAACTAGTTTTGGTGCATAGTAATTAGACTTTTTTTTTTTTTCAGTCATATGGCAGTATTTTTTGGTCAGGTTCCTTATATGCTTGGATCATCTCTGCATTGGTTCTGCCTTCCCACCTTCCTCTTGTCAGAAGACACCAGTGAAGGCTGGGGAACAGTCCAATGGCAGAGTACTTGCCTAGCATCTACAACCTCCTATGCTAGATCTCTAGCAAGTCAAGGTGGGAAAGGCGCAGTCAATTCATTGTCCCAGCTCAGCATTATGAGCCAGAGCACGGTGGTACACACCTATAGCTGAAGTACTTGGGATGCACAGAAGGGAGGATCTCTGAGTTCAAGGCTATCCTGATCTATACAGTAAGTACCAGGCCTGCTAGGGCTACATGTCTCAAGAAAGAAAATAAAATGCTTATAAGTACATTACATGGACATGACATATAATAACTCTCAAGTGTTTCAGTTTCATACTGATATTTATAAACACTTTTACATTTAAAGTTGTAGTAAGTTGGCAAAACAACTGCTTATTCTGTAATTACAGTCTCGGCTTGTATCAGTGGAGTGATAAAGTGGTTCGGAAAGTGGAGAGATTGTGGAATGTTCGAGATAATAAGATAGTTCGCCACACTGTGTATCTCCTAGTAACACCGCGTGTTGTCGTGAGTATTATTGGATGTCTTCATGTCTCATTTTTCATTATGGTTCCTACTTTACCAATCATTACTGTTTAAGAAGGTGTACTTAAGCCGGGCGGTGGTGGCGCACGCCTTTAATCCCAGCACTTGGGAGGCAGAGCAGGCGGATTTTGAGTTCGAGGCCAGGCTGGTCCACAGAGTGAGTTCCAGGATAGCCAGAGAAACCCTGTCTCGATAAAACCAAAAAAAAAAAAAAAAAAAAAAAAAAAAGGTGTACTTAGATTTCAGTCTATAATAGAAAATGTATGAAGACAGTATAATAAAGGAACAAGCCAAGACAGAGGGGAGGAAACAGAAATTTGGCAGCACATCTTGTGGTCCGCGTCCAGCCTGCTGCTGTGAGGCAGGAGAGCAGAGGTGCCTGTGCCTAAGGAGAAGCAGCATTACTCAAAGTTAGCTGCGGGCAGGGGAGGGTGGCTCAGTCTGTAAGAGTTCCTGCCTCGGAAACATGGGGACCCACATTCAGATTCCTAGAGTTCAGGTGATTGGTCAGCTAGCCTGATAAAATGAGTTAGTTCTAGACTCAGTGAACATGTGTGCATGCAAGTACACACTCTCCGCGTGCACACACAGACACATATACACACACACATACATACACACACACACACACACACACATGCATATCAAATTTAAAATAAAGTAGAGATGCTTAAGGGACATATCTGATACTGACTTCTGGTTTCCACGTGCACATGCACACACAGGAACATGTATACATGACACACACACAAAGTTATTTGAGAAGAAAAGAAAGAAAAAGAAGCCATGGCTAGGGCTGGAGAATTGGCCTTAGTGGTTAAGAACACTTGTTTTTGTTTTTTAAGATTGATTTATTTATGTGTTTTATGTATGTGGGTGCTCTATCTGCGTGTAAGTTTGCATGTATGCCTGCACACCAGAAGAGGGCATTAGATGTTGTGAGCCACCATGTAATTGCTTGGGAATTGAACTCAGGACCTCTGAAAGGGCAGCCAGTTTTCTCTTTGTAGCCCTGGCTGTTCTGGAACTCACTCTGTAAACCAGAGTAGCCTTGAAATTCACAGACATCCACCTGCCTCTGCCTCCTGAGTCCTGGGACTAAAGGTGTGTGCACCATGCCTGGCTAAATTTTGGGTATTCTTATCAAAGAATATGAGGTGAGTGTGACTAAGGATTGCCTGGCATTATGACACAGGAGACATGGCCATTTGGAGGCCAGTGTGTCAGTGCTACCACAATCCTGAAGTGGTAGATGCATAAATGCAGTCTAAACTCATTTGACTGCCATTTCATATAGAATAAATCCCTTGTTATAATTATTGAAGACTGAAAATCAAGAAAACCACCGTTACTGTAACATTTCTCAGTATTGTCAGACAGCCCCACATAGATGCTTTCATCAAGAGAACCATTAAGTTGTTTTTGAAAATATTAAAATGGGAGAGAACAAGCAGGATGTTAGTGGGCTGCAGTCAGTGGTGTGAAGAGAGCCTCTGGATTGGGACGCCATGTTTGCAAACCATATGTCTACTAAGAAGTTATTGTAAAAGGATACAAGAATGGAACTACAAGGAAACAAAAGCTCTACTTGAAAAAGGCCAAGCATACAGATAGATACCATGAATACCTGTAATCCTAGAACTCAGGGTTCTGAGGCAGGGGATGGAGAGGTGAGGTCAGCCTAGGTTACATAGTGTGGCCGTGGCTCCTAAAAGGAAAATAAGACCAGCAACAATAAACAGTGGGCAAGGAACCTGAATAGACTTTGCTTGTTCGTTTGCCTGTTTTTGAGACAGAATCTCTCCTTGCACTCCTGACTGTTCTGAACTTTCAGAAGCTGTTATATTCAAACTCTGTGAGTTCCTGGACAGCCAAGGCTTCATAGAGAGACCACCTTATTGGGGAGGGGGAAATGTCCTTTTAAGTCAAAAAGTGAAGGATGGCTCAGTGGTCAAGAGTGTTTACCATGCAACCGTGAGGACCAGAGTCCCTCACCCATGTAAACGAGCTGGGAGTTCCACTAATGCTGTAACTCCAGCTTCAGGACTCTGGCACCCTCTCGCCTGTGTTCATGCATGCAAATACAAACACGTAGATAAATAGTTTTTAAAATAAATCTTCAGAAGTAAAAATATTAAAAGAAATAATAGTTTTCTAACCAAGAAGAATGTAATAGCATCAAAATATTTAACTATCTTGAAAGTCATATTTTAAAGAGATTCTGTCTCATCAAACTAACTCTTGGTTTGGCTGTTGTCTTACTCTGCTCTTGTGGCTGTTTGTTTTCTGATTCTCAGGAAGAAGCTCGGAAGCATTTTAACTGTCCAGTCCTAGAGGGGATGGAGCTTGAAAACCAAGGTGGGATGGGCACAGAGCTCAACCACTGGGAGAAGCGCTTGCTAGAGGTCTGTCTGGGTTCACACAGTGGTTATCTTTACCATGGTAGGGATTATTCAAACAGGACATGGGATGCAAAGGGGAGACTCCATTCTGGGATCTTCCAAACTTTGTTTATTTACTTATTTATTTATTTAAATTTTATTTACTTTACATTATAGCCACAGTTTCCCCTCTCTTCTCCCCTCCCAGTCTCCCCCCACCACCTACATACTCCTCCCCCATTTCTCTTCAGAAGAGGGCCGGTCTCAATGGATAGGAGCCAGCCATGGCATATCAAGTTGGATCTCCTAAGTTTTTAGAGCTCTCTAATATTGTATTATATAAATGGAACAAGCCCGTGTTAATAACCATTATGTTTTAAATAATAAATATTTTTATTTTTAAGACAATGTCTTATTATGTAGTCAGGCTAGCCTTGAACTTACAGCAACCCTTCTGCCTCTGCCTCTGCCTCAGCCACTGAATTCTGGGATTGCTAATGTGTACCACCATGCCTAGCTAAAAAATTCTGGTTTTGCTTTGTAGTACTGGGGATTGAACCCGCAGTCTACAGTCCTGTAGAAGGGTATCAGCACACACAGCAGCACAGCAGAATCAGGCATTTTTCCTGTGTTACACCAGGAACCTGTCAGCAGCACCTCTCTCCCTCAGCTACAGTATAGGAACAGGAAACCCAGCCACAGACGGATACAAGACCTGAGTTGACCTAAGAGTACCGTAACCAAAATAGGAGCTATTACCTTTTTAGTGGTTCCACAGACATAACCTTCAGACTCCATAAGGGACACACACCTAATAGTCATTTTACACAATGGCGTTCCAAACTGTGGCTTACTAATGGGTATTCATGTTCATTTAAAGAAAGCCCAGGCTAGGGCAATAAGGAGCGGGGCTGAGCAAGCAGGCTGGAGCAAGAGGGAGAAGGGAAAGGGAAAAATAAAAAAAATAAATAAATTAATTAAAAAAAAAAAGAGAAAAGCAATCCCAATGTATTAGTAGGTTGTTTCTCCTTACACACTGCTACCAGGTAGCGTCCTATGTTTATTCGGTTTCAAGGAAATAGACCCAAAAATTAATCCCACGTCGTGTTTGTATAGAAACAATAATCTGGAAGTAGAATTAAGACTCTGGAAATGAAATGCTTTGGGCAAAAAGTAGGTGTCTATCTGTGGGAAAAATGCCTCAGCAGTGTCCCGGAGGCTTTCTACACCAGCGGGTCCCACATACGGGAGAAAGTCTAAGGTTCCAGACACGAGAAAGTCCATAGTTCCAAAAGGGTTTATTTTCATGGCAGATGTAGATGGATCTAGATGTACACCCCCCACCCCTCCACCCTCCAACCCCCACCCCCCACTCCCCTACCTCTCCCACCCCCCTACCCCCTCCCCCCCCAAACTCAGGGCAGACCTGAGTTAAATAGGGAGGGAGAAGTGGGAAGGGTCTGGGGAAGAATGCTTAATTGGCTCTGCCCTCTGGCCTTCATTAGTATGTAAAGCTCTCTAGGGCCTAAGGCCTGTAGTCACACCCTCTACCTGTAGCTGGTGACACAAAACCTCTCTGGGAGGAGTTACTTTGAGCCAAACATGTCTGCAAGATGCAGGCTAATGGAGATTTAGGTCGCATGTGGGGGTCCTCTGGAATCCAGGAGCGTGGGGAGATAAGTGCCGTCCCTGACAGGCCATGTCCCTGTTGGGTCCCCGGCTACCTTGGACCCAGTGCTCTACCGGGGAGACCAAACCATCCTTTTGCAGCCCCACATGTTATCTATATTTCTTCTTAGGAATCTGGTTAGATTCAGCAAATAGAGCTCATGACGGAAGGTTATAAGTTTAGGAAGAGTGAATTTCTGCTTCTGCCCAGCTAGTCTGATCTAGGTCACTATGTAGTAATGATGGTGAACATTTATGAAGCAAATGCCCTCATTCTTTCCCTGGGAATTCTGTCTCTGTAATTTCCTTAAGGAATTTTCTTAAGTGATTTCCTTAGAAGCTATAGATTGGCCAGGAATCAAACGCTAGTCCTTTCTGGTAGAACACCTGAGAATACCAATTTTATTGCTACTTTGTTTCTCTTAAAGCAGCATTGTGTCCCTGAACTGTTGTATTAAGGGTGATGTTAAGGTGTCAGGAAAGGACTGGACAGTGGTGATGCAGGCCTTTATACCCAGCACTCGGGAGGCAGAGGCAGGTGGATTTCAATGAGTTTGAGGCTAGCCTGGTCTATAGAGCTTGACCTCTAACCCCTTGATCCCTGGTTCTGCCCTGCTTGTTTCGCACATTAGTATAGGTTTTTGTGATCACAGAGTTGCAAGTTAAGAAAGCTTTTCCTTTGTAAATCCATGTAAACGTCCCTCCTGGTCTAAAGTAATCGCAGCACCTGTCTCGACCACTCACTGCTTGCTTTGCTTCGGGAGCATGAGCTTTTGCAGCAGTGTTCCTCGCTCCGTAGATGCTTCTGTTCATTGTCCTCATAAAGCCCTCACTGCTGGTTGTCTGTCACCAAGCGACATCCCAAACGATGGAGACTTGGGTCAGAGAGGAGGTTCTGCTTCCCCAGTCTAGACATTTTAAGGCTTTTGTATTTGATCATTTTCAAGTAAATATTTTACCACATGAAACAGCTTAAATATGTTTAAATAGGGGTCATAGAGTTGTCTTCTAGTAAAATGTGTTGGTGATTTTCAGAATGAAGCGATGACTGGTTCTCACACCCAGAACAGAGTCCTTTTTTTTTTTTGTTTTTTTTAAAAAAAACCCCCCTTTTTTTTCCCCCCCCGGGGGGGGGAACCGGCCCCCAAAAAAACCCCTTTTTGCCTCCCCCTTTTTGGGGGGGTTAAAAAAATTTTTTTTTTAATTAAAAATTTTTTTGGGCCCCAAAAAAAAAAAATTTTTTTTTTAAAAAATTTTTCCCTTTGGGAAATTTTTTAAAAAAAATTTTTTTTTTTTTTTTTCCCCCCCTTTTTTTTAAAAAAAAAATTTAAAAAAAAAAAAAAAGGGGGTTTTTTTTTGGGGGGGTTTTTTTGGGGGTTTTTTTTTTTTTTTTGGTTTTTTCAAATTTGGGGAACCCCCTTTTTTAAACCCTTTTTTAAAAAAAAAAAAACCAAAGGTCCCCAAAATAAAATTTTTAAAAAAAAAAAAGGGGGCCCGGGAAGGGGACCCCCCCCCCAAAAAAAAACCCCCCTTCCCCCCAACCCGTTTTTTTTTTGGGGGGGGGCCCCTTAAAAAAAAATTTAAAACCAAAAAAAAAAAAAAAAAAAAATTTAAAAATTTCCCCCCCCTTTTTTTTTTAAAATTTTTGGGGGGGAAAGGGGTTTCCCCCCCCCCCCAACCCCCCAAAAAAAAAAAAACATTCAAAAAATTTTTTTAAAAAATTTTTAAAAAAAAAAGGGTTTTTTTTTAAAAAAAGGGTTTTTTTTTCCCCCTTTTAAAAAAATTTAAACCCGGGGGGAAAAAAAAAATTTTTTTTTTTTTAAAAAATTTTTTGGGGGGCCCCCCCCAACCCCCCCTCATCCCCAAAAGGGGGAAAAAAATTTAAAAAAAAAAAAAAAAAAAAAAAAAAACCCCCCCCCCCCAAAAAAACCAAACCCCCAAATTCCCCTTTTTTTTTAAAAAAAAAAATTTAAAAAAAAAATTTTTTTTCCCCGGGGGGTTTTTTTTAAAAAATTTTTTTTAAAAAAAAAAAAAAAAAAGGGGGGGGGCCTTCCCTTTTTTTTTTACCCCCCCCCCCAAAAAAAAAATTTTAAAAAATTTTGGGGAAAAACCCCCGGGGTTTTTGAGGGAAAAAAGGGAAAAATTTTAAAAAAACCCCCCAAAAAAAAAAAAAAAAAAAAAAAAAAAAAAAAATTTTTTGGGAAAAATTTCCCGGGGGAAAATTTTTTTTTTGGGGGAAAGGGGCCCCCCAAAAAAAACCCCCGGGGGGGGAAAAAGGGGGGGGGGGGGGGGAAAAAAAAAGGGGGGGGGGGGGGGGGGGGGGGGGGGGGGAAAAAGGGGGGCCCCCCCCCAAAAAAAGGGGGGGAAAAAAGGGGGCCCAAAAGGGGGAAAAAGGGGGGGGGGAAAAAAAGGGGGGAAAGGGCGCACGCCTTTAATCCCAGCACTTGGGAGGCAGAGGCAGGCGGATTTCTGAGTTCGAGGCCAGCCTGGTCTACAGAGTGAGTTCCAGGCCAGCCTGGGCTACACAGAAAAACCCTGTCTCGAAAAAACCAAAAAAAAAAAAAAAAAAAAAAAAAAAAAAAGAAAAGAAACTGTTTATTTTGGTTTAAAGGGGTTTAGAGGCTTAAAGTCTATGATTGTGGAGCAAAGGACCAGCTGAGACCTCATATCTCACTCCACAGACATGAGGCCAAGAGCACTGTGGATCGCAGGAGTGTTTTAAAACCTCAAGACTGCCCCCCATGACACACCTCCTCCAACAAGGCCACACCTCCCAATCCTTCCCAAATAGTGTCACCAAATGGGGACCAATTATTCAAGTATATAAATCTATGGGACTATTCTCATTCAAAACTACACAGAAGTATAAAGATTTTAAATATAGAGGTCATGGCTGACCCTTAGAACAGTTTCAGTACAAATGAGAGGAGTAGGGTACAGTGGCTTGAATGGTAGAACACTTGCCTGGCATATTTGAGGTTCTATCCCCAACATAGAAGCCCCCACCCAATAATTATAGTGATGGTAATAATAATGATGAGACTGATAATTTCTCTTTTCTGTTTAATGAGAGCCAAATCTCAGTCAGAAAGGATTTGATTGAGAAAGCGTTTCCTAACAATGCCAAATAAGTGAGATCCAGAGAACCAAGAACAAGTTAGCTTAATGGGAGAAAGCAATCAACTCGGGTGGGAGAAGCTTCCAGCTTCAGCAAGTGCAGAGCGGAAGTAAGATGCAGGAGGGGAGCAGAAGTGAGATGCAGGAGGGGAGCAGAAGTGAGATGGAGGAGGGGAGCAGAAGTGAGATGGAGGAGGGGAGCAGAAGTGAGATGCAGGAGGGGAGAGGCAGTGAGATGCAGGAGGGGAGAGGAAGTGAGATACAGGAGGGAGAGGAAGTGAGATGCAGATGGGGAGAGGAAGTGAGATGGAGGAGGGAGCAGAAGTGAGATGCAGGAGGGGAGTAGAAGTGAGATGCAGGAGGGGAGAGGAAGTGAGATGCAGGAGGGGAGTAGAAGTGAGATGGAAGTGGAGAGTAGAAGTGAGATGGAGGTGGAAGGAAGTGAGATGCAGGAGGGGAGCAGAAGTGAGATGCAGGAGGGGAGTAGAAGTGAGATGCAGATGGGGAGAGGAAGTGAGATGGAGGAGGGGAGCAGAAGTGAGATGCAGGAGGGGAGTAGAAGTGAGATGCAGGAGGGGAGAGGAAGTGAGATGCAGGAGGGGAGTAGAAGTGAGATGGAAGTGGAGAGTAGAAGTGAGATGGAGGTGGAAGGAAGTGAGATGCAGGAGGGGAGCAGAAGTGAGATGCAGGAGGGAGTAGAAGTGAGATGCAGATGGGGAGAGGAAGTGAGATGGAGGAGGGGAGCAGAAGTGAGATGGAAGTGGAGAGTAGAAGTGAGATGGAAGTGGAGAGGAAGTGAGATGCAGGTCGCTTTGTAGACAGAAGCAGGATGTTGAAGAGATCCATAAATGATGGTTTCCATGTCGAGGGTGGAATAAATCTAATCTTGAGGGAGAGAGGAAGGCAGAAATTGTATGTAAGTAGATAAATAATTCATGGGCTTTGTTTTATGACAGTCTACACAAATGTACTTTTTGTTTGTTTTCTCTGTAGAATTTTTTTTTATTATTGTTGGTTTTGGGGGTTGGGGTAAGGCTCACTATCCCAGGCTAGCTTTGAACTCTGGCTTCTCCTGCCCCTGCCTTCCCAGTATTGGGGTAACAGACGTGTCCTACACACAGCTCACATAGTCTCTTACTCTAGTTTACCCACTGGGATCACATTAAGGAAAAACACAACCTTCTTACAGCCTTCAAGGTAACTGATACCACTTTGAAAAGTCATTATTTGCATGCAAAATTTGAAATAAAACATTACTTTTAGAAAGTTATACATAGTTTAAGTTTATGTGGACTTCTGTCGTCTTGGGACTATTATTCATTTAAGTATTTTATTATGAAATATACTGATATACACAAAGTGCATGGAGAAAACAATGCATGTAAACATTAACTCTCATATGCCTGTATCCTAGAGTCAGCAATACATCGTCTCTTAGTTGTAACATTGTCTTTCTTATCTTGAAAGTTGCAGATAATATTCCTATACATTGGCCAGGCGGTGGTGGTGCACGTCTTTAATCCCAGCACTTGGGAGGCAGAGGCAGGCGGATTTCTGAGTTTGAGGCCAGCCTGGTCTACAGAGTGACTTCCAGGACAGCCAGGGCTACACAGAGAAACCCTGTCTCGAAAAATCAAAAAAGAAAAAAAAAAAAATTCCTATACATTGTACTATGGGTTTCTATAATACGTAAACTTTTAAAAGAACCATGAACAAAATTAATCTTTTCTATTTTATAATATTTTGTGTATAATTATATAATCCTGTTTTTCTCCTTTTATAAGTGATTTGTTTAGGATCCAAATATTGTCCTGGTTGGTTGGTGTGTCTCTTGGGTCTGTTAACCTAAACCTTTCTCACACATTCTATGCAAGTATGCAATTTAATTGGTGCAATGCCTCACATCACAGGAAGCTTTGAAAGCATAAAGCACTTGAAATAAAGCAGATATGAATCTGGATAATACTGGATTAGGAAGTGCTTCCTAAATCTAACGCCAGAAGCTCTGGCAACCAAAAAGAAAACAGAACATTTGGACTTAACCAAAAAAAAAAAAAAAAAAATTAAAAGTGTGCCTCAAAGAACATTATCAAGTACAAAGATAAGTCACAGAATGAGGAAAAATATTTTCAGATCATTTATCAGGAGACTATACAATATCCAGACTGTGCAGAGGAATAGTAAATGGCCTAATAGGAAAAGAACCATAGGGGAAAAAACATTGTTTTAAAAGATATAAAAGATCAAAAAAGCATTTCTTCAGAAGAGATAGACAGAGGCAATGAGCAGTCCAGAGAAGCAGGACATCACATCGTTAGCAGACGATGAGGAGCCAGCACACACAGCACGTTGAGTACCACCAAGTCCCAGCAAGGATGGGGCGTAGCAGGAGCTCATCAGCCACACTGGAAGATGGTGTGGTAGTTGCTTATAAAACCAAAGATGTTCTTACCACACAGCCAGCTTGCTAGTTATAAATGAGTTGAAACTCTCTTTTCTGTTTGTTTTCAAGACAGGGTTTCTCTGTGTAGCCCTGGCTGTCTTGGAACTCGCTCTGTAGACCAGGCTAGCCTCGAACCCACAGAGATCCTCATACCACCTGAATGATGGATTAAAGGTGTGTTCCACAACTGCCTGGCCTGAGTTGAAATCAGAAGGCTGCACACAGATTCGTATTGGCTGTGGAGGATCAGACAAGGAAGAATTCTTTAACACTAAGAACATGCAGGAAGGAGCATGAGCAGGCAGAGGCAGGGTGGCGCTAAGTCCATGCTGTGTGGACTATGTGGATAGATTTCTTCCCTCCTTCTTTTCTGGTGGTGCTAGAGATCAAACTTGGGGATTTTATGGATCCATGCTGGGCAAAACATGTTTACCTTAAAGAATATACAACATCAAGAGGCAACGCTAATGTGAACTATGGATTTGGGGTAGTGATGGCATTCCGGGTAGATTCACTGGTGTAACCAGTATGTAACTTTGGTGAAGGATACTGTGAGCCTGTAAGGTAGGGAGGACCCAGGAACTCTTTGTACCCTCTACACAATTTTGCTAGAACTTTAAAACCCCCCACCCTAGAGGCTGTAGAAAAGAAAAAAATAAAACAAACAGAAGAGAGATTCTGATATACACTACATCATGAATGAGCCTTGGAAACATTATTATGTAAGTGAAAGAAAAGGCTGAATCCCATTTCTTGGAAGTGTCCAGCAAATTCATAGACTGACAGTGGTTCAGTGTTCTTCAGGAATGGGAGATGGGGACAGGAACGTGGTTTATATGTGATGGAAGAGTCCTGACATTAAATAGTTAGAGCATGATCCTGTGTGTATACAAAAAAGCTCATGAGCCCATTATAAAGACTAAGTTCGTGTTCTGTGGGTTAGCTCTCACTTTTTAAAGCACATAGAGACATTGAAGCCAACCTCTAAAGCCTAGACACTGTCACGCACATGCCTGCACCTTTGTCTGACTTTGCTCGCTTGTAAATAGAGGTGACAGGGCTCCTCACTCCTCAGAGGTGACAGGGTACTCACTCCACAGAGGTGACAGGGGTACCCACTCCTCAGAGGTGACAGGGGTACTCACTCCACAGAGGTGACAGGGTACTCACTCCACAGAGGTGACAGGGGTACTCACTCCACAGAGGTGACAGGGTACTCACTCCACAGAGGTGACAGGGGTACTCACTCCACAGAGGTGACAGGGGTACTCACTCCACAGAGGTGACAGGGGTACCCACTCCACAGAGGTGACAGGGTACTCACTCCACAGAGGTGACAGGGTACCCACTCCACAGAGGTGACAGGGGTACTCACTCCACAGAGGTGACAGGGTACTCACTCCACAGAGGTGACAGGGGTACCCACTCCACAGAGGTGACAGGGGTACTCACTCCACAGAGGTGACAGGGTACTCACTCCACAGAGGTGACAGGGGTACCCACTCCACAGAGGTGACAGGGCTCCTCACTCCACAGAGGTGACAGGGTACTCACTCCACAGAGGTGACGGGTACTCAGTCCATAGAGCTTTCTGACACTTAACTGAGGTTCAGCGCTCAGCACATTATAATTGTCAGCCAACGGATGGAATTTTATATAAACCCTGAACCAAAGTCTCATGAGAAGAGGTTTACTCTTACTGTGCACAGCACAGCCCTTCACTCTGTTGCTTTTGAAGTAAGTGATCTTGCAGCTCAAAACTGCCCTGGAAACTCTGTTTCCAATGCTTCCTCAAGAAAGCCTGAGTCCCACATGAACTTAAAGCTTTTCTGGGAACACAATTCTGTTAACACTTTTCTTTTATCTGTCTTCCTCACTAGATTAGAAATTTTGAATTTTATTTATTTATTGTTTATTGTTTGTTTTGTTTATTCGAGACAGGGTTTCATTGCGTCATTCTGTATGGCCCAAAACTAGACCAAGCTAGCCTCAAATTCACAATGCTCTGCCTGCCTTCGCCTCACCATGGCTGGGATTACTGGGAACACCACGCACAATGTTTATTTTTATTTGTGTATATCTTTGTTACATATAGGTGGGTACCCACTCAGGTCCGAAGAACGCATTGGATCCCCTGGAGCTAGAGTTACAGGCAGCTAGCTGTGAGCTGCCTAATGTGGGTATTGGGAACCGAACTTTCGTCTTTTGGAAGAGCAGGAAATACTCTTAACTGCTAAGCATCTCTCCAGTCTCTAGATCAGAATTGTTCTGTAAACAGAAAGGATGTTTATCTGTTCACTGTGCTAGCCTTAGCATTTAGCACAGTGCCCAGCATATAACAAGTGCTACAAGCAGATGTCACCAAGGAGGAACCAGGGTATATGGAGGGACGTGTCCCTGTGGTGGAGTAACACTTTTGATCTGTGGTCTGCATTCTACGTGTTACTCAACATGCTAATTCTCAAGGGAGTCACATTCATTTCTTTTTTTATCTATAAAATAAAGAAACTTGGGGGCTGGAGAGATGGCTCAGTGGTTAAGACCACTGACTGCTCTTCTGAAGGTCCTGAGTTCAATTCCCAACCACATGGTGGCTCACAACCATCTGTAATGGGATCTGATGCCCTCTTCTGGTGTATCTGAAGACAGCGACAGTGTACTCATACATAAAATAAATAAACAGATCTTAAAAAAAATGCTAACCTAAGAAAAGTTTTATAGATTGACTGAGAAAAACAAGTTTTTTGTTTGTTTTGCTTTTTAAAAAAAAATTATATATTTTACATATATGTTCTATCTGCATTTACACCTCAGGCCAGAAGAGAGCATCAGATCCCATTACAGATGGTTGTGAGCCACTATGTGGGTTCTGGGAATTGAACTTAGGACCTCTGAAAGAGCAGGCAGTGCTCTTAGCCTCTGAGCCAGCTCTCTAGCTTTTGAGAGGGTCTGGAAGGGTCCAATGCCAGGAAGGCTCTGGCCACACAGATTGTGCAAAGTTCACCAGGCTAGAAGCAGGTCACTCCTGGGCGAGAAGCGGCCTTTGCAATTCCTTCCCTCGAAGGAACAACCCTGTGTGCTTAGCATCCAGCTTTCCCTAATACATGTCTGTGCACAAACATCTCCATGCCCCTTACGACCCCCTCACCCTCCTAACCTTGATATAAACCAAGTTACTGCAGCACAGAGAGTTTAGTTCTGGGCCTCGGGTGGTGGAGTGATGGTTCCTTCCTTCCTTTCCTCCCTGAGGCTCTGCTCTTTGGAAGAGGAGGTTTGGAAGAATCTGTATTGCGTTTTTCTGCTTCCACTTGGTATTGTGAAAGGTGGCTCGAGCAGAGGGGATAGTTTGCTAAAGGGGAAAAAAAATGATATGGGCAGATATTATTCTGGGACTTTTACAAATTGGTCTTGTCCCTAAAATAAGTACTGACAAACATGGGCTCATTGTCTTTCATTAAAATTTTTAGGAAACTCAACCATTGTGTTCTTTTTTCCTGAAATTAGAACATTTAAAAAGCATTGCAGTACTTGTCTTGTGATAGTGTTTATTTGCAAACAGGGCCTATGTTGATGGAGTAAATTAAAGGCCAGGACAAGAGAGTCAGCTAGCTGAGCCAGCCTAGGGGAAGGGTGACTGTCTTCTGAGGGGGAGTGAGGATGATTATAGGAAAGATAGAAGACTCAGAGACGAAGGTTAGCCATCAGGAGCACTGTCCAGTCAGTACTGCGTTCACCTCAAGTTTCATTTTTATAGGCTTTATATACTTTACAGCATGATGGGACACAAAATCACAAGACTTCAGAGACAATGGCTCACATATATTTGATACCTGTATCTATGGAGTTCTCCCTATTCCTCCTTGTTCCTTCCTCCAGGATTAACAGAACATTCAGCCCCTTGCCTTGAGCTTCAAGTGTATCCCCTCTTATCTTTCAGTGTGTCAGCAGGCCAGGAAGTCTGCCAGCAGACCCTGGGCTGACTTGACTCTGCCTGACAGACATTCACAAAGAAAGACAAAATAGCTCCCAACTTATGAGTCTTTACTGAATGAATTGCCTTTGATTTTAAAACCCTTTCTTCTCATAATCCTGAGCAGCAACGCCCACCCCAGCCCACCCCAGCCCACCCCAGCCCACCCCAGCCCACCCCAGCCCACCCCAGCCCACCCTAGCCCACCCCAGCACCCTAGCACCCTGCATCAAGGGCCTTAGCAATGTGCAGCTCTGTCAGTGGCCTCTTGGGTCCCTCTTAGGCCTCTGCTCTGTACATTGCTGAGATCTCTAGTAGGTGCTAGAGTCAGTAAAAGGTGTTCTCTCTGCGTTGTCTCCACAGCTGGTACAAAGCAAATTACAGCATGGCGGAGAAACTCGACTGGGGCCGAGGAATGGGCTGTGAATTTGTCAGTAAGAGCTGCAAATTCTGGATTGATCAGCACAGGCAAAAGTAAGACTGTGTTTCCATACTATGTCTTTGTGAAGTTCATTTCTGACACTGTTTTGTCATGCCATGAGCATCAGATATCAGCTACTATGTAGAGAAAATACTCTAAGAGTTCTGTTTGGCTTATAATTCATAGGCATATATGTTTTGTAAGCTTTTTGCATGGTCTCTATTCTTACTGTTTTCTTCAGAGAATATACATACAAATAAACCAGCAAATGTTGATTTAGTATCCAGAAACTCGACTAATGATGTACTTTAGTGTTGGAACGCTTGCCTGGCATGTGCAAAGTCCCGGGTTTGATCCCCAGTCCTGAAAAATAAATACTCTCTAGATTGGAGTTATAAAAACTGGATGTTTATGGCAATCACCTGCCAAGTTCTTTTCTCTTTTAGGTATAGGATATTGTGTTTGGCCTGGTTTTATACACACACACACACACACACACACACACACACACACAACACTCTGAGCACTTAGAGAGATGTTACAGAGCTGTTTCTGTAACTATAACCCTAAATTAAACAGTTATGTATATGAAGAGATACGCAAATAATAAAAGCAGTGATTCCCTATAGCTCATTATTTCTGGATAGGGAACATCTTGAAAATGTCCTACAATGTCCTCACCAGAGCACCGAGATAGGCTCAGTCAGATTGAGACCAGTCTACAAGGGTCCCTCATGTTGCTCATTCAGAAGTTTCTACTTCCCTCCCAACACAGCCCTCCTGAAACTCTGGAATCCAGTAATCCATTCTGTATTTCTGTCATTTTGAAGAATATATAAAGATGTAGACATTTCAAACATTAAATGAATGTTAAATAGGCACAGTGGTTGCATTTTGCACTGAATGTTTATATTCAGCCACATTGTTGTATATATTATCAACTTATTTGCTTTGCTTTGCCTTGCTTTGTTTTTGAGACAAGGTCTTACTATTTATGTAGTCTTTCCTGCTTTAGTACTAAGTGTACCAAAATGGCCTTAAACTCATGGCAGTCCTCCTGCCTCAGCCTTCCAAATGCTGAGATTATGAGCATGAAAAGACATGCTAATCTGTTTTGTTTTTTTTTAAATGCTGAGTAGTATTCCATTACATGGATATGCCACAGTTTGCTTAAGCATTCGTATTTTGAAGACATCTTGGTTATTTCCACCTTGGGACTATCGTGAATGGAATTACTATAAATGTTTGTGCAAAAGGCTTTAAGTGACCTTCATTTCCAAAAGTACAGTTGTTGGCTCATATGCTAGTTGTCCAAATTCTTTGTTAAAATTCTTAGAGGTAATGTGTGATAGTTTTCCACGTCATTGCCAGCATTTGGTGTTATCCCTATTTCTTACTCTGTGATTCTCATAGGTGTGTAATGATATCTTACTGTGCTTTAGTGCTTTTCCCTTAATGGCCAGTGATAATAGCTTCGTTTTTATGCATTTGTGCTACTTTTACATCCTTTTTAGCAAATTGCCTCTAGTTTTTAAGGTAATTCTCGATTTTTTATTGAGCTTTAAAGATTATATATTTTAGATACTGGTCTTTGTTAGATATATAGTTTGTAATTATCTTCTCCTAGTGTTCGGGTTATTGTTTCAAACTCCTAACATGTTTAGTTAAACCTTCTATGTTGGTGTGTGGGAGGGACATGATGCACTCTTGTACATGCATCTGTGCCTAAAGGGAGGACTTGCAGGCGTAGCTTCTCTCCTTCCACCACGTAGGTCCTTGGATCTGACTAGGTCATCAGCCTGTAGAATACCCCTACCCACTAAGCCATCTTATTCTTGTTTCTCTTAAAAATGGAAATCTACAAGTAGTTGAGGTTTTCCCCATCTCTTATTCATTTCTAGTTTCATTCTGTTTTGCTGGAGTGGGCACGGTATATCTTCCTTCATTTAAATTGGTTGGCTTGTGTATTTGGTCCAGAATGTGGCCTTTCTTAGTGAACGGTCCTGTGAATTTAAAAAGCAGTGCTTCTGAGCTGGGTTTTGTCCTTGCTGGGGCTGCCCTTGGGCCACGCATTCTGGAGATGGAGTCTGCAGTTAATGGTGAAGTCGCCTTATGGCGCTCTAGCAGCAGTTCTGCCTTGTGCTTTGATGTTAGTAGACATGTAAACATCAGACATTACTGCTTCCCTGGAAGCAGCTCTTTTAGCACAGAGGCTTCTCTTAACCGCTTATGGTTTCCTTACTCTACACACTGGATATTTTTTTCTTTCTTCCTTTTGTCAGTTTTTACCTCAGTTATGTTAGAATGCACTAAGAAGGCCTCCTTCCCTTTAATTTCTGAGGGAGGTTGTATAGAACTGGTATTCCCCGCTCCTCCCCACTACTTCTTGTTTTTTTAAGATTTATTTTATTTTCTTCTTTAGTTGTATGTGTGTGCATGTACACTTGGTGTGTGTTCCTGAGGAGGCCAGAAGAGGGTGTCAGATATCCTGGAGCTGCATTACAGGAAGTTGTGAGCTTCCCAGTGTTGGTTCTGGGAACCGAACTAGGTCCCTGTGCAAGACCAGCGTGAACTCTTAACCACTGAGCCATCTCTCCAACCCCTCCTCTCTCCCTCCCACTGTCCCTGACAGTTTTGCTGTGGGCCCAGGCTGGCTTCAAATTCATGATCTTGCCTCAGCCTCTCCTACTTATGCCTGCACCACTGGAGCAAGCGTCATTGTTAAGTGTAAAGGAGACTTCCCCAATGACATGGTCTGGCCCTGGAGATTGCTCTTTTAAGAGCAATCTAATGTTGTGAACTCAGCTTCCTTAATACTTTCAGGCTACTCGAGTTGTCGATTTCCCGATGAGTAACTTGTGGCCCGTTCTGTTTTGTGAGGGACTGGTCTGTTTTGCTGTCTGAGGTATCAGACACATATGTATGAGGCTGACGGTACTTGTTAGCGCTTACTACCTTTCAGCGGTCTGCAGGCCACTGCTGTGACATACTGTCAGTCCTAAGGCATACCTACTCTCATTGTTTCTTTCCAGAGATTTTTTTTATCTTATTGATCTCCCTTAACAATCGTTTTTTGGAAAGTGTGGATGTGGCTCAGTTAGTAGGGTACTTGCCTAGCATGAAGCTCTGGGTTTGATTTCCAGTGCCACATTAACTTGGTGTGAAGTAGACCTGTAACCCCACTACTGCAGACGGAGGCAGGAGGGTCAGAAGTTCACGGTCATCTTCATAGCACATTTGAGGCGGGGCTGGGTCCATTTTGATCCGCTCTGCCCTGTGTTCTGTTCTCACTGGCTCTGCATGTCTGCATATCTCCTTCTGCTTGTTCTGCCATTTTCTCCTCTCTCCAGACCCTTGAACCATTTGGTGAGAGGCGTTTCTCTCTCTATGTCTCTCATACTGTAAGTCTCTTCCCCAGCACCCTACAACCACCACTTCAGTACGATGTGGCTTTCTTGTCATCTAGTTCAAAGCATTTTCCCCTGAGTTGTTGTCTCCGACCTGAGATTATTACTGAATGTCACTTAGTTTTCAAGGGTTTGACAGTTGTTGACTCACATTTTTGCTGTTGAATTCTAGCTTGATTCCACTGTCGTGGAGGAAATACTCTGTATGACTTCAGTTGTTCTGAACTTATTGAGGTTTGCCTTATGGCTCACAATCGGGCTGGTCTTGCTGTGTGTTCTCTGAACACTTAGAAGGAATGCACATCCTGCCGTTAGGTGGACGCTATGGCCAGGGTCACTGTGAGTGGATGGTGTTAGCTCCTTCTGTGTGCTTGCTGATTTCCTGCTTCTTATTCTACTGATTGTTTTAAATATTTTAAATTTAAAATTAAATTATTTTTTAAATCTATTTATATAATTGTGTGTGTCCACACTGTATGTAGGGAAGTGTGAGTGCCATGACACGAGTAGCTGTCAGAAGACAACTCCGTGGAGTTGGGTCTCTCCCCCCACTTTTATGTGGTTTCTGGGGAAGAACTTAGTCTGAGGGACTAGCACCTTTACCCAGGAGCCATCGGCTGCTTTGTTCCTGTGTTGAGGAAGATCCTACTGCACTGCGCCTCTAGTCCTGAGTCCCCAACTAGTCTGCAGTCTTCACTTTGCTTTTCTATCTTTTGTTTTTGTTAGTCCTAATATCTAGGGGCCCCAGGTGTGCTTCAAATGAAGAAGAGGGGAAATGTATCTGTTCTGTCTTCCAGGAAGTAGAAATGAGACTTCATACTTTTCTTCCTGTTTTCTGTGGTGCTTGTCTATGGGTCAAGGTCTCACTATGTTGTCCTGACTGGCCTGGCCCTCACTGTAGAGACCACAGACCCATCTGCCTGCCTCCCACTGCTGGGATTAGAGGGGTGTGCCACCATGCCCAGCTCTGCTTGATTGTCTTTTGGAGTTTTGTTTTATTATTTTTAATACACATATACTTTTACTATTTATTAAAAACAAAAGCAAAATTTTTATATTTTAAAAATTTCCCCTCAATAATTGAGGTAATTCAGACTGCAAATCTACAGAACTGGATTTTACAAAGCTGTAGAAAGAGTTAATAGGATTTTCTTTAATAAGGTATAATAGTGCTCTCAGCATCTAGATGAATCTTCCACATCTATGCTCAGCATCCTCTCCACTCTGGGGAAAATCTTGATAATTTGATTAGACATTTACTATAAACTGTTAAACTCGAGATTATAACTGAAAAGGAGGCAGTCTCTATAATAATGGACTTGTAATACTTTCTTTTAAATGTGATACCAAGATGTACAGACCTCCATTCAACAAGCCGTTGACATGGAAAATAACCAACTTGTCTTCCTCACCCGCAGGAGGCAGGTGCCGAGCCCGTTCTGTGACACGCTCAGAAGTAACCCCCTGCAGTTGACTTGCAGACAGGACCAGAGAGCCGTTGCTGTGTGTAACCTGCAGAGATTTCCTAACCCTTTACCACCCGAGTACCAGGTACCATGAGTTCCCAGCACAGCTTTAAGAACTGACTTTTTAAAAATGTAGTCTCTGTTTAAATTAAGAAAGCAAACCTTTTATATTTTTTCTTATGTAAGTTTCTATTGTTTCTGTTAGAAAGAGGAGAAAAGGCCTTCAGAACCCTCATTTGCTCAAGGCCAACTGCTGCCTGGCAGGGACAGAGTACCTAGCTGTGCCTTGAGTTAGCAGCCAAGCAAAGCAGGATCCTGTCCCATGTCCCAGCAGTGGGCGGCAGGGCTGCTGCCCCTGTGCCCGGTCTGCATGGGTGCTGAGGAATGAACGCAGGCCATCACATCTGCTCAGAGAGTGCTTTAGCCACCACAGCCTCCCCTGCATCTGATTGGAACTTTTGTTTCAAAAATTGCTAATGTCGCCTTCTTTAAATTTTTCTAATTTACTCAGAAAACAAAAATCTTGAAAGAAAATAATTTAGTTATTCTAATCCTGCTAATTACAAGGTGTGGATGTTCTGCTTTAAAAAATGATTAGATTTGTGGAACCTAAAAGATGAACAAGGGGATGAAGGGGAAGATAGCTCAGGGCTGCCAGGGTGCTGGGAATGGACTCAGGCACTCTGTAAGAGCACTGAGCTATCTCTCCCTCCAACTCCTGCTCAATTGTGAAGTTCCAACATGTGCTTAAGCTCACTGAGTATATCAGAACCCATCACTTGGCAAGGGCATTTCTCGGAATAGTACCAGTATGTTAGTAAAAGTGTGTCCAGTCACCATGTAGCCCAGGCTGAGCTCTAAATCCTGCTGCCTCAGTCTACCACATGCTGGGATTGACAACCCTGTGCCCCTTGCTGGCACAGTGTGAAACCTTTACAGTATACTTGGTTCCCTGTTCCTTTGGTATTCAGACCATTTCATATAAACAGCTTTTTTTTTTCCCCAAGGTTTTTTTCCTAAGATTACTTACACATTCCTATGTTTATTATTCTTGCTATATTGCTTGGATGGCCCCAAATTTCTTCCTGGGTTCTAGTAGTCCCATGTCTGAGCCTCCCAAAAGTGGGGTTAGGGCTACAGCACAGTCTGCTATGCCTAGTGAAAATGTCATCATTTTATGCATTAGTTTTATGTTATATCAACCCTCTTTTCTTCCTTTTTTTTTTTTTTTTTTTTTTTTTTTTTTTTTTTTGGTTTTCGAACAGGTTTCTCTGTGTAGCCTGCTGTCCTGGACTCGCTCGTAGACCAGCTGCTCGAACTCAGAAATCCCGCCTGCCTCTGCCTCCCAATGCTGGATTAAGGCGTGCGCCACCACCGCCCGCCTCTTTTTTTCTTATTTTTCATGGTGCTTGTCTGTGGGTCAAGGTCTCTCTGTGTAGTCCTGACTGGCCTGGCCCTCACTGTAGAGACCACAGACCCATCTGCCTGCCTCCCACTGCTGGGATTAGAGGGGTGTGCCACCATGCCCAGCTCTGCTTGATTATCTTTTGGGGTTTTATTATTTTTGATACACATATACTTTTACTATTTATTAAAGACAAAAGCAAATATTTGTACTAATAAGGTAGATGCACTACTTTATTTCATTTAAATAGTTAAATCTTCACGCAGGACAAAGAACATTTTTAGTGTTTTCCAGGATTATCAATATTTTGACTTTATAAATACCATTTCGCATAAATACATAGTCCAAAATGCCAGAAGTATGTTTAGCATCATTTCCAAAATTATTTGAAATTCTGAGCCAATCTCAAACCAAAACTCCTTTAATTATTTTTATTAAATTCAAATCTGCAACTGAGACAACAAATGTTTTGTTTTGTTTTGTTTAGACAGGGTCTCTCTACATAGCTCTGACTGTTGTTCTGGAACTCACTATGTAAACCATGCTGGCCTCGAACTTACAAGAGATTCACCTACCTCTGCCTCCAAGGTTGAGACTAAAAGTGTGCACCATCACACCCAGCCCAGACAGCAACTTTAAAGATCAAACATTCTAATCCAATCCAATCCAAAGATACTCTAAGTTGATGCGTCATGCTAAGAGATGAAAATGTTAAGTTTGGTTTTAAGTCTTCCTTTGCCTACTATATTTCTTTTTTGTTGTTGTTGTTTTGTTTTTGTTTTTTGTTTTTTTTTTTTCGAGACAGGGTTTCTCTGTGTAGCCCGGCTGTCCTGGAACTCACTCTGTAGACCAGGCTGGCCTCGAACTCAGAAATCCGCCTGCCTCTGCCTCCCAAGTGCTGGGATTAAAGGCGTGCGCCACCATTGCCCAGCGCCTAGTGTATTTCTCCTCCATCCTTTTAAATCAGTCAAATCTGTCATCTTAATGGGTAACTAATTATCTTAGGATGTGTCCTGAAGATGCCCTATGTGGTGTATCACACACATCATCTTTATTGTACAGTTTGTGGAAAACCCGCAGTGCTGTCTGGTGCACAGCAGTAGCAGGGTGCTGTAACTGCCCGCGGTCTGGTTTTGGTCTCACAGATGACTCTTCCTTTCCTCCCCCTGTGGTTTGTTCGCAGTACTTTGATGAGCTCAGTGGGATATCGGCCGAGGATTTGCCTTACTATGGTGGGTCAGTAGAAATCGCTGACTATTGCCCTTTCAGTCAGGAATTCAGCTGGCATCTAAGTGGCGAATACCAGCGCAGCTCGACTGTAGAATACTGGAAAACCAACCAGGTGAGTAGGCTAGTGAATGAAGGGTTAAGTTCATCATACAATGTTGTTGTTGTTTGTTTATTTTCTTTCCAGACAGGGTTTCTCTGTGTAGCCCTGGCTGTCCTGGAACTCACTCTGTAGACCAGGCTGGTCTCAAACTCAGAGATCCACCTGCCTCTGCCTCCTCTGAGAACTGGGATCAAAGGTGTGTGACCCACCACATAACTACATCATCAGTTTTCTGTTTCCAGTGTAAAATAGTGGCAAAGGGCACAATCCTCGTAGCCAGATGAGTTTGAGGTTTTCAGTTCCTTAATTTTTGTCTGTTATTTGATTTCTCTGCCTGTATAATACTTACCTCATAAGTTATCATAGCTACAGTAACACCCTGTCTCAAAAAGCAGGGCAGAGATGGCTCAGTGGTTAAAAGCACTGGCTGCTCTTCCACAGAACCCAGGTTCAATTGCCAGCACCTACATCACAGCTCACAATGGTCTGAAACTCCTACTCCAGGGCACCAGACTCCCATTTCTGGCCTCTTCAGGTACCAGGCAGGCATGTGCATGGTCTACAGACATACATGCAGCCAAAACACCAGTACACATGAAATTTATATGTGTACATGTATCTTCTCCGCTGAAGATTTGCTGAACGGATCACAGTATCCATTTGGCTTGGAATACAGTCTGCTGAGCTCTGCTCTGCACACTATTCATTATTTTTTCAGGGACTTGAAATTCACAGGTAAGGGAGCTCCATAGCATTTGGTTTTGCTATTTCACATTATTTCATAGCTCATAAAATTAAGATTTTAAAAAACTTAAGAACATCAAGTACTTCTGTATATACTATTTCAAAATGGGCTACTTGAACTCACTATTTTGAAAAGCATGGAACTCGGGCTGGCAATATGATTCAGCAGGTAGGCACGTGTTGTCCAAGCTTGCTGGCCTGAATCCATTCCTGGAGCACATACAGAAATGGAAGAACAAGCCGGCAGAGTTATCCTCTGACCTTCACACATGCACCTTTGTATGCTTGGCGATCCCCCATGTCATGCACGCATGTGCACACACACAAATAATAGCTAAGTTTAAAGCTACCATGAAACTTGTAGAGACTATAAAGAGAACACACTGTAACTAGAATCTAAGAACTTTGTCTTTTTGCCTAGTAAAGTACTAAAGGGCTGCCGGGCAGTGGTGGCACATGCCTTTAATCCTAGCACTTGGGAGGCAGAGGCAGGTGGATTTCTGAGTTCGAGGCCAGCCTGGTCTACAGAGTGAGTTCCAGGACAGCCAGGGCTACACAGAGAAACCCTGTCTCGAAAAACCAAACAAACAAACAAACAAAAAGTACTAAAGGGCCGTTCACCCACACTTCTGCAGCTGGGAGCTTGGTCTGTGACTAGTATATGAGTTTCCAGAAGGTGCTACAAGTTGAAGATAGAAAAATCTCAGTTTGTGGAAGGCAGAGTCGGGATGATTGCAAGTTCTGAATCCAGCCTGAACTACACAGCAAGACACTGTCTCCAAAAGCCAAACACCCACCTGCCCTGCACATGAAAGGGACACCTTATTTAGGCCACCACAGAAAGTGATTCTTGTTTTGGAATGTAACCTCTGATTTTAGGTCCCAGGTCTTCTGTATAAGTAACTTCTGTATAAGTACTTCAGGCCCAGTTAATCTCATCTCTAGAATAGTGATTCTCTCACATTGGTTCCATTCTGAAAACCCAGTTGAGTTTGGAGTCTTGTTTACCCTTTTTAAACTTGAAATTTTCCATTCAGCAAATTTGATTTGCTTATGTGTTTTTGTTTTGGGAGACAGTCTTCCTCTGAGACTGGCTTCAAACTCGGCAGGCCTACTCTGCCTTCCGAGCAAACTCAGCATGCCTGCCTCAACACCTGAGGTTTTTAAACCTGCTTTTATACTGCTGTTGTTAAAGACAGGGTCTCCTATAGCCCAGGCTGGCCTCAAGTTGGCAATCCTGTCTTGCATCCGCAGAACACCTTTTAGTCATGAGCAGGTGTCTCATTCTTGCTCTCCATGCTAGTGGTCGGTATGTGAGAACTCTTTGGGTCTTTTCAGAGCTGTTTAAGAACTACGGGGCAGAGCAGTACGGGCCGCACTCGGTCTGTCTGCTTCAGAAGTCGGCGTTCATCATGGAGCAGTGTGCGAGGAAGCTGAGCTACCCAGACTGGGGGAGTGGGTGCTACCAGGTAAGTCACAGGCTCAGCCACTGTCCACGGACGGAGGTTTAATTCATGTCTTCATATGTGAGTTATAATTGATACAGCTTATATAGAAGATTTGCTGGTCATCACTTCCACTTACTTGAGTTTTGTGATTGTCAGTTTGAGTGCTGTGGTTTGTGAAAATACTGTCATTTCATCGGCAGAAGTTGCTTTTAACTGTCTCTCTGGAATATATATAACTTGGACCAGTCAGGCATGGTTGTGCGCATGTTTAATCCCAGCACTTAGTGGCAGAATCAGATGGATCGCTGTAAGTTCAAGGCTAGCCAGGTCTACACAGCAAGTTCCAGGCCAAGCCAGGGCTATGTAGTGAATCACTGTTTCAAAATAATAAATAAATAAATAAATAAAAGCAAAATTGTTGTATATTAATGGATTCTTTCATTTTTCTTCTAGGCATAAGTCCTAAAGAAGTAATGGCAAATATCTAATTTTGTCCTTGAAAAAGTATTACTTTGTAAGGCAATAGTGTACAGGTTTATGTCAGAATGTCTCTGAGGGAGCTGGGGATGCAGCTCAGTAGGGGAGTGTTTACCTTGCTTGCTCCAGGCCTGGGTTTGATCTCTCGCACCTTAACAAAAGGGAAAGTTACAGCAGATATACACGCTGGATGGCGATGCTGCTTTATTAAGAACTGATCCAGGCATAGGAATTCTGTGAATGAGGGGCACCCAACTGATGAAGGTTTCTCCCTAGGTTTCTCACAGGTACCAGGTGTATTAGAATTTCTACTGCTGTGATCAACACCATGACAAAAGCAACTGTGGAGGGAGGGGTTTATTTCAGCTTGCAACTCTCAGGTCCTTCTCTATCATTGAGGGAAGTCAGGATGGGAAGTCCAGCCAGGATCCTGGGGATAGGAGAATGCAGAAGCCATGGAGGAACACTGCTTGCTCCTTATGGCTGGTCAGCTTGGCTGACACAGTCCACCCGCCCTGCCCAGGGTTGGCACCACCCACAGTGGCTTGTCCCTCCCACAGCATTCAGTGATCCGAAAATGCCATCCCAGACAGACTTGTCTAGAGGCCAATCTTTTTTTTTGTTTGTTTGTTTTCGAGACAGGGTTTCTCTGTGTAGCCCTGGCTGTCCTGGAACTCACTCTGTCGACCAGGCTGGCCTCGAACTTAGAAATCTGCCTGCCTCTGCCTCCCAAGTGCTGGGATTAAAGGCGTGCGCCACCACCGCCGGGCTCTAGAGGCCAATCTTATGGAGGCCTGTTCTCAATTAAGAGTCACTCCTTCCAAATGACTCTGTCTTGTGTCAGTTGACATAAAATTAATTACCCAGCACTCTAGAGAAGGTTGTGATCCTGGGAACCTAACTCTAAGCACCCCTTGTGCCGAGTTAGCCTCAAAAACTGGGCTAAATTGCATTTGTTTGTTGCATGTGTGAGTATGTGCCTAGGTCAGCCTCAGGCATGCTTCCTCAGGAGCTGGCCACCTTGCTTTTGAGACAAAGTCTCTCACTACTACTGTCCCATTACTGTAGGCTGGTTGGTGAATAAGCGTAAGCCCCAGGAATGTGCCTTCTCTCTCCCCAGCTCTGGGGCTGAAAGCACTTGCAATCACACCATCATGCCTGGGGGTTTTTGTTTTATTTGTTTTTGTTTTTTAAGATAAATTATAATTTTTAGAAGAATCACAACATGTTGTTTGGTTTTAAAATAAAAGTAAAACAGATGTCAAACTTCTTACTCAAAACAGCTGCCAGTTACGCTCCAGGATGGTTAAATCATAGTGAAATTAGAAAGCTGTGTAAAACAGCACACCTGGTGGGCCTGAACACGGATTCAACATCCACTGGGAGTCTGGGGATTTGAGTCTGGAATTGTTTTCAATATTTATTTATTTTTTACTTTATGTATATGGGCGTTTTGTCTGCTTGTATCTGTGTACCACGTGGTTCAGTGCCCGTGGAGGCCAAAAGATGGTGAGGGTACCCTGGAACTAGAGTTGTAGAAGATACCCAGTGGGTGCCAGGGACTGTTCCCAGATCCTCTGGAGAAGTCACTGCTGTCACTAAAGACCGTCTCTCCATCGCCTGAATCTGAATTTTGGGCAAGGATCTCATGTAGCCAAGGCTGGCCTCAAATTTACTCTGTAGCTAAGGACAATGATGATTGTGTGTGTGTGTGTGTGTGTGTGTGTGTGTGTGTGTGTTCGCATGCGTGAACACATGTCCCCTGCTATTTAGGTTCTCTATTCCATTCTATTGATCCATGTCTCTTTGGGGTTTTTTTGGTTTGTTTGGTTTGGTTTGGTTTTCGGTTTTTGGTTTTTCGAGACAGGGTTTCTCTGTGTAGCCCAGGCTGTCCTGGAACTCACTCTGTAGACCAGGCTGGCCTCGAACTCAGAAATCTGCCTGCTTCTGCCTCCCAAGTGCTGGGATTAAAGGCGTGCGCCACCACTGCTCGGCAATCCATGTCTCTTTGTGTTTGCATTTCTGCAGCTCTGTAGTATGACGTGAGGTCGGTTATGGCGATGCCTCTAGCTGTGTTCCTTTTGTTCAAAATTCCTTGGCTGTCTGGGATCCATTATGCTTCCATGTCCATTTTAAGACTTTTCTTTCAATTTTGGTGAAGAATGCCACTGGAATTCTGGTGGGGACCGCATTGACTCTGTAGATTGCTTTTGGTAGGATGACCATTTCATAGTACTGATTTTTCCAACCTATGGACCTGGGGGGAGGGGGTCTTCCAATCATCTGGTATCTTCCTCGATTTCTTTCTTTAGCGCTTCAACTTTTCATTGGAGAAATCTTTCACGTGCTAGGCTAGGTTTATTCCAAGGTTTTGTGGTTTCTAGGCTATTGTGGATGGGATTGTTTCCCTGGTTTCTTTTCAGTATGTCTACACCAGGGTACTGATGTCTGTATAACTTCAGATCCTGAGACTTGGCAAAGCGTGTATATGAGTTCTCTGAGTTTCCTGGTATTGTTTTTTAGATATAAAATTGTGTCCTCTGCAAATAGAGACACATCTGCTTCCTCCCTTTTTATTCAGATTCTCTTCATTTGTTTCTCTTGCCCTGCTGTTCTCACTGGGACCGAGAAGAGGGTGGAGTCCATGGACACCCCTGGCTTGCTCCTGGTTAGAGGCAGTGCATGAGTTTCCCTCACTGGGGTCATCGTGGACAGCCTTTCCTATGCTGATGTGTATTCCTCCTATTCCAAGTTTCTGCAGTACTTTAGCACAAAGGGATATTGAGTTTTGTCAAAGCCTTTTCTGTGCCTCTCTAGATATCCATGTGATCTGTACTTGAGTTCCTTTGTGAAATACATAACATTTATGGGTTTACATATATTGAACCAAGTACTGCCAAATCAACAAAATGACAAGAATCAACACAAACCTTTAGGTAACTCTGCATACTAATGGCTTCAAATATTCAACCTAAAGACACAAACTATTAGTGGCCAGCGGTGCGAACCGCTGCAGTAGCTGCGCTCTGGAGTCTGAGGTGGCTGTGCTTGTTCACAGGGGAAAAAAAAAAACCAAAAAAGTTTGGTCGGGTGGTGGTGGCTCACGCCTTTAATCCCAGCACTTGGGAGGCAGAGGCAAGCAGATTTCTGAGTTCGAGGCCAGCCTGGTCTACAGAGTGAGTTCAGGACAGCTTGGGCTACACAGAGAAACCCTGTCTCGAAAAACCAAAAAAAAAAAAAAAAAAAAAAAGAAAGACACAAACTACTAGTTTGGATTAAAAGGAGCAACCATCTATTTCTGCTCCCAGAAAATGTGTCTTATCATACAAAAGAGACACTGCCTTATGGTGATAGGATAGAGAAAGATATTCCAACCAAATGGACCTAAGAAGCCCAGGCTGGCCTCATACTGGCTATGTAGCTAACAGTGAGCTCCTGATCCTCCTGCTTTTAAGTCTGGGATTACAGGTTTATGTCATCGCATGTGGGTATGAGAGTGGTGGCATTCTACATCACACACTGCTATCTATAATACTACATCCTGCTTCTCTATCCAATGAGCACCATCATCAAGAACAGCTGAGCTAAGAAGCCAGCGCGATGCCTCTGTGACGGCACACACACTGACAGACGTGAGAGCTCTCCTTCCTGCCATGCGTGTAGTGTTCACAAGGCTGTGAACCATAACTGAGGAGCCGTGTAGTGCATGTGTCACACCCATACCCTGGGCACCCTCTGCTCCACTTTTTGTGGGGTCTCCTGCTTGGGGAGTTGGTGTCAACTCCTCGGGTTTTCCTTTCCGTCTCAGTGTCATTTCTTTCCTTTTTAGGAGTTGTTAATTTTCTCCTCTTCTCAATTTGACAGTTGAAGAATAATTGAATGTTACACAGGTCTTATGTATATACTCAGACTCCAAGGTGGTTTATGAACAGGTTGTTAAAGTTCTCTGAAAATAATAGGCAAAGGCAGGTAGATCACTGTGAGTTTGGCACCAGCCTGATCTACATAGCAAGTTCCAGGCCATCCAAGGCTCCATAGTGAGACTCTGCCTTGAAATTAATTAATTAACTAATTAATTGATTCTCCCAAAATAGACTGAACTGCTGGTGTCCAGCCAGACATCTCATCTCAGCGTAAACCTAGGCCGGCAGAGGAAAAGGGATGTGGAGTTGGCAGTCATGATTGATCATGGCAGCTTCTTTTGGCAATTTCTATCTTCTTTAACTCTTTGCTATTCTGTGGCCAAAAGCAGTTGGCTTCTGGCAATTAACTTCTGATAGCAGCAGGAGATTTAAAAAAAAGAAATTTAGTCAGGCAGTGGTGGTGCACGCCTTTAATCCCAGCACTTGGGAGGCAGAGGCAGGCGAATTTCTGAGTTAGAGGCCAGCCTGGTCTACAGAGTGAGTTCCAGGACAGCCAGGGCTACACAGAGAAACCCTGTCTCGAAAAAACCAAAAAAACCAACACAAACAAACAAACAAACAAATAAAAAAAACCTACCATAACAAAAACAAAACTTAGAAAAAAAGAAAATTAGTTACTTGAGCTCTTTTCTCCCTGGCCCCTGACTGATCAGGAAAGGGGCTCAGAGTTCATTAACTCTTCATGAACCAGAGAGGAAAGAAAAGAACAAAGTCAGGCATACATGCAAATACACGCGCAACACACACATTTTGGTTGGGCCTGACCACCTATATCATCAGTTCCACAAGTATTCATGCATAGTTACATACATACGCATATACCTAAACACATATGTATGCATGTAGATATAGACAGACAGACATATAAAAAAAGCCACATTTTATTTCTTTTCTCTGGCAATTTATATCTTCTAGACAAAAATTACCTCATAGAATGTTACAAAATGGAGATACAGAAGGCTGTTGATAGTATGTTCAAAGCAGTGTTTTATTCTGTAAGCTCATTATAAGTTCAAAGCAACAGTTGCACACCTGTGACCTCATCCGTGGACCTGAGTTAGCATGAATGTTTTTCCTTGATCACAAATCTATCCCAAGCCTGTTTATCTTCTTAGTACAATTTATGAAAGTTCATTGTAGTCCTTATTATGAAGCCTTTATTTACTATTCTATGAGGAGGGGGTACATTCTATTCTCAATTCTAACTTTATTACATCTTTTTGACAAAAAAACTTTTTTCCTAAAATCGTATGAATCAAATCAGGAAGTCATCAATTAATCTAAACAACATTAATTCATGAAAGTTCATCTTCATGCTGACCTGGAGGAAATTTGCCCAATAGGGTGGGCTATGCCCAGGAGTCATCAGGCTGTGTAATAGTGGCAGGAAAGGCCTACCAGCAGTGAGAAGCAGTCCTGGGATGGAGTCTCTGGGCTGTGCCTCTCCACAGTGCACCCATCACAGCCATGCAACAGTAGGCCATCTCCAGGAAGCTTGCTTGCTTGCCATAGCCTTTTCCTAGCTGGCTTCTGTCACCTAACCCTTGATAAATTAAACTTTAGTCTTTGTAACTGCATCCCAGCTTACTGCTCGGTCCTCAGTTCCCAGTTCCTGGGCCTCCCTTGTCATCTGCAGTATACATGAGGTTCTCCTCTATTGGACTATTAAATCAGCTTCTACTTGTGTGTCTTCCAATCTGTCCACGCTTGCTTCTGAGAATTCCATATCGGTAAAAACAAAGTTAATCCAAGAATGTTCCCTATGAACACCATTTTTAGGTCATTTTTCTCTCAAAGCTGTGTGCATTCTATTTTCCAGCTTAGAAATGTCTACTTCACTGTCATCCAAATCCTATCCTCTCTCCAGGACATAATTACACTTCTCCTATGAAACTTTTTGATGTTTATATTAAGCTTATTTTCACTATTTTCCATTTCTCAGTCATAAACAGTTTATTGGTTAAATTTCTTTATTTTTACAGAGTCTCATGCAACCCAGGCAGCTTCAAACTGGACATGTAGCTGAAGCTAGTCTTGAACTCCTGACCTCCTGTCTCTACCTCCCAAATGACACAGCTAAAATATTTGCATCCCACTCTTATTTCCTCCGTTAGAGCTACTAGAAGAGGTAGGGGATCCGAGAGGAGGTGAATATGCTCAGAGTACCCTGTATAAAATTCTTGAAGATTTAATAAAAATATTTTTTTAGAAGCTACTGGAGGACAGAGCCTGTATTGTAGACCTCAGCCAAGCACAGTGGCAGTGGTTGGTTACGAGTGACTCCAGGGCATGGGAAATAGCTAAATTTTAGCTTCTAGGCCTGGACTTGGTCCTCAGCATAGACATTTAACAAAGAAGAGTTAGTTACTTTGCTTGTTGTCATGACTGAATACTTCACAAGAAGCAGCCTAATGCAGGAGAGTTTTATCTGGGCTCCCAGTTTCAGGGGACATGGCTCATCACCATCACGGTGGAAGGACAGCGGTGGCGTGTGATGGGCACTGCCTGCTCACTTCTTAGCAGACCAGGAAACAAAGCCAGGGCAGGAAGCCAGTCCACTGAGGTTGGTCTAAGCTGTAAAACCCAGGGCTCACACTTCCTCTAGCTCAGTGGTTCCCAACCTTCCTAATGCTGTGACCCTTGAATGTGCTCTGGTGATCCCCCAAACATAACATTGTTTTCATTGCTAGTTCATAACTATAATTTTTTACTGTTATGAATCATAATGTAAATATCTGTGTTTTCTGATTGTCTTGGGCAACCCTTGTGAAAGGGTTGTTTGACTCCAGAGGGGTCACAACCCACAGTAGAGAACCTCTGGCCTAGCCAGTCCCACCTCCCAAAACTCCACATCCTTCCCCAAACCGTACTACCTGCTGGGACCAAGTGCTGAAATCACAGCCTGTTGGGGACATTTTACCTCTAAAATGAACAGCCAGGTATGTAATCTTGACACTCAAGTGCCCGAGGCAGAAGGATCATGAATGTGAGGCAGCCCTGAGCTAGCCCACCCCAAGGTTAGCTTTAATGTGTCTGCTCTTTAAAACTGGTTTCCTGATTCTTGCTTTTAAAGATGTTATCAAAACTAAAGAGAGTCAATGTGAACATTTTTAATCACTGAGCAGAAAGTCAGGGGTAGGCAGAAAAGCAGGAGAGCTTCCACTGCAAAATCTCTCTCTCTCTCTCTCTCTCTCTCTCTCTCTCTCTCTCTCTCTCTCTCTCTGTGTGTGTGTGTGTGTGTGTGTGTGTTGTGTGTGTGTGTACACTGTATAAATGTATCCAGGACCTTTTTCCAGAATTTGGTGACACTTGGAGAGTAGCATAGCTGGCCTCTGCTTGCCAGAGATTGAAGCTAAAGCGTTGACGGGACCAAGCTGGAGTGGCAGAAGGTTTTCAGGGTCTCTCAATTCGCTTAGCTGAGCCAGAGTTTCAGGGCACACCACAGGCTGGAGAGAACTCAGCAATCACAAGTGCCTTCTGCTGTCCCAGCGCACCTGAGTTCCATTCTGAGCACCCATGTCAGGTGGCTCACAACTGCCTGTACCTCCAATTCTAGAGGACCCCAAACCTTCTCCTGGCCCTTGTAGGCGCCCACACACATGTGGCATACAGACACACACACACAGACACATAAATAAATCTTAGAGGGAGAAAAAAGGAGAAGATCTACTACCATCAAGTAGAATTCTTTTAGAACCTAAATACCTTAACTCATAATATGTGAGATGAAGGCATGCCCACATCCCAAACTGTGCCTGTTAGGAAACCGTTTTGGTCATTTGTGATATGTACCCATGTGTTCCTGTTTGTGCGCCCGTGTGTGAAGGCTCTGGGGATGACTTAGGTGTTACTGCTCAGTAGCTACTGCACCTCTTTTTTGAGATAGGGTCATTGAACCCAGAGTTTGCTTGATTCAGCTAGTCTTGATGGACTGAGCTAGGCTGGCTGGCCAGTGAGCCCCAGGATCAGCCTGTGTATACCCCGCAAGCCTGGCATTTGTATGTAGTAGATGCTGGGATCTGAGCTTGAGTCTTGATGCTTGCACACCCAGGTCTTCACTGGCTCATCTCTTCCCAGCTCCCATTTTTGTAAACTTTAGTATCCATCCAAAACTCTCACTGACTTAACCTTTCTCCCCTATTTGAAGGTTTCTTGTTCTCCTCAAGGTCTAAAGGTTTGGGTTCAAGACACTTCGTACCTGTGTAGCCGGGCGGGGCAGGTCCTCCCAGTCCGAATTCAGTTGAACGGCTGGATTCACAATGGAAACCTGCTGTGTCCCTCCTGCTGGGACTTCTGTGAGCAGTGTCCACCAGAGACAGACCCTCCAGCTGCCAACCTGACTCGAGCCCTTCCTCTGGGTGAGTACTCGCCATGATTGGCGGAATGAGGGAAAGTAAAGAGAAAGCTGTTCCTTACAGGATATTGAAGCCCCTTACAGGGCTCTGGAGTAGGCCAAGCTTCTCCTCTGATTTGAGGTTCTCTAGGAAAATCCTGCTTCCTGCTGTTATTGTAAACTTGAAGCTGGTGAACAGCCCAGGCTTTTGCTGTATAGCCAAGGCTGCCCTCAAATTCACAGTGGCCCTCCTGCCTCAGCATCCCAAGTGCTGGGGTTATACATATGTGCCACAGTGCCCCTCAGTTTATTTTCTTATTGTATGTGCCACTGCTGAATCTTTTCTTTCTTTCTAAAAACTATAATGTAGCCCAGGTTAGCCTTGACCTTGGCCATGATCCTCTCTAGACTCTCAAGTATTAGAATTATAATAGTATACCACCATGACTACCATGGGTGAACCTTTGTCACTAAATAAAGCAGAACATATATTATTAATGAAAAACAGGATGGAATGTTATGCATTTGAGTAAATGTTTGCCTTGAGGTGGGAGACAGAGATATAATTTAATTTTCAAACTACATCTTAAAAGATACATCTACTCATTTTGAAACTAAGAGTGAACAAAATTCTACTTATCAAATACAAAAAGAAACCATATTTTAATTATATCATAATGAAGTAAGATATTCAAAAAGGGGTCTGGAAGACTGGTCAGTGGATAGAACACTTCCTTCAAGAGTATTGGGGCCTGAGTTCAAATCCCTAGGACCTTCATAAAAATCTAGACATAGTGGTGCTTGCCTATAATCTCAGTCCTTTGCAGTGGGGACAGGAAGATCCTAGGGGCTCACTGGACAGACAGACAGCCAGTCAGTGAGCTTCAGATTCCCTGAGAGACCATGTCTAGGAAGTATATGGTAGAGGACAATAGAGGAAGACACCCAGCATCAGGCTCTGACTTCCATACAGCCCTTTGAAGATATGTGCACACATGAACACGTCCACATACACAAGCTACTCAAAATAGGATTGGTACCAACAAAGAAGAGTAAAGTGCACGAGACACAAATGCACATACAAAAGGAGAAAGGCATTGGCTTGTAAGGATGAGGCTCTCACCAAAACATACTGTAGGTGACTAGCGGTTACTCCTGTCTGAAATATCTGGAAATAGAATTGTTTTGGAATTCAGAGGTTTTATGATTTTGGAACATTTGCATATACAAGTGAGCTGTCTTTGGCATGAGACCTAAATCTAAAAACACAAAATATATTGACATTTATATATGCTTTATACACATGCCCTGATGGCAATTCGCTACAGTATTCTTGGTGTGCCTTTGTTTTAATCAAGTCAGACACAGAATTTTCCACAAGTGGAATCATCTCTGTTCCCAGAACAGTTTGGATTTTGGAGCATTTTGGATTTCAGGTCTTCAGATTAGGGATACTCTATTCTTCTATTCATTCCGTGAGACTAAAGTGACACATTCCAGTGCATTTTTTAGAACCAGGAGGAGGTAAGAAAGGACTGGCTTCAGAAGGCATCAGTGAAGGTGTCCACAGTGAGAATTAATAGCAGAATCATGAATCCTTAAAGTATAACTTTTAGCATTTCATAATATTAGCTATAAGCATCTTACGCAGTTTTCCCCAAATGTCAGTATTTCTTTAGTGACAGTTAAATGAGAGTGGCTTCCATGCTGTGGTGGTTTGAATGCTTGGCCCAGGGAGTGGCCCTATTAGGAGGTGTGGCCTTCTTGGAGGAAGAATGTCACTGTGGGGGTGGGCTTTGAGACCCTCCTCCTGCCTGCCTGCCTGCCTGAAAGTCAGTCTTCTTCTGTTGCCCTTGGAACAAGGTGTAGAACTCTCAGCTTCTCCAGCACCATGCCTGCCAACCATGATGAAAATGGTCTGAACCTCAGAACCTGTAAACCAGCCCCAAGTAAATGTTGTCCTTTGGTCATGGTATCTCTTCACAGCAATGAAAACTCTAACTAGGATACATGATCTGTCTCAAACAAAGAAACAAACAAAAAGTAGATGGCTTTATACAGCTTACAGGTGAAAGTTTATACACTCTAAAGTTAACTTCCTGTCTTTCCCAAAGCCTGGGTCTTTCTCCACCCAAAGTCCTTTAAGTAGAGAGCAAGGTATGGACTTTTTGAAACAGAGTTGGCCTATGTAACATAGGCTGGTCTGGAACTCATGGTGATACCCTTCAGCATCTCAAATGCTTGGTTAGGCACCTGTCACCAAGCCTGGGTCAGATAGTGAATTCAGAGGGTCTGTACGTGTGTTGGGGGTCTTCGGGACAGTCCTTATTTGTTAGCTCCCTAGAAGGATTCCCAGGACTTGTCTCAGTGGAAACACAAAAGAATCATAGAAGGGGAAAGACGCAGTATCAAAGTCTAGAGCAGACTGCTTCCCAGGCAGTAGCTGGGAGCCATCTTGGCTGCAATGCCCCTAAAGCAGCAGCCTCAAGCTGCTGTGCAGACGCTCCACAGCTCCACAGATGCTGTCTACACAGCTCCACAGACCTGTCTACACAGCTCCACTCACCTTCTTTACAGTTACACTAACAGCACAAGGAATTATTTCAAATGGCACAAAGTCTTAGGTCCTGTCTTACTTAGGGGTTTAGGGCTGTGAACAGACACCATTTCTTCACTTAGAATTTGTTCCATGCCAGGCTGGCCTTGAACTCAGAATCTACTTGCCTCAGTCTCCTGAGACTAAGGGTGTGTACTACCTTGCCTGGACCCAAAGTTTTTCATGGCCACTGTTCCTCACGATCCAGATCCAGATCCTGTGTTGTCCAGCCTCATGGTCTGGATCACAAGTGCCCTCCATTCTGGATTGTAGTTCATTACAATTAAAACTCCAAACTATTCCTTGTTCAGCTGCAAACACCAACAGTGAGCTTAGCTGGGATCTTAGTGGGGTCTTGCCCTCAGATCACCATTCCCTTAATCTCTTTTTATCTTGAATATAGGATTCAGCTCCTTTTTATTTCTTGGTGCCCCTTGATTATTACTTGAACCATACATCTTGTATTTTCCTTTCTACACTTGCTATGCTTGTTCAAAACACTCTTCATGAGACTTAACCAGAGAACAAAGTCTCTGCTGGGCTTTTTTGAGACTTCCTTTGTCAATGTAATTAATATAAATCTCTTTACCTTAGCCTCAGGTAGACTCTTCAGACAAGGGCAAAAAGCAGCCACATTCTTCACCAAAATACCACAAAAACAGTCTCTAGGCCACATACTGAAACTCTTCTCCACTGAAGCCTCTTGAGCCAGGTCTGCACAGTTCAAATCACTCTCAGTAACAAAGTCTTCCATATTCCTACTAGGATGGCCCATTAAGCCCCATTTAAAGCATTTCACTGCTTTCCAAATCCAAAGTCCCAGAATCCACATTCTTCCAAACAAAAGCATGGCCAGTTCTATTACAGCAATACCCCAGTCTCTGGTACCAACTTATGTCTGTAGGGTTTTACTGCTGTGAACAGACACCATGACCAAGTCAACTCTCATAAGGATAATATTTAATTGGGGCTGGCTTACAGGGTCAGAGGTTCATCCATTATCATCAAGGCAGGAACATGGTGGCATCCAGACAGGCATGGTGCAGGAGAAGCTGAGAGTTCTACATCTTCATCTGAATGCTGCTAGCAGAATACAGACTTCCAGGCAGCTAGGATGAGGGTCTTAAAACCCAAGCCCACAATGACACACCTACTTCAACAAGGCCTACCTTCTAATAGTGCCACTCCCTGGGCCGAGCATATGCAAACCATCACAGGCCCTTTGATGGAATTTATAGTAAATGTAGGGTTAATAGATCTTTGGAAACATCAAATAAATAATGGCATTTGTGTATATAGTGTGATCCTATGTGGTGACCAGCCAGGGTCGGGAACCTGGCCAGGCTCAGGATGCTATAGTGAGCTACAGCAAGGGTCACTGAACACTACAGAGAAAGCCACGCTTGGAGAGGAATCTTCAAGTCCCTGCTGCTGCCATCTTCTGGACAGAACCTCCAGCCCACTCTGGACAACAGCCAATGTCAGGACACTGGTGGCCAGTACCAAGGACACCCAAAGGCTTTCTTTGCAGGCTTCATCTCCCCAGCTGCTTAAAGGAACTGAAATTCCTGCGCTTGTGATGCTGGCTCTTGAACTTCTTGGTCAGCGAGGTCAGCTTCTTCCTGAGTTTACGGTCCCTCTTTGGCCCACTTTGGCCTCTCCTCTCTCTCTAGTGCTCTGCTCTTCTGAATGCTTTGGCTTCTTACCCTGTTGGTCGTCAGAAAGTCTTCAGGAGTTTCATTGTTCTCAGGCTTGCCCGGTTCTTTCTTTGTGAACAGTTCGGGTGGGTATAGGTCTGTCATGCTGTCATCACTCAGGGCGCCTCCTTCATCACTGGAAGCTGGCTCCCAGAAACCTGTTCTCTGGCCTGGGAGCTCATCACTGTCCATCTGGTCCTCCCACTTCTTCCTCTTGTGTAGAAGGCAGGCAGGGACATACTCCACACCTTGTTTCTGACACTCTTCATATCGATGAAGTGCTCTCTGATACCTCCGGCCCTGGGTGTGCCTTAGCACATGTTCTGGGGACTTGTTGATGTGTCTCAGGGTGAGTTTGCAAACACAGTTGGTGCCGATTCTTTGTGCTGGGCACAATGTGTGGCTGAATCTGTGTAATCAAGTCAAGAAGCACTTGACGCGCTGGTATTCTTGCCTGGGTAGACCTGGACTCCAGCAGAGGCAGGAGCTATGCGGTTAGGAGCAGCGAACCTTGTGGGTGTGGCAGCATCTTAGCTGGTTGCTGGCGCAGAATGACGCACATCAGAGGTGGTTCGTCCATGATCTAGTGGTTTAATATGAAGTTGATAGGAAAGATTCATCTTGTTGGATCTCTTGCTCAATAGAAGAGTACTGGTATAGAATTAAAATTAGTAAATCCCATTGGACATGTTCCTGCTACATACTAATGTTCTAGGTTCCCGAATGAAAACTATACATAGCCATAATGTATAAACATCAACTCAGCTGCGTCCCTTTATAATTCTACAATACTCTATATATAGCAATCAATCTACTGGCCACTCCTAACTCCAGTGTATTAATCCACCCCTCCCCCACCCTGCTGATAATCTCATTATCTATTTGCTAAATCCTAAGCTGTTCTTGCTGCCTTCTGACCCAGAGTGATGCCCACTGGCTGCATCTCCTGGGCTCTTTCACATGTGGCCAATGCCTCCATGTCCCCCACCTCCTCAAGCAGGCTGCTCTCCTTCCTTCTCCTGCATGGTGAATCTCTTTCTCCACTCCTCTTCTCTTCCCTAGACCTGGGAATCTTCAAAGTCCTATTTGTCTGCCTCCTGGCCATTACTGTTGACATTTTATTTACCATCAGAACCATAGTTTGACAGTGTCCCGATACTACTTATTAAGGCACTCTCATACACATTTTGGATGTCTCAGTTAGGGTTTTACTGCTGTGAACAGACACCAGACCAAGGCAACTCGATAAGTAGTCACATTAATGGGCTGGCTTACAGGTTCAAGATTCAGTCCAGTATCATCAAGGGTGGAGCATGACAGCTTCCAGCAGGCATGGTACAGAGAGCTAAGGCATCTCATCTGCAGGCCTCTAGGAGACTGACGTTCATGAGCTAGGACTAGTTTAAACCACACCCACAGTGACACCCTACTTTAACAAAGCCTCATATCCTAATAGTGCCACTCCCTGGCCCATGCACATACAAACCATCACTGGGACCCAAATTACACATAGGAATACAAACAGCCATACTGCCAAAATAGAATCCCTAAAACGTACCAGTCCCTTATACAGCGCAGTTTAACGTAAGGATAACTCTGTAAAAGCAATATGTGGAAGGGGGCAGTGTTCACAGCTAATTTACTTGAGTTTTGTAAAGGGCAGTAGCCTGCTTGGGATCATGTGTAGAAGTCTGTACAGAAGCAGAATATGGCAATCAGAGGAAGCAAGGTCAGTCAAGCTGTGACTATGTTGTTTCTACCAAAGGAGCTTGACACAGGCAAAGGATCTATTGAGAGGAAGTTGGGCAGTAGTAATCACTACAAGTCAACCCCTCTGCACCTAAGTCAGGTGGCCCTTAACATTCTCTCTCCTGCTCCCTCTTTGTAGGGAGCAGGAGAGGAAAATGTAAGTGAATGGTACTATTGACACAGGTACAGCCATGTCCAGGACCACGTGCCTCAGCCATATCAGAGTGGCAAAGCCTTCATAGGTGAGACTCAGAAGATGGCAGAGCCTTCCTCCAGGGTCCAGTGGGAAAGATGCATATGAAAACTAGCAACTGCAGCTTCCTCCTCCCACATAGTTATAACCAGTGACAGCTCACCGACTTCCTACCCACACTAGGTAACCCGTCCCCTGGGCTGACTATAATAAACACTCGGAGGTTCCAGTCGCATCCGTAGTTAGAGCTGACACCGTTTGAGTGTGCACAGCCCACTTGACCCCAGCTTTTCTTTTCTTTTTTTTTTTTTTGGAGCTCTACTGGATTTTAATAATTTTTCCAAACATTTTTTTTTATAAATTATAGGTCATATTTTCACATCATTTAAATTATTCTTCCAGAGAAGAAAGTGAATTTATTTATTGTTTAAAAATATCTTGCTGGGCGGTGGTAGTGCACGCCTTTAATCCCAGCACTTGGGAGGCAGAGGCAGGCAGATTTCTGAGTTCGAGGCCAACCTGGTCTACAGAGTGAGTTCCAGGACAGCCGAGACTATACAGAGAAACCCTGTCTCGAAAAAACAAAACAAAACAAAAATATCTTAACCATAAAAGATGTCTTGAAACATAAAATGCCTTGTCTGTCATCCTGCCATCATGCACACTAGACTATAAATCCAGTTTCTGGCAGAATGATTAATGCATTTACATGAAACCCCAGGGAATGTTGTGGCAAAAGGGTACAGGTGTCGTTAGTTTGCCATACAAGGAATAATTAATCTCATAATTTCATGAGTTAGTCTGAACCTTAGAAAATTAAAGGATAGCAAGGTTCAGATATCTCAAAGAACATATATGGGCCAATGTGAGTATTAAGATCTCCAAAATGTCCCTATTCCAAGTTAAATAAAGACCAAACTAATTATTGAGAAAACAATAAATGTAATTCATTTTAAACAATATGGAGAATGCCAAAATTTTCATGTGACCCCAGCTTCTCAGTGTACATCTGATGTGTCTGCTGCTTCTTTAGTGGGTGTGTTCTCATCATTCCTTCACTGCTCTACTCAGTCAAGCCCACTGTCCTGAGCACAGCATCTCCGTATATATCAGTGGCTTCTCTGAGACTGGGTGTGCTGCCATCTCTGTGAGGAAGTGTGCGCAGAGCACTGTAGTCTCCTAGTTTCCCCCAACCTACACTAGCAGGATCTTGAGACTGGTACAGGCTATAACAAGAACAGGGAGAGCTCAGGCATTGCTAAAACGCTGAAATGCCTCAACTTCCTGGATTTGTCAATGTGTGACACACAAGAGTTTTAACTGACTACCTATTGAACTGTGTGCCATGAATTTTTTCTTTTTTTTTTTTTTTTTTTTTTCTTTTTTTTTTTGGTTTTTTGGAGACAGGGTTTCTCTGTGTAAGCCTGGCTGTCCTGGAACTCACTCTGTAGACCAGGCTGGCCTCGAACTCAGAAATCCGCCTGCCTCTGCCTCCCAAGTGCTGGGATTAAAGGCGTGTGCCACCACTGCCCGGCATGAATTTTTTCATATGCTTGTTTTCTCTCTCTTCTCTCTCTGTCTCTCTCTGTCTCATTAGGAATGTGATACCAAGTCCAGGGTCTTGAGGTATATATATACGAGTATGCATAAGCGGGGATTCCTGAACTTTGGTGTTATGAAATTGGGGAGGTGATAAGGAAATGCCATCCTTCAAACCTGATAATGTTTGTTCAGAGAACAGGGTGGAGCTGCATAGCTGGAAAGGGACCTCTCTCACCGGGGAAAAGGAGCTTACTGCACTATCGGAAGCTAGTGTGTTTTTACAAACTGGTCCCAGCTGCATGGGACATTTAATTGCCCCTCCCAGAGTCTCCCAGAGAGTGGGCTTTTATCACTTCCAAGATACTGGCTCCTGCTTCCCTCAAGGACAAAGCCAGCTGCACTGGAGAAGTGCTGGTTATTAATCAAGGAAGGAAGGAATGTTGTCATGAAAGAGGGATTGCAATATTCTGGCCCCAGGCTGTGCTCCCTTTTGTCTGCCCCCTCCAGGGCATGCTGGGATATCTCTGCTGGGAGAAGAGGGTAGAGTGAGTGCTAACTGCTCTGGCTCTGCACAGGGGCAAGAGAGTGCAGAGGCAGGTTTCCTATGTCTCTTCACCAGGCTGAGTTGTTTCTCTTTAAAACCAGTATTACTTGCAAATTTTATTTTTAAAATGTGATATTTTCAGTGTACTTGCATAAGACATACAGTGAACCCATAGTGAAGCATTTTTGGCCATTGTCATCCTAATTTAGCTGCCTTGTGAATTACACTACGTTAGTACTAAACTGCTAACATTAAAGCTAATGTTTAATGGAGCATGGTGGCACATACGCACATTTGTAGGGTCAAAAGTTCAGGTATCCTCAGCACAGAGGGTTTGAGGCTTGCTTGGGCTGCATGAGACCCTGTGCTACAAACAAATGAATACACAAAGAAAAAACCTACTATGTTCTGAAAGAAATATAGAATGAATATTAATTAATTAATATAGAATTAATATTCATTCTATATTTCTACATTAATTCTTCTGTTTTTATTGTTCCCGTTTGGTTGGTTCACATAACCTTCTTACAGAAATAATGTATTTCAAGATATTAAACTCATTGCAGAAGTAATAATATATTTCAAAATATTAAACTCTTTTTTTTTTTTTTTTATTTACTTTCAGACAGGGTCTTATTCTCACCCAAGGTGGCCTAGAACTTTCTGTGTAGACCAGGTTGCCTCAAACTCATGGTGATCCTCTAGCCTCTGTCTCTGGAGTACTTAGGTTACAGAACTGCACACCCACACCCATTTGTGGAGCACTGAGAATTGAACACAAGGCCTCCAGCATGCAGGGCAAGCGCCCTTCCGCTGAGCTCTGGCTCCAGGCCCCTCCATCCCCTCCCTGAGCTCTCTCTCCAGGCCTCTCCACCCCCCCCCCTCATCCTTTGCTCACCTCTCAGTGTTTGATCGGGATGATGTAATCACACACGGCCTGTTGTGTTGTTTTTTCTACCTAGATCTCTGCTCCTGTTCTTCTAGCCTGGTGGTCACACTTTGGCTCCTCCTCGGCAATCTGTTTCCTCTGCTGGCCGGGTTCCTTCTGTGCGTGTGGCACTAGGAGTGGAAAAGTGAACTCTCAAGATGACAGTTTCGTCATGTTCCCATGAACAAAGCACAGGACCTGGGTGAGCGCCAGCCCAGGCAGGTGATACAGACAGCAGAGGTGCCGTTCTGACTCTGGCTTGGAAGTGCTGTCCACAGTAGGACTGTGAAGAGTGGGTCACCCAGTGTGACGCTCTGCAGCAGTCACTCTTACCAGTCACACAGCCACCTCGGAGTTGTGGAGAGGAACTGCCCAAGGCTCCTGAGTTCATGGATATGCAGTCTCCTGACAGTTCTTCTTGAATGCCAAGTGGACGGTGGGATTTGCTGCAATCACTTACCTCAGCATTGGCATTCATGAGCATCAGGTCCTCAGAGCAGCTGACGGCCCAGTCCAGAGTTTGAGTTGAGGAGCCCATCCTCCAAAGTACAAAACTGGTCATCACCAGTTTTCAGATTTCCCGCCACCACTGCACCTGTTTAAATGAGCATCTGGATACGGTACCCTCGAATCCATGATACCCTCAGATCATCACTCCTTGTCCGTCCGTTCTGCTAAAGCATCTGACGTGACTGTGTTTGCCTTTCCTGCCAGCTGTGTGGTGGTTCGCTGAGCTGTTGTCAGTGTTGTGTTAGCCTGAGCCTGATCTGTGAGCTTCGTGTCCACTTGCTTTTCTCATTAATTTCACAGCAACATGGAAAACCTTGGGAGAGCATGGAGTATGGTGTGCGGTCAGAGGATTGAAATCATGCAGACAGAAGGCAGCATGATTGCGCTTCAGGTAATATTTACAAAAACAGTGATTCATCAAAACCCAACTGATCCTTTCTGGCCTATGTAAATTTTAAAGGTTTAGACGTGGACAGGTATGCAGTTTCTTCCCAGAGGACTGGGCTGTAAGTGAATTATTGCTAAATCACAAAGTTATTTCATAGACAAGAAGAAAAAACTCAAGTTAACACAAGGTCATCTGAATTGCCTCCTAACAGCAAAGTACAGGTTTGGGGTCGAGCCTGCCCACCAGCCCATCTGGACTCTGTTACAGCACTTGTATATTACCTCTGTTTACATGTCTGTTTCCTCCCGTGTCTGACACTCCTGTACCACACGGATTCTGTGAAGCAATCCTCCTGCACCAGAGCTTACCAACCCTCTTATAACTTAACTTTGACACTTTTTTTTTTTTTTTTTTTTTTTTTTGGTTTTTTGAGACAGGGTTTTTCTGTATACCCTGACTATCCTGGACCTCAATCTGTAGACCAGGCTGGCCTCAAACTCAGAAATAACTTTGACACTCTTTAACGAAAAGCGATATCCTATTTTTTTTTCCCTAAAAATAATCAATTACTGTAGTGTTAGAAACAGCCTTTGCAACCAGCAAGATGGCTTAATGTCTAAAGGCACTTGCCACTAGCCTAAAGTCCTGAGTTTGATTACTGGAGACCACATGGGAGAAGAAAAGGACTGACTCCTGAAAGTTGTCTTCTGACCTACACATGTGCACGCACACATGCACACATACACACGCGCAAGTAAATGTAAAACAGTTTTTAAAATGAAACATGACATTTAGACACACTATTCTTCTTTCCTCTGTTCTATTCAGCATATAGTTATTGTGTGTTCTAGTTAAGATATTTCCAAGTGGAGCATGGTGGCCCGTAATTCCAACACTTGGGAAGGAGAGGCAGAAGGATCATGAGTTCAAGGTCATCCTCAGCTACATAGGGAAACTCTATTAGAAGCCAGTATTGGCTACATGAAGTATTTGGGAGTAGACAGGAGAAAGGAATTGTGTGAGGGAACAGAGCACCGTGGTGTAAGCACTGACTAGCCAGCTGTGGCACCAGGGCGGGGGTGGGGGTTTGCGGCACAGCCTCAGAGTAAAGGAAAACTACTCCTCCTCCTCCTCCTCCTCTCTTCCTCCTCCTCCTCCTTCTTCTTCTTCTTCTTTTTTTGTTTGGTTTTTTGAGACAGGGTTTCTCTGTGTAGCCCTCGCTGTCCTGGCACTCACTCTGTAGACCAGGCTGGCCTCAAACTCAGAAATCCCCCTGCCTCTGCCTCCCAAGTGCTGGGATTAAAGGCATGCACCTCCACTGCCTGGTTCTTACCCTTCTTTTTAAAGGCAGAAATTTGAAATACGTACTTGCATGAGTATAAGTTCGAGGTATTCATCACTGCAAAGTTGACGCTCCTAAACTCAGCCAACTGCAGCTAAAAAGGTCATTGTCTGCAGACCAGTATGCCAGGCTTCCAGCAGTCTGCATTCTGTAAGGTGTACAGAGTCAGAGAAAAGTGAGCATGTTTTTAAAGGAATATACAATCTGCTGGGCATGGTGGCACACGCCTTAATCCTACCACCTGGGAGACAGAGGGAGTGGATATCTGAGTCTATTACCAGCCTGGTCTACAAAACAAGTTCCAGACCAGCCAGGGTCAGACCAGCCAGAGAGGACCCCGTCTAAAAAGAAAAAAGAAATACACATTAAACCTTCATACTATACAGAGAAACCCTGTCTCGAAAAAAAAACAAAAAACAAAAAAGACCTTCATACCTATGATGATTATGAATTATCCTACAAAATGTATAAAGAATTTCACAAAAAAATAACAAACTATTTGAGAGTCTGTGATAGGTTTGATGACGTTTCAGCTGTTGTGCAGTAATGCCGTTTAGGTAGCATTGTTTCCTAGCATGGTGCTTTTTATACTTGAAATATATTTTTGCTTTATTTTTTAATTAATATTATATTTGCACTAATGACTTTCTGGAGAAAATGTTACAGATGACATTTTTTTGTATATACATATATATATATATATTTATTAAGCTTGGAATGTGGTGTCCCAGTGTTTTCTCTGCACAAACATGAGACTTCATGCAGCCAGTGTCACGAGACACTGAACTCCTGAGAGCTACTGGTTAGGCTGTTTTGTCTCTCCCTCTTCAGTGAGCCCAGAGCAAGGTCGCTGTCACTTAGCATTGACCCCGCATGTTGTACTTAGCACGGCTTGGACAGTCACTCAGCCCGGAAGACAGTGTAAGAGGCTCATTGTCATCACTTAGAATATAAAAAAATAGCTTCTGCAGTCGAGACTTCAGTGCGGAATTAGCAGAATTAGCTGCGGAATTCAGCTGTGAACTGAAGAATTTGAACTTCATGCTAGTGGCAGATTAACCCTTTCCATCGCAAGGACAAACCCAGTGGCCCATGGAAGGAACCAAGCAGGATGCTCCGTGGTAGGAGTGAGGTGGGGCAGGAAGGGGGGGGGGGAGACATGACCGGGGACAGTAGACTGGAGTCCGTTCCTGAATCAGAAAAGTCAAGTGTTTATAAAAACTGACTACCTCGGTGTTCAGTTCAAACACGTCATTGTAAGTGTTTTCAGGCCCTAGATGTCAAACACATCAAGTGAGTTGTCTCAGGTTTTTGCAGAATTTACAGGAAGGAAGCAAAGCCATGTGAGGAGCCTTGAGCAGGTCAGGGGGAGCCGGGCAGCCTGTGGTGGTCGGTGTGCTGACGCCTCCGGTTCTCTGCTGCAGAACATCCTTTCCGTAATACTTACGTTTTTCCTATAGGATTCTTATATTTTTAAAACCAAACGGGGATTCTAAAAATGTTATAAATTATACTTACCATTAGTTTTTAGTCTAAGTTGCCTTAGAGTTTATTGAGATTTAAGATCTATCATAATTGTATGAGTTGTAAATAGTTTCAGGAAGATCCCTAAGTAAGTGTATCAGAGTATTTCATGAAATGTTATCAGCATTTTCAATATTAGATTTACAGATTCAGCTGGGCATGGTGGTCATGTCTGTAATCCCAGCGCTTGGGAGACAGGGGCAGTAGGGTTATGATTTAAGGCCAGCCTGGGCTACAGAAAGAGAGAGAAAGTCTCAAGCCTACCCTCCCCTACCAAAAAAGAATAAAAAAATACCGTTTGCAGCCATGTATAAAGCAGCTAGATAGTTGGTCTGAAATTTTACACTGTAAAGCCCCGCGACTAACACGTGGCGAGGCCTACGTCACGCTGGCCCTGCTCATCCTGGAAGCTCCAGCCTGCACACTGTGTGCCATGCCTGGCCCAGCTGCTCACCTAGAGGCTGCATGAACAGAGGAGAGCCAGTCTCTGAAGACAGCTGAGCTGTCCCAGCATGAGGCAGACATCCTCACAGCCTCACAGCTGGCCTCATGGTGAGGACTAGTTCTCCCTGGTGTGACCTTTTGCCCCCCACCCCTCCGCCCAGGACAACGGACATGCTGTCCTCAATCTAAGCTGCTCATTCTGAAGGGTTGAGCTGGGAAATTTTTTTTCCCTTTTTAAATTATGTTGAGACGGGGAGGGAATGCTTTTACGTTTACATTTTCAATAAGTAAAATAGATTTTAAAATTGTTCTTTATTTATGGTGGTGGACTTTAAGTGTAATGTATTCCTTAGAAAAACACAACTTTAATAAAAAATGGAAAGTAACCTGTAGCCTGTCTTTACTGTTGACTTTCTAAAGCCTGGGTAAGAAACAGACACAGTCATGAACTTGGGGAAAGAAGAGGGGGTTACTACTGGGAAATAAAACTCAGTTTTACTTACGGGTGAAAAAAGTTGTCCTATATCCAGAATGGAGACAGGTCGTGTATAATCCTTGACGAGGTAAGGGGAAGAAAGCAGACCAGACGGGTGATCCTGCTGTAGCCTTTGCTCTGTGACCAGCCTATTGCAGGCACCACATACTGCAAACACTGTGGCCCCGGCTGTGGAGAGTGACTTCCTGCTAACCCATGTGAGTATGAGTGAGCAGACCCCACCACCACCCACGGACCTACCTTCCCAGTGTGCACTTGCAGCCATTCTGCTGTGACACAGAGCCAAGCACTTCGTGCAGCTGATCGATAATAGTTGTTGAACAGAGATCTTTCTGGGAATTTTCTAATAATTTTTAGATTCTTCTTAAAGCTTTAACTACTTCATATAAGTACCCACACTACAAACTATAAGTTCAAGTGTCTTGTCTGTATCTCCTTTTGGTATAGAACAGCTCCTTAGGGAACGCTGGTGTAGATTTATTCTTTTTTCCCCAGCCTTTCTCATGGATTTTGCTTTGTTTTGACAGGGTCTCCTGTAGCCAAGCTGGACTTGAACTCCAGATCCTCTTGTCTCCACCTCTTAATTGCTGGAATTATAGACATGAGTCCTCATGCTCAACTCAGCAATTTGTTTGTTTGTTTGGTTGGTTGGTTTTTTTGTTTTGTTTTTTTTTTTGTTTTTTTTTCGAGACAGGGTTTCTCTGTGTAGCCCAGGCTGTCCTGGAACTCACTCTGTAGACCAGGCTGGCCTCGAACTCAGAAATCCGCCTGCCTCTGCCTCCCAAGGTTTGTTTGTTTTTTTAATGAAGGAGTTTATGTCAACTTCTAGAGTTTCACTGAAGGTTCAGGTTTAAATTTTTCAGAATAAGGAAGCTAAGAGATGGCTCATTGAGTACAACACTCACCACACAAGCCAGAGGATCTGAGTTTGGACCCCAGCAAGTACATAAAATATCAGGTGTGGCATCACAGACCTGTAACCCCAGTGTCGGGGAGGTAGGGGCAGGGATCTCGAGGGCTTGCAGCCAGCTGCTCTAACTCATATATACACATATATGCTGTGGCTTGTCCCCTGCTCCTCAATAAATAAAAATTAAAAGCATTAAATAAGAGACTTGGTCTTCTATAGATAACTAATGCCCTTTTCATTATATATGTGTAGAAATGTTTTCTGCCTTTATATTTTATTGCTTATTTATATGTGTATGCACATGTTTATGGTACCCTTGTAGACCAGAAGATTGGATCCTTTAATGGTGAAGTTCCACCTTACCTGTGTTGTGGTACCCAAACTCTGGTCCTCTGAAAGAGCAGGAAGCACTGTTAACAGCTGAGCCATCTCTCCTGTTCTGCCTTTATATCTTAAGGTTCTATTTTATATCTTAGGTTCAATATACACTAGCACTCAGTGCGACCAACCCACGTTCTTTTCAGTTTCAACAGACATTAAAAGCTCAGCAGTGTTATGCCTTTGCCTTATTTGAATATCCAGATCATAGGATCCAAACAGCTCACCCGTGATCTCCCCGCCGTAGGTCCCTGGCTTGTCAGAAGTGCTACAGGTTGATGACGGAAGAGGATCCCCATGTGTGCACACTCGCTGGTGCTCATGGGAAGATTCTGACATATTTAACTGAGGATGTGCAAACCCAGGCAGGTAGGTAGCCACAAAGGGCAGTGGGTGTGTCTGTCTCAGCATGGCTGCCCAGTGGCTCCTAGAGCCTTCCTCACCTGCGCCACTCCCAACTGTCTACCCACCTTCCCTTAGCATCCAGTTTCCACAGCAGGAGCCTCCACACGTTCCCTTTTAACTCACAATCCCATAGCCACATCGATGACATCATCACTTCCCCAAAGCACCAAGGCCCATGACCGAGCTCTTAGCATTTGAGGCTTTGGGGAGCTTCCAGATGCAAGCTGGGGCAGAGGCTCAAGAGAGAAGAGACTAAAGCCCCCCAGGGCTGACTGAGAATAGAGAAGCAGCCACACCCAGAGTGTGCAATACACTTAGCCTCCCTGGGAAGTGAGACACTAGCAGACTATAAAAGAGCTGGGCTCCTGACTCCAGGAAGGAAACCTCTGTTACCAGGAATGCGTTCTGAGGGGTAGTGAAGTTTGCCATGTAGCTTTTGCAAAAGAATGGTTGGTGTGGTGTGGTGCCTGTTAACACAGACACAGCTCTTACCTCAAAGGGAATAAGAAGAGGTATTGTGGAGCCAAATATGAGTGACCATGGCCATGGCAGGAATTCAGGTTACTCCCCAGGACCATGAGCTACCATGGTAACGGTTTAAGGAAGATTCAGTACCAGAACAAAGGAAGGTGTAAATAATGCAGTTTTCACATTGGTGGAAACGGCAGGTAGGTGGGTTAGAGCAGAATGGGGACCTCTCCACCACAAGCCTCAGAGTCTATCTGATGAGATTCTTAGCCTTTGGTTGGTGCAAACTAAGGGCTCTTGTTTGCACATCTGAAAAGGGTTTTTTACCTGATCGTCACAGATCATAGACCAGACACAGAAGGTGAAGTAAGCGGCTGAAGATTCCCAGAGATAATTTGGCTCCTGGTTTACAACATTCCAATTCTCTACAATTCTCTGTGTTCTAATCAGGCAATCAGCCCTGTAAGATATTTAACACACACCCCATAAACTCCAGAATTTGTGTTCTTACTGTCCTTGGTCTGGTTTTCCTAGCAGTGTATAAGTTCAAGATTTCTCTTATTTTAGATAGGCTCCTTTTATCGAGTGTGTGTGTGTGTGTGTGTGTGTGTGTGTGTGTGTGTGTGTTGTGTGGTCTGAGGACAACTTTTATCTTTTCTGAGTTGGCTCTGACTTCACGATATGGGTCCTGGGGATGAAACCCAGACCCTCAGACTTGGCAGCAAGCATCTTTAACCACAGGGCTATTTTACTGGCCCTAAAACAGGCTTTTAAAATATTATCTTTATTGTTTTTAGTTTTCCTCTTTTTTTAAATTTTATTGTATGTGTTTCTGTGTAAACATGCATGTGTGTGTGTGTCTGTGTGTGTGTGCGTGTGTGCAGGGACTTGCCACGGTGTATGTGTGGAGGTCAGAGGACAGTTTTTGGGTATCAGTTCACTCCTTCCACCAAGTGGGTCTTGGGGAAAAATTAAGGTCACCAGCCTTGGTGGCAAGGGCCCTTGCCTGCTGAGCCATCTTACTGGCTCTCAGTTTTCCTCATTAGGAATAAACCCTTTTTGTAAGCCAGGAGTGATGTCACATGCCTTTAGTCCCAGCACTCAAGAGGCAGAGGCAGGTATACAGAATGAGTTCCAGGACAGCCAGGGCTACACAGAGAATCCCTGTCTCCAAAAATGAAAAGAAAATTGTTTATAGATGTCTTCAATTACTATTCTTTACCTTGAGTGTTTAGTTTCTTGTTTTATTTCTTTTCGTTCCAACTCCCATTCCTCCCCGTTCCTCTACCCCACCCCTATCCTCTTCCTTCCCACTCCCTCCCCCTCCCCCACCCTATCCTCCACCCCACCCATCCACCCCTGGTTGGCCAGCTCCAATTTAGGATGATCCTCCTATCTCAGCCTCAAAAAAGCTGGAATTATGAGTCACCATGCCCAGATCTTTGTTTTATTTTTAATTTTCCTTATTTGTGACCCCTATGCAAAAATTAAAGGAGCTACAACCAAATATAGGTAAACCATTTATAGGTAAACCATTGTGCTGAAAGGAATGGAAAAGTCCCCATTACTGATTCAATCAGTAATGCAGTGTTCTTCCCTACAGCACACAGTCGACCAGCACAGTGTACACATCCCCTCTGCACACATCTCTCCTGCTCTGATTGTGATCCTCCTGCCTCAGAAAGGCAGCACAGCTGTCCCAGTGGCTCAGTCACATTCTTGAAACATGGTCACTTGCCTTTTATTGACGTGAACAGGCCTAGTACATAGTACTCACCAGGAGCAACCAGCGGACTTTTTGTTGGAAACTGTTAAGAATTTTCCCAACATTTAAAGCACCTTCAATTCCACCATGCTGCTCTGGAGTGCCCAAGCAAGCTATAGACAAGTCCAGGAGGCTCCAGACAGACCAGAGGTCAAGTTCAAGAGCTGATGCCTGACCAGCCCAGGCCTTGTCAGTGCCATGTACTCAAAAGAAGGAAGGACAGACAAGGTCTCACTGTGTAGCCCTGTCAGCCTGGAAATAACTGTGTAGGGCAGGTTGGCCTCAAATTCAGAGGTCTGCCTGCCCCCGCTTGGGATGAAGGCATGAGCCACCTTGCCCAGCAAGAATGCCTTTTAAAATAAATAAATAAATAAATAAATCAAAGCAAAGACTATTGCTAGCCTATCAGGAAGCCACATTTAAACCAGGGGCAGGTGCTGGAGCTATCCCATGCAGACAGGGAGCTGAGCACAGTGGTCCTGCTTTGGATGACGGAGCCCTGTATTCCGGAAAGCAGACCCACTACTGAGAAGTTAGCACCATGGCCATGACAGGGTTTGTTTGCACTTTATGATGGGAAAGCACTCCAAGATTCAAAGCACAAGAGTGTCAAGATGCAGAGAACACGCTCATCATGTGCTTGGGGAGGGGTGGCTACCTTCCAAGACAGAAAGGCTGCCTTCATCTGGCCATGCTTGTGCATGAGTGTTGTGGAGGTGAACCCGTAGGCAGAAGCCCCTGCAGCTTGGACTCTCCTGGTGGAAGCCAGTTGCTGAGTTCTTGCCCTGGCCTCCGCTGCTTCCTTCTATTTACCTGGTACAGCACAGCCATCAGCCACCTCTTATAAAGCAGGTCCTCTCTGTAAGGGGTGTGCTTATGAGGGGAGTGTCTCCCTTCAGAAATTATTACTGATGGTGCAGTGTCTCTAGCTATTGGGTTTTAATGTACTTTTTCTTGTTCTGGTTTGTTTGTTTGTTTGTTTGTTTGTTTGTTTTTCTAACCTGGAACTCACTCTGTAGACAAGGCTAGCCTCAAACTGGCAGAGATCCACCTGCCTCTGTGCTGGGATTAAAGTCGTGGGACACCACCACGAGCTAACCCAGGATCTTTACAGACTAGTGAGAGGACTGAGTTAGCCAGAGATAGACTGACTCCATGACAGGCTGCAAACTGACAGTTTGGGAGACTAGGCCTAAGTTTCTGTTTCCCAGAAATGAGAACGTGGATCAGGAAGCCATGGTCAGTCAACCAAAGTTGTGGGCAACCAATCCAAGAACACCTTGTCATCTGGCCTGAATTAAGAATAGCTAGAATGAGTAAGCAATCCCTTGGGAAGTCTCCAGAGCCTAACTAAATACCAATCAAGGTACAAGGGCACATACCCCTCCCTAGAATTCCCCTAACTGACAATAAAAGCTGGGCCTGCAAGTTCAATAGGGGTCTCCATTCCCAAATGAGGAGACCCCTGCATGCAGGAAATTCAGCTGAGTAAATGCTCTTTGCTTTTGCATACTATTTGAGTCTGGGTATCTCCTTTGGTGATTCTTGAACCCTAACAGTAGAACTTCTTATGACCTGAGCAAATGACAAAGTAGGACGTGTGTGTATGGGTGTACCAGTACAAAGCAGTCCTCTGAAGGGGAGTGAGGATGATGACAGGAAAGACAGAAAAGAAGACTCAGAGACAAAGGTTAGAAATCAGGAGTGCTGTCCATCAGTACAATCCAGACAGCCTTGCATTTAATTCTCTTAGGCTGCTGGGCGGTGGTGGCGCACACCTTTAATCCCAGCACTTGGGAGGCAGAGGCAGGCAGATTTCTGAGTTCAAGGCCAGCCTGGTCTACAGAGTGAGTTGCAGGACAGCCAGGGCTACACAGAGAAACCCTGTCTCGAAAAACAAAACAAAACAAAACAAAAATTATAATTCTCTTAGGCTTTATATACTTTTCAGCATGGTGGGAAGCGAAGTCACAAGCAGAGGCAATGGCAGACATACATTGGATATCTGTAGCCATCCAGACGTCTCCGTATTCCGGATTGTTCCTTAATCTCCAAGATTAACAGAACATTCAGCCCCTCTCCCTTTTGAGTTTCAAGTGTATCCCCTCTTATCCTTCCATGTGTCAACAGGCCAGGAAATCCGGCAGTAGACCCTGGACTGACTTGACTCTGCCTGACAGACAGGCTCTCACAGAAGCAGGCAAAATGCCTCTTGATATCTCCCCTTTTTTATTTTATACAAGCCAAAGTCATCTCACACAGTCAGTGTAGTATCCCTGGAGCTTGGGTAGGGGCCCCATCAATGGGAGACAGGAGGGAATCCTGAGGCTGAGTTTCCTCCTGCTGGTCAGGATCGTCTTCAACTGCAAACTGGACTTGTGTGGTAGATCCACATTGTAATCCCATCAACCTTCAGGGTGGTGGGTGTGGTCAAGATGATAGATAATATAGGGACCTTTTTTTTTTTTTTTTGAGCCTAAAGAAAAACTCTGCAGTCGGGTCCTTTATTTCTCTTTTGTATACTAGGCCATGAATTCGTATGGAATGGGCTCCAGTAGCTCGGGCTCTTTCCCGTTAGTCCTCACAAAGTGTGCTTCTCTGGGTGGCACAGGCTGGCACTTCAGCTGAACCCAGGTGCCCTTCTCTTTGGCTTCCTTTTTCTTCTGATCGGTCTCCTTCACCCACTTCCGGAAGCTGTCTCTGCTGTTTGAGTGCTTGATGTGCTCAGTCCGCACATTGATCCTCTTGGCCAGAATCTTGCCCTTAACTTGCTTGTTTACAATGATGCCCACGGCATGCTGGGTGACATTGTAGACTCTTCCAGTTTTGCCGTGGTAACACTTATGGGGCATTCCTTTTTGAACAGTACCCATTCCCTTGATGTCTACAATATCACCTTTCTTATAGATTCACATGTATGTGGCCAAAGGAACAACTCCATGTTTCCTAAAAGGCCTAGAGAACATATACCGAGTGCCCCTCCTCTTTCCCTTTGTGTTCGTCGTTTTGGCAAGTTAACTGGAAGATGGCTGCCGCAGCCAACTATAGGGACCTTTTTAAGGAGGCTCTGATGACCCCTGTTTCATAGAGAACACAAAGTTTAGGCCAAACATGTTTATGAGCCCATTGGATACCTTAGAGATCATCTAGCAATTGGTGATCATCAAATTCAGTGATGACCTCTGCCTGTATTTTAAGAACAACTGGGGGTGGTATCTTGAACTTGATTTCAAAAGGAGTGAGTCCCATCTGGTAAGAGGAGTTTCGTGCCCAGTAGAGAGCCAAGGGAAGGAGAATTACCCCGTCATCACAGTCTCTAAGATCAGTTTAGTTAAGGCCTCTTTTAGGGTTTTGTTCATTTTTTCTACCTGTCTTGAACTCTGGGATCTGTACAATAAAGTTTCTAATCAATCTCTAGAATATTGGCTAGTCTCTGACTTACCTGGGACACAAAAGCTGGTCCACTGTCTGGTCTGACCCTATCATCTGAGGAAACCCATACCTTGGCAGTATGTCGTCGTCTTCTTCTTTTTTTTTTTTTTTTTTTTTTTTTTTTTTTTTTGGTTTTTCAAGACAGGGTTTCTCTGTGTAGCCCTGGCTGTCCTGGAACTCACTCTGTAGACCAGGCTGGCCTTGAACTCAGAAATCCGCCTGCCTCTGCCTCCCAAGTGCTGGAATTAAAGGAGTGTGCCACCACTGCCCGGCCTACCTTTTCTTAGTATGTAACCTAGATTAGTCGCCTGTGGTTGGCAGCTGGGCATTTTTAGTGAAGGCTCAACAGTCTAAATTCTCCAGGGCCTCCAAGAGGTCCTGGGTCTCCTTCAGTCATTTTGTTTGGTTCCTGCTGCCATCAGGAGGTCATTCACAAACTGTAAGAGAGTCGGGTTAGGAAGCTGTGTTCTGTACTCACTCTGGTCTTCATGGAGGGCCTCACCCTGTTGCCTCCTTGGACCCAAGACCTTTTGCAGAGACTTTATCTTCAGGTTTTAACAAGGCAGAATGTTGTACTCTTACTATCAACAAGGAAGCTGGTGGGGGGTTGTTTGTTTGTTTGTTTTTGCTTTGTTGTTGTTGTTGTTTTAGGGGTCTTAAGCAGGAGGTCAGGGGTGCTCTCTACATTTCAGACTTTTTTACCTCCTCCGAATATCTGGTGGTGCCTGCTTGATAAAAACTAGAGCTGCCACTCCTTTGGCTTGTGGTGATTATAGGTCCATGGGGGTGTATTGTCGGAATGTCTCTGTGATCCTCTCTAAGAAAGCTGTGGGACTCTCATTGTCTTCCTGACCAATATCTTACTTTTCTTTGGTCAAATTAGTGGGCTGTTATGCACCCACTTCAAGACCTGCTAACAGAGACTGGTGATAAACTGATAGTCTCCCCTTATCTTAGTGATGTTAAAGCCCCAATCTGGATAGGTTAAAGGAAAGCCAGCCTCAATAGATGCTGACCAGGAGTCTGTTCCAAGCTCTGTCAAGAAAGACATCCACTCACTCAGGGCCTCTCCTGCCCAGTCTGCCCACGCTTGGAGCCCCACTCTCTGGGAACTTAGAGTCCTATTTGGGGAGAGCCTGGTTAGGGTCTAGGGAAGCCCCAGCCTCAGACCTTCCCAGGAGTCATGGACACCTGCCCACAGCAGAGCCACCTGCCTGCTGCAGATTTAGGCTTGGGAGTCAGCCCCAATCCCTCTTTTGTAGGCTTCCTCATGTCCGGAGGAGATGAGTATAGGAACAGACCCCATATTGGTCTGAGGTCTTGTCACATTAACAGTTAGGACTTCATCAAGCCTGAGAGAAATGGTCCAGCAGGCATCTGGTTGATAAAGCAACGGAGGTCAATGAAGGTATCTATGTAATGTCACAGGCAGACTCAGTCTATCACAAAGACACACTTGGTGTACTCCAGGATGGTTTGAGGGTAGAGATGTCAGCCCAACTATAGCTTCAGAAACCTGGGAGTCTGGCTCAGTTTAGAATCCAGCTTGAACATCTTACCATAATCAATAGAGAGATGTAATCAGAAAGGGGAGGGGTGTATATGAACCAAACCTATGGGAAATTGAGAAGCCCTGAAGACCGTGCATTTGTGACTCCCTCTCAAGACAAGGTCAGTGTCCTTGCCCATGCTGTGTGCTCTTAGTCTTAGTGATTGGCAGCCACCCCCCTGGTCTGAGATGAGCCCTGGCAGAAGAGCTGACAGTGCCAGAGCAAACGTCATCAGTAATGTGGGTCCTGGTATGTGAATACCGCCTGAGCGCATGGCTGCCGGCATCTTACTAAAGGAGTCATCTCCTCCCTAAATGGTCTCTTCCTTTGGCATCTGGCCATCTGGCTGCATGCGTGTCCCTACAGTAACGATCTCAGCAGGCATTGCCAGTCAGATCCAAATGAAACTCCAGTTTCCCAAAGCCCAAAAGGCAGTCCAGATATCCAGAAATAGGCTTGACCTGGACTATAGGAGGATCTCTGGCAGTTAGACAAAAGCAAGCATTCCTCGATTCCCCTCTACCAAAAGAAGTCATTCCCTTGCCTCTGGCAGAAGGGACAAATAGCTCTATGAGGTGCCTATTGGCATACCAAAGTTCATACTGGCCTCCAAGCTCCCTCACACAAGTGCCTGTTGCACATATCAGAGTCTCTGCCAGCCTCCAGCCCTTCTTACCTCCTTCCCGACCCTCCCTGCAGTGACTCACCCCTCCTCAAAACCCTGCTATTTTTGCTATACTCTCCTTCCCTCTCTCTGTCCCCTTCTCTTCCTCTCTCTATCTCTTTGTCTCTCTCTGTCTGTCTCTCCCTGTTCCCTGTGTTGGGAGCCAACTTCTGGCAGAAAGCGGCTATCATCTTTGCAGCCATCTCAAGCCATATACCCTGACAAGAGACTTGTTGTCAACAGCCTACAACAGCTGATCACACTCTGATAAACATCATGTTTTCCTCCCATATCTTGTTTTGTTGTTTAGTGCCCCCAGCTGCAAGGTGCACGTGGTAAAGTGTCTTCAGCTGCATTCCCCTGCTTATGCTTATATATATCCATGATTTCCTTTCAATACAGGGAACAGGACTTGAACAGACTCTCTGTCTTGTCTCCATTCCTTGCGTCTCTCGCCCTTCCATTCCCGACTCTCTCTCTTGCTAGACCCTGACCCGCAGGCCAAAGCAGCAGCTCAGGCCAGGACATAGTGGCCCCCAAACCTGGGGCAGCTCCAGGCAGGTACATCCCTGTCTCCCTGTCTCTCTGTCTCTCTCTGTCTCTCTGTCTCTCTCTGTCTCTCTGTCTCTCTCTCTGTCTCTCTCTCTGTCTCTCTCTCTCTGTCTCTCTCTCTCTCTCTCTCTCTCTCTCTCTCTATTCCGCTCCTGCTTCTCTCCTGGCCAGACCCAGTCTTCTGGCCATGTTTAGCCTACGTCATTCTTTGTTCTGGATCCTTCCAGATATGTCTAGCTGTTCTCTCTCTCATATTTATAATAAAAATCTTCCCCCATGGTCACCATACCTTGGAGCTGTCATGCCGTCAGTTGATAGAGACACTAGCCAGGCCACCATGGCTGGAAATGAACTCATGCATTATGAGGTACAGGTTAGAAGGCAACGGTTGTGGATGAAAACCTCCTGGAAGGAGTCTGTATTTGCAGAGACTGACAGACCTACTGGAATTTCAGTAGTCTAGAGAGGTTGGAATTTTATAGCTTTAGAGTTTAATTATTTTATTGTGAGCTATTCTTAAGCTTCTAGAATAGCCATTGCTTGCCCTACTCTGTATCAGAACTAACATCTTGTGATAATTAATAAAAATCCTTTTAGAATCTATTGACTTAGCAGACCAAATGTAACCAGATAGCATCTAGACTTATTGACTAGCTCCCCACACCTCGATATGCCTTCCTCTCTGGTATACCTACCTGTGATGGTTTAAATGAGAATGGCCCCTATAGGCTCATATATTTGAATGCTCAGTCACAGGGGATAGAACTGTTTGAAAGACTCAGGACTGAGAGATGTGGCCTTGTTGGAGGAAGTATGTCACTGGGAGTGGGCATCGATGTATTTTAAACTTGATTTATGACTTTCTTCAGGAAATGTATAAAAACTTCATAAATTTGCTTCCACATTAGAACACGGAGTTTGTATTCCCAGGCCATAACTAAAAGTGGCTCCAGAATAAACTATCTTTATTTCCTTTAAGGAGGGAGCTGTGTGTTTGCATGAACAAATGACAAGATGAATTCTGGACCCCAGCTATGAGATCACAACAAGCTAAACAGAGGTAAGCTATGGATTCCTGTACTCAACGATGCCAGCAAGAAACATAAGATGGAAACAATCGGCTTTCTCCCGTCCCTTTAATGTCCCTTGCCTTTCTGTCCTGCCTGGGTGCTGAGTTGGTGGTGTTTTAAGTACAGTGACAACTAGTCATCTGTCATGTCTCCGTCTATCTATTCCTCTGTCGTTTATATTTGTACCTATATACTTATCATCTATCTTCTATCTTTATATCTATCCATCATCTATTTCTGTTTGTGTGCACACATAGAACATATGTGAAGGTCAAAGGGCAACTTGCAGAGGCAGTTCTCTCTAGCCTCCCTCCCTCCCTCTCTCCCTTTCTCATGCATATATCAGTATTTGTGTGCATGTATGCCTGTGCACCACCTGAATGCCTGGGGCCCTCAGAGGCCAGAAGAAGGCATCAGATCCCCTGGAACTGGAATTATACACGGTGATGAGCCACCCTGTGGTACTAGGAACTGAACCCGGGTCCTCTGGATGAGCAACCAGAGCTCTTAACCACTAAGCCTCTCTCTGGGCCCTCTGCAGAGTTTCTGCTCCTGGTTCTCTCCAGGCTTTATCCAGAGAAGAGGACAGGGCAGGCAGAACCAGTACTTCTCACTGGACTCACCCACGGTTGTGTCAGAATGTGTCTCTGGGAAAGAGCACATTTCCTGTCACTCACGGAACAGGCACTCAAGAAATATTTCTTAAGTATTTAAAGAAATGGACCTGCAGAGATTGCTCAATGGTTCGAGCTCTCCTTGCTCTTGCAGAGAACTTGGGTTTGATTCCTAGCACCTGCATGGTAGCTAACAACTATCTATAACGAGTTCCAGGATATTTGACCCCTTCTTTTGGCCTTTGATAGGCCAGGAATATACACATACATGCCGGCACTCACACATACACAGAAAGTGTTTTAAGATTAAAAGTGATTTAAGATTTTAAGAATATTTAAGCTCCAGGTTTTAAAAAAAAAAAAAAAAAAAGAATATTTGAAAAAAAAAAAATGAGAAAAAGACACCTTTGCCTCAAATTGCCTGCTCTAAAAGCCTGAAATCTAGATTTGATCCACACCTTTGTCTAGTCTTTTTGGACCTCCCTAGTCTAGCAAATAATCCACAAGCCAAGATCCTATTTGTGAAAAAACAAAAAACAAAAAACAAAACAAAAGCAAAACCTACCACCACCACCACCACCAACAACAACAACAAAAAAAAAACCCCAAAAACCCACCTAAGCAAGATGCGTAAGGCCATACTTAACCTTGAGACAGATACTTAGCACTCCTTAGACTGAAGGCTGGGTTGTGAGGCTGCAGCAGCCCTCGGGACCGATAAATTAGCTCCACACAGTCACGGGAAAGGCAAGAGTTAAACAGGATGAAGCTCCTCCCACATCGCTGACCGTCAGTGTGCTGGAACCAAGTCCTGACTCCACGGGAAATTCAGAGGTTGTTCATAGCAACTGTCCTGGACACTTACCTAGCAGTCTGCAGAGGACAGTCAGGGTTGAGTTAGAATATGCAGAGCTCCTTCCTTGGGCCCCAAACACCTCTCACCACACAGCAAAGCAAAAGCTAGTCAACTGTGTTCCAGCAATTAAAATGCTCCCCGTGCTCCCGGTGTGGGTGCAAGCATGGGAGACATTGCCATCGGCTCTGCTTTGCAAGCATTGCATCTGCTTCCTGTAGTCACAAAAGGCAGCTTTCCCTTGTTTTCTTATCTAAGTCACCCTCTCCCTATGTGCACAATGAACCCCAACAGGAAATATGTTCTTGGGACCATGGGCCTATGTTAGGATTAAGACATTAGCCTTTGCTTCTGCCGGGATCATAGGTACTCAGTCTTGTTTGAGTTACTTCTGCCTCGGTTTCTCTATTTTTTTTAGATCTTTCTTTAAAGGTTTGTTTATTTTATGTATATGAGTACACTGTTGCTGTCTTCAGACACACCAGAAGAGGGCATCAGATCCCATTACAGATGGTTGTGAGCCACCATGTGGTTGCTGGGAATTGAACTCAGGACCTCTGGAAGAGCAGTCAGTGCTCTTAACCACTGAGCCATCTCTCCAGCCCCTAGGGCTCTTTTTCAATACGAGATCTCATTTTTATTTTTAATTTTGTGTATGTGTGTGGGTGTGAGTATGGGTGTGTGCACTCAAGTGTAATGCCTGAACAGGCCAGAAGAGAGCATCAGGTCCGCTGGAGTCACAAGTGGTTGTGAGCTGCCTGATGTGGATGCTGGGAACTGAATTCCAGTACTCTGCAAAAGCAGTCCACTCTAAGGCTGTGTGTGTGGCACATGCCTTTATCAGCAGCCCTCCAGACGCAGGTGAAACAGAGAGAGTTCCAGGACAGCCTGGGCTACACAGAAACTGTGTCTCAAAAACAAAACAAAACAAAGAATAGTATCATTCTTTTAACCACTAAGCAAGCTATCTGGTTAGTCTCTGTCAAAGCTCTTAGTCCAATCACCTCACCCTGGGTTACAGAGTGAAATTGTGGCTCCTCTGGTTTTTGTCAACTTGACATATCTAGGAAAAGAGAATTTATTTCTTTTAGATTTTTTTTTAATTTTATGAATGTGAGTACATTGTTGCTATCTTCAGAAACACCAGAAGAGGGCATCAGATCCCACTATAGATGGCTGAGCCACCATGTGGTTGATGGGAATTGAACTCAAGACCTCTGGAAGAGCAGTGAGTGCTCTTAACCACTGAGCCATCTCTCCAACCTGAAAATCTTTTTTTTTTTTTTTTTTTTTTTTTTTTAACTAAAGGCTTTTTTTTTCTTTTGAATTTATTTATTCTATATATGTGAGTTCATTGTCACTGTCTTCAGACACACCAGAAGAGAGCATCAGATCCCATTACAGATGGTTGTGAGCTACCATGTGATTCCTGGGAATTGAACTCATGACCTCTGGAAGACCAGTCAGCGCTCTTAACCACTGAGCCATCCCTCCAGCCCGGAGAAAAGAATCTTAATTTAGAAAATGCCTCCATAAGATTGGCCTAAAGGCAAGTCTGTGGAGTATTATTGTCTTGATTGATGACTGCTATGGCAGTGCCAGCTCCACAAGGGGGCAGCAGTGCCACCCTAGTCAGGTGGTCCTGGGTTGTGTCTGAGCAAGCCAAGAGGAGGGAGCCAGTAAGCAGCCTCCTCCCTGCCTCTTTTTCAGTACTGGTTCCAGGTTTCTTGGCTTGACTTCGGATCTGTAAGCTAAGCGACCCTCTCCCCATCTCTGCCTCAGACCCCGTCCCATGCCCTGCCCAGCCCCTGCCCCCCCCCAGTTGCTTTTGCTCACGTTTTATCTCAGTAGTAGAAGCCCTAAGACAGATTGTTTTTAAAATTTAAGAGTCGGTGCATCCAGCAGCTCGCTCCCTGACAACCTACTACTAAATGGCTTAGAATAGATGCATAGAAATTCCATTGCCAAAGAGCAGAAGAATAAATTTCATTTTCCTTCAGGGACACTTTCTGCCTTATACTAGCTTGTGAAGTTATTTTACTCACTTGTAAAGATTTTATTCTTAATTATATGAATATGTATGTACCTATGCGTGGGTACACGCACATGAGTTCTACATGACTTAGAGGCCGGAAGAAGGTGTTGGATCCTTAAATCCTAAATCCTGGAACTAGAGTTACAAGCGGTTGTGAGCCACTTGATGTGGGTGCTCGAAATTGCACTCTGGCCTCTGTGAGAGCGGTTTACATCTCAACTGCCGAGCCAACTCTCAGGCCCCACTTTGTTTTCTTTTCCTCTGCATATTCCCCCAAATTCTCCCAGACAGCCAAGCACACATGGCTGCACTTCTAGCACTGGAGAGGTTAAACAGGAAAGATTGCCAAAAGTACTAACTAGGGGTACCTGTCTCAAAAAAAAAAAAAAAAAAAAAAAGAGGTCCCTTTTCTCTTGGAAATACTAAGTTTTATCATTTGGTGACTCTTTTGTAAGCCACGAATTGTAACTCCAGTTCAGCATTTCAGGTTTTCTCTCCATCCTAACATATCCTGTTAGTGCAAGTCAACCCTGTGCTTGCCTGTCCTGAACTCAGGCCAGTAAGAGACATAACATCTGTCAGTGTTAGTCTTCCCTGCTTTGTCTCCTTAAATCCTAAACTCAGGAATATGGAACACTTTCACGTGCATCCGTCTCAGTTCTGCGCGTGTGCACACACACACACACACACACACACACACACACACACACACACACCATTCCCCATTCCCCCTCCATCCCCACCGTACCCAGTTGGTTTAACAGAACCAGTCTGGCTGCTTCCCATTCTGCTACAGAGCTTAGTGCAGCAAGACTCCACCAGGCCCCTATAATTAAACATCTCTTTCTGCGGTAAATCTTGGGATTAGCCATGCATGCCTGTGGCAGTATTGACTCACGATCACTCCTTTCCCTTGACAAATGTTCATAACTTATTTTAGGTTTTAGCGTGTGCTGGAAGTGTGTGCATGTGTGCGTTGGCATGCATGAAAGGCCAGCTGCCTTACCACTGAACGGTCCTCTTGAACCTGAACTAGCTGGTCTGAAGTCTGTTGTGCCCCCAGTCTAGCTGTGTGCCAGCCATATGTCGGTGCTCCATCCCAGCCATCTCCTAGTCCCTATTTCATTCATTTAATGTGTTATCCTATTATTTACTATCAGAGTTCTGTCATGGATCTTGGAGTAGCCAGCATTAGAGTACCTTGCTGTGCCCGTGTAGTGGTGGCGCACGCCTTTTCACACTGGTACGAACGGCGTTTCTGAGTTCAGGCCAGCCTTCACCGAGCAGTCTCCAGACAGCCCTAGATACACAGTTAAACCTGTTCGAAAATAACCAAAAAAAAAAAAAACAAAAGAGTACTTGCTGCTCTTGCATGGGACCAGAATTCAGTTCTCAGGACCCATGCTGGGGAAGTCATAACATCTTGTAAAAACACCAGCCTGAGGGGATCTTCTGGCCTCCGAGAACACCTACACTTACTTAAACATACCCCTCACATACACACATATAATTAAAAGCAAATCCCTAAAAACTTAAAAGAATTGTTCTAAACAAAACAAAATTTGCCACTCTTGGTATATCTAGACTTTAGTTCACTGCCACTGACTAAATGTAGCATGTTGTTAACCATCGCTACTACCCATAATCCTGTCACCATCCAAACAGGAGCTCTGGACCCTACACCAAGAGCTCCTGGTTCATGCCCCTCTCCCTACAGCTCCTGGGGACCTGTAAGCTTTCTGTTTCAGTGAGCTTGCATATGTTAGATATTCAGAATATCTGTTGTTTTGTGTCTGGCTTGTTTCACTTAACAAATGTTGTGGGGACCTTGGACATTGTGTCTTGTTATTTGGTCGTGTGTAATGTGTGTTGGGCACACTCCCCTGTGTGCTGGGAGCCAGGGATAGATACACACTGGCCAGTCTTCACTGGGGAGAAACTTTCTAGCATTCTCAGTGCCTGGGCCCAGTGGGCAGAATGGACACCAGCTGGTCCTACAGTCTGGGCCCTGCTGGGTTGGACTTTATACAGTCAAATCTTGGTGACAGAGCTGGTATCCTCTTCATAGACATTGCCACTTCCCATGGCTGCTAATGGGTGGGATTAAGTCAGTGTGTAGCCAGATGCTTGGCTACTTTATAGGTTCCTTTTATACCTCCCTACTCTACCCTTATCCCTTGCGCCCCCTCCTCCCCCAGCACTGGAAGAAGAGAGAAGGTTAGAGGGGAAAGGGGGCATCAATGTCCTTAGACTACTTCCTGCTGATGAGGGGCATTGAATTCCTTGGGGCAAGTTTGCTCTTTGTAGTCAGGATACCAGCAGCCAGGAGCGGGAGGAGCAGCAGGAGGAACAGCCCCCGACCCGCCACCCCCACCCTGGGGATGTAGCTTTTGATCTTTCTCAAGAGTTCCCAGAATTCCAAGTGTCATATCATACACTTGCAGAAACTATTTGCAGCTGGCAAAAACACACCCCTGCTAGAGCACGAGGCAAATTGTTTAGCCTGGGACTTGTGGACAAGCTAAAGCAGCCCCACATCCTATACTTAGGATTAGAAAAAAAAAAAAAAAACCAAACCACATCCCTGTAACATTTCTGTGTTTTTAAAGAAATCAAAATCCTTACTACCCGGAGTCTTCCTGTGCACCTCCACCTATCCAGCCATCAGCCTGTCCTCCATCAGGGCACCACCCCGCAGCCATGGAGGACCCTGCAGACACCTCCCTGGGCTCTTGGTCCTTTGGGTCCATGGCCAGTGCTGCAGCTGCACAGACTACAGGGTTCTTTGTTTTGTTTTAAGCAGCTATGAAAGCTGCTCTACTGCAGGTTGCAGGCAGACTCTGCCTTTAATTTTGCTTGCAGCCTAGAGTTCCAGCCAGCCTCAGATGATAGGCTGGGTTCCTTTTTAAATTCCAGGCCAGTTGGGAGACAGATTGCTCAACCAGAGAGGAGGGCCTTCAGGTCCTTGAAGATCTTAAGATAGAGCAACCAAAAACCAACAGAGTGAAAACAAGAAGCGGAAGCCGAGAGGATAAGCTTTTCAGTTGGTCTATTTTACTATTCCTCCCTCTCAACTTAACAAATGTTCCTTGAGCTTTCTGTGGGGCAAGCACTACGCAGGAGCAGAGAGTGCTGCAAGCAAGGACGGCTCCAAGCAGGTGGACACAGCTTCTGAGATGGACGGACAATGAGCCCAAAAGACACCCATGCCCTAATCCTGGGACCTGTGAGCCTGTCCGGCGCCTGGCACCCGAAGGCTCACACTGGTTAGGCATTTGTTATTCCTGACTCAGGTGAAGGATTTTCAGATAGGATATTTGTCTCCATTAGCTGAGGGAATCTGATATAATCACTGTTTTTTGTTTTTTAATAAGGAGCTCAAAGGGTTGGGGTTAAGGCTCAGTAGGTAAACATGTTGGGTGCCTGTACACACATGAACACACATCACCCTCCCACAAGAGGCTCAATGTGTGAAGCATGGCATTGAGGTAGCTTGGGGTAACAATGCATGCAGCCAAGCCTGGTGTCCTGAGTTCCTCACACACAGGGTGGAAGTCAAGAGCTGACTCCTGCACGTGATCTCTGGCCCCAGCACGTGCACCATGGCATGGCGTTCCCACACTTATACTTACATAGACAGCAAGCAAGTAAATAAATAAACATGAAACATTTTAATAAAAATATACCATTGAAAACAAACCACCCAAACTGAGCTGGCATTAGTGTAAGAGACAAGTTAGGCAACAGCCTTGAGGCAAATATTTTTAAGTAGGGACACAGGAAGGTCACATAGAGGAGAGCTGCGGGGAGGGAGGCAGGGTCACGGAGGTTGAGTGTCACCCTGTTGTCCTTTCCACGGAAGGAAGAGCCACTGAAAAACGCATCCCAGGGGGGCTGGAGGGATGGCTCAGCAGGTAAAAGCACTTGCTATGTAGTCATGATGTCCTGAGGACCAGGTCATGGATTCACCTGTTCTGTCTCTGTATCTGTCTCGATGTCTTATACACACACACACACACACACCACACATACACACACTAAATAAACAACAAAACCAAAATCCACTTCTGTTTAGTTAGGCATGCAGATGGGAGATACAGACTGGGAATGAGGAAGAGGAAGGAACGATTAGAGGTTCTGTCCTACGGAAGGTAGAACTGGCTGCCCTTCCCTCTCTTGCTGTCTTATATGGCTCTATCCTGTTCTTCATTACCCAGGTACCCAACTCCAGAATGCTCTCTGTCCCCCCACCCCTCTGCCATCCCACCCCTCAGGCCTGTGTTGTGCCATGTGGATCTCCCAGAAACAAGGATGTTCTGTTGTGTTCCCGGCTCTCTTGGGTAGATCACACTTGGTCATCTTCTGCTTCCTTGCAGCACAGATACCCTGTGTAGAGCCATCTTAGCAAGTATGCTTTGCTGCACAGGCTCCAGTGGCCACAGAACACAGGTTTCAGGTTTTCCTACCTTCAGGAGCTCACTGGCTCCCTGAAGGATGGGAAGCTGGGAATTGGGTTTTTTTAGGTCAGACAGCCATAAATTTGAACTTCTTGAAAACGTAGCTGTCACTGTCAGGAGAATTCATTAGCAATGGGGTGGGGTGGGTGTGAAATGGGGAAGGGGGTAGAGCCCTCAGACAAGCAGGGCAGCAACCGAGTGGCTACATGGTTCTGTTCTAGGTCCATCCAGTAGCTGTGTCACGTGGCTGCCTTTGGGATAAGTGAGATAACAGCATCCAGAGATTAGTAAAGACTCTCCCTTTTCCCCACAGCCAAGTTTAGCTGAATTGTGTTATGGCAGCCAGAGAATGTCAGCCAATTTAAAAACGAAAGGTTTCTGGGGAACTGTCTCTGAGAAAGGCCACTTACGAAGGTGCTGCTGGATTGCTCTCTGCCCTTTCACAGGACAGAGGCCAGAAAGTGTGTTTGCTATGTTGATTGCTTTGGGTTTGTGTTGATTTGGATTGTTGATCTTTCCTGTAGCTTGGCTTTGAAGCTGCATCTCATGTAGTGAGGACTGGAACTCCATAGCTGAAGATGACCTTGGAGCCCAATCCTCCCGACTCCACCTCCTCCACCGTGGGGAGACGGCAGGAAAGGAACTTGAGGTGGGAACTGAGCCTCAAGAGATCCCGGTGTCTGGGCTTCCTGAGTTCTGGAAGGAAGACGCATGCCCTCTATCCCACTCATTTTTCCTTCAGTTCATTCAGAACATCAGAGACATTCAATTGGGAAGGACCCTTTCCCAGGAAGAAACGGTTACAAGGGCTTCCCAACAGGATTTAAAACTTGATCTAGCCTGTGACAAATGAACAATCTGAATATTTATCCTGTGAGTATCTGTGAGTCTGTTACTAAGGATCCAGGTCATCAGTCATCACCTTCTTCATTTTACTATATTCCGTGTGTTTATTGCCGTGTGCGTGCAAGTGTGTGTTTGCGTGTAAGTCAGAGGACAACTTCTAAGAATTGGTTCTCTTCTTCTACCACATAGGTCCTTTAGATGAACTCAGATCACCAGGCTTGGTGACGAGCGCCTCTCTACCCACTGAGCCACATCACAGGTCACAACCACCTTCTGAAGCGGTCAGGTACAAGTATATGAACACAGCCTTGGGTTAGGGGCACCTGAGGGTAGGGGTCACAGCCTTGCTTCTGGATGTCTCCTAGTCCCTCCTGGTGTGAATCATCTTTTCCCACATAGGCAGGGATTCTTGGGAGTCTCCTGGCTTGCCGCAGCGCATCCAGGCTGCCCTCCTTGGGAAGCTGCTTCCCTGCTCTCCCAGGGAAGAGCCCTGTTGTGGCAGAGGAGTGGCAGATGGGAATCTCACACGGACACCTCCTCTGGAGTCCTTGCACCCTGGCTATCCCTCTAAGCGCCATATCCTGATGCTGCCCTTCCCTGGGCAAGCAGGGAGCTGCAGACAGGCCTAGCTGTTTCTGCTTTAGTCAGTCACTTCTGAGCTGGGTAACAAGACTTCAGCCAGCCGTGACTCCACAAGCACAGCAGCACAAGACAAAGCTGCAGGAAAAACTAACCGCGCCCAACCATGACCTGCAAACCGCATGGTGCTATCTCAGTGTGGTTTGTTTTTGGGTGACTCCCTCTGCGGCCGATAGTTAGGGAACTTTCAATAATGTATGAGAAAACATGAGTACATTCCCTTACTTTAAAAAAAAAAAATCAATAAATAGGGGCTCAAGAGAACACTGGCTGTTCTTTCAGAGAACCTGGGTTCCAATCCTAGCACCGAAAAGGTAGCTCCAGGTCCAGGGAATCTGATGCCCTTTGCTGGATTTCTTGGGCACAAAGAGCACATGTAGTACACAGACACATATGTAGGCAAAACAGCCATACATAAAAAATAAATATATTATCAAGAAGCTGAGTATGGTTGGCACATACCTTTAAACCTAGCACTCAAGAGGCAGAGGCAGGCGGATCTTTGTGAGTTCAAGGCCAGCCTGGTCCACAGTTAGGGCTACAAAGAGAGACCCTGTCTCAAACAAACAAGCATTCTCCCTATAGTCACCGTTCCTGCTCCCGTTTTCCCAGCTTCAGTCTGTCTCTAGAGGTAACCTGTGCTAGACCATGAGTCTAAGTAGGTAACCTGTGCTAGACCATGAGTCTAAGTATTTTCTAAATGGATGCCAAGTGTGTATTTACCTCAGATAAATTTAATCATATCAAAACAAAACTGGAAAACAATCTCCAATAGAGAAAGCTAACTGAAATAGAACCACTTAGTGTACTGGGTGAATTGTCACTCACAGTGTCACAGTTAAGACAGAGTCCCAGCTGGATGTGGTGACCCACAGCTATAATCCCAGTTCTTGGGATGTGGAGCTTGGAAGAGCTTGACAAGTGTCTCCACAAGGCCAGCATGGTTACGGGGTTACAGGAAACCTTGACTCAAAAAACCCAAAACTAAACCAAACCAACCAAACAAATAAAACAAGAACACAAAACAAAAGGACAAAGCCTCTGAACTTCCCTAGTTCTCTGGGGTATCATTTTTATCACCCTTATGGTTGGTTTTAAACACTGCCCAAGCAGGACATAATGGCACACGCCTTTAATCCCAGCACTCAGGATTAAAGAAGCAGAAGCAGGAAGGTCTCTGAGTCTGAGGCCAGCCTGGTCTACAGGGTGAGTTCCAGGACAGCCAGGGCTACACAGAGAAACCCTGTCTCAAAAAAAAAAAAAAAAAAAAGCAAAAACATAAATAAACAAAAATCCCACTTTCAACAAAGCTCCTATACCAACTGCTCTGTATGCATCTCTGTTAGGTTCACAAGAAGCCCAAGACAAATGGCTAACGGTGGTGCCTATTGGCATACCAAAGAGCATGCTGGCCTCCAGACTCTCACAGCATCCTGAGTGCAGGTTTCAGAGTCCAAGCTGGCATCCTTGGCTCCTCTCAGCTCCTCTTACCCCGCCTCTACCCTAACCTCCTGTAGCTCTTGGGTTTCCCTCCCCCAGCTTTGCATCCCCACATAACCCTGCCATCTTGGTCTCTCTTACCTCTCTCTCTTCTACTTCTGTAGGACTTTCAGGTCTCGGTTTGAACTTAAATTTGAAAGAATCCCACTGTCCCAGGACACATCCTGGGAGGAGCACATTCCTTAGTCAGAGGATACTTGCTAGATTAACTTTCAGAGAAAAAAGGGAGAGGCTGATTAACATTCCTCAGACCACAGAGGAGGGAACCCACCTTCAGGTGAGGAAGGCCCAGGAGCACACAGACACATTCCAGGACACTCCTTGTCATAATCTGAGTCACCTAGAGACCGGACCGGAGAGGGTCAGACTTTGTGGTTGCCCTCGTGAACTCTGTATAAGAACTGTTCCCAGCTTTTGTTCGGGGCTCTCTTGCCTGCGTGTGAGAGAGTCCCAGTGCACTGGAATCATTAAACCTCATGTTTTTGCAGCGAGTCCCATCCGTGTGTTTCTGTGGGAGCGCGTCATCCCCTGGTTTTGGATCTTAGAGTCTAACACTTCCTCTCCAAGTCCCCTTTTTCTCATGACCTGTTCAATCGACTGACTATGTTTAGTCTACCAGTCTCTCTCTCTCTCTGTGTTCTGGAGTCATCTAGATGCCTCTGGCTGTCCTCTCCCTCATATCTTTAGTACGAACCCCCTCAATGATCCTTTGGTCCAGTCATGTCCTCATTTAACTCGGGCTACATGCAGTCTGTCAGTACCATGAAACCGGGAGCAGGATGTGGAGCACAAGAATTCTCTGTAATGTTTCAGGGCAGAAAAGCAGAGATGAAAACACAAAGCTCCTGCTTGTCATGTGGGTCTTAAGCAGCAGCCATTTTGGAGCTGCCCTTGGAGCCATGAGGTCTCCTTCCCAGCCTCTATCTGGGAAATGCAACTCAGCCAACCCAACCATGTGAACTCCAGATCCAAAAATCTGACTTGAGCCAGAGGTACTTTCTTTTTTATTACATTAATTTATCACATGTGTGTGTGCGCATGCGCGCGCATGGGTGAATGCATGGGCAATAGAATGTTTAGAGGTCAGGAGTGGCTCTCTCCATCCACCATGTGGGTCCCAAGGGTTGAATTCGGGTCATTAGGCACAAAGGTCACTTCGATGGCACCGCAGCTATATTTTAAAGGAATGGAGCTTGGAGCATCCATCTTCTCCTAGGACCATGGGATCTTCGGACTTCACTTTTCTCTGTGTAGGTATCTGGAACTTTCATGGTCCTGGCTGATAACAGCAACCCTCCCCTCCATACCAGCTTCCTTTACCCAGAATTTTACTTTACAACCCAGTGTTTCTTCAGACAGTTTGAGATATGATACTTAAAAAAAAGAAGGAGATGTGTTTATTTTTATTTCATGTATATGAATGTTTGCTTGTATAAATATCTGTGCACCACAGGAGTGCCTGTTGCCTGTAGAGCCCAGAAATGGTGTCAGCTCCCCTGGAACTAGAGTTACAGATGGTTCTGAGCTACCATCTAGGTGCTGGGAACTGAATCCAGGTTCTCTGAAAGAGTTCCTCGTGGTCTTAACCACTGAGCCATCCTTCCAGTCACCATACCTTTAGTTCCCTGCCAGGTCTACCTCCCAAGTGCTGGGATTAAAGTTCTGGGTTCATTTCTTGCAGATGAGGAGACAGTAGAACATCGAGCTTCAGCAGATTAAAGGTTGCCAGGTTGATACACTGTTCACAATTGCCCAGGAATCCTCCTGACCAAGCACTGGAAGGGCATAGTTCTGTGTAATATGAGAACAAGCTTCTGTCCAGTTGTCTCTGGGTGGAAGGGCGGAGTTGAGACCACATTAAGCACTCCTTGTGGGAGCCTAAAAGCTAAAAGCCCCAGCAAAGGAGCCAAAGCCAGAACTGTCCATCTGCTCCTGCTGGACAGAAAATGGGGATTAGGCAGATCATTAGAAACGCCTGAGCCAATTGTGACGTTTAGAATCAGCGGGGAGGGTAGAACCCAGGGCCTCACACATGAGTGGTGAACACTCTACTCTGAGCTGTGCACCGAGTCCTTAGATGGGAGTTTTTGATTCTTTCAGCTCAAATGAGGAATCTAAGGACCCAGAAGGGAAGTGTTTGGACTGAAGACCCCAGGTTTGTACTCTGACTAGGGAGGAAATGCAAACTCCGCTCTTACCATCGGCCTTCAAACCACGTGCTCACCCAGAAGTGTTTGCTCACAAATGACTCAGTTATGCTTCATGGATACCAGCTTTAGCATCAGACCTCTATGCTAATGTACACGTGTCTCTCTAAGACAGTGCATAATTTCCAGACTTTCCAAAAATTTATTTAGCCACGTTCTTCTAAAAACTCCTGTATCTATGTACAGTCTCCAAAAGAGGATTAAAGGATTCTCCTTAAACGCTTAGGAAAGGATGCTCTGTACCACGCTGTTAGCCTCGGGATGTGTGCCCACATACAATCCTGATCATTCACACAGCCAAGCCCTGGTGCAGGGGCGCAGGACCCAGGACGGGAAGCCATCCTCCTACAGGCGGCATTGATCAAAATGCTGAAGTCTGTGTCGGGGGATGGGAGTGTGTCTAGGACATGATGGATGGTTGGCTGTTCCCTGGGAAGAGGGGTCACCTCAGTTTATCTGGGGTTGGAGCTCACTCGTCTCAGTCTGACTTAACAGACAGTGTGTTTCGGTAGTGTATTGCAGGCCATTATCTTCTGGAAGTCACAATCTAGTCAGTGAACCAAGCATACCAGGAGTGATGTGGTGACAGACAGGACAACAGGGACACACAAAAAGGAAATGAGATGTCTTATAGACATGGACAGATAGAAGATAGGCCTGGAAAATGGGGTTAAGGGAGGACAGAGTGACTCACAGAGGCCACTGCCACTGGATATGAAAGAGCAATTGGGAACTTTCCAGAGGCTGAATGGGAGAAGGGAGAATCTAGTATACATAGGCATGGAAGTGAAACTGTTGAGTCAAGTGCTTCTTCCTCCCAGCCCCATTCCAGGAATAAGGCTCAGACTCAACATATAAATACCTTGGCCAATAGCTTGGCTCTTCCCTGACTAGATCATAACTTAAGATAACCCATTTATTCTAATCTACATTCTGCCACAGAGCTGGTTACCTATGCTCAGATACCATGTGTCTGTCTTGGGTGAATCTTCCATGCCTGGTACTCTCCCAGAATCCTTTCTTTCGTTTTTTGGAAAGAAAGGCGATTTTATTAAAAAGAAAAACAACAAAAGGGAGACAGGACCAAAGCACAGGTTAGTCTATCTAGAGCACAGGTTAGTCCATCCGGGCCTTCAGCGTCCTGGTAGTGATCTTGTCTTTCTCAATGATGTGGACAATGATGCCCATGCCTGAGACGGCGTCCTGGTCCACAGTGTTCAGCATGGATGGGAAATGGCTTCAAACAGGTGCTCTGGATCCATGTTGGGCTCCCAGAGAGACTCACACATCCCATACATCAGTCATACAAAGTCATCCGTCACCATGGGGCAGCCAGTGAGGTCCAGAGAGCAAATGAAGGGCTTACAGGTCTTCGGGTCCAGGCCAGCAATGACAGCTCTGTGTAGCAGGGACCAAACTGTTCTCATACAGGAGGTAGGCCACCATGCTCATGAGGGTAGAAGCCTTGATCTGCCGGCCTTCCTTTAGCTCATACAGGTCCAGTTGGAACTTGAGGCGCTGGGCAACTGTCTGGATGTCAGTGGCCAGGCCGGCCAGGCCTATGTAGAGCCTGTCACCCATGGGAAAGATCTTCTGGAAGTCCGTGGTCACCATCTGGGCCTGGATCCCGAAACGCCTGTCTGCAGCAATGGCCACACAGTTCTTTCCCTTCATGGCCATGACAGCCCCTCCATTATAGGACATAATAGACATGATTGCGTTGTATTGGGAGCATGACCACCACTGAGTTGCCTGCAAACCGGCTCTGGCTTTCTCAGGGCCAACGCTCCCAGAATCCTTTCTGACTACAGGATGTTCCACCTCCTATTTCCTGCCTAAGCTATAGGCCATCAAATTTATTATTGACAGGTGTCTTAGTTAGGGTTTTACTGCAATGAACAGGCACCATGACCAAGGCAACTCTTATGAAGACAGCATTTAATTGGGGCTGCTTACAGGTTCAGAGATTCAGTCCACTTTCATCAAGGTGGGAGCATGGCAGCATTCAGGCAGGCATGGTGCAGGAGGAGCTGAGAATTCTACATCTTGATCCAAAGGCAGCCAGAAGGAGCCGGTCTGTCTTCTGCACTGGAAGGAGCCTGAGCATAGGACCTCAAAGCCACACTCACATTGATGGACTTCCTTCAACAAGACCACACCCCCTAACAGTGCTACTTCCTATGGGCCAAGCATATTCAAACTACAAAACGGTTAGACTTGAAGGATTTGCAAAGACAGAGGACGATATCACATTTAAACTATTGAGCAACAACTTCAGGTGTGGCAGCAGAGGTAACTCCGAGCGAATGAAGTCAAGTGGATGTGTATATTGTTTGACATAAGCACAGTCATGTCAAGGACCCTAGCCTCAGACCCACATACCTCTGGCGGGGTGAGAGGCTCAGAGGGCAATGGCATAAGCCTTCCTTTGGTCCATGTGTGAATGTTGATAGTGTGCAGAAAATACCCATCATAGCTCCCTCCTCTACATTTATAGCCTGCAGAGTGCTCCCAGCTCCCGTGGCTGTTAGTTAAGACTGCCTCCTTGTTTAATCAGTATCTAATAGCCCTGCCTCCTGTTCATCAGTATACAAAACCAACCAAACAAAAAAGAGCGATCTTATTTATTTGTTACCTATTGCGTATGGATGTTTTTAATATATGTATGTCTGTGCATTGTGTGTGTGCCTGGAGCCTAAGGAAGCCAGAAGAGGTGTCCGATCCCCTGGAACTGTAGTTACAGACAGTTGTGAGCTGCCATGTGGGTGTTGGGACTTAAACCCAAATCCTCTGAAGGAGCAGCCAGTGCTCCTAACCACTGAGCCATCTCTCCAGCCCCTGAGCTGTCTTTTACATTTTTATTTACATATTTATTTGTTTGTTTATAGACAGGGCCTCAGGTATCCCCAGCTGATCTCAATTTTGCTATATCGCAGAGGATAACCTTGAACTTCTTGACCCTCTTGCCTCCACCTCCCAACTGCTGTGTTACAGGCCATCACTACCACACTTGGCTTTATCGGTGCTGTGATCAAACAGCACAAACTAGGTCTTTGTGTTTGCTAGGCAAACACTATTCATCAACCTTTTTTCTTTTCTGCCTTTCTCTCTCTCTCTCTTTCTCTCTCCCTCTCCTCTCCTCTCTCTCTCTCTCTCTCCTCTCTCTCTCTCTTTTCTTTCTCTCTTTTTTTTTTCTCACTACGTAGCCCTGACAGGCTTTGAATTTGTGCCTATCCTCCTGCCTCAGCCTCCTGAGTACTGGATTACAGGTGTGTGTCACTGTGCCTGGTGTGGATGGTCTGTGACATTAATACTTGTCACAGAATACTGTTCAGTCGGCGAGGCCTGGGCTGCTTAGTCAAAGGGTGTCTCACTCAGTCTTGTTTCCTGCTATAGATGAGTCAGCGCTGACAGTGAGCGCTTCGTCTTCATTCAGCTACAGGGACTGATCTGACGTGGAGCAATGCGGGAATGACGGACAGACAAAGGCACACGGACAGAAATGCTGGGACAGGGTCCAACGGACTTCCTGATAGAGAAATCATAGCACCCCGGAAGCTAGAGGGTTCACTACACATCTGAACAAAAAGCCAGGGTCATTGTATACAGAACAGGAGCCAGGGTCATTGTATACAGATAAACAGGGCCAACAGAGACATGTTAGGCCAGTTCTCTAATAGAGAGCTACAAAAACAAGCCAGAAAAAAAAATTCATTTCTGAGCTTGTTTTTTTCATGTCTGTTAAAATGAGAATCCTAAGAGTAACCATCAGGGAGGGGCTGTTGTAAGTTCACATAAGACCGTAGGCTTTTGAGGGTAAGAAGATGTCATTTGTAAACTACAAACCAGCGTGCAAACATATTTACTGTAACTTAAATTCCTTACTCAAAATCAGAGGTCGGGGGAGTAGGGAGTAGCAGGTCTCCTCCTGTCCTGAGGTGCAGAGTCAAACTTCGGGTCCCAGGATAATCTGCCTTTCTCCTAATCCCTTTCCTGGCACAGCCCCAAACCCTGGCTGTCGGCCCAGGCAAGGAGAGTGGATGAGAGCTGTGTCCTTGGTTGCTGAAGTTGCAACACAGTGCCCTGAAACAAGGCGGCACAGTTGTTGGGAGCAACTAATCAATGCCCTAGGACACCAGATTAGCAACCTTCTGGCCTGGATAGCCCTCTCCGAGAACCTGTGACTGTGGGGAGTGGCACTGTAGCCGCAAGGCCTTGAAGGTATTATAGAATGCACAGGCTATTCCCTAGCAGGGACACCTTGTACAAAGTTAGGCAGAACTACAGCAGCCATGCGTGGCAGGCACTCCAGAAAGAATTCAGAGCCAGAGCACAGCTCACACTGAGAGGTTCCTCATGGTGGCTCTCCTCCATCTTAACTGAGAGAGAGATATTGCATATTGATTGTCTGTAGGATTAAATCTAGGAGAAATTAAGAACATGACTCACTAAGAATATGGAGAAATCTCGGTGTGGCAATGCAAGCCCACATTCCCAGTATGCAGGAGGCTGAGGATGGGGCTTGGGAAGTCCAAGGCCAGTCTGTGCTGTGCAGCGAGACCTTGACTGTCCTGCTTAGTGCTATGTCAGCTTGACACAGGCTAGAAATATCTGGGATGAGGAACCCCATTTGAGAGGAACTTCCATCAGATTGCTTGTAGACAAGTCTATAGGGCATTTTCTTAATTAAGGATTGATGTGTAAGGGTCCAGGCCACTAAGGGCTGTGCTACCTCTGGGCAGGTGGTGATGGACGGTTAAACAAACAAACCAAAAAAACAGCCTAGGGTCAGAGAGATGGTTCAGAGGTTAAGAACACTTGTTAGTCTTGCAGGTGACCTGTGTTCAGTTCCTAGCATTCACACGGTAGCTTACAGCCAGACAGCCGTAACTCCAGTTCCAGGGGAAACTGATCTCTGTAGACACCAGCCAAGCACATGGTGCACATACATGTAGGCAAAACACTCATTTTTTTGTTTGTTTGTTTGTTTTTTGAGACAGGGTTTCTCTGTGTAGCCCTGGCTGTCCTGGAACTCACTCTGTAGACCAGGCTGGCCTCGAACTCAGAAATCCGCCTGCTTCTGCCTCCCAAGTACTGGGATTAAAGGCGTGCGCCACCACCGCCCGGCTGCAAAACACTCATAAACACGCATTCAAAAAAGAAAAAGAAATTAAAGAAAACAGGCTGAGCAAGCCATAGGAGAAAACCACTAAGAAGCATCCCTCCATGATCTCTTCTTCAGTTCCTGCCTTGAGTTATTGCCTTGGCAACCGGGAAAGTGGGCTGTGACCTGTAAGCCAAAGAAACCCTTTCTTTCCCACAGTTGCTTTTGGTCATGGTATTTAGCACAGCAGTAGGAATCTACCTAGGACACTGTCTCAGTGACAGACACCGTAAGAAGTGATCTGAAGCCACAAGGGAAGGTGCTCATGGGAAGTTTTTGTGTGGAGTATGATCTCAAGAGGATAGTAGCACCCTGCAGGCAGACAGGAATCCTTCATCAAGGCAGCTTTTAAGCAACTTCCAATATCCTCTCAATAGTGGGTCAGATGAATTCCATCTCCAAACACTTACAGCTGATTTTGTTACCTGAAGAGGTGTGGTGAGGTGTTACGAAATATAATGTGATATAAAGCAGCAGCAGGAGTAAGAGCGTACCTGTCCGGTCCCTGCCAAGGCATTCCCTTGAGAAATCACATGTGACAGACCTGATTTAAGGGAAGTTTATTGTGAGGGAGGGGAAAGGAACAGGCACCTGGAAAAGAAGCAGAGGCAGAGAAAGGGAGACAGAGGACAGAAAGAGAGGTCGGCTGAGAACAGAGAGTGGAAGAAGAGGACGCCTCTGGCAGGCAGCAGGTGATGATGAAGAAAGCCTAGGTCCTCTGGGAGGAGCCTAGCCAAACCGCCTGTTAACCAACATAAGGTAACAACATATGCTGGTTCACTTTCCCTTCCGTGGTAGCTAGCTTTAACTGCCAGGTTGACACACCCTTGATCACCCAGAGAGTGGCACTATTTGGAGGTGTGGCCCTGTTGTAGTAGGTGTGGCCTTGTTAGAGGAAGTGTGTCACTGTGGGTGTGGGCTTAAGACCCTCATCCTAGCTGCCTGGAAGTCAGTATTCTGTTAGCAGCCTTCAGATGAAGATGTAGCACTCTGAGCTCCTCCTGCACCATGCCTGCCTGGAAGCTGCCATGCTCCTGCCTTGATGATAATGGACTGAACCTCTGAACTTGTAAGCAGCCCCAATTAAATGTTGTCCTTATAAGAGTTGCCTTGGTCATGGTGTCTGTTCACAGCAGTAAAACTGCTGACTGGAGATGTCATGTGACCAGCCTTAAGTTCCTTCTGATGTTGGCCTGCAACCTCGAATTATGACATAAAGTTGTTTTTTGTCATAGTGACAGAAACAAAACCAGTACAGTAGTAGGAGGTATTATTCCCTCACCCCTTTTTGTATGTTAGGGGTATATTTTATTAACTATATTATGATTTGATTTGTTTTTATAGGGCTTTATAGATCAAACTTGGGTCATTGTACATACTAGACAAAAGAGCTCTAACTCCTGGCCCTATATATTAGCTTTTAGTTGTTATACAAAAGTTATACATATGGGGACAGAGAAATGGCTCAGCAGATAAGTCTCCTTGTTACTCATGCAGAGGACTTAGACTGATTTCATAGCACCCACACAGCAGCTAACAACCATCTGTAACTGCAGTTCCAGTAGATCTGATGCCCTCTTGTGGCCTCTATGGGTACTGCATGCATGCAGTGTACAGGCGTACATACAGGCAAAAACATACACATAAAAATAAATAGCTCTATTTTTTAAAAATCACACATGTGCTTGGGAGGGAACTCACTATGCAAAACTTATTATGTAGTTCAGGCTAGCTTCAAACTCCTACTTTCAAACTGCTGCAATTACAAGCATATAATTGCATATATTATGAGGTATCATGTGACAGTTCAACAGTTAGATTGTAGATTGATCAGATATTTATTTATATTTACTCTATATGATAAATAAGCCTTCAGGTAAAGGGGTTCGGTGAATGGTCTTTCCGTGAGAACATACTACCTCTACTACTGAGACAGATAAAGGCCACACTTCTGACTACCAACTTCCAAATAGGGTGGAAAGAATTACTCTGGAAATAATTCTTCTCATAGGATTCTTCTTATTCAATTGTTCTCATATACTCCATCGGGAATCTCCATTCATCTGGAATAGTAGCTTTAGCTGTCTGACTGCAGACAGATATTTGATCTGAGAGGTTTGTCTTTCTGATGTACATACTCATAGAAGAATCATTCATTCATTCTTCATTCATTCATTCCATTTGTTTTAGAGCCTTTGTCTTACTACAAAGCCCTGACTGTCCCAAACTCGATCTGTAGACCAGGCTGGCCTTGAACTCAAAATGTTCTGCCCGACTTTGCCTCCTAAATGCTGGGGTTAAAGGCGTGTGCTACCGCACTCTCAACATTGTTTCATTATTGAAAATGTGTTTATTGTAGCATTTATTCTAAGCCATAGGAATAAAAAGACATGAAATAGTGTCATTCTACAACTTACACAGTGCTATAGTGTGTGTGTGCATGTATGTGTGTGTATGTGTGTGTGTGACTGAGAAGAGAGAGAGAGAGAGAGAGAGAGAGAGAGAGAGAGAGAGAGACAGAGAGAGAGACAGAGAGACAGAGACAGAGAGACAGGAGACAGGAGACAGAGTTGTACGTTATTAGGGATTGGACCCTAAGCTGAGGCTTCACTAGAGTGCTTTATCGCTGATCTACATTCTAATTTCTTCCTTCTTATGAATCATAGATTCCTAAATTATAAAGATTATAATTTATAGATTATAAAAGAGGAGGAGGAGGAGTCAACAGCGAGGAGACCTATGCTGCGGGCTTACTTTGCAGTGGGGTTGTGAAGAGCTCCCTTTGGTGTCCCTTAGTTAGGGACCGGAAGGACCAGTGACACAATGCTGAGTGCCTTGCTTCCCTTCAGCAATGAATTCTGACAAGTTCACATGTGTATGCAGACTGAGCATCCTATAGGAGTTAATTTTCTTTCTTTTTTTTTTTTTTTGGTTTTTCGAGACAGGGTTTCTCTGTGTAGTCTTGACTGTCCTGGAACTCACTCTGTAGACCAGGCTGGCCTCGAACTCAGAAATCCACCTGCCTCTGCCTCCCAAGTGCTGGGATTAAAGGCGTGCGCCACCACCGCCCGGCTATGGAGTTAATTTTCATAATGCTTGGAATAGCTTCATACTTCAACAGTGGCAAAAAGGATCATTCAATAAAGACTCCAAGCCTGCATCAACCTGGTACAAAACCAAGTGAGAAGACTAAGTTAGACCTAATGTAGTGTCAAATCCTGAGATCGTTTTGACCTATGAAGTGTCTAAGGGCAGAGGACCTCAAGGAGATGAAGATCAGGTGGACTCTGTTACTGTGACCTGGACGTCCTCATGACAGTTCGAAGCTATGACTTTGTGAGCATCTCACCTGGGTCTCCCTTCCCCCAGCCAAACATTTCAAAACATGCTTTATATGATTGATTAAAGCTTAGAACATGTGTGAGCAAAGTCACACATGGATTCATTCAGTCATCCGTTTGTTTTTTTTTTTACCACCCAGGAATGCCTGTGTGCCAGAGGGGAGTGTTGAGGTGAACATAGCTCTGTTTCTAACCACGTGTATTCTAGCAGGGAACACAAGGAGAAACTATGACTTGAAGCGGAAACTTCTGGTTTCTTTGAAAAGTCAGTTATGTCAAATGATGTTTTGCTGGGACACACAAGTAAGAGATGTTCTGCTGAAGCAGACGCATGAAGGAAAGTTTTCCCTGAAGCAGACACATTTTTCCCTGGTAAAAGAATATTTAGCTAAAGCAAACACATGAAAGGACACATGATGTTAAGAAGGAATCTAAATATAACCCAACAGACGGTGGATAACGCTGGATGGTATTGGTACACCTTGCCATTCCTTATTGCTCACTGTTTGTCGTGACTTCATAGAAAGAAACACACCAGAAAACTTCTGGTGGTGTTCTGGCAGCTTCTTGCTGCTTCCCTAGACAACCTGACTGACAGAGTGATATGTCAGCATCCAGAGGGAGCTCTTCACGTGGAGACTCACTTGGTGTTTTGCTGAGGCAAGACCTGTGGGAGGACACTTGAGGGAGTGTAACTAGGATGGACAGTGATGGGGGTGGGGTGGGCAGGGCTTACATAGCTAGCTTTGCAACACTTTGTTGGTCTCTCATCTTTATCTTTGTCTTTGCTGAGCTTCATTCTGTTGAGAACTTCAGGCACAGCAGAGAACTTCTGGTGTCCCTGCTGGTCCTGGTCGCTCCTGCTGGCTATACCAATTCAGTTGAGGCCTGACTGGGTTGTGCCACTGTTGCTATTTCATGTTTGCTATCCTGACACTACTGAACTGGACTGCTGGTGTCTGCGAGTGGATGAAGCTGCCGCTGAGACCTGAACTGCTGATATCCTGACAGTGCAGATCGGATTCTAAACAGGTCCACATCCCGGATATCCTAACAACCTTTCTTTGTCACTGCCTCTGGTGAGTTGGTGGGCTAGAAGGGAGGAGAAAGCATTTAAGAACCCTTTTTAAGCCGGATGGTGGTGGCGCACGCCTTTAATCCCAGCAGGCGGATTTCTGAATTTGAGGACAGCCTGGTCTACAGAGTGAGTTCCAGGACAGCCAGGGCTACACAGAGAAACCCTGTCTCGAAAAACCAAACCAAAAAAGTAGGTTTTGAAAAAAGAAGCCTACAATGGCTTCACCTCAAAGTGGCAGTTTGGCACAGAGTGGGAGAGGGCCTGCTGGACTGGACTAGAGTGCTCATCACTTCCCTGGAGGCAGAGAAAGAGAAGAGAGAGAGAGAGAGAGAGAGAGAGGAGAGAGAGAGAGAGAGAGAGAGAGAGCTGCAGACTAAATGTAGCTAGAAAGCAGAGTGTGTGCCTGGCAGCAGAGCTGCAGTCCCGAACGAGGACAAACTGTGAAGGGCTGTCCCTCCACGGAGCTTGGGATGTGACATTTAAGTGTGGTCATTATAGTTAAATATTTGGAGAGTGGTGATTGCCAGCAAGATGGCTAGTGTAAAAATTCCTGCTGCCAGGCCTGACAACATGAGTCCAACCTCCTGGACCCACAGAGTAAAAGAAAAGAACTGACTCCCTGTCCTCTGACCTCCACATACATACCAGACCGAATTTAGCAATCCTCTGTCTCAACTTCCCAGGACTAGAGTGTTGTGCCACACCAGGCTTAGGAAAATAGATGTTAATTCACCTACATCTCTATACTTTGGCTTAGCTCACAGACAGGTGACTGTAAAATCCAGCCCTCTTGTGTCCGTCATTTGATCACCTGGGTACAGGGTTGAGGTGTTTCTCATGTCTCCAAATAGGCTGGAGGTATTGGACAGCACACACCAGAGTGATTCAGGTCAGGCACCAACTGTCACAGGACAGGGGAAAGTAGAGATAGGACCTCGGCCAACTTGCTAAATGGCAACTGTTTGGAGAAAGATAATCTGGTAACAATGGTGACAGTCTACCCATGTGTCAGCTGACTCCACCCACCCAAACCCAGAAGGCTCTGTTCTAGTTAAAAATTATGCCCATCTCTTGCCTGAATACTAATGAAAGTCGTTAGTCGAAGTGAAGGCAAGAGAAACATTGGTTGGAGAACATACTATAATAAGAATTCAAAGTTCAACAGACTGAGGTCATAAGAAAGTCTTGCAAGGTAAAGGTTAGTGGCAAAATGGTGGCAGCTGCAAACGGATCTCTGTAGCACACCTGCAGACAGATCTCTGTAGCACACCTGCAGGAGGATCTCTGTGGCACACCTGCAGGAGGATCTCTATAGCACACCCAAAGTGGATTAAAGACCTGGTTAGCATTGGAGCACAGAGAGATGGACTGTGATGGTTATAAACTGTGTTTACAAGTGCTTGATGTTAACAGTCAGGGAGGTTAATGGTCTGATCAATTTCACGCTCTGTCCACATCTGTAAGTCTGTTTCCTATTCAAGACACATCAAGATAGCAAGTATAAAGGCGTGTATAGGGAGGGGACTTGAGATCACAGTTTGTTTTTCCAGATGTTTTTTTTTTTTTTTTTGTTTTTTGAGACAGGGTTTCTCTGTGTAGCCCGGCTATCCTGGAACTCACTCTGTAGACCAGGCTGGCCTCGAACTCAGAAATCCGCCTGCCTCTGCCTCCCAAGTGCTGGATTAAAGGCGTGCGCCACCACCGCCCGCTACCAGATGTTTTTTGAGACAAAATAATGCTTGCTTGAAACCACATTTTAAAAGGAATAGTTAGTTACCTGGATGTGGTGACACATGCCTGTGGTCTCGGCACTTGGGAGGAAGAAAGATCAAGGGAGTCAAGGGTAACCTCTGCTACACAGTGGTTTCAAGGCTACATGAGACCTTGGGTCAAAGAAAATGTATCCCACCTCCAAATATAAAGAGAGGCGTTGAGGGAAGATAAGACTTTGGGGTCTAGAATTTCTCAGAACAGCTTGCTGGGGATTGAGCTCAGGGCCCTGTGCCTGCTAGACACATGCTGGACGACTGAGTCACAACCCCAACCCTAAAGTTGAGGATTTTTATATAGAATAATAAGGCATGATAATGCACAGTACCTCCAAACTGGGACCCAAAGGGAATCCTTTCTTAAGTTGCTTTGTTGGGAATTTCATCACAACACTGAGACATGTAATTAATAGAAATAGAGTCCTTCAAAGAAACCAACCCCCTACCATCTTCAACTCAGGCTGATGGAAAAAGCAGTTGGTTGCTGTGGAAACCACCCAGTCTCTAGCACTTTGTTATAGTAACCATGGCAAATTAATCGGCTACATTTTCCCTGTCCTTTGGTTTCACACATGAATGGTAAAATAGCAATGAAAACATTGTATTATTTATAAAACCCTTTTCCAGGACTAAGGGTATAACTAAGTGTCAAGTGCTTGCCAAGCATGAGCAAGGACATAACACTAGAAAGAAGATTTAAAAAATTCTCAAAATACCCAGATAAAAAGACACCACTAAGATATGTGCTTATATTTCATTTAAAATTAAAATACGGTATTTTATCTCTAACTGCAGATTGATGATAAGAACTGGGTATAATAAAGTGGATATGATGTTGCTTGCCTGTAACACCGGTGTTTGGGATATAGAGGCAGGGGGATGAGAAGTTGAAGGCCAAGCTCCACATAATGAGGCCAAGGCTATCCTGGGCTACTTGAGATAAGGTCTAAATGAATATAGGAGCAGCTCTAACTGGACTAAATGAACTATCAAAAAAGACATGAATTTAGAAGGCAGAGCATATTGGGAAAGAAATGAGGCAAGCTAGGAGAGAAAACGGGGGTAGCTATAACCATATTTCATTGTATAGGTGCATGGAATTTTCAAAATTAAAATAAAATCAGACATAGTTGCACATATTGTACACCTGTAACCTCAGCTTTTTCGCAGGCGGAGAGAGGATTGTATAATATAGGGATACCACAGGGGCAGGGGGTGGGGCAGGGGAGAGAGAGGGAGAGTGAGAGAAAGAGAGAGAGATTTAGGATCAGAAGTCCAGTTTAGGGTACATGAGACCATGTAACAAAACAACAACAACAACAACAAAAGAAAAACAAAACCAAAAAAACCTGTATAACATGCCCTTCCGACTAGTAATTCTGTCCAAATACTGTGGGATCTTGTGGCCAACGTGCCTTGTTTGGGTCCCCACAATATTTAGTTTAGAAAAAAAAGGTGAACACTGAACAGCGAAGGGCTTTCTGGTTAAGCCCAAATGCCTGAGCTTTGCTAGAACCTTCCTAGCATCATGTGCAGGAGGCTGGGTGCTCTTCTCTTCCCATGATGCATCGTTTCCCCCATCTACCTGGTCCATCATGCCTTCCGTATCCCTTTACCTGACTGCATTCAGCAATTGAATCAGTGATTCTTGTCAACTAAAAAGGCCTCAAATACTACTAACCTTCACCATTCAGGAGTTCATCAGAGACGTCTCACTAGACAGGGCTAAAATTTCTTTTGTATTTTGTTTTGCTCAAAAAACTGACTCTGCTTTTTTTTCTTCTGACATAAAGGCTAGGGAGCCGGAGTGTGATAAGGATGAGGAAGGTCACGGTGGGTGGTGGGCTCAACTTGGGAAAGACGAGACTGGAAATCAGAGTGCTAGCTGAATTTGGCCCTGGGCAACCAAGCTGCTCTAAGTTATTAGCTGCCTGGCATGCAGACAGGACTGCATTTGCTCGGATTGCCAAAAGCCAGCATGGACATGGTTTCAAGTCCCCCAGGTTCAGAAGCAAATTGAATCAGAGACCATGCAGGGCCAAGGGTACAGGCTCTGTTCTCTGAGATAGACTGATCTCCTGGCTATGGTCTCCATGAGTTATCTACATCTAGTATCTTCCTGGAATATATGAACATTCAGCTAAGACATGATGGTGATTTAAAGACTAAAACCTGGGTCTAGAGAGATGGCTCAATGGTTAGAGTGTTTGCTGTTACAACAGCCTCCAGCCCTTAGCACAACTGCTGTTATGTTAGAGGCTTCATTCTGACCTTAAAACCCAGCATGTAGGCCCAACACCTGCCTAAATGGGAACAAAGACCCAATCCTTTAAAGACCTAGTCCATTGTTCCAGGAAAGATTTTGGCTTCTGTAGTTCTGCTTCTGGCTAACTGATGTGGTCTTGTGCATAAAAAACAAAAAGACTGTCAGGTTTGGGGCTGCATGATTTGAGCAGGTTCCCTGTGCAGCCAGGTACCAGCCCTCAACTAAGACTTTCTTTTCAGCTGTAAGAGAGTCTGTGGTGATCTCTAGTGGGCTTACCTTGAAACACTGTTTTTGAGGCCTGCCTGGGTTCAGTTTACAACTGTCCCAGTTCCAGGATCTAATGCCTTCTTTTGGCCTCCATGGGCACTAGGTCTGCACTTGGTGCATATCCATACATGCAAGCAAAACACTGTCTTAGTTAGGATTTTACTGCTGTGAACAGACACCATGACCAAGGCAACTCTTATAAGGACAATATTTAATTGGGGCTGCCTTACAGGTTCAGAGGTTCAGTCTATTATCATCAAGGTGGGAACATGGCAGCATCCAGGCAGACATGGTGCAGGAGGAGCTGAGAGTTCTGTATCTTCATCTGAAGGCTGCTAGTGGAAGACTTGCTTCTAGGCAACAAGGATTCGGGTCTTAAAGCCCACGTCCACAATGACACACCCACTCCAACAAGGCCACGCCTCCCAATAGTGCCACTCCCCGGGCCAAGCGTTACACAAACCACCACACACTTATACACATAAACATTTTAAAATCTTTTTTTCAAAATTAAAGAAGAAAAACATAAGGAGTGACCTAGAAGAGCGGAAGTGTTTGTTGTGACTGTGTTTTAGTTATGGTTTGCAAGGTGTGACCCAATGTAACTGCTGTAACAAGCTGCTATGGTGAGGTCAAAGCTGCCTCAAAAGAAGGGAGGGAGGGAGGGAGGAGGGAGGAGGAGGGAGGGAGGGGAGGGAGGAAGAAGAAGTATTCCCCTTTATGCTGTTACATTGTATCGAGCAACTTTTTACACTGGGGAAGACTATCCAGTTCTACTTTAGAGTCTGTAGCAATGGTAAAGGGAGAAGAAAAAGAAAGAACCCACCAAATAGAGCCTGGGAATTTGGAATGGCAAAGACACTCTGTAAGATCACCACTCAGGAAGACTTTCTTGCTGGAAGCACGTCTGTGTAGCCTGTGGCTTTCAGGACCAGACATGAAATCCAGCTTCATGAAAAGAAAAGTAAATTCAGAACCAAAATCAAAATAAAGGCGCACATGGGCCAGGAAGAATGTAGCTCGGCTAACGATATTTTTCTTTCTTTTTAAAAAGCATTTTCTTTGATTTTAATCATGTGATTGTGGTTGTGTCTGTAAGTGCTAGTACCTGCAGAGGCCAGAAGAGGGCATTGAATCCCCTGGAGTTATCCCAGCTTAGAAACTACCCAAGGTGGGTGTTAGAAATCAAACCTGAATTCTCTTGAGAGCAGTACACACTCTTAACCCCGAGCCATCTTCCCAGCCTCCGGATGTCTTTCTACATTAAGTGACTCAAATCGCATCATGTAATTCATTCTTTTGCTTAGAAGGATTAAAAGTCACCATTTGCATTTAGGAGAAAGTTTGAACTTCTTGACTTGGCGTGCCCTGTGCCCGCCTCTCTAGACCTGTCAGTCTCACGCCTCCCTTTGTTTGTTTCCTTTTGCTAGGTTATGGATTAAACTTGGGCCTTATGCATGCTAAGCAGGTGTTATATCACAGACGCTTATCTGCGGCCCGCTCATTAGATTTTTTTTTTTTTTTTTAACACCTGGCTTCCCTATTCTTTCCCTCAAATCTGAAGGCAGAGACAATGTCTAACTTATGACTGTATTCTTTGGACATAGCAAATTGCTTGGTATTTAATCCATAAGCATTTGTTCATGGGGCCAGAGAGATGGCTTAGCAGTTAAGCGCACTTGTTGCTCTTGCACAGGACGTGGGTTTGATTCACTGCTGCTTCGGCTGCCAGGGTCTGGTAGCCCCAGTTCCATTTCTCTCACGGTATTCCCTGACTTCACGATTCTGACTCTCCTCTTCTTGAACTACACTGATTTGTGGCAGGGCAGAGGAGGGAGTGGGAGGAGGGAGTGGGAGGAGGGAATAGAAGGAGGGTCTCAGCATCCCTCCTCCTCTAGGCAAGATCTTTCTCCATGCTTAGTGTGCCAGTAAAACACCACACCTCCCAAGCTGTCTAAGACTGAGTGTGGCATTTCAAAACACACCTTCTTTGGGCTTGCTTTCATTTCACACGGGTTGACATTAGTAGGTTTTGGAATTCAGGATGAGGTCAGCATCATCTTGTCAACAACTTTGGGGGGCCTTGGCTGCCACTCACTCCTGCTTGTTTGTTTGTTTGTTTTGATGCAAAGTCTCCCTTTGTAGCTCAAGCTGGCCTCAAACTAGCTTGTGTTGGGATCACAGGCTTTAGACACCATACCTGGTATACTGGCTACTTTTGTGTGTCAACTTGACACATTCGAGTCATCAGAGAGGAAGAAACCTCCGTTAAGAAAATGCCTCCATGAGATCCAGCTGTAGGGCATTTTCTTTTTTTTTTTTTTTTGGTTTTTTTTGGTTTTTTCGAGACAGGGTTTCTCTGTATAGCCCTGGCTGTCCTGGAACTCACTCTGTAGACCAGGCTGGCCTCGAACTCAGAAATCCACCTGCCTCTGCCTCCCAAGTGCTGGGATTAAAGGTGTGCGCCACCACTGCCCGGCGGGCATTTTCTTAACTACTGATTGATGTCGAGGGAGGGCCCAGCCCATTGTGGGTGGTGCCATCCCTGAGCTTGTGGTCCTGAGTTCCTAAGAAAGGCTGAGCAAGCCTTGGGGAGCAATCCAGTGAGCAGTACCCTTATGTGGCCTCTGCATCAGCTCCTGCCTCCAGGATCCAGCACTGCTCGAGTTTCTGTCTTGACTTCCTCCAATGATCTGGAAGTCTAAGCCAAATAAATCCTTTCTTCTCTGACTCACTTTTCGGTTATGGTGTTTTGTCACAGCAATAAAACGCTGACTAAGACACCTGGCCTTTAGAGACTTTGTAGGCTCAGTTTTTCTCTCTCTACTGTGAAGTCTTGCCTATTAAATTCTCTAAGCACTACACAATAATAAAACCACTTTCACTTTGATTTGTATTAAAAATATTTTAAATAAAAATATGTTTATTGACATTTTTAAATAAAAATATTTTAATAAAAAGTATTTTTAAAAATAAACTGTTTCAAATATATCTAATCACTGCAAGAAAGTTTTAAAATCAGTTGTCACCTATTATTGTGTGGAGAACAAATGAAAAGGCCTGCTCTATTTACTTTCTGTGAGCGGGTGAGCTCTCCTCACACGGGATCTGGGCACACATCTTCCTAAGCAAACCAACACTCTCCGGCCATCTGACTCACTTCGACTCACATCTGACTGACATCTGACTGACTTCGAATGCCATGTTGGAGGCTGATCCACAAGTGTGCCCAGAATCCCGCCCCTCCCCCACCCCCAGCTTCACACTAATGAGCATCAATTGCTTTTCCTGTCTCTGCTTTCCCAAGGTAACCCCTGGCACTTCACACTAACCCTAGAAGTCATGTGACTTCGGGCTTGGTTATTTGTGTGGGCTTCTGTGAGCAAAATACTATCTGTACCACTAGCCAAAAGAGTCTAAAAATAGACCAGAGACCCGTCTCGTAGAGCTCTGTTCCCCTTTTCTAATACAGCTTTGAAAAGCTAATGCGGCTGACTACTGGGTGTGCAGTGCCGTATTTTTAGGTTGACCGGCATCTAGCACAAAGGCGTTGGGACAGGGAGGCAGACACTGCAAGAGAACATCTCATTTCACCCAAATGGGAACCCAGCAGCAGCTCCCCTCACCTTCCTTTCTCCTCCCAAACACAAGCCCCAGGCGCCTGTTTCTTTAACTCCCACGACTACAAGCTTTGGGCTTGGCAGAAGCTTTCAGGGTAAGGCTGTTCTCTTGGAGCCCAGCAGCGGAATTATCCCTCCCGGGCTGGTAAATTGCTAAGGAGTTTCTGCCCACATGGGCAGGCAGGGGTAAAATGTGAGCTCCGGATGAATCGCAGTTGTTTTACTAAGGGAGTACATTGTCATGAATGTGAACTTGATGTTCCCTCCCTCGATCCTTTTTCAGATTACTGCCCCCCTTCCCGCCAGGATACCCTTCCGTTTATGAGATCCATATTGCTTCCCAAACCCCCTGCGCCTGCCTTTCTGCCAGTGTTTCTCTGGAGCCTTTCATCTTCATCCCAGGTTTAAAGCTCACAGAGAAAGCAGGTATTCTTGTACTTCAGGGAAACAAGCCACCCTTCCACACCTGCTCCGAGCATCTCAGCTGGAAGAAAAGGTAGAAGCATCATACTAAGTACTTTGTTTTAAGAAAGATTTTATTTTTATGTATGTGTGTCTATGCTGGTCAGATTGTGTGTGGTGTGTGTGTGTGTGTGTGTGTGTGTGCGCGCGCATGTGCGCGCGCCAACTTGACACAAAGTAGAATCATGTAGGAAGAGGGCGCCTCAAATGAATAAATTGCCTGTAGGCAAGACTATGAAGGCCTTTTCTGAATTAATGATTGATGTGGGAAGGCCCACTGCGGGTGGTGTCATCCCTGGGCCGGTGGTCCTGGGGCGCATTAGCAAGCTATGGGGAGCTAGCAAGTAAGAAGCATTCCTCCAGGGCCTCTGCTTCGGTTTCTGCTTCTAGGTTCCTGTCTTTATTTCTTAGCCTGACTCCCCTCAGTGGTAGAGGATGTGTAAACGAAACAACCCTTTCCTTCCCAAGCCACTTGTGATCATGGTTCATCACAGCAATGAGAAGCAAAGTAACATACTGTCTGTCTGTGTGAATGTATGCCAGGGTGCCCTGGGAGACCAGAAATGGTGTTAGTTCCTGGTTAAGCTGGAGTTTCAGGCAGTTGTGAGCATCTGATCTTGTGTGCTGGGAAAAGAACTCAGTTACTCAGCAAAAGCATCAAGCTCTTACCCATGGGACCATCCTGTCTAACCCCTGGACTAAGCACTTTGTACAAGTCTTCCTATTTTCTCAGAAGAGGAAACTTAGGAACTTGCCAAAATAGTTTGCTCAGATCACACACAGTATGGGACAGTGCCACCGAGTTTGCAGCCTGAGGCCAAAGCACATAGTTTTATTTATTTATTTATTATTTATTTATTTTATTTATTTATTATTTCATTCATTCATTTTCATTTTGCTGTTGGGATTTAACTAAAGGCTTCACATAGGCTAGGCTAGCACATATTACGAGATGCCATGAAGAACACGAAAGTGTTGGAGGCATAGCTCAGTGCTACAGCACTTGACTTGCATGCACAGGTTCTAGTCTCAGCCTCCAGTCCCATAAACACACACACATGTACACATACATACATGAGTATATGCACACACACACATACACACACCCCATTGGAGAAACAAAACTAAACAAATCAAGGCAACAGATAGAAAGAATAAGAATGGGTTCTTTATGAGGAATGGCAAGGGAAGGGGCCAGAGAGATGCTCCCTGGGTAAAGGCTCTTTCAGTAGGCCTGAGGCCCTGAACTCCATTCCCAGAACCCACAGGGTGGAAGAAGAAATGACTCCTGAGAATAGAAGTGTTTTCTCTCTCTCTCTCTCTCTCTCTCTCTCTCTCCTCTCTCTCTCTCTCTCCTCCTCTCTCTCTGTTGCACACATACACACTGAATGAATAAATATTTTATAATAATAATAGTGTCTGGGGAAGCCTGTAAGAAAAAATAGGTGACCTTGAAGTTGAGGTGACTGTCCCTGAATGTTCACCAACTACACATGCTGGGGACTCCAGATAATCTTACTAGAATTCTGCACCTACAGAGACATCCAAATGGGTCTAGTTGTAAAGTGAGAATATGTCTGGAAAACTACATTTCATTTGGGGGACAAAAGTGGCCAGCTTCCAAAAAAAGTTTTCTGTGTTTGCAGAGCTGACCTGCAGAAATACAGGACATGGCTAGATGGTTCAAACAACGGGAGGGTGGAAGTCTAGGATGAAGGTGCAGTGTGCTTGCTTTCTGGTGTGAGCCCTCTTGCTAGCATACAGAAAACTGTTTTCTTCTAGCATCCTCAGATAGGAAGAGATCTAGCTTTCTCAGTCTCTTCCTACACAGAAACGCCTATGACAAGGACCACTGTCTACACTAATTCACACCACTTTTTTTTTCTTTCTTTCTTTCTTTTTTTTTTTTTTTTTTTTTTTTGGTTTTTCGAGACAGGGTTTCTCTGTATAGCCCTGGCTGTCCTCGAACTCACTTTGTAGACCAGACTGGCCTCGAACTCAGAAATCTGCCTGCCTCTGCCTCCCAAGTGCTGGATTAAAGGCGTGCGCCACCACCGCCCTGCTACGTCTTCCTTTTTCAAATGATAGTTTCCTCTCTCCTTGGACACTGAGTGAAGGTCAGATTTAGATCCGAATATACCATAACAAACAAAACAAGGAAAACAAATATCCAGCTGGGCCTGGTGGTGCAGGCTTGTAATCCCAGCTATGGGGAATGCTGAGACCAGAAATTGCAAGTTCAAGGTTAGCCTTGGCAACTTTTTTTTTTTTTTTTTTTTTTTTTTTTTTTTTTGGTTTTCGAGACAGGGTTTCTCTGTGTAGCCCGGGCTGTCCTGGAACTCGCTCGGTAGACCAGGCTGGCCTCGAACTCAGAAATCCGCCTGCCTCTGCCTCCCAAGTGCTGGGATTAAAGGCGTGCGCCACCACCGCCTGGCTAGCCTTGGCAACTTAAGACCCCCCCATCTTAAAAGAAAAAGAAAAACAGGGCTGAGGCTATAGCTCAGTTGTAAAGCACTTGTTTAGCATGTCTGAGGTTCTTGGTTCAATTCCCAGTCTCATTGCAGAACAAAACAAAGCCCAGATCCATGCAAGCAGGTTCTCTGGTTCTGATTCCACAAGGGTCTCATCGTAACTTATCCTGGTGAGTTTCTTACACAAAACAGTGTAAGGACACTCGAATTGCCCTCTCCTGGCCTAGCACTGGTTTTCCCAGTAACTGCATTCCATGGTGGGTCTGGCTGCCTGGAGCCAGTCCCTGACTCTTGCTGCCACAAGAGTTTCAGGAACTCCTAAGCTGAACAGTCCATGTTACCCCTCAATCCTGGAGTGACAGATTCCTCATCACACCTGCAATGACTCCACTATCATTTAGGACCTACTTTTGTATAATTACCTGCTATTAATAACCAGTCCCCCTTTCTCTTTCATTAAAATCAATTCTCTCTATACACTTAGAGTTTCTTTTTCTAACAAACAAGGTCTCGTGTATCCTGGTCTAGCCTCAGACTAAGCTTGAGCTTCTGGTTCTCTTGTCTCCACCTCCCGAGTGCTGGGTTTACAGGGGTGCCACTATGCCTGGTTTGTGTGGTGCTAAGGGTAGAACCCAGGGCTCTGATAGGCAAGCACCAGCTGAACTCCACCCCAGACTGAACGATTTAAACAGCAGACTTACTGAGCTACTTTCTTCTCACCCCTTTAAAGTGTACAGTACAGAACTAAGTGGCTTGAGTACTTTCACTAGATTAGGTGACCTTCATTCACTACTACCTGATATTAAAATGATTTCATTATTACACACACATACAATAAAAAATACCACACACCTAAAGCCCCTTCTTACTCATCCATTCCCCTTTTAGAAGATTATTTTTGTTATTTTAAATTGTGTGTGAGAGTGTATGTGTGTATCTGTGTATGGGCACGCCCCATATGGACAGGTGCCTACAGCGGCCAGAAGAGGGCACTGGATCCCCGGGAGCTGGAGGTGAGGTATTTAAGTCCTCTGTTAGAGCAGCAAGCCCTCTCCACCATGGCCATCTGTATAGCCCTCCTCCCTTTTCTTAGCTCCCGGCAACCAGTAATCTGCATTAATCTGCATTTTGTCTTCCAAGGTTTATTTATTCTGGATAGTTCCTATAAAGGGAAGCATGCGGTATGTGACCTCCTTGTGTCTTCTTTCACTTAGAATATAAATATGTTCAATGCCTATCTTTATTGAGTATGTATCAGGTCTTCTTCATTAACATTTGTTTTCTTAATTAAAAAAAAAAAAAAAAAAGATGTGTATGCCTGTGTGTCTGTATGTACACTTCAGAGACCAGAGGTATCATATTCTCTTGGAGTTGGAGTTAGAAGCAGTTTTAAGCCATGTGACATTGGTCCTGGGAACCAAACTCTGGTCCTCTGTGAGTGCAGTAGGACTCTAACCACTAAGCCATACCTCCAGCCCCCATCCTTCTTTTAAAAATGATTAAATGTTCCATCATATAGAATATTTTTTCTTTTTTTCTTTTCCAAGACAGGGTTTCTCTGTGTATAGCCCTGGGTGTCCTGGACTCGCTTTGTAGATCAGGTTGACCTAGAACTCAGAGATCTTCCTGCCTCTGCCTCCCAAGCACTGGGACTAAAAGTGTGTGCCACCAGACCTAGTTTACATTTTTGCATTTTCAGTGATCGTATGTAAGCTACTCCATATCTTCAACACTGGTTATTAGTTAATTAATTCAGAGGACTCACCACGTAGCCCTGGCTAACCTGGAACTCACAATGTAGACCAGGCTATCTTTGAACTCACAAAGATCTGCCTACCTCTGCCTCCCAAGTGCTGAGATTAAAAGCTGTGGCACCATGCCCCACTTGTTTTTTGTTTTTGTTTTGTTTTTTTTGGTACAGAATCTCAGATAGGCTGGTCTTGATCTTGTTTATGTATCTAGGAATGATCTTGAATTTTTGATCCTTCTGCCTCAACTTTCTAAGTGCTGGGATTGGCAGCAAGGGCTACTATTTCTGGCTCTTTTTTATTTATAGTCCCTTGATGATTGATGATGTTGAGAATCATGGCATATTTACATGTAATTATATAAATATATACACATATATTATAAACATATGTATATAATATATAATATGCATCGATATATAAATGTCAATATAAAATTATGGACTCTTGTAGACATTTCAGATTTATTAAAATCTTTGTCCATATTTAAAGTTGGATAATTGTGTATATGTGAGTGTGTATATATGAATGTGACTGAATGTGTGAGTTTATTATGTGCACTGTGTGTGTGCAGATGCTCTTAAAGGCCAGAAGGAGACAACAAGTCTTCTGGAATTGGCCCTAGTTGGTTCCTGACCACCTGATATGTGGCTGAGAACCAAATCAGTCCTTTGTAATTGCGGTGATCTGTCAAGTTGTTGAGCTGTCTCTCTAGCCCTAGGTTTTCAATTGCTTATGTCTGAGTTATAAGAGATTTCTATATATTCTGAATATAAGCCCTTCGCACATGGTTTGCAAATATTTTATCCATTTTATGGATTATTTTTTCATTTTCTTCAATGGTTTGATTTGAAGAACATTTTTTTTAATTTTCATGAAGCCTATTTTTAAATGATTTGTTCTTTAGTGTTTTGATATTGTACAACAACAAAACCTTTGCCTAACAAGAGCCAATAGAGATTTATCAATTTTCCTAATGTTTTACAGTACTAGCTTTTAAATGTATGTTTAAGTCCATTTTGAGCTAATTTATGTAATTATATGAGGCAGAGATGTCCAGCCTTAACATTGTTTATGTGGTTATCCAATTATCCAATTGTTCCAGTACCACTTGTTGAAAGGTCTATCACTTTAAAAACTCTTTTTTTTTTTTTTTTTTTTTTTTTTTGAGACAGGGTTTCTCTGTATATCTCTGGCTGTCCTGGAACTCACTCTGTAGACCAGGCTGGCCTCGAACTCAGAAATCCGCCTGCCTCTGCCTTCCAAGTGCTGGGATTAAAGGCGTGCACCACCACCGCCCGGCCATTTTAAGAACTCTTAATCAGGCCACAGGCCCCCTCCCAGCTAAAAATCTTCCATGGCATTCCATTCCTTAGACTGCTGCTTGAAGACCGGATCAGTCTAAGAGGCCAGATATGGCAGCCTTGGGGAATTGGGCCAGGTTCCCCTAAAGTCTGTCCTTGAGACAAAAATTTGACAGTCCCCAGCTATGGCTGGAAAACAAGTCAAGTTTTTCTCCCGGGAAACTGAAAACAATAAGTTTATGGTCCTACCTGTTGCCTGCCTCGTGCCAGGAGTCAAGTAGGCTAGGCCAGATGTCACATAGTGTGGAAATCCTGCCACCTGTGGCTTGCCCTCTGCTCCGTCCCGCAGAATAAAAAGCAAGCGACAACCGTGTTCTTCTTAAAGCAGCTTTATTCAGGTTCCTTGTTACAGCACGCTTGCTTCTACCTTCTTCTTCCTCCAGCCCCTTGAATGCCCTCCTTCTCCTTCAATTCTCCTTCCAATCCTCTCTATCCTTATTCCCAGCAGCCCCTTATATACATTGCCTTAATCCCCATCAGCAGCTGCCACGCTGTCACTGTTAATTGGCTGTTCCTGTGATGTGAAGTGGGCTAATCGAGTAGCCACACCTGGAAGCACAACCTTCTCTCTACAATGAGCCACAGCCACAGTGCCTACTCAAGCTAGCTGGCTACATGCCAACCGTCATCCTGACGGTGGGGAGAACCGCTTCCTACAGCCACCCACTTAGAGAAGTCGGAAACCTCTTTCCTTTGTTCTGGGATTTGAAGGTTTTCCTACAGGACCTCATCATGTGGAAACTCTCTCCTAACACAGCTCCTCCCTGGACCTGAAGGCTTGCTTTCTGTCTACAGGGTTCCAGCATGAAGTCTGTGACACGGTCCTCTCTCTCTTTCCCCTATTGTTCTTCTCTTCTAGGTCTCACCTCCTCCCAGCTATGAATCTTCTCTTACCTCCCCCCAGCTGTGAGACTGTCTCTCACTTCCCTACAGCTGTGGGGCTCTCACCTCTCTCCAGCTGTGGGGCTCTCACCTCTCTCCAGCTGTGGGACTCTCACCTCTCTCCAGCTGTGGGGCTCTCACTTCTCTCCAGCTGTGGGACTCTCACCTCTCTCCAGCTGTGAGGCTACCTCTCATTCCCCTAACTGTTGAGGCTGCCGCTCACTTCTCCCCAGCCTGCTGCCCTGCCTTTTTATTGTTTCTAACACCATTACATTTACAGTAAGACCCACATTTCCCTGCCTTTCCTCACCCTCACTCCATACCACGCTCTCCATCCTGCTGAGGCTTCAGGCGCCCACTTCATGGAGTAAGTACAGACTGTTTTTTCCCTTAGCATCTTTCCTTGTCTCTCATCATCTCATTTTAAATGTTATCTTGTGAGACATCCATTTTCACGTTTTCCTTCTCCAAGTCAGGTTCTCCACTGCAGCTCGCTGATTATCTGTTTCATCCCCCAAATCCTTTTATTTATTTATTTATTTAATTTATTTATTTATAATTGTGGGGGTTACTTCCATGTTGTCCAGTGTGATGAACACAGTAAAACATGCCTTTCAGACAAGAATCCCACTACACCCAAGGCTGCACCTGACAACCAGAACCCAGTGACATCACTCACTCATGATAACCACCAGACCCAGGACTAGGTAGACAGAGAACTCCATGAAGTCCACTTGATACTATATGAGACTAAGAACAATGTTCTTTAATAATGATCCTGCTAAAAGAGGAGATAGTCTTGAAGAGAAGACTCTATTGACTGATCTATACCTTAGGCTCATGCATTCCATAGGCAATCATCCTTAAATCCTTTTTCAGGTTACCTCTTGAATGATTTCAGAGGAAATAGGAGACTGCAACTCTGGGCAAACAGGGCATTTACACAGCAGAGTTATCATCAGGATTATGATGGCTAGTCCTGGTTGTCAACTTGACTCCATCTGGAATGAACTACAGTCCAGAAATGGAGGGCACGCCTGTGATCCAGATCTTGAGGATGGAAGACAGGTTTCTGACCTGGATCTTGACATAGTGAGATCTGATGCATAGTGGCCATGAAAATCTTATGCCCAGTCAAGGTGCATACTTTTAATTCTAGTAGACTAAGGCAAGCAGATCTTTGAGTTCAAAGTCAGCCTGGGACAAAGCAAGTTTTAGGTCCAGGCATGGTGGTACACACCTTTAATCTGAGCCACACCTTCTGCTGGAGACCTACATAAGGACATTGGAAGAAGGAAGTGCCTGCTTGTACTTACTTGTTGGCACATCTGTTGGAACCTACTTCTACAGAAGACCAGCTTAAACTAGCCTTGTGGGACTGAGCAACTACTAGATTCTCGGACTTCCCATTCACAGCTGCCCATTGTGTTAACTGGACTACAGACTGTAAGTCATTCAAATAAAATCCCTCAATATATAGAGACATTCCATATGTTCTGTGACTCTAGAGAACCCTATGTAAGACAAGGATTATTTCTTAAGTACACTAGTGTGGTTCTTTGAAATAGTTGTTACCCAAGTTCATCTTGCCCACTTGGCAGAGGTAAACTTTTCCCGTGACTAGACAAGAGAGTAATGGCAGGCCAGGCCTTGCAGATGGTTGTGGCCCTGCATTGCCCCTGCGTTGTGTCTTAGGAATGCTCTTTGATAGGCATAGTCAAGGTCATCTCCTTTTGTTGTAGGAGTGTCAAGCCCAGGGGATAAACAATACAAAAAACTCCTTCAGAAACCATAAACTTCCATTATGGTAAAAGTTTTCTTTCTTACAGTTTGTAGCAAATCTGGCTATAAGCTATTTTTCTTCTAGTCCTATTGGAAGAATTTGTTTTCTTTTAGCTAAATTCTACTTTGTGTAACTTAGTATTTCCTAAGTAAGTTTATAGTAAATCTTTATATATCAATCTACTTTAAGTTTCTCCTGCATCACCAAAAGCTCTAATTTCCAAGGCAATTTCTTTCTCAGACTTATTTACCTTAGTCCAATATCATGTTGGGTTGTTGTTCCAAAATTACTGGATCAAGTGATTTTTTCCCCTTTGTTCTGTAAATTCTTATTTTATTTTATTTTTTTAGGTTCCCTTAAAAAGCAAGGAATAGGGCTTTACAAGAGAGTATAGAGCCGGTTAGTGGTGGCGCACTCCTTTAATCCCAGCACTTGGGAGGCAGAGGCAGGCAGATTTCTGAGTTCGAGGCCAGCCTGGTCTACAGAGTGAGTTCCAGGATAGCCCGGGCTACACAGAGAAACCCTGTCTTGAAAAACAAACAAACAATCAAAAAACCAACAAGAGAGTATAGGACTTGTTTAGCAAGCCATTCCATTCATTCCCTTTGTTTTTCCCTCCTTTCGTGGCTCTTTCCCACAGCTTTCATCCTTCAGCTCCTTCTCTCCCTCGAGGGTCCTGTCACCGCCTTCTTTCGGGCTCGACTGCCCTAATCAAAGATGGCGCCAGCGCTTCAGTTCTAGCGGAAATGAGCTCACACGACACCGGAAAGGAAGGCGGGGAGAGCTAGCAGGCGGGTGGGTGACCGGCTGTGGGTGGGGCGGCGGCCGGGGCCCTGGCTTTTACGTTTAGGGCTAAGGAAGCTCCAGGGAACAGTCGGCTGTGGTGAACTCCGCCGGGCTCCAGGGCTGGAGCTCTCGGAGGAGGCCACGGCGAACCTCTACGCCTCCGGCCCAAGCTAAGCGGCCTCGGAGCCCGCGTCCCGCCCGGCGGCGTCTGTCCTACCTTCCGCGGGCTGCGCGCGACCGCTCCGGCACAGTTCGGGGCTGCGGCGGGAACCGCCGAGCTGGCTGGACGGGCCCTTTCTCCTGAGGATCCCGCTGAGGAGAAGAGGAAGCGCGGCTGGCCCGACCCCGAGTCCTGAGGTCAGGCCGTGGGCTCCGGGCTCCCGGGCCGTGGTCCCCCGTCCTTGCCCCGCGTTCTCAGGCGGAGGATCCGCGACCTCGCCCGTGCCGCCCGGCTGCTCCTCGGAGTGTGGCAGCGAGCCCTCTGGCGGGGTCATTTGTCCTCCTTGTTCTTGCTCGGGAGAGGCATCTATCTGAAGGGTAGCCTGTGCTCTTTAAAACTTTTAACCAAAGTGGAAATGCGTGTCCTCTTTTTCTGGACCACTGTCGATTTCCACTCTAGCCGAGGTCCGAGATCCCGTTGAGAGTAACAAACGAGAGAGAGAAAGGGGAAAAGTACCTACAAGATAGCTCGGGACTTGGTCTCTCCCGCCCGAGAAGGGCAGATAAACTTTGGAGTTAAGATGCAGGGAGGTGAGCCGGCATCTGTGATGAAAGTCTCGGAGAGTGAAGGAAAGCTGGAGGGCTTGGCCACAGCAGTGACCCCGAACAAGAACAGCGGCAACAGCAGCTGTGGGGGTGCCATCAGCAGCAGCAGCAGCAACAGCAGCCGCGGCGGCGGTACGAAAGGCTGGCAGTACAGGTATGGCCCTCCAAAGTGATGTTCTGGGGTGGCTCGGAGTGTGTTGGGGTCCGCATATCCCACTTGGAAGGCCACTTCCGAAGCGGCTGCTAATCTGACTTGGAGATAGAACCCTGCTTTCGTGAATAGGATTGACTTTCTTCAGAAATTCATTCAACAGGTATTTGTTGAGGCCCTTTGAGGAATTGAGAAATTGCCCCCAGGGTTTATTCTTCCTTTGATTTATTTCTGCACCCACTTCTGGTTTTTGCCTCTGTTGTAATCTTGTTTACAAGCAAGCCTGAATAGCTGTTGGAACAGAAACTGGAGCTCAGCGCTTTTAGAGCAATTTAGGCAAATGCTGGTCTCAAAACTTGTGGAATGATTGGAGTAATAAGAGTCAGAGAAGAAGCACACTTTGGGTGCTTGTGACTGAGAAGGCGAGGGACTTAAATACTTAGGGTATAAAGGCAGACAAGTAGGTCTGATCAGGCTACTTGAAAACTCTTGAGAAATTCCACATTTGTTAGTTTTTATTAATATAAATGAAAAACTTGGAGAAATATCCAAAGCTTCATTTTGGTGTTTTTTTTTTTTTTTTTAAGTATATATACATGAAGTGTAGGGAGAGATTACTACCCATAATTCTAAGAATGAATGGAATTAGGGCATCCTATGATGTTGGATCTACATTGATGAATCCTGTAATTTTGGGTAACTGTATTTACTTCTAGTTGGTTTTTGTATGTTCGTTTGTTTTGGGTTTTGATTTGTTTTAAGTTCTTTGCACTTGAGGAACTTGGAAGGGGTTAGAACCAAGATTTTGTGAAAGACACATAATTTATCATGAGTACTGTTCATATATATGAAGTGTGCATGTATTACAATATGCAAATATGGATTGGGTGTGGTGGCATTCTCTTAATGCTGACACACGGGAGACAGACAGGAGGAGCTCTGTGAGTTTGAAGCCAGCCTCATATCTGCATAGTGAGTTCCAGCACAGCCAGGGCTACATAGAGAGCCCTGTATCACTCCCCCCAAAACCCTAATATGCAAATATATGTGTACGTGAAATATGCAGGCATGAACCTACAGAAATGAGAAGAGTAGGTAACTTTTTAATTGGCAAATAGGGATTGAAGTAAAGTCAGTGTAATTTCTCCCCCTTTGTGATTTTTTTAATTTTATTTTTTATGTGTATGTGTATGTATGTTTGCACATGTGTGCGTTGGCTGTTGAAACTAGAAGAAGACATCAGATCTTCTGGACCTGGACTCATGGATAGTTGTGAGCTGCCACATGGGTTCTGGGAACCAAACCCAGGTCCTCTGGAAAAGCAGCTAGTATTCTTAACCACTGAGCCATCTCTCCAGCCCCTCTCCCTTTATGTGTTAAGATGAACCATAAAAAAATTCTTTTTGTGGGGATATTTTGATATCATTCAAGGAAGTAAGGAAAAGTTCAAGATAGCCAGAGGTCAGTCTTCTTATAGTAGCAGTTCTGAAAACCACTCTGAATTAAAGTGAAAAAGTAAATAGAATTAGAGCAAATATTAGGTGCTCAAAACTCGTGGTCTTCTTTTCTTGGCTTCTTCCTCAGGTTTAGAGTCTAAAGATGTTTAAAGCACACAGAGAAACCCTGTCTCGAAAAATCAAAAAAAAAAAAAAAATGTTTAAAGCAAAATAATAACAATTACAAAAAGTGACCCAATCTTTTGCTCTGGAAAACAGTTTATACTTCCTGCTTCTCAAACAGCTCATGCCATTTGCTCTGTCTTCCTACTAAGGAACCATGAGTGTTTTCCTGTCCTCCTTCCACCTGAGTTCCCTGTAAGTACACATGCGTTTAGAATTCTTTCTTCTGTGAGAAAGCCAGCCTTTTATCCCTGAGCCACAGCTGCACAGGCACCCCACTTTCTTGACCTCCTGACAGAACTTTCTCTTTGTTTCCCCTCAGTGCCCTGTTCCTGCCTCAAGTGGTGGTTGGCTGGGCTTTTCTCCTTTAGTTGCTTTGGTTGGCTTTTCCCCTTCTCAAGGCTGGTGTTGCTTGTGTTGTGGATTCTTTATCTCTTTCTCCTGTCTGACCTCAGCTGATAGAGTCTGTGTCAGGAAATCCCTCAGAAACTCTAGAGCCAGGTCTTTAACTGCCTATCTCAACACTACAAATCTCACCAGTAGCTTTAATCGCTACTATAATTTGATACTGTCTCAGTTTTGAAAATGTACATTGTTGGGTACACAATATGTGTGTGTGTGAGAGAGATGGATTTGATTTGAGAATGGCTCTCAGGTAGCTGGGCTTGCCTTGAGTTTTCTGTGTAGCTGAGGATGACATTGAACTCCTAATCCTCCTGACCCTAATATTAACATCATAGTTAAAACATTTTGTTAATTTCTTTTTTTAAAAAATATAAGTAGAAGGATTACATATGTGATATATTTGCCTTAAATGCCTGTCCCAACCACCTAGTTTCCCTCCCTGGAAAAAGTGTTTTTTTACCGATTTCTTTTTCTTTTGTTTTCTTTTCTTTTTTTTTTTTTTTTTTTTTTTTTTTTGGTTTTTCGAGACAGGGTTTCTCTGTGTAGTCCTGGCTGTCCTGGAACTCACTCTGGAGACCAGGCTGGCCTTGAACTCAGAAATCCGCCTGCCTCTGCCTCCCAAGTGGTGGGATTAAAGGCGTGCGCCACTACCGCCCGGCTTCGTTTGTTTTCTTTGAGACAGAGTTGTTGTTGTTGTTTCTTCTTCTTCTTCTTCTTCTTCTTCTTCTTCTTCTTCTTCTTCTTCTTCTTCTTCTTCTTCTTCTCCTCCTCCTCCTCCTCCTCCTCCTCCTCCTCCTCCTCCTCCTCCTCCTCCTCCTCCTCCTTCTCCTCGAGACAGGGTTTCTCTGTATAGCCCTTGCTGTCCTGGAACTCACTCTGTAGACTAGGTTGGCCTCAAAACTCCCAGCAGTCTACCTGCCTCTGTCTCCCAAGTTTTTTTTTTCTTTTTTAAAACTGTGTGTCTATGTCTTTGTAAGCACGTTCTCATGTGTACACAGTATGCATGCCTGTGAGCACATGGAGCCCAGATGGGGCATTGGGTTCCTCAGAGCTGGAGGTACAGATATTTGTGGAATTGGCTGGTTAAGTGAGTGCAAGGATTTGAACACCAGTCCTCATGGTTATACACAAGCAGTTTTAACCACTTTCCCATCTCCAGCCCCTGCCCCTTCCCCCTACCCCTTTTATTTGAGACAGGGTCTTACTATGTAATGCTACATGGCCTGAATTTGTTAGGTAGAACAAGCTGGTTTCAAATTCACAGAGATCTGACTGCTTCTTTTGCCTCTCCAGTGCTGGGATTAAAAGAATGTAGTACCACACCTGGCTCTCCAACCCTATTTCTGTCTGTTTTGTTTTTTTGGGTTTTGGAGACAGGGTTTCTCTGTGTAGTCCTGACTATCCTGGAACTAGTTCTGTGACCAAGCTGGACTGGAACTGAAAGATCTGCCTGCCTCTGCCTCCTGAGTGCTGGGACCAACGATGTGAACCACAGTGCCGGATAAAGTTGTATTATTTCTTTGTTTAGTAAGTTCTTATTTATAGTCAATATGTTTTAGGATTTTACTTACTTTTAGCAATATAGGGAGACAGACCTAGAACCTTATAAACATGTAAGCCAACAATATTTTAGCTTTAAATAAAATGAAATGTATTTTATTTATTTGTCTGTGTGGGGGGGTATGTATGCCACAGTGGGCATGTGGAGGCTTGAGCCAGGAGTCTCTCCTACTATGTGGATTCCAAGGATTGAACTCAGTTGATTAAGCTTGGCAGCAAGTGCCTGTACCCAGTGAGCCATCTCATTGGCCCCTTACAGCACTTTTAATGACAAAGAAAAAACTTGTGTGTGCATGTGTTGGGTGCGTTGTACGTGTGTGTGTTGGGTGCATGTGTCCATGTGTGTGAATATGTGTGTTGAGTGTGTGTGTGTGTATGTGTGTGTGTTGGGTGCATGTGTACATGTGTGTGAATATGTATGTTGAGTGTGTGTGTATGTGTTTGTGTCTGGCAACTCAAGTTCCATCTCTGCAACCCACAAGTGCAAGCAGAGAACTGACTGCCACAGCTGCCTTCTGACCAAGGTGACAGGGACAGCCCGGTACACGTTCACACTTACACACACATCATACACACAGAGTGATACATTTTCAAATACTAAAAATAAAAACAAGATGGGAAACAACTGAGGAAGATGCTGACGTTGACCAGTGGTATCCACACACACATGTACACATGCACCCAATACACACACATGTACCCAACACACACACACATACACACACTCAACACACATTCACACACATGTACACATGCACCCAATACACACCCATGTACACATGCACCCAACACACACACACACACACACACACACACACACACGTACAATGCACCCAACACATGCACACACAAGTTTTTTCTTTGTCATTAAAAGTGCTCTAAGGGGCCAATGAGATGGCTCACTGGGTACAGGCTTTTACCCACTTTCTCTGCAGCCCTCTCCACTTTAAAGTCTCTCACTAAACCCAGGGGTCCCCTTTGCCTACCAGTGCTGTGAGGAGTTTACTAAACCATACTGTTGTACCTCTGAGAGAGGTGGCAGGAGGACCAGGTCTCCTTGTCCCAGGCTGGACCCTGAACCCCAGACCTTCCTGCCTCGGCCTTTCAAGTTGATTAAAGACATGCTACCACCGTACCCAGCTAAAGCAGCAGCATTTATTTTATAGTGTGTGTGGGTTGAGTATTTTGGCATAGCTAGTTGTGTCCTGTTTCTATTTTCCATGAAGCCATGGTCACCCAAAGGCTTGAATATAAATAGAAGGGTCTGCTTTTTAGCTCTCTTGGGACTCATGGCCTAATTCAGTTCTTTTTGCCTTGTTGGACAAAGTTCTCAGGTCCTGGTGACTGATGATCAGAGATCTTCTAGTTCTGGCCACATGGTCCTTTCTACAAAATGTACTAGAACTGGGCAGCTCATTTCATCAGAGGTGGACTGAGAGCCAGAGCTCTAGCCAGGCTTATGCTCTCAGTCACAGTCTTTCTAACCTAAGCATGGAAGTGGTGTCACGTCACTTTCCTCCAGGTGTCAGAAGCTGTCCTACACAGGGCATATACACCAGCTGTCTGGATCATTGGGTACCTGCCAGAGAATGTCTACCATAGTTAGTAATTAATGGAATCTGGATGATCATTTAATATCAAATCATTGTTTCATGTGATCAAACAAATTTGATTTGATTGTTAGTGACTAAGAGGCAGTTACGTGCTAGGAAATGAGCCAAGGAACCAGGACACCAGACAGTAAGGGTAAAAGGAGGAACGGGTGAGGGTGATAGTGAGGGAAGGAAGGACAGTTGACCCCAGTTGTCACCCACATTTAAAATTCTGAAAATGTAGCGGATAAATGAATCTGGGGCAGTCAGATTATGCACTGGGCTTTGGATGTGCCCAGCTCAGTATGCCGGAGTGTTTTCAGGCCACATTCAGCTAGCTTCAGAATGAAGGGACATGGACATATTTAACCCCTCAGTTCTCAGAGGAAGGTAGTGGGCACTGTCTTTGTCAACAGTAGAAGAAAATGGAAGTTGAAATGAGTTGGCAGCCGTCCAGCGGTGGCGCACCACTGTCGTGTCTGCGCTCTGTCGCCCGAGCGCCCTGTGAGTTCGATTCCTGCTGTCCTTTAGTGGGAAAAAAAAATCTGGCCTGCGGTGGCACATCGCTGTAGTGCTCGCGCTCTGTCGCCAGGGCGCTCCGTCCGTCCCGTGTCTGATCTTTCCCGCGGAAAAAAAAAAAAAAAAAAAAAAGAATTAAAAAAAAAAAAAAGAATTAAAAAAAAAAAAAAATCTTTGGCCGGGCGGTGGTGGCACACGCCTTTAATCCCAGCACTTGGGAGGCAGAGGCAGGCGGATTTCTGAGTTCGAGGCCAGCCTGGTCTACAGAGTGAGTTCCAGGACAGCCCGGGCTACACAGAGAAACCCTGTCTCGAAAAACCAAAAAAAAAAAAAAAAGAAATGAGTTGGCTAGAATCCTATAGCTAGTAATTAGAAAAAGTTTTATGACTAGTTATTTGCATAGAGGTATTAAAAGAAGTTAGGCTGTAAATGAATGGATACTTATTGATAGTAATAACTAATTTAAAACATAGTTTGTCTCATATTTTGTTATGATTCTAACTCAACAATTATTTTTGAGTCCATTCATTGTGTGAGTCTCTCTGTTACTCAATTCCCAATTATGTACATACCCAGCAGAGTGGAAGTTGGAAGCTCCTGGCCTTCATTTTCAGTATCATTGAAAAAAATTAGGGAAAAAAAGAACCTCTTCCTTGTTTGTAGAAGAAAAAGTTGGTTGAATTTATTCCATTAGCCCTTAATTATCTTTCCTTTAGAGTCATTTATATTCAGTTCACATATGGATTTTACTTACCATTTGTAGAGAGGACAGATTTCTTAATTTGGGGCCCCTCCTTTTTCACTGTGAATGCTGACAGTTCATAGATGAAATTTCCTCTTTATTTTTCTGTTCTCTGTGTCAGCTTTTTTTGTTGTGTTGTTGTTGTTTGTTTTTCGAGACAGGATTTCTCAGTGTGGGTTTGGCTGTCCTGGATCTCCCTCTGTAGACCAGACTGGCCTCAAAGTCAGAGATCCACCTGCCTCTGCCTCCCAAGTGCTGGGATTACAGGGGCATGCAACGGGAGGCTTACAAATCCACAACTGCACTGTTTATTGTAATGGATGGAAAGGAACAAACCAAAAGAAGTGCTAAACGGCAGACTGGGCATTTGTGGTAGGGACTGCCTTTCCAAACTTTAAACACTTCAAACCTTTTATTTTTGCTTTCCACCAGCTAACCACAACTAGCTAAAAGGCAGGTCTCTTCTGCATTAGCATGCAATTGTGCTTTTCAGAGGAAGGACTGGCAGAAGCCTTGGAATGTGCCTCTGTCTTCTAGGCTGCTGTTACACAGCCTTGAAAACAACTGTGGAACAAAGGGCAGCCAATACCTCTGCTCACCAAACATTCCTCGGAAGATAGATCATGTGTGCCATTGCTCTTTTTTTTTTTTTTTTTTTTTTACTGTGATGAAAATAAGTCTTATGTGATGAAACAAAGTCTTACTTGGCAGAGTCAGTAGTACAGCTTGCTGCTTTTGATAAGACATGTGTTCTAGCCAGACCTTGAAGTTCTGCCCATTAACACACTCTGTCCTGTGTAGGTGTCACTTGCCCTCTTTGTGGCCTTGTGGGATTGGGCTGAAAATCTCTGTGCTGCTGTTGCTCTGGGAACTGAAGTCAGTCTGTCCTTTCCCACGTAGGAGTCCTCTGCCACTCCCTATGAAATTGTAGCCTGCTAATTTGCTAGCTTGTGAATGGGGCAATCCTCAGACCCTTGTAGTCCTAGCAGAATATCCATTGCAGAATACTGTGATAATAAAATGATTAGCTTCGGTGCTGGAACAAACCAATGGCTTTGAACTTGCTCGGTAAGTTCTTTACCACTGAGCTATATCTCCAGCCTAATCAATAGTTAAGTACCTATAACTATGCATACTAGAATATTTATTTCAAGTATCTGATCATTATTCATGATAGATACATCTTTCACAGAGTTTTGCCTTTAACTACTAAGTTTCACACACATTCTACCAATACAAACAGCTCCTGAACAAAAAAGGACTAGAATTAAACATAGGTCATTAACCACAGCTTGAATAATTCATCTCTGTGATTCAAAAAGCATGCGTGGCATACCCTGATTTCATTCATTCTTAAAATTATGGATGTAAAGTTCTCCTGTGCTTTGTCAAAAACCAAAATAAGCCTGTTGCTTTTCTAGGAACGCTTGTTCTGTAAATTTTTTCATTCATAAAGATTTCCTCATTAAAACATCATTTAAGGGGGCTGGAGAGGTGGTTCAGTGGTTAAGGACACTGGCTGTTCTTCTAGAGGACGTACAGCTGTCTGTGACTTCAGAACCCAGCACCTCACACAGATGTACATGTAGGCAAAATAATATATACACATAAAATAAATATTTTAGAAAGTATTTTTTAAAAATAGCCTGATCAACTCAAACTGAATGTCCCTCAGCTCAGGTCTGAGTGTTGGAGGCTCTGTACTGTCTTCACGACGACCGCCTGACTCTGCCCTCGGCAGTCCACCCAGCTGCTCCCCCTTGGTTATCAGTCTCCAGCAGCACAGAGAACCACTGGCTTCACACTCACTTCAATGCCTGTAGACCCCGTCTTCTGTACGCTCCTGCTCTTGCTTCTCTGTTCCCCATGCCTCATTCCTTTTGTTCTTGAACTTTTCCTTAGCGTTTTCTTCCATGCCTGTCTGTCTCTTGTCAGTGTGTAGTATCTTGTTTACAACCAAGCCTTCAAATGTGCTGTACACACATAGGCCATGCATGTACTGCTGTCTCTTCCTGTGTCTCAGTCATGCTGCCTTACCAGATACCTCCTCTGTGAACCTTGCAGATCTGTAAGGCCACTGAGTGAAGTGTGAATTCCTCCGTGACCCCGTTTGGATGTGGCATCTATTTTTTGCCTATTTACTGCAGTTGAAATCTAGCTGTTGCCTTTGCTTTTATCTCACTCTGTCTCTCTCACATCTACTCAGTCAGGAGGTCCTGTCACCCCAGCCGTTACCATATATCCTGTACTCTGTTTACCATAGAGTCCTGTACTCTGATGAGATACTCCTTTTAGACAGATAGCATACGTATTCTCTGGTTTGTGGCTCCTAGATTGTGTTTAGATACATAAAATCAATGCATGTGACTGATGTGGAAATAGACGAAACACTGCCTAGTGGGACAAAGGGGACTGACAGGAGGGAGGGGCACGGAAAGAGAGGGTGCTCATATACACTGGACATTTGAAGGAAAACTTGAAAAGGAAAGAAGGCCTTTTAAAAATTTGGGTAGCAGCTAAAACACACTCCTGTTTTAACTGTGTTCCAGTGCCAGAGACCATTGCCGCCATGTTTTCTCTGTGTGTCGTGTTTCTCCTAGGGAGTTTCTCTTACTTTTCAGTGCATTTTCAGAATGCTTTGTAACAATCGCCTTTCCTCCCTCCCTCCCTTCCTTTCTTGTTTCTTCTTCATTTTTTGTTTGTTTGAAACAGGTTTACTCTGCGTAGCTCTGGGTATCCTGGAATTTGCTGTGTAGATCAGACTGGACTCAAACCCAGAGATCTGTCTACCTCTGCCTCCCAAGTGCTGGGACTAAAGAGGCAATCCACTACTACCTGGGAATCATTTGTTCTTCACTGAAGGATCTGAAAGTGTTTACAAACAAGTTTGATTTTAAACATTTTATGTAACTTAAGTCTGATAAAGGTTAATTAAAGGTTAACGGTTGGAGCCTAACACCTGTGACACTATCCCTTAGGGAGTTGAAGCAGGAAGGATAGGCTTGAGAAGTTCAGGGCAGTAGGGTGTGTGTGTGTGTGTGTGTGTGTGTGTGTGTGTGTGTGTGTGTGTGTAGCAAGACTGTCTCAAACAAAAAGAAGTAAGTATGTAGTAATAATGGAGATTGGGAATTGAAACAATAGTTTTCTAGGAGTGTCAGACTCAACGCATTAATACCACTGGGCAGATACGGCCAATTGTGACCCATCCAACATGGGTGCTAGGCAGAGCACTCAGGGCCTCTGGAAGAGCAGTATGTGTTCTCAACCACGAAGCCATCTCTTCAGCCCCTTCTCCAGCTGTTTTCCTAGACAGCTTCCAGGGCTAATTCCAAGGAGATGATACTTTGAAAAATCAGAAATACATCCAATTTTTGAGCAGTGGTGTTACTAAAGATAACTTCTTCATAGTTTAGTTTTCAGTGTCTTGTTTTTAACCACCTGATTCATAGAACATGAAATAGCATGATAAAATGAGGTATATAATGTTTTCCTCAATTAGCAACCAGATTGTCTTAATATTAAAAGGTTCATTAAGATCTGCAAAAATGTATACACTTCTAAGGAGTGAAGCGTTGAGTGCTGGAGGGTCACATACATGAAGTCACACCTTCCGTCAGAAACTTGGTCAGCAATGTTTCAGGCCGAGAGCTTTCAGATTTTGATGTATGTATGTGGGAATTAGGACTTGGGATATTTGGATTAGGGGATGCTAGCTTTTATAAGGAGATACGGAGTGAACAGAGAGATGTGCGCTCCAGCACAGAGATGTTCTGCATGCCTCTCATCCCAACATTGGCGGGACAGAGGCAGGGCCATTAGGAGTCTGAGGTCGTCCTTGGTTGAATAGTGACCCACAGCTCTCAAAGCAAAACATTGAGTCTCCTAGCATCTTCTCATGGCCACCAGGTGGCACAGTCATCCCACTTGGGGAATAAAGGGAGAGATGAAAGAAAGCCTGCAATTTGTCTATGCCAAAGAATAGGAGTGCTCAGGTTGTTTCTGTGTAATTTGGGGCTGGTGTTTTATTTATTTATTTATTTATTTATTTATTTATTTATTTTTATTTTTTTTTTTTTGGTTTTTTCGAGACAGGGTTTCTCTGTGTAGCCCTGGCTGTCCTGGAACTCACTCTGTAGACCAGGCTGGCCTCGAACTCAGAAATCCGCCTGCCTCTGCCTCCCAAGTGCTGGGATTAAAGGCGTGCGCCACCACCGCCCGGCGGGGCTGGTGTTTTATATATCAAAACAAGCAGTAGTCGACACTTACTTATTGAGTCTTGATCTTCTGTAGCTGTTTTGAGACAGGATCTCTTTTTATGTAGCCCAGGTTGGCCTTGAACTCATTCATGTTCCTGCCTTAACCTCCCAAAAGCTGGGATTTCTTGCAGGTTGCCACCAGCTTGAGTCTGCTTCTTATGTGACTGGATTTATGCTGTTATTAAGTTAATCACCATCAACATCTTGCTTGTAATTTTTTATGAGAAAGTTAAACCTTTTTTTCAGACTGTAGTTTTATTTATCCCAGGCCTGATAGCTGACCATGGCTTTGAACTCCTGACTCTTTTGCCTCTTGAGTACAGGGATCACAGGTGTATGCTAGTATGCCTTATTTAAAAGTTAACTCTTTTTATATGTATTCACCAATAAAGGAAGAGTGGTGACTGAAAAGAGTTAATGAAGATGATGCAGTTTTTTGGTTTTGGGTTTTCTTTTCTTTTCTCTTCTCTTTTCTCTTTCTCTCTTCTCTTCTCTCCTCTCTCTCCCTCCCTCCCTCCCCTCCCCTCCTCCCTCCCCTCCCCTCCCCCCTCCCCTCCCCTCCCCTCCCCTCCCCTCCCCTCCCCCCCCCTCCCCTCCCCTCCCCCCCCCTCCCCTCCCCTCCCCCCTCCCCCTCCCCCCTCCCCTCCCCCTCCCCTCCCCTCCCCCCTCCCCTCCCCTCCCCCTCCCCTCCCCTCCCCTCCCCTCCCCTCCCCTCCCCTCCCCTCCCCTCCTCCTCCTCTTCTCTTTTCTTTTCTTTTTTTCTTTTGAGACAGGATTTCTCTGTGTAGCCCTGGCTGTCCTGGAACTCACTCTGTAGACCAGGCTGGCCTCGAACTCAGAAATCCGCCTGCCTCTGCCTCCCAAGTGCTGGGATTAAAGGCGTGCGCCACCACCGCCCGGCAATGATGCAGCTTTTAATTGCTTGCTTTAATTGATTTTTGGGGTGTGTGTGTGTGAGAGATGGGTGTGGGTATGCAGCTGCTCCCATGTGGGTGTGTGAAGGTCAGTGTTAGGTGACTTCCTCTATCATTCTCTACCTTTTTCATATATATATATATATTATGTGTTGTTGTGTGTGTGTGTGTGTGTGTGTGTGTGTATATATATACACACACACACACACACATTTATCTAATGTGTCTGTGTATACATGCACAAGAATGAGTATGTGCCATGCATGTGTGTGGAAGTCAGAGGACAACTTGCAGGAGTGACCTGTTTCCTTCTATAGTGTAGGCTCCTAGCTGGAAGTCCTATCATCAGATTTGTTGGTCAGTGGCTTGCTGAGCCAGGTCTCCAGTCCTTTACCTCATTTCTGGGATGGACTCACTGAACCTGGAGCTCACCAGTTGGCTGGACTGCCTGGCCAGTGAGGCCTGGGATCTTCCCGTTTCTTTCCAGCACTGGGATTAAAGACATGTGATTGCAATTTTTTTCTTTAATGTCAGCTAAGGATCTGAACTCAGGTCCTCATACTTGCACAGCAAGCCCTTTGCCCACTGACCATCTCTTCCAACCCTCGTTGATGGCTTTAACATGTCTATGCTTTTCTAAAGGGTAGTGAGTATGGTAGGATTTTAGGAAAGTTTCTCCCCATAATTCACAGGCAGATAACCCTAGCAGTCCAGTTGTTGTAGGATATACTCGGCTGCAGTGACACCTTCCAGAGACAAGACTTGGTGCAGAGAACCCAGACTAAGAAGTGACTTTCCAAATGGTGACTTATGGACACCTTGATCCTTTAAGGAAATAATTTCTGTTGTGTTCTGCCTGGGCCTTTGCAGGGTTAATGGAGAGTATAACACTCAGGTTATGGGGCTACAGGACTGGACAAAGAGTAAGTCTCATGAACAGAAACGGTTGAGGGAAAGCAGACTGTATGTTGAGTTCCCAAAGCAGAGAAAGACTCTTTAGGAAATCATTTTGGGGAGTTGTTTTAATAGAACATTCACAGTGTATTTGTGTTTATAGTCATGTGGTGTTATATTCACATGACTTTCTCTTTCCCTCCTCCTCCCTCCCTTCCTCCCTCCCTCCCTCCCTCCCTCCCTTTCTTCCTTTCCCTTCTTCCCTCCCTCCCTTCCTTTCCTCCCTCCCTCTCTCTCTCTCCCTCCCTCTCTCTCTCTCTTCTTTCTTCTTCTTTTTTTTTGTTTTTTTTCGAGACAGGGTTTCTCTGTGTAGCCCGGGCTGTCCTGGAACTCACTCTGTAGACCAGGCTGGCCTCGAACTCAGAAATCCACCTGCCTCTGCCTCCCAAGTGCTGGGATTAAAGGCATGGGCCACCACCGCCCGGTTCTTTCTTCTTTTTTTGGTCTTTTGATACAAGATGGTTTCTCTGTATCCCTGGCTGGCCTGGCATTCAATATGTAGACCAGGCTGGCTTCAATCCAATATACAGAGATTCTTCTTGCCTCTGCTTCCTGAGGGCAGAGACTAAAGGCAATCATGACCATGCCTGGAAAAGTTAAAGAGTCAGTGTCTCTGCAGCTGTTTTCAAAACCATATAGTTGTCTGGGTTTGTTTCTGTTTTGTTTTGTTGTCTTCATATTTCCACTAACTTCAGCTCTGTTCTTTTTGAAACAGTGATCACATGGAGAGTGTTAATGGTTATTTAATGAAGTACACCAACCTTGTCACCGGGTGGCAGTACAGGTAAGCTGACTGTCCTATGATGTCAGCCTCCTAAGAGGTTGGGAACTGATTGTGTTATATGCTGTTGTCAGTACATAGCTGGGAAACTTTTAGAGGAGGATTTACCATATCTCTCCTACAAATTGGAAGGCTTTCTCCTTAGAGATGGAGGAATTAGCATATGTCCCAGTGGCAACCTCTAAATCTCAGCACTGTCATTAGGAATGGAGCAGTGTATTCACCTGCCACGTGCTGTTACTGTGTGCAGAGGTGAGACTCTTAGTGGGAAAATGGGCATTTATGCTTGAGTCTCAAGCTGTGGCCTCAGAGGTTAAATACGCAGCCCACAGCCACATAGGCAGTTGGTGAGTAGGGAAGCCAGCTATGTTAAGTACATTGTAGACTTAATAGTTGCAGGGCAAGGGTATTAAGGTCTTACTTTTTAAATCGACATTAAATAATAAGATTTAATCATATAACTCAGTATAATTAAATGTGTTCACCATTTTGTACAACTGTCCGAATTGCTGATCTCCAGAACCTTCCACATCTTCTTGAAACTCCATACCTTTTGTATACTAGCCTCCTTCACAGCCTCCTTCTTTTTTATTCTCTTGATTTTACCTCTCCTTCTGCCTTGTGCCAAGGCAGTATACAATATGTGACCATTTGTGACTTTATTTCACTCTGCATAGTGTTCAGATTCATGTGTTGTAGGTTTGTATCACAACTTTGGTGGGGGGGTGTTTTGTTTGTTTTGTTTTTTGAGACAGGATATCTCTGTGCAGCCTTGGTTTTCCTAGAACTCAGAGATCTGCCCCCTTTGTCTCCTACGTGCTGGAATTAAAGTCATGTGCCACACCACCTAGCTCTGGTGGGTTTTTTTTTCTCACTTTACTTTTATATTTATATATATGGATGTGTACAAGAGTACACCTCTGTGTGCCTGAGTGTCACAGACAGTGTGGAGATCAGAGTCAGTTCTGTTTCCATCATAAACGGTTCCTAGGGATTGAACCGTCTTCAGACCTGGCAACATTCCTTCATCCACTGAGCCAGTTTTGGTCTATTTTTAAAAATTACATTAATTTATTAATTGATTGATTGATTGATTGTTGTGTGTGTGTCGCAGTCAGAGGAAACCTTACAGGAGTCAGTGTTTACTTTTCATCATGCAGGTCCTGGGATTTAACTCAGGGCATTGGGCTGGCAGAAGTGCCATCACCCAGTAAACCATTCCCTTGATCCACACCATCATTTAAGGCCAGTAATATTCTAGCTCTCGCACACTTGTTTGTGTGTTTTTGTGTGTGTGTGTATGTGTGTGTATAAGACCTTATTTATCCATCCATATATTGATGAACATTTGGGTTGTTTCTTCCTTTGGCAATTGTAAATAAGGCTTTGCTGTGAATGTTGTGCCAATATCTGTTCAAGTCTACACTTTTGTGTCTGTTCCAGGAAGTAGAACTAATGGACAATACAGTGGGTTTTTTTTGTTTTTTGAAAGAAATGAACTGCCGGGCGGTGATGGCGCACACCTTTAATCCCAGCACTTGGGAGGCAGAGACAGGTGGATTTCTGAGTTCGAGGCCAGCCTGGTCTACAGAGTGAGTTCCAGGACAGCTAGGGCTACACAGGGGAACCCTGTCTCGAAAAAACCAAAAAAAAAAAAAAAAAAAATGAACTGCTGCTAGGTATGGTGGCACACAACTTTAATCCCAACACTTGGGAGATAGAGGCAGGCGGATCTCTGAGTTTGAGGCCAACCTGGTCTATGTAAAGAAACCCTGTCTCAGCCGGACAGTGGTGTCACATGCCTTTAATCACAGCACTTGGGAGGCAGAGACAGGCGGATTTCTGAGTTCAAGGCCAGCCTGGTCTACAGGGTGAGTTCCAGGACAGCCAGGGCTACACAGAGAAACCTTGTCTTGAAAAACCAAAAAAACAAAACAAACAAAAAAAGAAACCCTGTCTCAAAAAACCAAATTTAAAAAATATTAATAAATAAGTGAGCTCTTTCTATGTGGCCCAGGTTGAGAACAAGTTCTTGAATCCCAAGGATTCTTCTGGCCTTACTATCTGGAGTAGTAGCTAGGACTGTAGACATGTGCCCTTGTGCCTGTTTCTACCCTGTTCTTCTGACCAGCAAATGTTTGTGCACAAGGATTCTGATTGCTCTGCACCTCACTCACCTCTCAGGGTCCCCCTGTTTCCACCTCTCAGTGCGGGGGATACAGATGTGCACAGCCCTGCCAGACTCTTTGCGTGGGTAATGGGGACTTGGACTCAGGTCCTCGTGCTTGTAAGCACATGCTCTTACCCACTGAACCATCTTCCCAGCCCTTAATTATCCTTTAAAGTACTAAAACCGAAATTCATAAGCAACCAATTTTGAGTCTAAAGTCTATTTTTATAGACAGATTATTTTCACAAAACCATGTACTATGCTATTTATAACTTGCATGTGTTTGGAGACTAAGCTTCTAATAGTGATGGGTTAACATGAATTGTGTTTTTCTTCCTACCTCAAAACAACACAACCAGAAATGATACATGAAAGAATTTCTTTTTGAAAGAATGTTTTTCATACACTGTAAAGAATAGCAGAAATGCCCATTGAAAATAGGATTTTTTAAAAGAAGCCATGGCACATGCATTCCCACCCTCCCACCAGGCACACACACAAATCATACAAATAAGGACAAAAACGCCTTCACATTCCATTTCTGACCGCTGAGTTGGAGGTCGTGAAGCACTGCATGAGCACATTAGCTCTTGAGTGTGGGATGGAGAGATTGAAGGCTGAGATGGGAACAGAGGGATTAAGACTGTGGAGAAGCCAGAGGCTTAGGGAGCTCTATGGCTTGCCAAGCTGCCTCTTCTGTGCATTGCAAAAAGAAGCCTAAGGGACAGAAGCATTGGACCTTTGCTATCTGTTCAAGGCAGTGTCCTTCCCTGCAAGTCATCTCTATTTTGACTAAAAGCAGCTTTGAGCAGGCTGGAGATACCTAGCATGAGTGTGCTCTAGAAGGAAGTGCTTGATGCCTGGTAAGATAGCCCAGTTGGCAGGCCAGCAAGATGGCTCAGGGGGTGAGGATTTCTATCTCCAGCACCCGCATGGTGGGAGGAAAAGACTCCTGCAAACTGTCTTCCTACCTCCACAAATTCATCATGGCACACTCCTGCATACACTAAATACATAATTGTGTGTAATAAAAAAAAAAAAATATGGCTCAGTTGGTAAATCACTTGCCACATAGGCTTGAGAACCCACGTTTGACTCCCAAAGCCTATGTTAAAAAGTCAGGCATGATGGCTCACACTTGGAATACCATCACTGGAGAAATTGTCGAGCCATCCAAAATGGAGAGTTCCAGTCCATTTTGAGATCCTGTCTCAAAAATAAGGTAGATAGCATTCCTGAGAAACGATACCCACGGTTGTCTCTAGCCTGCAAACAGTTTACACGTAACAGTTAATTACTTGAGGTGGGCATGATGCTCTATGTTTGTAATTGCAGTACTCAGGACAGAGGTGGAGGATCAGGTGTTCAAACTGTCCACAGCTATGTGGTGAGTCTAATCCAGGGAGGAGTGAGCCTGCTGTGCTTTTTCCCCACCTCCATCCCACCCCCAAAGAGTGGCTCTGGAGTGGAGTTTTCCTGACTCCACTTCCTTTCACTTTTGACTCTAGTCCCCAAAGGTGTCTTAGGAGTCTGTGCATGTAGACTCTGAAAGCCTCTGGAAGGTCAGAGAAGAGCATGCACTTGTCTACTGTTCGGAACCGTCACTAGCGTTTGTTTCTGTACTTGAGAGTTAGAATGCAGTTGTATGTGGTGCTGATTAAATTGTGGATGCTCCTGGAACCCAAGGTTAGTTATCTCTTCAGACTGGCAGTCTTTGCCCTCCTACAGTTGCAAAGGCAAACAAATAAAACCCACAACACCTTGCAGTATTTCCCTTTAACAAAAGTGAATTTTCTGTTGTGAAGGTTTGTGCTGAATGTTAAAATTCCTGGTGTGCAAAGCACTCATATCTTTCTAGTTTATTGTTTAGGCCAGCCTGCTAGGACACACCTAGATGAAGAGTCTAGAACCTTTGAAGAAGACGGCTTTCCTCTCACTCACTGTGTGCGCTGTCTTTCTCTAGTCTATGCACTTCTTTTTCCTCCTCCTACTGGGGCCTTGAACCACAGGCCTTGCCTGTGCTGAAGAAGCTCCGCACTGAGCTGTCTCTGTAGCCTTTGTCTATTTTTAATTTTGAAGTTTTATCTCAGTCTTATCCTAGACAGACCTTAAACTTGAAATCCTGCCTCTGCCTTCTAAATGCTAGAATTATGGTCAAGAACCACCACTTTTGGCTTGGATGATTTTTTTTCAATATAATATTTCTGTTAATTCTTTGGGAATTTCAACCCTATACCCAATTACACTGTCTTCCAATCCTTCCATGTCTGTCTCCCAACTTCTCTCATTATACCACTAACAAAACAACAGAGCAAACCCAAAACAAACAACAAAAAGACCAAAGTCCAGTTTGTGTTACCTATATACTCATGGAGCATGGTCAGACTCTCAGTGGCCTGCCTCTCAAACAGAGCTGAGTCCTTCTCTTCCTGAACCCACACCAGAGCCATCAACTGTGGAGAGCTCCTTCAGCCTCCTTATCACACTTCTAAGGGTTCTCTTCGATCGCTTTCTGTTTAGGCTGTTACTTTTTTGGGGGTGGAGCAGTGAGGGGGTAGGGGTCCTTGGGAAGCCTTCTATGTTCCTTTCTCAGCCGTGCGTCTGCAGTTATCATTGTCACTGCCAGTGTGTCCGGCTCTTTACAGTTAGCGGGAACACAAATGGGATGGGCTTCCACATAGTTTCTGGTGACAGCTGTGACCATGAACATGGCCCTTGCCTGCAGTAGGACCCTAGACAAGGTCCTCAGAGGCCCTGACCACAAGACATCAAACATGGTCTCCAGTGGCAGTGCAGGCCATTCACACCAACATAGCCCCCAGAGACAGCACAACCTGTACACATCAACATGGTCTCAGGCTGTAGCACAGACCACAGATATCTTCTGGCTTTCAATGGTAACAGAGACCACAGGCATCAGCACAGACCCTGGCTTTAGTAGGACTACAGATCTAGACATGGTTCTTGGTGGCAGCATGGGCTCCTACATCACCATGGCTTCAGTGCAAGCCACTCAGTAACACCTCAACTGCAGCACAGCCCACAGACATCAGCTCGGACCCTAACCGCCTCAGGACTGCTGACCTACACATGGGCCTCAGTGATGCCATGGACCACAGTGGTCCTTTGAGGAGGTCAGTCCATGAATGCCCCTCGTTCCGGCCTTCATCATCGCTGTCAATCTCAAGGCCAGGCACTGTGTTCAGGACCTGAGGGGTAAGTCTACCATGCAAGCTCTAGGATACTACTGCACACCACCACGCTGTGACCCCACTGGGCAATGACATGTTCCATTGTTGACCTCAGCTCTCTCACACCTGTCACTACGCTGATGACTCCAGTTCCACCTCTCCCCACAACTTGTGGTCACATATTGTTTCTTCCTAGCATTGCTGGTTGGCCTGGGCAGCATGGGCAGGGGCGAGCTTCTGGTTGGCCAAGGAGGCACCCCCTTTTTTTTTGAATGGAAGACTCATATAGACATTTTATAAAGACAGTTTTAGAAACTTAAGATCCTATCAGTGGCTGCCTGTGGGACAGTGGACCTTGCCAGGAAACTTGTGAGGTAGAGCAGGTCTGAGTCCCCAGAAACTCGGGTACACACCTGGGACTTAGGCAGCTCCTGCTCCCTGCCAGATTCCTGGAACACGGGCCACACTTCCCACATAAGGAAAGTAACCTGTTGTCATGTAGGCCCAGAGTAGAGTTCTCCATGCTAATGAGGTACCTAGATACCTTGAGGGTTTAGCCAATAGCTCTCCTTCCCAGACATTCCTTCCTGCAAAAGGTATTTAATCTCTGGTTCACTTTCGGAAGTTGGTATATATCCATTTTCCACGATGAAGAGTCAATAAATGGTATGGATAAACATGGATTGTCTCTTTCATCAAGGAGTGCACGGAGAAGGCCTTTGCCTGCAGAGCCTCAACTTAAGCCTCCCATAGAAGGCCTCTCTTCGCTTCCAGAGAACCTCCAGACAACTTCCACAAAGCTAAGGACAATTGCTGACGAGCTAAGCTGAGCTCCCATTTTCCCTTGGACCTGGCCTAGACACCATTCTCAGCCTGTGGGCCCCCAACTCCGCTTCCAACTCCTTGGGACTCAGCGGTGCTTAGATGTCCAGGAGTTTGGGAGCCCCTGTCCAGGTCTTGTTGTGAGCCCGTGGATGCGGGCCCGTGGACCTCCACACTTCATTCCCAACTTCTCTGTGTGGTTCTCCAGCAGTGACAGGAGGCCTAGAAGTCAGGAAATCTCAACTTCGGCTGCCCCACATCTTAGACTGTGTCTTTCCATCCCAGGAGAGGGGTCTCATGGTTCCCTGAAGTCCCGCACTAGACGATGGTGGGGGCCGGGGGAGATAAGCGCAGTCAAGCTCCCTGAGTTCACCTCCCTAGCTGCTGAGCCCAGTGGTAGTGGGGCAGAATGTGGAGGAATGTGGACCCACAGCTGCTTTATGTTACTTCTAATAATCCCTTTAAATCTTTGAGTTCCAGGACAGCCAGGGCTACACAGAGAAACCCTGTCTCTAAAAACCTTAAAAAAAAAAAAAAAAAAAAAGAAAGCAAATATGTGATTGGTAATTTATAATGTTTAGCAAACACATGAAAAAGTCTTTAACTCACTCCACCAATAATTAATGAAATGTGAGTTTTAAAATGACAAAACTCTGACTGGTTAGAGCTCAGTCTGTAGAATACTTGCCTAGCGTGTATGAGGCTCTGCATTGGGGCCTCAGCCACACTGAGGTGTGTGGTGGGAAGCCCAACGCTCTGGAGCTAGAGACAAGGAGATCATAATTAAAGTCATCCTTGACTACATAGAGAATTTGGGGATTGCCTGGGATATATGAAACCTTGTCACAGAAAAACAAACAACAACAAAGCCAAATTAGGAGGAGCTGTGTATGACAGCACATGCCTTTAATCCAAGCACCCAGGAGGCAGAGGTAGGTGGACCTCTTGTCTTGTTGAAAGCCAGCTTGATCTATGTTAGGATGATTAGGGTTGTGTAGAGATACCCTGCCTTAAAACAACAATAAAAAACTTTAGATGAAGAGGGAGTGTTCTATCCCTCTTAGGCAGTTTTAACCTTTTTATTTTTTTATCATCAACACAAGGCTGATTCCATTCTCTCTGACTCCTTTGATATGATCATTTCTATGTCACTTGAGACAGTGGACATCTTCCTGGCTCTTGAACTGGCTCACTCTACACCAGGTTCTGTTATGAACTTGGCTTTTCTGTAGAATGCCAAAAAACCTTCCAGAAACCAAGCATAAGCTTTCAAAAATCAAAACTTTTTTGTAACTTTTAAAGAAAAGATTTGTTATGCTACTTAAATTGGGATCTGAACTGGTACGTCCTAAACTAGCCAGTCTATAATTGAATCAGAACATCAAATGCTTTTCCAAAGTCCACCGCTGTTCCATCAAATTCTTTGCCAAGGTATATCAGTATTTCATCATTTAATCTCAAGTTCCCTGGGTTCCTGTGTCTCTAGTTGCAGTCTTTTCATTTTTAAACAGGGCAAGTCACTTGTGACCTATCTAAAGGTACAGTCACAACATCCTTCTGCTGTGAGATTATTCTCAGTATATATTTCACTGGTTACATCTTAGATCATAGTTCTCTCTACGATTACTGAGGTTTTTTTTTTTTTAAAGATTTATTATTTGTTTGTGTGTGTATGTGTGTGTAGGTAGGTAGGTGGTATCTGTAGAAACCACAAAAGGGTGTTGGATCCCCCTTGGGTTCGGGTGTTAGGAACCAAACTCATGTCGTCTACAAGAGCAGTACGTGCTCTTAACCACATCTCTGCCCTCCTGTACTCATTTCTTACCTGTCATTCTGCCAGCCTAGAGTTCATATTTGTCATGGTAATTCTTACTGCCCTTGACTGCAGTTTATCAAGGAGAGACTTCCTCTAAAGGAGGGCTGTGCCTTGTTTCTTTCTGTACTTACTATGTACTTACTTCCCGAGACGCACTTCTGGGACTAGAGATGGGGTTTCAGTGGAGTGTCTGCCTAGGGTGTATGAGGCTCTGGATTTGATCTCCAGGATCACAAACTTTTTTTAAATAAATGATTCTCCTTCAGCTCTGCAGCTTGTGCCTTGTATTAAATGTGTTCAGTTTTACAGTAATTTTTGTCCTAGGAAATTTGGTGTAGTGTTTCTGGTAGTTGTTGGTATGCTTTAGTTTTAGTTTTTTTTTTTTACTTTGTTTTGTTTGAGTTTTTCAATAAAAACCACTGTAGTTTTTAAATGTTGAAGTTTGTATGCTTTAGTTTAGCTAGGGCAAAGGTTTAAAAATCACAACTTTCTTAACATCGTTGCAGGTTTTTTGTTTTAAACAATGACGCAGGGCTACTGGAGTACTTTGTGAATGAGCAGTCTAGAAATCAGAAACCCAGGGGGACTTTGCAGCTTGCGGGGGCTGTGATCTCACCCAGCGATGAGGACTCACACACCTTCACCGTGAATGCTGCCAGCGGGGAGCAGTATAAACTCAGAGGTAGGCCAAGACCTGGGGTCCCCTCAGCAGAAGCTGCTCTGCTCTGCTCCTGTCAGGCCTGGGCTCAGGAACCATTGTCACTGATGACACGCCACAAGGCAGTCTAAGAACTGCTCTGACAGATTATAAAACCTGCTTTAATAATGGTTTTTAAGTTGGCCAGTGAATGGGTCTGTTTAGAATTGGGCCTTATAAAAATGATTTATTTTATAAACGAAACCTTGATTAGTGATAACTGTAAAATCTAGAATTTAAATATTACTGTTTTATGTCTGCCTCAGGGAATTTCTTTTTTGCCCATTGTCCTTTTGACATCTTTTAGTGACTAATAACTACAATTGGATGTGTTAAACTGTCCATATTCATTAAGATAAATTATAACTTACCAGGTTTGGTTTGGGTTTTCATACTGGTTTTTAATAAAATCAGGCATGTTCAGGGTGATATGACCATAGACTTGCTTAACCTTTTTTAAGACAGGGTCTTGCTATGTAGCCCAGCTGGCTTCAAACACTGCCCACTACCTCTGAGAGCTATAATTACAGGCTTGTGCTGCCGTGCCTGATTTATAACCTCTGTCTAGATTAATTTATGAAGAAATATGTGGGTTTACTGAATAAATATACATAAAGTATAGTGGCTATCCCACTTGAGCCATTCTGCTAAGGTTTGAAAGGCTGTGATATTTTAGATTCTAATCAAGGCAGTTTAAGTAAGGGCATATCAGCTGGTGGTGGTGTCACACAACTTAAATCTCAGCACTTGGGAGGTAGAGGCAGGCAGATCTCTGCATCTGAGACTGAGTTCTAGGACTGCCAGGGCTACACAGAGAAACCCTGTCTTGAAAAACAAAAAGAAGTAAATAAACAGAAACAAATACCACCAGGAGGAACTTCGGATGTATATTGCCTCTCATGTCCTCACCCGGCTGCATGGGATTTGTGCACTTCTAGCAAGGGTGACCCTGTAGTCTTCCTGGTTGTTTACACCTTCTGTAAGGAAAGTAGCCTTTGCTTTTTACTCATCCATCCTCTGTGCTGTGGACAGTTAATTGTGTTCCCTAAATAATTATAAAAATAAGTAACATCTGTATTCTTTTTATCAGCCACAGATGCTAAAGAGCGGCAGCATTGGGTGAGCAGACTTCAGATATGTACACAGCACCACACGGAAGCTATTGGAAAGGTACGTGGGTTTGTGCACAGTATCAATACATAAAACAGGAAATATGGGCTTTATGTTACTAAATGTAGATAATAGAGCCAGTGAGGTAGAGTGATTGCCACCAAGTTTGACAACCTCAGTTTGATCCATTGGACCCACATGGTTGAAAGAGAATCATCTCTTGAGAACCATCTTTTTTTTCCCATGTATGCTGGTGATGTCCATATGTGCATATACATACAAAATAAATGATTGTTTAAAAATACATCAAGATACCATTCACACATTATAAGATTGTACAACCTTGGGCTAGAGAGAAAGCTAGAGGTTAAGAGCACTGAGTGCTCTTTCACAGTACCAGAGTTCCCAGCAACCACATGGTGGCTCACAACCATCTGTAATGGGGATCCGATGCCCTCTTCTGGTATGTTTGAAGATAGTGACAGTATACTCACATACATGAAATAAATAAATAAATCTTTAAAAAAAAAAAAAGTTGTATGGTCATGGCAGCCATGTAACTACAGAATGTTTCTGACAACCCCACATAATTAACAACCACTTCTGGTCTCTCCTTCTAAACCCTGGGGAGCAGTTAATCTATGCCCTTGTTTGTGAGGACTTAGGAATGTGATTTATTATGCCAGCTTTTTTCCCTCCAAGATTCATGTACACTTAGCATAACAAACAGTTCTCCCTCAAACCCTTCTCTACTTAAACGCTGCTCGTGGCTGGCTTTGTAAACTGCCCCAGCTTTCCAAGTGTTGGAGCTATAGATGTAAGCCACCATGCCAGCCCCGCTGTTCTCTTTCTTTCTAATATACTTTCTTTCAATTTATTTTTTGAGACAGGGTCTCACTCTAATTCAGACTGGCCTAGAACTTGATGTATAGCCCAGGTTGGCATTAAACCTTAAAATCTTGGCAGTTCTCTCCTCTTGGCAATCTTCCTGTCTCAACTTTTTTTTTTTTTTTGAGATAGGTTTTCATGTATCTCATGTTGACCTGAACATCTGCTTTTCCTGCTTCTCTTTCAAGTACTAGGATTATAAGCATGTTCTACACACATTGGGTTTATATGATACCCAAGTCATGTATGAAGTCAAATCCAGGACTTTTACATGCTAGGCAAGCATTCTGCCAATTTAGCCACATCCCCAGCACTCCTCCTGTCTCAGCCGTGTATGTATGTTCGTGAGTACGTGAGTGTACACGTATGTTTATGTGGTGTTTCTACATGTTTCTACGTGTTTATCTTTCTCAGTCTCTCTTTACTTGTTCTGTCTTGGCCTGGAACAACTCTATGGTTTGAGTAGCCGAGCTAACCAGTAGGCTCCAGGGATCCACCTGCTTCCTCTTTCCCAACATTGAGGTTTCAGAATGTTCCCCCAAGCCTAGCTACTTACGTAGGCGCAGGGATCTGGATTCTAGTCCCCACACTCAGGCAGCAAATGCTTAACTGAAGCATTTTCCTACCCTTCTTGCCTCAGCCTCCTAAGTGACAGAATTACAGGTGTGAGTCTCCTTATTTGGCTTAAGTGTTTTCATTCGATAGACGCTGTGAATGAGGTGAACTATGAGTATTTGGGTTTATGTTTCTGGGTGGACATTACTTTAGGGGTGTGTGTATGTGCGTGTATGCATACAGGTGGAGGCCAGAGTTCAAAGCCAGGTACCTTCTTCAATCACTTTCCACCTTTTCTTTTTTGAAACAGGTCTCAGTGAACCTGGAGCTCACTACTTTGACTAAACTAACTGACCAGTGAGCCACAGGGATCCAACTGCGTTCACCTCCCCAGCTCTGGGATTAAAGACTCACACCACTATGCCTGCCTGTTTAACATGGGTGCTGAGGATCAAATTCAGATCCTCAGGTTTTTGTGGCAAGCACTTTACCAACTGAGCCATCTTGCCAGCCCCTCCTTTCATTTCTTGGAAGTATGTATGTATGTAGGAATAGACTTTCTGGGTCATAGCAGTTCATGTTTCTTGTGTCTGTATATGGGTGTATGTGCATGTGGAGGCCACAGGTCAACGCTGAATGTCTTCCTCAGTCACTCCCTACCTTATTTTTGAGACAGGGTCTTGAACTGAGCCGGAGCTCACTAATTTGGCTTATCTGGTAGGCCACTGAGCTTGGGCTCCACCTGTCTCTGTCTCCCAAGTGCTGGGATTATAGACACTCCATATCATGCCCAGCTTCTTAATTCTCAAGTGACTGATCACGCTGAATACCTTTTTATGTGCTTGTTGGTTATTAATTTGAATAGCTTTAAGAAATATTCTTGATTATTCTTAGTGTGTGTACATGTGAGTGCAGTGCATCCCTCCCACGCTGTGCATGGAGGGTCCCTTAGGAGTAGGTGTCTCCTTCAGCATGGGCTCCAGGGATGAGAGTCAGGCTGTCATGCTTTGCAGCAAGTGCTTCTATTCACTGAGTCATCTCATGAGCCCAATAATGTATGTCCTTTTATGGAAGGGCTTTGTTTGTTTACTGTGCTTGGCTCTTTAGAGTGTTTTTGTTTAAGATGAGGAGGAGGGACTAAATTGTTGAGATTTGGAGATGTCTAAAAAGCGATACATGAGTAGCTCATTTAAAGGATTTCGTGTCAGAGGATAACAGTGTTTCCACCATATTTTGTCTTCTATTTTTTTTTTCTTCCTAGCATTTTCCCCACTAATTTTTTTTTTTTTTTTTTTTTTAATTATGACTTAGGTCTGAGAATGGTGGAGCTGTAATAATAACATTTTGGAGGCTAAGGCAGGATTGTGAGTTTGATGCTAGTCTGGGCTAGACCCTTTCTCAAAATACTGCAAACAAAACATTATGTTTAGGTCTGAGGCCTAGTCTGCAAGAAAAACAACTTAATACTATTTGTGGTGCAAACTGCTAGTCGGTGACAATGATCAGAAAGTACCAGACTGTTCCAAAGGATACCTGGAGTTTTCTTTAGGAAATGTGGTATATTGTTGCATACACAACATGTATATTCCTTATTGTGTTGTCTTTGTGTTTTAGTGTTTAAAATAGGAAATGAGAAGAGTGTTATTCTAATAGACTCTTCAACAAAAATATAAAAATTCTTTCAGAATGATAAACTGGAAATTTCAACTTTTAATCTTTGAATAGGAAAAATTAATCTTCAGAAATTTGCATAAGTCAAATCTGATGTTACTATAGTCTCAAAATGGTAGATGTATAAAGCCTGAAGTGTATGGTAACTTGATGGGAAGAGAGCCAAAATTGTAAAAGCACAAGAGAAATTGTTTTCTTTTTCTGACAGAATAATCCTCCCTTGAAGTCTCGGAGCTTCTCGCTTGCATCTAGTGGTAATTCTCCCATATCCCAGAGGAGACCAAGTCAGAGTGCCATTTCTTTTTTTAATGTTGGACATTCCAAACTGCAATCAGTGAACAAAAGAGCTCACTTGCATCCAGACCATCTGGTGGAGGTCAGAGAAGTAAGTATGTCTCGGAGGCCGGGTACTCAGAACAGCAGTGTGCCTGATTCTCAGAGCCTTGGAAGTTCTGTTTGTGTCTCAAGGGCCCTTCAGGGCTTCCCATCCATTCTTCTAGGATAAGTGATAAGACAGTAAGATTGATATTCTAAATTCTTCATGTCTTACAACTGTGTGTGGGTTACTGTCATTTTTCCAGAATCTATATATTTTTTTAGTTTTCTTTTAAAAAATCCATGCCTGTCTTTTTGTTCTCCATAAAACCACTGGTTCCTTCATTGTAAAATTTATGATCAAAAAAGTCATTAACTGGGCATGGTAGACCATACCTGTAATCTCATAGCACTTGGAATGCCAAGGAAGGAAACTTGCCAGTATGAGCTACTGCTGTGTTAATCTTCATGTGCTTTGTATTCAGATGCTGAGTTCTGAATTCAGGTTGTAGTCTGGACATGGGTGTTATATTGACCAATGTGCTTTAAAGAATGTTCCCTAATAATCTCTGATTGGTTAATCAAAGGCTGGAGCCTCTGCCTGGGCAGATAGGATAGGAAGGAGGGACTGGTGATCAAGTGAGGGGGCTCAGAGAGACCACGAGTGGAGAGGAGGAGGAGGAAGAAAGGAGAAGAAGAAGGAGGTCACCGTTAGGCAAGATGGACCATGAGCACATGGCCAAGAGAAGTTTCCCCTGACGACAGAGGGCTACAAGAGAATCAGCCTAGATGGGACAAATTGGCAAGAGTCAGGGCATTTATTTGTTATTAACAACCTAGTCAGGCTAGAATAGATCAGAATCTGCCAAACATAGTGCCACCAGCTTGTTAATAAAATCTAGTGTCTCTGTGCCGTTTACTAGGGAGCTAAACATGTTATAGTGGTGCAGAAACCCCCTGTAGATATTTAGGAGTAAAAGGGAGTATAGCAACCCCCCCCCAAAACATAATTCTACAGTAGGCTACAGCATGGTATCCTGTCTCAAAATGCAATCAGAGGAAACATTAAACCTAGTGAGAAGGACATTCAGCCTAACTCGAGACTTTTTTTTTAGAAAACAACAAATGTTATATACAGAGCAGAAGGCGTGAGCTCAGTGGTAGAGAATGTGGACAGTGCATACTAGTCCCTGAGCTCAAGCCGCAGAGAACAGACAGGCTGACTGACACATTAAAATGTATTACATACAAAGGTAGAGTTAATTCTGATACTGCCTTATCTCATGACTTTTCTCTTTTTAATTCTAGTTAATAAAGGATGCAGTTTGTTGGGTTGACTATTTCAAGTATTGCTTGCTAAGCTAACTGTAGTAGAGCTTCTCGGTGGCTAAGAAGTGGGTTATGGAGATAGTACTGTAAATGGCTCAAGTGTTGAAAGCGAAGACTGGGAGAGTGTGCCCTCTCTCAGGATGCACTGTACTGTGTCCTGTGGGTAAAGAGCTTGAAGCTTGGAGAGGTGAAGTGATAGGCCTTGAGACGCAGGACGACTGCTGGGATTCTAGTCCACTACATAAACAGGTTATGCAGCATCCTTGTCATAAAGAGCAGTGTTAAATCTTTCTCTTCTTTTAAAACCACTCTTCCTGATAGTTTGCTTCACTAAGTAAGTTTTTAAAATTAAAATTTAGGCCAGGTGTGACAGTCTTTAGTCCAAGCACTTGGGAGATGGAGTCAGGCAGATCTCTCTGATTTTAAGCTCAGCCTGGTCTATAGAGTGAATTCCAGGTCACCCAGGGCTATATAGTAAGACTTTGCCTCCCTGAGTAAATGTATAAATACACTCCCTTCAGTTTATTTGAAGGTCTGAGAGATGGCTCAGAATTTAGAGGTGCTTGCCCAGCAATCTGATGACCAGAGCTTGATCCCCAGAACCTATGTGGTGGAAGAAGAGAACTGATTCCCCCACAAGTTGTGCTCTAATTGCCCACATGTGCCATGGCACATTATATTCACACGCGTTTGATTATATATATGCTCAGACACACACAAATAAATATTAAAAATATTTTCACAATTTCCCTTTTAAAGGCATCAGTTTATACAACTAATCAAAATCCACACACTCACAATCCAAAAGTCAACTTTTAGTTCTTGAATATTAAATTAAAACTTATCTGACAAAAGTTGTAAAAAAATCTTAAAGCTAAGACTGCTGCTAACTGTTGAAATGCTTATTACCGTAATCAATAAACTATCAGTGTGTGAACCTGCAAATCAGACGCTCTCAAGCCAGCTGCCATCAGTAGGGGACTGAGAGCTGAGTGCGGGTGGCACATGCCTTTAATGCCAGCACCCAAGAGGCGGAGGCGGAGGCAGAGGCAGGTCTGGGCTACAACTAGACCTATGTGCAAAAATAAAAAAGAACTAAATAGGCATTTAACGTTTCTTAGGTACCTGACTTTAATCTTACAATAACAGATACCAAGGTTTATTCCGAAAACCACGTTACAAGTAGCAGATATTAACAGATTGTAGCATGACCTCTAAGAATGACTTGCAGCTCAAAACCATGCTTCAGGAGCTATTTCTTTGTGGTTCCAGTCTTAGCATGATCTTACAGGAAACCTCAGATGTGATGATGCTGGGCAGGACAGCCACCCCACATTGACAAGGCCAAGCAGCCCACTTCCTAGCACTGAGGAAATGACAGTTTAATTCTTTTCCCACAAAATGGGATATCTGAGGCCATTGTATTGTATATGCTGAAAAAATGCACTTCTACCCAGTTCAACCCCCCATCCCAGTGATTAGTATTATGAACATGATTGTTTTTATGATTTGTTAGTGAGCTCATGATTTGTATATAAAACTACTGATTTTTATGCTAATTTTATATTCTGCTGTTTGTGGTGTTTGGCAGGGCAGGAGGGTGACAGACAGATTGAAGGGATCTGTCTCAGCTCTGGACACCCCAAGATCAAGTTCTCTGCACAAAGGAGATTTGTCCCAGAGGGTAGGGATAAGAGACAAAGACAGGCGAATAGAGGAAGAAGAGAAGGGGAAGAAGACAAAGGAGAGTACATAAGGGATATTTGTCTTGGAATGGGACCAAGGACTGCCTCTGGATAGAGAGGAGGCAGACATGGCCCATAGGAAAATGGCAGTTTTCTATCACAGTTATCTTTTTTTTTTTTAGGTTTTTCAAGACAGGGTTTCTCTGTGTAGCTCAGGCTGTCCTGGAACTCATCTGTAGACCAGGCTGGCCTCGAACTCAGAAATCCGCCTGCCTGCCTCCAAGTGCTGGGATTAAAGGCGTGCGCCACCACCGCCCGGCCTATCACAGTTATCTAACACAGAGACCCTGTGTTAAGATGAGGTGTTCAATTTTAATTGGTCATGTTAATTAGGTACTCCAAAGGGGACATTTGATTGCTGAGCTTCAGTACTTTGATAGTTGAACCTGGTAGTCAGCCTTAGATGGAGGAAGTGGCCAAATAAGGATTGGACCTTGGATTACATTCCTAAATCTAAAGGATTTTATTTAGCAAGGCGGAGGGAATGGGGAGAGACAAGGCCTACCAGAGTCTCATGGTCAAGTGGGCTAGTGTCCCTTCATAGGTGACAATTCTTTGATGCAGGGTCTTGCCAAATAGTCCAGGTTGGCCTTGAAGTCAGTCAGTCTGTAGCCTTGGTGGCCTTGAACTTGAGACAGTCCTCATGCCCTAAGCTCCCAAGTGCTGTGGTTACAGGCATTGCTGCCAGACCTAACGACATTGATTAATTCAACAATTCTCCTTTCTTTTTAAGTTTGCGAGTGTGTGCATCTGTAGAAATGTGTGTCACATGTTTGTGGGTACGGTCAGAGGCCAGAGCTGTCAGAGGCTCTGCAGCTGGACTTACAGGTGACTGTGAGCCACCTGACTTGATGCCAGGCATTGAACTCATATCCTATAGAAAAACTGTGTGTGATTGTAACTGCTGATCCATCTCAATGTTTTTATAAGATTTTTAAAAAAAATTATGTGAATGAATGGTTTGCCTGCATGTGTGTAAGTATACCACATGCATGCCTGGTGCTACAGAGGGCAGAAGAGGGGATTGAGTCTCCTGGAACTGGAGTTGTGGATGATTCTGAGCCACCACTGGAATGCTGGGAGCCAGATGCAGGTCCTCTGCCGGGGCAGAAAGTGCCCTTAACTGCCAAGCACCTTCTCTAGCCCCCCTCTTAAGATTTATGTTTAGTGTGTGTGTGTGTGTGTGACATGTGTGAGTGCCCTTGGAGGCCATGAAATGTCAAATTCACCTGTAGGTAGTTAGAAGTTTCTTGTTACGGGTTCTGGGAACCAAACCTGTGTCCTTTGGAAGATTAACAAGTGCTTTTAGTCACTGAGCCATCTCTCTACCCACCTTTGTACTGTTACCACCACCACCACCACCACCATCATCATCATCATTTTGAGATAGAGCCTTGTAGTATCTACCAGGTTGAGTTTTAAACTTCAGTCTTCTTGCCCTGACCTCCCAAAAGCTGGTGTTGCAGGCATGTTGTACCCTCCCTGCATTTCTGTCTTGTTTTGCACTGCTAGAGAATGAACCCGGGATCTCTTGTATGGTTGACAAACACTCTACCATTGAGCTACATCTCTAGCCCTTTTTTAGTTCTGAGAATCTTTTGGTAAAATTATTAGGATTTTCTAAGTGTAGAATCATATCATGAGCAAAAGAACAATTTGATTTCCCATGCCTTATTGCTTTGTCCCTAATTTCAACAATTACATTAAGTAAGAGTAGTAGTGAGAGTGGGCACACTTACCTTGTTCCTGATGCCAGCAGAAATATTTCACATTTTCCCTATTTAATAGGTTGGTCATGGCTGTGTTGTAATAGTCTTTATCATGTTGAGGTGTGATCCTCCTATACCTAACTTAGCAGGGCACTTTAGCATAAAGGATTGAATTGTTAACGTTTTCTTTTTGCATCTGTGTTGTTCAGAGCCTGTAGTCACCACCATCCATCCCCCAGTCGTTAGGGTGAACACAGGACTTATCCATACTAAGCAAATGCTCTACTGCTGAGCTCCTGTGTCCCAGCTCCATCCTCTCCTTTTGTGGTGTGTTCTTACCAGATGGGGTGACAGGCTTCTGAGGGTGGGGCTGTTCCTTCCCTTTCTTTTTAATGGAATCCTTTCAGGACTGTTGCTGTTAATTCGTTCTTAAACATCTGGCCAAGTACTGGGCATAGCAGTGCATGCCTTTAATCCCAACCCTTTCAAAGCAGAAGCAGGCAGATCTCTGTAAATTCAAGGCCAGCCTGATCTATATAGTGAGTTCCTAGCTGGTCAGAGCTACACAAGTGAGACTATGTCTCAAAATAAACAAAAGAAGTCTGGTTGAATATAGTAGTGAATTCTTATGGGCCTAGACTTTCTTTGTTGAGAAGCTTTTATTTACTTCTTACTCTCTGTATGTGCATGTGCTTATATGTCCCTCTGTGTGGTTAAGACCACTGGCTGCTCTTGCAGAGGACATGGGTTCATTCTCTAGCACCCACATGGTAGCACACAACTATCTGTATGTAGCTCCAGTCCTAAGGGATTTGATGCCTTCTTTACTGCATGCATGTGCTGAACACACAAATTAACAAGTACACACACATCTACATAAATAAAAATTTAAAAAATTAAATTTTTGAGCTGGGCAGTGGTGACGTGTGCCTTTGATCCCAGCACTTGTAAGGCAGAGGCAGGAGTATTTCTGTGAGTTCAAGGTAACCTGATCTACATAGTGAGTTCCAGGATAGTTCAAGTTACAGAGAGAGACTTGGGGTGGCAAGTCAGCAGAAGTAGTGGTGGTGGATAAGGCTCCTAATCAAAGAATGTCTTAATTAAATTTTTTTTTCTGAAAAGGTTCTAATGTGGCGCTTATTCTAAAACCAGCCTAATAATAGCAAGAACAAGAAGTCAAGACCTCCTGTCTAGGAAGTTAGATGAGAGATGAGGCAGGGGACTGGAAGTTAGGTGAGGGATAGGGTAGGGGACTATAATGCTTTCACAGTTGCTCACATCAAGCCTCACTAAAGTATCAGAGGAAAGTGATAGAGGGCCCAGGGTGGAAATTAATTTTATCTGTGGAATTACAAATTCAGTACTGCTGTCGACAGTGTTCTGAATGTTCTTTCTGTGAACATTCTTGGATAAAGTAATACTGTGAGCAGAAAGTGGCAAGCATTTTGAGCTTTATTGCCTCCAGAGAAAAAGTACAGCTGTCAAAGGTCACAGTCTTCAGTTGATAAGCACCATTAAATGACCTTTAGTTGAAAATAGCCTCGCCAGGGCTGGAGTGGTAAAGACCACTGGCTGCTCTTACAGAGGACCTGGGTTCAATCTCCAGCACCCATGTGGTGGCACACTACCATCTGTAGCTCTAGTCCTGAGGGATTTGATGCACTCTTCTAGCCTCTGGGGACACTACATGTGTGTGGTACACATATATGTGTGCAGACAAAAAGACCCAAATACACAAAATAATAAAATAATTTTTTAAAGTAAAAAAGTAGCCTAGCAAACTTCAGATAAATTTCCAAGCCCAATACACCTGAAAATGCTTCCTAGAATGAATGCTATTATTTAAATGACCCGAAAGTGCTACCTGTGTCGTGCCGTGAGTGCGACCCACAGGACTGCTGTTTTCCTCAGATGATGTCTCATGCCGAAGGACAACAACGAGACCTCATTAGACGGATCGAAGGCCTTCCTGCTTCTGGCCTTCTCAGTTCCTTGGACCAGGACCTCTTGATGCTCAAAGCTACTTCTATGGCAACTATGAACTGCTTGAACGACTGCTTTCACATTTTGCAGCTGCAGCATGCATCACACCAGAAGGGTGCACTGCCCTCAGGTGAGTCAGAGGTTAGGGAGGGTTTAACATCGGCCGTAAGACATGGAAAGGGTTATGCTTGTATCACTCTAATGCTGCGAAAACTATTTTTTGAAACAAAGGAAGAGAAGGAAACAACTCAGTTGAGTCTTTGGTTTTTAGTTGGCACACTGGTGTGATTCACACTTTCTGATTGTGTCCTCTTTTGGAATTCAGAATGATTTTAATTCTAATATTTAACATTATGGAATATGCCTTTAGAGACCTCAGATTCAACATGTCAGAGGTAAATGTCCAGCTCAGTTTCTGTTAAAATGAGTGCATTCCTCTCATTCTTGTTTTCAGGTACTGAGGGCAGAGTCATTGCAAGCGTGTCCTGACCTTCAGCTCTGTCTGCTGGTCATTTACTCCTTAGAATTACATTATATTGTATCATATTAGATCATATCCTATTATGTGTTTTCACTAAATATCAGGAATATTTTTCAGGCTACATTCTTATGCTAAGTAGCATTTTACTGGTTGTATTATATTCTTAACTGAGTACTTTGGTTTGAACATTAGATGAGTTACCCTGGTATAAGAAATGTGGACTAATTTAGTTAATGAGTTTGCTGGGAAAATGAAACAGCTTCTTTCAAATATTATTTATGATTTATTTATTTATTTCATGTGAGTACACTGTAGCTATCTTCAGTCACACCAGAAGAGGGCATCAGATCCTATCACAGATGGTTGTGAGCCACCATGTGGTTGCTGGGAATTGAACTCAGGACCTCTGGAAGAGCAGTCAGTGCTCTTAACTGCTAAGCCATCTCTCCAGCCCCCTTTTAAACTTTTTTTTTTTTAAAGAGCTATTATTTATTTATTTATTTATTTATTTATTTATTTATTTTAGAAACAGCTTCTTTCTAGTCTGTACTATTTAATGTTTAAAAGTCTATCAGGCAGCACTGGTGCTTGGTACTAGATTAAATGGTATTTATCATTTAAAACAGCTGTGAAACTTTAGTATGGTTTAAACTAATACAGTCTTATTTTTTAATGTTTTCTTCATGACTAAGAAACGATGTATGAGTAAATTAAATTCTTCTGTGACATGAAAAATGAAATCTTTATTCAGAAGAACATTTAACTCCATGAAATCATATTTTCATCTTATTAATTCATGCATAAAGTACCACTAATCAGCCTGGGCTGACTGTAAACTTACTATGTATCCCAGGCTAGCCTCAGCTACTCCTGTCCCAGCTTCCTAAATGCAAGGATGACAAATGTGTATTACTGTGCCTAGACTCTAGGGTCTGAGTATATGTTATCTAAAGAATGGGTTGTATGTGTGTTGCTTTGGAGGAGCCTTGATGTCAGATCATTGGTTTGATAAAGTCTTACAGTTTCTAGTTAGCTCAGTAGCCTCCTAAAATGGCTCTTTTAATTAATGGTCATGTGTCTTATTTTTAGAAAAAATCTGGATAGTGATAGCAAAAATAGTTATTTTAAGTTAAAGGGAAAATGTTTTCATTTCTTTACAACTTTACAATAGGTCCCATGACCTTAGCCAGGACGTCCCTTCAGTATCAATGCTCCCTTAATGCCATTGAAGGAGGCAAGACACTATTAGCCTGGTGGGTAATTTGGCATTTATTTCTCTCAGAAGTCTGATGTTTGAGTTAGTAAACGTCCTCCTGTTCTCTTTCTGTTAGTAGTCTGAGTATTCCTTATTCGTGCACTCCATAACCTAGCTTCTGTGAAACCCAGATCAGCTCCTGAAATCACAATGGAACATTTCCATTATTGATTAGGTATAGAATCTACTTTGTTCGACTAGTTGAGGGTAACAAGAGACCATTGACTCATTAACTGAGAAGATGACAAGTCTCTAAATGTGACTACTTACTTTCACTAGGTCAGCTCTATTTACTCAGTAGAGAAAATTTTCAGTTTAAAAGTTATATTAGGATTTTAATGATTTAAATAAAGAATATATGTGTGCGGTATTTGCATTAGAGCCAGTGGGTTATTTTGATTGGTTAGGAAATTGTAATCCCTACTTTAAACAGATTATGCTGTTTTACCATCTCAGGTTCCTGGAGTGGCTCCCCACTAAAGTCTAATTATATACATTTTGATAATTAGAGGGACATAATTAATACCAATGGCTAATTGAGTGTTTGCGAGCTCCCTTCATGATTCTCAGACTTGCCTAAGAAGCAGGACCAGCCCTATTCAGGGTTGATTTCTTTTACCTAGTGTCTCATTTCAGGTTGCAAGTTGCTTGTTGTGAAACACCCAATCACGGTGCTCATGCTAATGAGGTTGAGCAGCTGTCTCCTTTCAGTGCAGGTTGAACTGCCTTAGTCTTGTAGAGTCAAAACAAAATTGTTTAATAAAATCCAGATCTGCTCACCTACCCAGATTATGAGCAAGCCTTCGCAAAATTTTTCTCTTACTTCATCAGGGACGACAATTGAGTGGTTGGAACCAAAGATACCTTTATCAAACCACTATAAAAATGGAGCTGAGCCGCCCTTTGCAGCCGAGCCGAGCAAGCCCATGGCAGCCCCGGAAGCACAGTGTGCTGCAGAATCTGGAGTGTTAGCAAGGGTAAGGTAATATGAAAACTTGACTTTAGTGGAAGAAATGAGGAATCCGTAAAAAGGGAATGGTGTTGTTTTTGTTGTTAAGGCAGTTGTATCAACAGAGGGGTTGTGCTGCAGCTTCTAAATGTTGTCCTACTTAGTTGAACTTGAACATGGATTGTTCAGGTAGAATAATGTCCTCTTTTTAGTTTGGGTTTACTTTTGCCTGATAGAGATACTTGTTTTGTTTGAATTTGTTTTTTGTTTTTTGTTTTTTGTTTGTTTTTGTGACAGGGTCTCACTCTCTCCCCTGGCTAGCCTAGAACTTAATGTATAGCCCTACTTTCGGTTGAGCTATCAGCAGTCCTCATCTCACTGGTGCCACACCCAGCTTCCCACTACTCTGAAGTTTGTTGTTGTTTTGTTTGTTTTCCAAGACAGGGTTTCTCTGTGTAGCCCTGGCTGTCCTATTAGTTCAGAATGGTCTCTAACTCAGAGAATTGCCTACCTCTGCCTCCTAAATGGTGGAATTAAAGGAGTGTGTCACCACCCGCCCAGTCTTAAATTAATTTTGGTTATTAATCATTGCTATTACATTTATAAGCTTAAAGTTGTATTGAGACTGTAAACTTTGCTCATTAAGGTGCTTGTTACAGACGTTACTCTGTAGCACTGCCTGACCTGAGCTTCAGTAGTTATATAAAGTGCTGCTTTTCTGTTTCCAGGAGCTACAGTGTTGTATTCTGCTGGAGACGCACTGTTGTTACAAATTGCATTGTTTTTCATTTTGTTTACTTTGCCTTCTGTATTCATGTCTATTTTTATAGCTACCATAATTACATATATAGTTGAAGCTATTTTTTGTCTCATGTTCTGGCTTATATAATTAATGTTTGAAAGTCAAAATAAGATACTGAGTTAATATCCCAGTTGTTAAATATCTAGTTTATCTTTCTTCTTATTATAAAAATACTGTTGTTAACTATTATTCCCTCCTGTGATTTTTGATTAGCTTTTACATTATACCCCGATATAATTACTTAGTCAAGAATAATGAAAGCTTTATAGTTATTTTTATACTAGTAAGTTCTTTCTTTAAAGATAAGATGCTAGACTTCCAAACCTGGCAAAATCTTTGAATTTATGAAAGAATTCTGGAGCCAGGGACATGAAAAGTCCAGGGAAGCAGCCTAATAAGAAAATACACTTGCTGGGGGGTGGTGGTGCACGCCTTTAATCCCAGCACTTGGGAGGCAGAGGTAGGCGGATTTCTGAGTTTGAGGCCAGCCTGGTCTACAGAGTGAGTTCCATGACAGCCTGGGCTACACAGAGAAACCCTGTCTCGAAAAACCAAAAAAGAAAAGAAAAGAAGAGAAAATACACACATACACACACACACACACACACACACACACACACACACGCACGCACGCACACGTAGTTTCCAGGCTCTCTGGAATTAGAGGAGAGGCACAAATGATAAGTGTAGTGCTTTCACTGAAGAGTGTGGACTCTACTTGTACCCACATCTTCTGTACCCCAAATCAAGTAGGTGTGAAACGTCTTTCCTTAATAGATAGGACTTACACTCCTGTGACCTGGCCATTCAGGGACAGACTAGGAATATGGAGTGATGTCGAACAGGAATGCTTTGGAGACAAAGATTTTAAATGGCTCTGAACAGAGGCAGGATTTGAGAAGTAGATTGCACAAGTGGATTTCAGAAGAAAAGAGTAACCTGGGTGAGGCTTCTGTAGTAAGTAGTGTGTGTTTACCTGACGATGTTGAACTCAGAATTTTCCATTTAATAATGTCTGCACCATTGCTTTATGGCATACAGTGTGATCCATGCTCCCAAAGAACTCAGGCAAAACATAGTCTTCATATGAGAGACAGGAGGGCCATGTGCTTGGGGAAGGGATGTATGGAAGATTGGTATATGATATGACTTGGAATTAAATTGTGATAAAGACTGTTGAAGTAGAAATAAAGGCAAATGAATCAGCAACGTGCATTTCAAATGACAAAAGTCAGTCAGACTATGACAGATTGGAAGTTTTTGAGCCAAAATAACAAAATTGTATTGCTAGTCACAAAGCCATGACAATCAGAAAGTTCCTTCAGAGCAAGGTTGAGTGTGTTTCTGAGAGTGTTGAACCCTTAAAGGAAAGGGATATGTAATAATGCTTCTGGAGACCACTTCAGATGATACAAGCATAGATAGCTCTGGGGAGAGGGCCAGACTAGAGAAGAGAGGCACTAGCGAACGACCATACACTGAAGGTGATAGCCCAGCATGCTGTTCCAAATAAGTGTGCAGAGCATGTTGGAAGCAAAATAAGACTTTCGTAAGGGCTGGGCCACAGGATCTGGGAGGAGGAGGCTGGTCTAGTTCCAGATCCTTCTGATGTGACTGGATCACCTAGTGCAGACAGAAAATGTGCAGAGACGCTTGTTGCTCTAAAGGCTGTTAGACTCTGCTCAAGCACGCCAGGATAGAGCGTTATGCGTTCTGTTCACGGTGGTATAGCAGTAAACAACTTGCTGTCCGCTGGGGAGAAAGTGCACCTCCATCAAACTGGAATAAAGAAAGCCACAGATCCTGGGCCGGCAGGATGGCTCAGTGGATAAGGGCACTTGCTGCCGAGACTCATGACCCAAGATCTTCCCACAGAGTCCTCTTACCTCCATGTGTGCTATGCACATCCACGTACATTTAAACATGTACACGAGCACCCTCATTCTGTGGCTTCTTACTGTCCCCAACTGACATCAAGACAAAAAGAGCAGCAAGTGTCAATCTGGTAGAATGGTGATTTTTTTTTTTTCCTCTGTGCCATCTTCACGGGGCATGAGTTCCTAGACACTCACTCATGCCATTGTCACTGTTAGCCATCTGTGTTTGTAGGGGTTTCACATATTTGAACATGGATTTTGAAGTTTGGTAGTGCATTTTTAGTTTAAGCTTTTTAAAAAATAATGATTAATATTTATTTAAAAAAATAAAGAGAGTGTCCAGCTGGGTGTGACGGCACACACTTTGAGTCTCAGCAACACAAACCTCAGGACCATCCTGTGCTACCTCTGACAGGCCAGAGAAAAAGAGAACCTTCTGAATTCTTTTCTTCACCCTAAGGTTTAGAGTTAGCATTTAGCTGTTAAAATTTCTCTTCCAGGTGTGGTGGTGCAGGCCTTTGGTCCCAGCACTTGGGAGGCAGAGGCAGGCAGATCTCTGAGTTCCATGCAGCCTGGTCAACATTACAAGTTCCTGTCTCAAAAAAAAAAAAAAAATTAAATAATTTTTTTTTTATTTTCCTATTCCAATAAATTATTTGATTTTTTTGTTGGTTTGTTTGTTTACTGTTTTAAAGCAATGAGAACTGGGCCAGCAAGATGGCTCAGTGGTTAAGGCACTTGCTGCCAAGCTTGACAACTTAAGTTCAATCTGTGGGACCCACATGGAAGAAGGAGAGAATTGATACCCTCATGTTGTCTTCTGACTTCCATGTGTACACCATCTGCCCACATACATACATACATGCACATGTACAACATATACATATATACAAAGTAAGTAAATGGAAAATAATTTTTTAATACTGAAAACTATTATTCTAGAGTTGTTCTACTCTGTTGTTTTTCTTTAATATACCTCCAGTAGAGGAAGTTTGAACCAGGAAGTAACTGGGTCTCCTTGTTAGCATCGCTGCTTGATGTTTGGTTCGGAGATTGAGTGTACCAAGGTCTCAGGTAGCAGAACACTTGCCCTCTGAGTAATACCCCAGCTAACACTGCGTTTGCATTACTAATCTGTAGTCTGTAAGTGCCAACCTCAGATGCCACGGTACCTTTCACAGTGCTGGAGGACTCCATCAACTAAGGGCTTTCTCTGAGGTTTCATATCTCGTACGATGGCTTTATTTGGTGTTCGTGTGTAGAGAAGGCTGTCTCTGCCCCCTTGCTGCAAGAATGAATGTTGAAGCAGACTTATGTCAGCTAATCTCGGCTCCAGACAGGAGCAGCTTCCTGACAGGGAGATTTCTTCACTGAAAGAGGGACATAAGAAGGGTTTGACATCCCCTCTCAAGGTCATAAAAACAGAAGTCTCTCTGGTGTATGCATACAAAAATGTGTCTGTGAAGTCTTAACATAGGAAATAAACTAGACCATAAACAATTTGTCATACTGTGAGTTTACAGAATTCCTTAAAAAAAGAGGGGGGGTGGGCTGGGGAGATGGCTCAGTGGTTAAGAGCACTGACTGCTCTTCCAGAGGTCCTGAGTTCAATTCCCAGCAACCACATGGTGGCTCACAACCATCTGTGATAGGATCTGATGCCCTCTTCTGGTGTGTCTGAAGACAGTGACAGTGTACTCACATACATGGAGTAAATAAATCTTTAAAAAAAAAAAAAAAAAGCAAAAACGAGGAGGAGGAGGAGGAAGAAATAGAAAAAAGGAGAAAGATAAAGCAGAATGGTGCCTAGAGCCCTGGCTCCAGAGAGTACGGCTGCCTGCTTGAGCCTCTCGCCCTGAGTGGGTGCCTAGAGCCGTGGGAAGGAGAAAGTCGACTCCTGAAAACTGTCTTCTGACCTGCACATGTGCACCTGTGATCATGCACACACACACATGTAATAATTAAAGAAAAAATAGTTAGAAGCCCACTATCTTATAACTTGATTGTTGTTTTACATTGTGGGTTTTATTGAGTAACATTTTGAGAATTTAAAATTTTTGATTTTGCACCTAGGATTGGACTTTAAGGTTCTTTACGAGAGTGTGTGTGCACAGGTGCTCACTCCTCCCCTGACTGTGTGTGTGTGTGTGTGTGTGTGTGTGTGTTTGCTTTGGTTTTAGTCTAGCTACACAGAACATAAACAGATGAGTATCTTATTTGATAGAACTTTTAATTGTGTGAGGGAAATAAAAATGATACCAACAAAATATTTCTTTTTAAAAATCCTCATAACTGGAGCTGGAGACATGGCTCAGTGGTTAAGAGCATTGGCTGCTCTTCCAGAGGTCCTGAGTTCAAGTCTCAGCAGCCACACGGTGGCTCACAACCATCTGTAATGGGTTTCAATGCCCTCTTCTGGTGTGTCTGAAGACAGCAACAGTGTACTCATATACATAAAATAAATACATAAAATCTTTTTTAAAAAATCCTCATAGCTATTTAAACATGATGGCTTACACTGTATTCCCAATCTCTGTGGGGTTGGGATAGACATATTGCTCTGAGTTTAAGACTAGCCTGGGCTACAGTGAGACATTCACACCATCACTGCCTGGCTAAAAAATAGCATCCTATATACAGCTCTCTGACAGATGTTAAGAGTCGGTTCTGTGAGAGGCAGGGCACCACCGCTGCATAAACATGCTGACTGCTGATGAAGTTCTGTTGAACCTTGGTATATTTGTTGTTCAATGCAAGCTGGGCAGGGGTGGTAGCCAGCCTTTAAACTCTGTACTCTAAAGACTGAGGCAGGAGGATCACACACGTTCAAGTTAGCCTGGACTACAAAGTGAGTCTCCAGGCCCATCTAGGTATGTACAAAGTAAGACCCTGACAAAATAAAATAAAATAAAATAGAATAAAAGAGCCGGGCAGTGGTGGCAAACGCCTTTAATCCCAGCACTTGGGAGGCAGAGGCTGGTGGATTTCCGAGTTCGAGGCCAGCCTGGTCTACAGAGTGAGTTCCAGGACAGCCAGGGCTACACAGAGAAACCCTGTCTCGAAAAACCAAAAAAATAAATAAATAAAATAAAATAAAAGCCAGAGCATTGAGGACATGGCTCCTTCAGCAGTTTTTGTTGTGCAAGTGTGAGAATCCAAGTTTGGATTTCCCAGCAGCCATGGACAAAGCAGAGGCAGTGGAATACACCTTTTAACTGCAGCGCTGGGGAGCAGGGCTAGGGAGAGCACTGACACGATAGCGTAGATGAGTCAGTGAACTCCTGCTCATTGAGAGAGCTAATCTAAAAAAAATAAGTGAAAAGCAATACAGGACAATCTCCGACATTACCTCTGGCCTTCACATTGCACACAGTCAGACCAGAATGGGTGCCTGCCTATCATTTGATTATGTGGGAAGCAGATGCAAGATGATCAGTTCAAGACCAGCCTGGGCCATTTCAAAACATTTCCAAACAAACAAAAATTACCAAGTAATAATAGGCATGTCACCTGGGCTGTAGAATGAAGCTCTCCACCATCCTTGCCTTCATTTCAAAAATCTAAAAAAAATAACATAGTAATAAGTATGCAGTTGTTTGAGTAGTCATTAGGAACTGGTGATATGGAAGTATACACTTCAGTTTCTAGGTGCTATTAACATACAGAATGGTTTCGGTGGCATCTTGACTGCCTGAGAGGCTACAGAGTTTTTATGTGTATCTAGGTCTCTCTTCAATCACAGATCTTCTCAGGCATGAGTGAACAGCAAAATACAGTCCACAATGCTTAGACTTGACGTGGCATGCATTCACCTTTAAATTTTACTTTCTGGCTTTAGCTTAAACAAGGACAAATATTTCATGCTTAGATCCCTTGAATTTTGGGTTGGAGAGATGGCATAGCAGTTAGAGGGCATACTGCTCTTAAAGAGTACCAGAGTGTGGTTCTCATGTTGTGTGGCTCACAACTCCAGATTCAGGAGTCACCTGCACACTCACAGATAATCAATCTCTCCTCTCTTCTCTCTTTCTCTCTCTTCTCTCTCTCTCTCTCTCTCTCTCTCTCTCTCTCTCTCTCTCTTTCTCTCTCCACCACACACACACACACACACACAATTTTCTTCAATTAATAAAAAACAAAACCTGAACTTATCAAAACTTGGTGGCTTATGCTTGTAATCCCAAGACTTGGGAGGCTGTGTTCAAGGCCAGCTTGCCTTATATGGTGAAAAACTTTGTCTCAAAACAAATAAAAACCACTTAAAATTGTAGATGTGTTGATTCCCAGGTCTGGGTCAAAGATGAATTTATTCAGGGGACATTCCTGTTTCCTTTTGAAAAATATTGTTCCTGCAAAATAAGTATATTTTAGCTGGGCATGTCAACGTACTCCTCTAGTCTTAGTACCTAGGAAGCTAGACAGGAGAATTGGCACAAATTTGAGGCCAGCCTTGGTTACATAGTGAATGCAGAGTTAACCAGGGTTACACAGAAAGACGATGTCTCAAACCAACCAACCAACCAAACGAAAACACATGTTGCATTTTCAGAAGGGCTTTGCCCATCCTCTGATTGTTGAGCATAAATGTCTCCAAGGCTGAATTGTTTTTCTCAGTAGGCATTAATAAGCACGTGTAATAGTGGACTCTGCTCTCTTCCACATCAAGGAACCTGAAGAAATCAATGCAGATGATGAGATAGAGGACACCTGTGACAATAAGGAAGATGACCTGGGGGCCGTGGAGGAGCAGCGCAGTGTTATCCTGCACCTCCTGTCACAGCTCAAGCTGGGCATGGACTTAACCAGAGTAAGTAACAGCTCAGCTGCCCGGGAGGCCAGGCCTCTGTGCTTCATGCCTCAGCCCGACAGGAGGCAGCCCCTGTGCAGCTTCATGGCTGCCAGCCTTGCACAGGTGAACCCAAGGCAGGAGGATGGTGAGATCAAGGCCAGCCTGGGCTGCTTAGGAGACATGTGTCATAAATAAACTGAGATTTGGGTTCCATGGAAAGCTGTAAATGTAGAGGTGAGAGATTGTTTTCTATACCTACCTGTGGGGCACTTTAAGCAGAAAGCTTTTTCCCTTTAGAATTCTACATCACTGAAAGGTCAAAACTGGTATTGGTTCATTCATCTGTTTGTCTGGGGGTGTTTTTGCTTGGTTGGTTTTAGTTTTTTAACTTAGACTTACATGCTTGATAGGAACTTTTTTTTTTTTAAACTGTGCGTGGTGATGCAGTCAAGCCAGCATACTTTCCAGGATCAAACTCAGGTGGTCAGTGCAACACCCCAGGGCACGCTGACAAGAGAGAGCTGCTTACTAAAGTCCTCACGACCAGTGAAGAGATCCTTACCTACAGCTTTTTGTTTTGTTTGATTAAGACAGTGTCTGTTTGTATAGCCTTGTGTCTCTATTGCTGTGATAAAACAATGACCAAAACCAACTTGGAGAAGAAAGAGTTTATTTCTGATTACAACTCGCAGTCCATCATGAAGAAAAATCAAGACAGAAACCTGCAGACAGGAACTGAAACAGAGGCCATGGAGGAGTGCTACTTCTTATTGGCCTATTCTTTGTTGGCTAGCTTAATCTGCTTTCTTCTACCATCCAGGACCACCTTCCCAGGGGTGGTACCACCCACAATGGTCTAGGCCCTTCTACATAATCACTAATCCAGAAAATCCCCTACAGACTTGCTTACAGGCCAATCAGATAGAAGCGTTTTCTCAATTGAGGTTGTTTCTTCCCAAATGATCCTAGTTTGTGTCCAGTTTATAAAAACTTAACTAGCACATACTGGCTGGCCTCACATTTGAAGGAATCCTCCTCATGCTCCAAGTGCCATGATCATAGGTGTGTGCTGCCATGCTCAGGGGGTGGGGACTGGAGGGAATGCCCAGCAGTAAAGAATAGGTACAGCTCTTGCATAGGACTTCAGCTTGGTTCCCAGCACCCTTGTTTGGCAGCTTATAACCGTCTGTAATTCAGGGACCTGATACCCTTGTCTGGCTTCCACTGGACTCATCTGTTCATACCCCACACAAATATACACAGACACTGATAGTTAAAAATAACAAAATTAAATCTTTAAATAAAAAAGAAAGGAGGAAAAAAAGCATGTTTTATTTAATAGTTTGGTGTTATACAATGTGTTGATATATTCATGTAGCCTGGAATCCCAAGAACCTTAGGGAGAGGGTCAGACACAGCCCTCTGGAACTCACATCAATTCTTCTGTCTGTCCTTTCGTCTTGATTTGTATTTAATCTTAACCAGAGTCACACCTTTCAAACATGTTTGGGCTTCTTTCTGCTTTTGTTCTTTTTTTTATAAGACCAGGTTCTTTGATTTGCATTTCTGTTTCCAATACCTGTCTAGTATGAGATGCTCTTTGATGATAGAAATCATTATTTTGCAAATATGTATGTGGACTACTTCCCCTTAATTGATTTGTATTGATGTTTTAGGTGGTGCTTCCGACATTTATCCTGGAGAAGCGTTCCTTATTAGAGATGTATGCAGATTTCATGTCGCATCCAGACCTGTTCATAGGCATCACCAATGGAGCCACCCCAGAGGACCGAATGATTCGATTTGTTGAGTACTACCTTACCTCATTTCATGAAGGCAGAAAGGGAGCCATTGCTAAGAAGCCGTACAACCCTATCATCGGAGAAACTTTCCACTGCTCCTGGAGGATGCCCAAGAGCGAAGTGGCATCCGGTGTGAGTGGCGGCTCTTCTACCCCAGCCATCACAAATCATGCTCCTGTGCCAGAGGAGGCTCTGGCCCAGGGTGTCTCAGACTGCTACACTGTCAGATTTGTTGCTGAGCAGGTTTCCCATCATCCTCCAGTCTCAGGATTTTATGCAGAATGTGCAGAAAGAAAGATGTGTGTAAATGCACATGTCTGGACTAAAAGCAAGTTCTTAGGCATGTCAATAGGTGTGACAATGGTTGGAGAAGGTGAGTAGAAAAATGTTCTCGGGTTTTTATATCAGACTTGCTAAGTTTGGAAAGACTCTGTAGATGTTAGTTATAGGGTTTTTAAGACTCGTTTGTATGTATGATACAGGATAGCCAGATAGCCAGGATAGCCAGAGCTATACAGAAAAACAACAGAAAATAAAAAACAAACAGAGGCAAGCAGAACTATGTGATTTCAAGGTCAACCTTGTTATAGGAAGATGCTACATGTAGACCTCAAGTCTCCTGATACATACACACAAATACACATAGTTACGTGCATACCCCTCCAACCCCTCACACAATCAAGTGGGGTTTATGGTCATTCAGTCTGCTTTTGTTATGTTCTTCAACATTAGAGAGAAATTAGTTTAATTGCTAACTGACAGGAGGTGGTGGCACATACCTTTAATCCCAGTACTTAGGTAGGCAGAGGCAGACAGTTTCTGAGTTCTGCAGAGCAATTTCTAGAACCACAGGGGCTACACAGAGAAACCCTGACTTGGGAAAACAAAACAAAAAAATTAAATGAGATTTTAGGGTTCTGAGTCTTTCTTTTCACTATATTTATTCAAATCTGGTTGAAATGGGGTCTCTTGTAACCCTGGCTGACCTGCCACTCACTATGTAGACGAGGTTGGCCTCAAACTCACAAAGATCCATCTGTCTCTACCTCCGATGTGCCAGGATTAAAAGCGTGCACCACCACACCCATTTCTATTTGTCTTTGATTATTCTAATATTTTAAATATTTATCCTAACTTGCAAGAATAAGGCACAAATAAGGTTTGTAATCTCATTGCTGGAGAGGTCAGGATAAGTGGATTTGTAGGGCTTGTTGCCAGCCGTCCTCACTTTCATGATGAGTTCTAGGCTAGTATAAGACCCTGTCTCCAAAATAAAAGGTGAATGATACCTGAGGAACAAAACCCACAGTTGTCTTCTGGCCTTTCATGTTCACACAGACATACATATAGACACACTCATACAAATAAATGGAATATAATAAATAAAACTTTAAGGCAGTAATGTAGCTTGGGTAGGCTTAGTGTGTCTTAGTTATCTTGTACAGATCAGTTATTCACTAGTATAAATCTCTTTTTTCGATGTCTTTGATGACACCAGTTAATAGAGAAACCCCAGACGGAATGACATTTGCTTGAAAATCACCGCCCACCTCTCTTGTTGCTTCAGGATTTGGTAAACAAAACTTTGGTAAAGTTAGGATAGTTGTTGATTAAAAAGATTGCATTTTGTTCTTCTTTCAAATATGTAGACTAGAATGAAGAGCACTTGCTTGTTGTACTATCTGAGTGACTGCCAAGCTGTAACCAAGCCTTAGCACGATGACACACAGCAGGCTTCCACCTCAGCCCAGGCTTTTTTATTTTTAGGAGCACTGGTGGGAAACTTAGACTGCTTGCCCTGTAACAGTTCCAGGTCCCATGAACCCCAGAGGAGCAGGAAGGTCACAATGAAAGTAGTCCCGATTCAGTGTTGTCAGGAAATGCTCTCAATTGAAGTCACACTCTCAAAGATTAATGAATATAAAATAATAGTGCTTACTACTAGATAGGAAAAAGAGATTTTTAAATCATTTCTTTGAAGAGCTGTAACCACCCTCCTGCCTTCACATTCAGGTGTCCTTTGTCTGTTGGAGCACGGAGAAGAGTACACGTTTTCCCTTCCTTGTGCGTATGCCCGCTCCATTCTCACTGTTCCTTGGGTAGAACTAGGGGCAAAGTCAGCGTCAACTGTGCAAAGACGGGATACTCAGCCAGCATTACCTTTCACACTAAGCCGTTTTATGGTGGCAAACTGCACCGGTAAGAACACTTTAAAGATTTCTGCCTCTTGTTCTGCTCTTTGATCGTGTAGTATAACTCTTGACTCTTTTTCTGTTTTGTCTTATGTGAATGAGACTGAGGTAGGTGTGTGTGTGTGTTGTGTGTGTGTACCTGCACACATGTGTTCATGTGTATGTAAACCATGTGCATGCAAGTGCCCACAGAAGCCAGAAGAAGGTGCCAGATCCCCTGCAGTTGAAATAATAGGCAGTTGTGAGCCACTCAGTGTGCTTGCTGGCATCAGAATGGATCATCTACAACAGCAGTGGGGGGGGGGGGGTTTAACCACCTAGTCATCTCTGTAGCCTTTAATATTCCTTTTAATTTTGACAGATATTTATGTAGTTTTTAGCTTTTGACTATCACAAATAGTTCTTCTAGATAGGACTGGGGGATGTAGCTCAGAGGTAAGACACTTCCTGAGCATGCACTAGACTTGTGTTCACTCCCCAACACACACACACACACACACACACACACACACACAACACGCATGCACACACGCACGCACACGAGTGCTGCTAACAGTCACTGGCGAATGTTTATGTTGACGTCTTTTAGGTAGATAACGTAAGGAATGAAATTTCTGGCTTATGAACCACATTGAATATATTCTCTTTTCTCATGTATGATACTTAGAGTTGCACATAGCAATATTACTTCTTCATTAGAAGACAGGTTCCCTTAATATTTGAGGGGTTGTTTGTTTGTTTGTTTGTTTGTAAGACAAGGTCTCAGATAGCCCATGCTGTCCTTGAATTTGTTCTGTAGCTAGTGGTCTTCTTGCCTCGATCTCCCAAGTGCTGGAATTACAGGCATGTGCTACCACCATCAATTTTATTCAGTGTTGGGGACAAGCCCAGGATTTTGCTTTTCTTAGCAAGTATCTACCAACTGATCTATATCCCCAGCCTTATTGTCTTTAAAGAGATGTAAAGAAAGCTTATTCAGTTCTGAAGCACTTAATAGGTCTTTAAATTACCATGCACAAAGTCCTAAGTTTGATCTCCAGTACCATATAATTGTGTCATAGTGGCACATTTTGTAATCCAGGAGGTAGAGGCAGGAGACTCAGAAATTCAAAGCTACCCTTGGCTATATACTGAGTGGGAGGCCAGCCTGAGCTACAAGAGACCCTATCTCAAAAATAAAACCAATAACCAAAAGATGGACTTCAGGGACTGAATTTTGGTTTGTAGTGGGTGCTCATCTATCTAGAACGTTTGAGATTTTGGGTTCAGACTCTAGAACCATAAGCAAGCAGTCGACCAGTTACATGTGTCATACCTCTGCACTCTAGAGAAAGAATGGCTATCTGTACCACTGAGAACAGAATCAGCCTGTTATTAGAAGCCAGGGAACTAGCCAGCTGTGGTAGTACACATCTCTAATCTCAGTATGTGGGAGGCTAAACTAGGAGGATCTTGGATTCCATGACCACGGCAACTCTTACAAAGGAAAGCATTTAACTGGAGCTTGCTCACAGTTTCAGAAGTTTCATCAATTATCATTAGGGTGGGAAGCATGGTGGCATGCAAGCAGACATGATGCTGGAGAAGTACCTGAGAGTTCTATGTCTGCATTGGCAGGCAACTGGAAGACTCTGGGCCTGGTGTCTTTTTGAAACCTCATCCCCAGTGACACTTCCTTCTACAAAACCACACCTCTGAATCCTTTCAAATAGTGCCACTCCCTGGTGACCACGTATTAATCTATGAGCCTGTGGGGCCCATTCTCATTCATACCAGCAAACCCCATTCCCTGAGTTGGTTCACTCATTTCTTGGTCTTGTAAAGTAGTTCTTTGAAGTCCTTTATCCCCGTGTGCATGTTACTGCTACAAAGCAGTGGTTTATATACGGCTGGATTATTTAAGGGAATGTGTACCTAGAAGTAGCAGATAGAACTTGGACCCAAGAGTCCATCCAAACCTAAACTAATGTCCTGCCTTTGTTACTAGTTGTGTGATTTGGAATGTGTTTGTTTTTCTACTTCTGTTTCCTCATCTAAAGAAATAGGATAGAAGTAGTCTTGGCACATGAGTTGATTTATCTAAAATGTCAGCATTTTGCAGGTATTTAGTAGATGCAAGGCAGGCTGGCAGTCCCTTGGGCACTCTATGTTCTTGCTTGTTTTCGGTAGTGATATCACATCGATCCTGTCATTTGGGCCCTTACAGGTTTTGTTTTCTAATTTATTGATGCAGGCAAGATTTATCATAAACCTGCTTATGCACTCACCTCATGCCTATTGAGAGAGCACAGTCTTGCTGGACATCTTGGTTCAAGCCATTAATTCTAGCACTCGGGGAGGCAGATGCAGTTGAATCTCTATGAATTCAAGGCCAGCCAGGACTACTTAATGAAGCTTTGTCTAAAAACAAACAATAAAGGAGTATCCAGTCTTGGTAGGGGCTGTGTCAATCCCATAATAACAGTAACATGTGATCGCCCTGAGTGCATACAGTAAAAGCACATAGCTCATGTCAGAGGTGAAAATTGGCTTCTTAAAGAAAGCTGCCTGTTGGCTGGGTAGAAGTGGTACATGCCTATCATCCTAACAGTCGAGTAGAAGCAGGAGGATCAAGAGTTCAAGGCCATGGTCTGCAAAAATGTGCAGTAGGTAAGGGTGCTTGTCACTAAAACTGAGCACCTGAGTATGACCCCAGAATCTGCGTGGTGGGAGAAGAGAGCTAACTCCTGAAAACTGTCCTATGACTTCCTTACACACTATAGCCAGTTTGTGCTCTAGACAGATAGGTAGGTGGGTGGATGGATGGATAAGTGGATAGATAATAGATAGATGGATGGATAGATGGATTGTGGGTGGGTAAGTAGGTAGGTAGATAGTTGGATGAAGAGAGATAATAGATGATGAATGGGTGAGAGATGCAGATGGATGGATAGATAGATAGATAGATAGATAGAGAGATAGATAGATAGATAGAAGATAGATGTTCTAAAAATAAAAAAGCCTTCTTAAAAGGGAGGGTGGTTCAAGGCCAGTGGCTAAGACACTGAGCCTGAGGCAAGCCTGGACTACATCGAGAGCCTATCTCAAAAAGCCAAAGTAAAAAAGAAAGGCAGCTCTTGAGTCATAAGTATGATATGGCGGGCATGTCAGAAGTAGCCATGTTGAGTGTACAGTGAATTAGATGAGAGGATAATGTGGACATTCATAGGTTAGGCTAGAGATGGACAGAGCAGAACCCAGTTGTGTCCTGATAATTCCTTTATCTTCTGGCTGCCTTCACACTCTAGTCACCAAATTAAGTAACTGTGGAGACACAGTCTTGCTGAGAGTTTTCTGTCTGGACTTTCATGTAAGTATATGCTAGTGTCACATTAACTGTTGGAGAAAAGTATCCTAAGGAAAGAGTCCAGTTTCGTTTAACATTTATAGGTTATTTGATGGTAGAGGATGGGAAGAGCAGGTAAGCGGTCAGCAGCATCTTTTCACATCCTAAGTGGTTACGGCTGAACCTCAAGGAATGGGAAGGTACTGCCGGTGGGATCAGAGAAGAAGTGGGGGCTACAAAGATGGCTCTGTGGTGAAGAGTACTTCCTGCTCTTGCTGAGGACTCAGGCTCAGTTCCCAGCACCCACATGGTGGCTCACAGCCGTCTGTAATTTTAGTTCCAGGTTCTCTTCTGACCTCTGCTGGCACCAGGCATACACATGGTACATGTACACATATGCAGATGAAGCATCCATGCACATAAAATAACAAATCTAAAAAAAAATGTTTGTAATGATCAAGTAATCTCTTAAGAAATACTCTAACTTTTAAGAAGTCCTTCATAATACAATTCTATTTGTTCATATGGTTTGAAATACAGCCTAGAGTTCCTGCCCCTAGAACCAAGTGGACTTGGTGTCCAATTGGCGGTTACTTTTAACTTGTCATTTGGAATTTTTGATTTTCACTCCAAATATTCATACACCTTGGCCCCCAAGATGTGGCCCACAAATCCTTCATTACTGAGCTCTTTACCTACCTGCTTTGAGCTCCGAGTGTGCAGTTCACTTACTTCCGTTCTGGTTTCTTGCCTTGTATACTCATGACAGCTGTACCTAATTCTTGGTGCTGCCGTGGGTCCTCCAAGTTCTCTTCTGAACCCAAATAAATCAAAGTTTCTGGTTAAAGGCCTTAACATTTAAACTCTGCCTGCCATTCCTAGGATTTGAACCTGTCTCATCTGTGTCCTACAGGAAACAAACTTCATTAAAAATGGTTGAGCCGTTCCTTTTTGTGCTTTCTACCTGAGCTGAATCAGCACTGTTGTGTGTTGATAGCCAGGTGATTGTTCATACGGTTACTGTTCATTTCTCTGTTTCTGCTAGGGAACTTAAGATTTGAATTGTGTTTCATATTGTTCTAACTGTTAATGACTTGTACAGGTTTTGTATTGAATTGTGCTTTTTGGGCCAGGCGTAGTAGTTTAAAGGTTTCTTCCCATGCCTTTAATCTCAGTATTTAGAGGCAAAGACAGGTGGAATTCTTCTGTGAGTTTGAGACTAGCTTGATCTACATAGTTCCAGGACAGCTAAAGCCATAGTGAGAACCTGTCTAGAGGAGAAAATAAATAAATAAATATTGGTTGCTTGATTTCTCGAACTGCAGGCATTTTAGGTAGAGGACTAGTGAGAGCTAGATTATAATGCTGTAACATTTTTAGACTGTAATAAATATGTTAGAAATGATTTTCCACTTATGCTAATGAAGTCCAGTCTGATGCCTGACATTCGCTCTGAAGAATAAAACCAATGCATCCGAGCAGTTATCTAGGACTCATCTGACTTAGGTGCTGACAAGTCGAAATGTGCTCTATACAGTGGGTTTTCCAGATGTATCCTTGGGCTTCCACATTCTAAGGAAGAAACCTTTGCTTCCCACCTGCTCTAGAGTCACAGCTGAAGTGAAGTACAACCTTACCAACACTGTGGTGTGCAGAGTCCAGGGGAGTGGAACAGCGTTCTGGAGTTCACCTACAGCAACGGAGAGACCAAGTGTGTGGACCTGGCTAAACTGGCCGTGACAAAGAAAAGAGTAAGGCCTCTGGAGAAGCAGGATCCCTTCGAATCCAGGTGTGCTGCTGCCTCACAGCCAGGCAGGAAGGTTGGGGCTCTGGAGTCTAGTTAAGCCACGGCACTGAGTCACTTTATAGTCTATATCAGCTTTACCATCTGTAGAATGAAAGACTTGGTCTGATCTCCTTCATTCTAAAACCCTTTGCCAGTACAGCATTTTATGGTGTATAATTTTAGTATAAAAAAGTAACTGAAAAGTTTTTGTCTTCTATATTAAAACTAACTTTGAAAACTACCAGATGCCTGGTTGACGAGCTGGCTCTGAGGAAAAGGCACTTTCTGTGCATGCATGACTGACAGCCTAAGTTTCATCCTCTGAACCCATGGGAAAAGTAGAAGGAACCTCTCCACAGGTTGACCTCTGACCTTCACAGTTCACCATGCAGCTCCTTCTCACAGTAATAAATTCAAATTTCAAAAAGCAAACTACCACTGACCAAGTCTTCCCATAATACCAAATATCTGAACTATTAGGAAACTTAAAATACTCTCTTTTACAACTATATCTGTCTAAAGTCAGCTTTTCCCATTAGATTGTCTGCTTGCACTAAGTAAAGTATCTCGATAGACTGAATATAGAAACAGACGGATGGCCCTGCTATTAAACCAGACACTGGAGAGACTGATGGATTGTATTACCTAAATTTCTATTGAAGGGTTTTCTGTATGTGTCTTTGAGGCTATTTATCAGTAGTGTTGTTTGGAGGAAAGCTTAATTGCATCTTCAGTGTCTAGGGCTTTATAGTTACCCACAGTATTTGCGTCTGAATCTCACTGCATCATAACCTGGAACTCACAGAGATCCACTTGCCTCTGTCTCCCAAGTGATGGGTTAAGGGTGTGAGCCACCATTTGAGTCAGCTTTGCTAGCTTGTATCTTTAAGGAAATCAGTTCATCTAACTTATAAGTTTATCAGTAGTTTATTAATTACCTTACCTCCTGTGGATCTGTGTAGGCTATTTAGTGACTTCCCAGACTCACCCTTTATATTGAGTCCCCCCAGCCACCCACCCTGCCCCATCAGTGCAATTAAAGACTTAATTGTACTCCACCATCTTTTGATTTCATTAATTTTTTTTCCTTTGGTCTATTTTTCTATTTTCTTCTTAAATGTTTTATGTTTTCTATTGTGCTGTGTTTCTGTTTTGTTCATCATTGTTTACACTCTTTGTCTTGTAATGTTAAAGTTGACACTTACATCAGAGACCTTTTAACACTGTGCACTGGGTTCTGAGAATCACTCAGGTCACCTGACATGATATTTCTATACCTGGACAGAGTCTCAGTATTCAGGCTGAGTGGGCCAGATGGTGTCTGGCACAGCTGCTTTATTTTGTCATTGTAAAATGAAAGCCATGAACACATTGTAGGTAAATACCTGGACACTGTTTAAAGATTTTCTGCACAAAACCAGGCAGTGGCACAGTGCATGTGACTTCTGGTTTAGATCATCATGGGGTTTTGTTTGTTTCTCTAAATGTTTATTTAGTATATTGTGTCTTATGTCAGAGACTGTTTTATTAGTTTCCATTATGTTGTGGTTTTGAAACAGTCGGTCTGTAGTCCAAGCCACGAGAGCTTCCTGTTTACCACTGCTAGCCTGAAGATCTGCCATCTATGTTTTGTCTGTAAATGTGCCTTTTCTGGGTATTTCTTGTATGTGGAGTCACATCATATATGATCCTTGTGACCAGTTTCCTCCAGTCATCTATTACCTAGTTTGTATCAGTAGTCAGTTCCTTCATTTTAATTGCTGAATAGTAGTTCATTATGTGGGTATGTCAAATCCATTCTACAGTTGCTACACATTACTAGATGGGAACTGTGATGAATCATAAAACTGAATATTTTACGATCAAATTTTGTATAAACATGTTTTTCATTTTTCCTGTGTAAATATCCAGGAGTAAGATTGCTGGATTGTAGATTGCTAGTTTCCAAAATTAGTACACCATTTAGCATTCCCATTGGCTTTGAATTACAGTTCCAGTCCCTCCACATCTCCCATTGTCTGTCTCCTATAATTACTCTTTTTTGTTGTTGTTGTTTTTGTTTGTTTGTTTTTTCGAAACAGGGTTTCTCTGTATAGCCTGGCTGTCCTGGAACTCACTCTGTAGACCAGGCTGGCCTCGAACTCAGAAATCCGCCTGCCTCTGCCTCCCAAGTGCTGGGATTAAAGGCGTGTGCCACCACCGCCCGGCTCTTGTACTTATTCTAATAGGTGTGAAACACTAGTGGTTCTAAGCATGTTTTTTATATTTTATCTTCTTTTTATTTCATTATTTGTCTTCTCTTTGTATTGTGGAGGGTCTTTGTACCATAGATGGCCATGAACTCTGTGTAGCCTTGACCTTCTCCTCCACACACTTCCACTCCCCACACCACCACACTCATGTTAGGCAAGCACCCCACCAGCTGAGCCACAACCTCAGCCTCGTGTGTTTCAACCTTTGAAAATATCTCATGTTACTTGTTAAGTCTGAAAATTTACTAAAAACAAAATAATTGTTTTTGTAACTTGTGGAAATCCTTCTTAATTGAACTTCTCAATTTAAAAACCATCAGCGGTTGCAACAATCTGCATATCCACTGCAGGGGCCCAGGGTCTGTGCTCTGAGAACTCAAGAGTGGACTATAGATCTTATTTAGAAAATGTAACTGTTGGAAATTACTGTGCCTTCTAAATTATCTCTTTTGAAGAGATTGTTCGTAAAGCAGGCCATTTTTCATTTTAGACGATTATGGAAAAATGTAACAGACTCTCTGAGGGAATCTGAAATTGACAAGGCCACAGAGCACAAACGTTCTCTGGAAGAACGCCAGAGAACAGAAGAAAGGCTGCGGACTGAAACAGGCACACCCTGGAAAACCAAATATTTCATCAAAGAGGTATGTCTTGCTTGGGTTCAGGCCATGGCTCACTGTGTACCTATGAGCCCTGTCTTACCTAGTTATTGTCGTGTTGCTGGCTCCTGTGCATCTTGATTTTTAAAGTAGTATAGCTAGGGCTGGGGAGATGGCCCAGCCAGTAAAGCACTTCTGTATAAGCATGGGGCCCAGTTCAGATCCCTAGAGCCCTAGGAAAGAGCTCTAATCTCAGTACTGGGGAGCAGAGACTCAAGGTTCCAGGGGGGCTAGGCTAGCCGGCCAGTCCAGTGACCTAAAGAGCTCCAGGCTCAGTGAGAGACCCTACTCTGAAAACAAGCGAGAAGGCCACCACGGTGCTTGAGCGCAGAAGGCACTTGCCAGCAAGCCTGATGATCTGAGTTTGATCGCCAGAATCCACATGGTAAAAGAAAAAAACTGACTTCCCCAGGTTTACCGCCGCACACATGCACACAAAATTTGAGTCTAGCTTATATGGGAGCTTTCTCATGAGCTTTCCACAACTTGTTCAAGTAATGGAGCTTTTCCACAGATCAGATGAAGTATCTTTGGGGATTGAAGTGGGCCACAAATTAAAATGTTCAGTAGCAGGAAGTGCAGGATGCAGTTGACTGGCTTCGCTTCACATTTTAAACTGTTCGCGTCCAGGCATCACATTTTAAGGGAGACAGAAGAAGTTTCATTGGCCGTGTAGAGGTAGTGAGGTGGCTAGATATCGGGATGTTCAGAAAGAAAATCAGGGATACTTTGTGATACGTTTCTTCAGAGTATGTGGGCTTATTACATAGAGACTTTTATGAGCAACTAGAGGCATAGCTTGGTGGTGCACTATTTGCTTGGCATTTGAAAGCTCTGGATTGATCACCACAACCAAAAAGTTCAAGTACTTAACTAGAACCCAAACTACCAACAAGCAAGTCTTGGAAATAACAGAGTAAGAATATAAAACAGTGTATCTCTGATACCTGGGCATGGTGGCACATGTCTTTACTCCCAGCACTCTGGAGACAGAGGCAGGTGGATCTCAGAGTTCTAAGATACCCAGGGCTACACAACCAAAACCAAACCAAAACACAGTATATTCCCAGCCTCTAGAACTTACCACCCCTTTCATAGATTTGGAGACAGTGGTTTGTAGTTGAACTAAATGATGGAAAAAACAAAAAACAAAACCAAAACAGCCCATAACTGTGTAGAGAGGTAACTCAGTATTTAAGAGCATTTGCTACCTTTGCAGATGACTGGGGTCAGTTATCAGCATCCTCAAGTGACTGACAACTACCTGTTCCAGCGGATCCACCTGTACATACAGCATAGAAGACTCACCTAGGCACAGACATAGACGGGCTGTCCTGGAACTCACTCTGTAGACCAGGCTGGCCTCGAACTCGGAAATCCACCTGCCTCTGCCTCCCAAGTGCTGGGATTAAAGGCATATGCCACCACTGCCGGGCAATAAAATATATTTTTAAAAAATCCATAATTCAGGCTGGAGAGATGACTTAGCATTTAAGAGTGCTGACTGCTCTTCCATAGGTCCTGAGTTCAATTCCCAGCACCCACCATGGTGGCTCACAACCATCTGTAATGGGATCTGATGCCCTCTTCTGGTGTATCTGAAGACAGCAACAGTGTACTCATATATAAAAATAATAATTTTTTTTTTAAATCTATAATTCAGATTGGTGACATAGCTCAGCAGGAAAAGGTTCTTGCCTCATGATGTTGATAATCTAAGTTTGATCCTGGGATAACTCCCTCTGGCCTCCATGTGTACATTGTTGCATACAATGGCTGGACTCTCACATATAATCATACAATAATAATAATAACAACAACTTAAGTTTTTTAAAATTCATTTTAATAGCTTCCATACTTTTATTTTTCCAATCTTTTGCCAACTTTTTGTATAGGAATAACAAATAGAACATTTTTTCAACTCCCTATTTTTTGTTTTTTCATTTTGTTCTTTTGTGGAGAGAAGAACTCACATGACCTAATGTGGAGGAGAAGGACAACTTTGTGATTCTTTCCTTTTACCATGTGGGTTGCAGGAAGGTTACCAGGTCTTAAATGGAAAGTGCTTTTCCCTGCTAAGCCATCTTACCAGCCCCATCCCTGTATGTTCATATGAACAAATAGACATTTGTAACTGGATTCAGAAGTATACTCAGCTTACCTTGGGTTAAAGAAATAGCTGGAATAGAAACAGATCTATTGTTTAAAACTAGCTCTTGGCTGAACAGGAAGCTCTGTTTTTGTAAAAAAATACCATTGAACAGAATTGAGAGGGTAGCCCTGATTCAAGCATTCATTCACTCATTCATTTTTTGCTTTTCTTTTTTAAAGATGTATTTATTTATATATTTTATATATATGGGTTTTTTGTCTGCGTGTACATCTACACACCTGAAGGCAGCATCAGACAGTTGTGAGCTGCCATGTGGGTGCTGGGAATTGAACTCAGGACCTTCAGAAGAGCAAGCAGCAAGCTCTTAACCATTGAGCTCTCCCTCCCTCCCCTCCCCTCCCCTCCCTCCCCTCCCCTCCCCTCCCCTCCTCCCTCCCTCCCCTCCCCTCCCCTCCCCTCCCCTCCCCTCCCCTCTCTTCTTTTCTTTTCTTTTCTGAGACAGGGTTTCACTTTGTATACCTAGCTGGATCTTTATATAAACCAGGCTAGCCTAGAACTCAGAGAGATCTGCTTGCATCTGCTTCTGCCTCTGTCTCCCAAGTCCTAGGCTTAAAGCTTGTACCACCATGCCTAGTAGCACCCTGACATTCTTGCTACGGGCATGATATGTGTCTTAACTGAGTTTTATTACTGTGAAGAGACTCCATAACAACTCTTATAATGGAAAACATTGAATTGGACTGGCTTACAGGTTCTAAGGTTTAGTCCATTACCGTCATGTCAGGAAACATGATGGTTTGCAGGCAGTCATGGTGCTGGCGAGTAACTGAGAGTTCTACATCCTGATCTGAAGGCAGCAGGAAGAAAGAATGAAGGTGAACCTGGCTTGAGGTTCTGAAACCTCAAACCCATCCCCAGTGACAGATTTCTCCACATCTACTCCAGCAAGGCCACACCTCCCAATAGTGCCATTGCCTATGAGCCTGTGGGGGACATTCTCATTCAAACCACCTCAACATGTAAACATCTCGTTTATATGAGATATTGAGAGCCTATTCATAAGAGTTGGCTTTTTTAAAGATTTATTTTACATGTATCAGTGTTTATCTGCATGTATATGTGCACCTGGTGCCAGAAGAGGCTGTCAGCTCTCCATGAAGTACAGTTAGAGCCATGAAAGTAACCCTGGGTCCTCTGCAAGAGCAGCAGGTGTTCTTAACTGTTAAAGAGTTCCAGCTGCTGGGCAGTGGTGGCGCACGCCTTTAATCCCAGCACTTGGGAGGCAGAGGCAGGTGGATTTCTGAGTTCGAGGCCAGCCTGGTCTACAGAGTGAGTTCCAGGACAGCCCGGGCTACACAGAGAAACCCTTTCTCGAAAAACCAAAAAAAAATAAATAAATAAAAAAGGGGGGGTTGGGGGGGTGAGAAAAAAAAAAAAGAGTTCCAGCTAGGGATACGAAGAGACCCTGTCTCAGAAAAGGAAGGGGAAAGAGAGGAGAGGAGAGGAAAGGGGAAAAGGGAAAGGAAAGGAAAAGGGAGAGGAGGGGAGATGGCTCAGTGGGCCATTTTTTTATTTTTTGAATCCCCACATGCTGTGATGGTAGACAGGTGAAAAATTAACAAGTGTAGTGAAGTAATGGGTTTGTTTCTTTGGTAACTGCCTCTGGAGTCCTAGTTTAGAATGCAGGTTTACATTTGGGTCCCTTTGAAGGTACATGATAAGTACATCAGACAAGCTAGAGATGTCGGATGTTAATACCCTCTCTTGTTCTGTGTGCAACCGCATGGTGCCACCACACGTGAGAGCACTGCAGGGTACCAGGGTTACCAGTATAGCTGAGGGTGGTCGCCACAGCCATGAATGTGAGCCTCACACATGCACGGCTCTGCTGCCCAGGTTCGTAGGTTGTGGAGAAGTTGCTGTCTCCTGTGTGGTCCTCCACAGAACTCAGCATATCACAGATGCTTCTTGAGTAAGGAACATCATTGAAATTTTTACTTCTCACAGCCTCCGTTTCCTTTCTGCTAGACTCAAAGCTCAATCCTCCTGCCTCAGCCTACAGGTGCTGGGAATATAGGTGTGTGCCACCCACTGAGCTCAAACCCTCTGGTTTTTGTCTATAAAGTAAGATAATTAGCCGGGCGGTGGTGGCGCACGCCTTTAATCCCAGCACTTGGGAGGCAGAGGCAGGCGGATTTCTGAGTTCGAGGCCAGCCTGGTCTACAGAGTGAGTTCCAGGCCAGCCTGGGCTACACAGAGAAACCCGTCTCGAAAAAACCAAAAAAAAAAAAAAAAAAAGTAAGATAATTGAGTGGCACTTGATTTTTTTATATGATGTTGTATAATGCGGTTAACTGACATCTTTCACAAAGAGCACTGTAGCTGCTGAGATCTATAGTGAAGTGATTTCATGTAATGAACAGCCCACTGGTTGTTGTTTTGGAAGACATGAAGGAGACCCCGTTAAAAACAGTTGCAACTGAGGGCAGAGAGTCACTCAGGTCTGAATTTGAGGCCGACAGGTGGGGATTTCTAGGCACAAGGCAGACTGAAAGAATGGGTGAGAGTGGCTGGGGTGAAGGAAATGGAGGTGGATTTTAGGTTTGGTAATTCACATAGTCGGTCCTTAATCAACACAGCTCGAAGGAGCCTGACTGGTGTAGTTAAATTATGACTAAATTGAAGAGACTCAGGATAAAGGCAGAGCTCAAGGCTAACCCTTTGCACACTGGCCTTCAGTCCTCATCACCCTGACCCTGACCGCCACATTCCCGCTCTGTCTCCAACATGCTGCATGTCTGCTGCTGTCTGCTGCAGCTCTTTCCTCCCTCTGCTCTTTGGTCTTGACTTGATGAACACTTCCTTGTACTGTGCCTGCTGCCCATCACACTGTGAGGCTCAGTCTACAGCATCCTAGCAAACGGCTTAGTCCATACAAGTGACCTCTACAAAATTACATGTCCAAGAGTCACACACTGTTTGCACATACCACGTCACTATCCTTGCCTCTGTGACAGTGTACCTGACAAACCACAAAAGGGGAAGGAGGATTCTGCTTCAGGGGCTGTAGTCTGTTTTGGTGGCAGACAGGGGCATGCTGGGAGCCTCAGGAGCCTGGTTGTCACCTTGGAAGTCAGGTCCATAGAAGGCAGAGCTGGGCAAAGCCTCCCAGTACCCAGCAACCCACCACCTCCTAAACACACCCACATGTGGGGGACAGTTCACATGTAAACCATAGCTAACATCTCCCCTCAGCTTCAGGCGATATCTGAGGTCTCAAGCGTGGAGGCGCTGGAGAACTCCATGTTGCTGTTGGTCCTGGTTGGGTTCTGAATGGGAGATGCTGGGAGGATGGTGCTCTGACTCCCTTTCCACTTGTTTCAGGGAGATGGCTGGGTGTATCACAAACCCCTATGGAAAGGAATTCCATCACAACCAGCCGAGTGACATGATTTCTAAGACTGGACCAAATGAGATTCTCCTCTGTGTACCCCAAGCTCTCTCAGATGGAGTTGTTGCACTGAGTGACCTGTCTCCTAACTGTACAGCCTGAACACGAATGTACCTACTGAGCCCATCACCCTGCAGCAAGACCAAAGTGTTAAGGACATCCGATGGGCCTCTCCAGCCTGCTCACCACTAAGAGCAATAGCATCTTACAGCCTTCCACCCTACCAGTTCATGTGTCATCTTTGATCTGATCGGAAAGCTGCTCAAGCCTCTGGTTTGTTCGGGGCAACAGATAACAGCAGAGAGAACTCAGTGACTTTGGTTCCTTTGTAGTAAGAAGTAAAGTCTCTTGCAGCGTCTGTTTTGCTTTCTGTCCATAGCTGAAGTATTCACTGTTCTTGTAAGCCAGCCAAGAGGGAGAGGAACGTGACCTTCAAGTGGATTCAGCCACTGTGCCTGGAGTCAGTGTTCACACATCACGGGCTGTAGTACCAAGGCCTCTCTTCCTCCGGAGGCCATGCCTGTGTCTGAGGAAGCCTGGCAATCGCTCTGTTGGAACTCTCTTTTAAAAGTGTATTTATAATTAGAATTGTAACCATGGAGAAATTTTTTCTTCTGAGCATTTTAATATACTTGAAAACAACATTGACTTGAAAAATTTCAGAACATTTTTCAATACCTAGTTTTATTAAATATTACACTTTAAGAGACAATTTTTTAAAATGTGTTCATGTCAATATGAGATTTTGGCCTTTCTCAAGAACTAAGGCATTTAAAACAATAGCAAATATTGAGAAACAAAACTGTTACTTTTCCTTACCTATTTTTATTGTAGGTTCATATTCAGTATTATGTGCTATCCTGAGCAAGTTTGCTTTATCTGACCTCTGTTCACTCAAAAGTTAAAACTAAAACCTGTTCGTGGCTGTCAGTAATTCAATTATGTCTGTGGCTGAGTACACGTAAAGTAGGTTTTATTTTATTTTTCAAGGAAATGTAAACACTGAAGAAAGTATGAACCAAAAAGCAAGAATCTGCATTCAGGTAAAAATTGGTTTTTCCTAAGTATGTTATTGGGGTTGAAGAATTGCTGTCAGTGAACAGAATCGTGCTAATTATGGTTTTCATTTATTCAAGTATTTGCTGAGCACCCACTCGTGGTGCTGACTCTTGTTACTGCGAGCTACCTTACTGTCCAGAGTGGTGCCTTACCCTGCTCCTGCCCATGTGGTCTTCCAGTCAGCGTGCAAACGCACCTGTCTCTCATAGGCCGTGCCAGGCGGCTGTTGTCTGTGCTCGGAGAAACCGTTCTCTTAGTAGGGTTCCTAGGATGAAAACAGCAACAATGACTTTTCAGCAAATTGTGAATTAAAAGAATTGGTCTGTGTACAACCATTTTAATGATTCCCTTTTCATTTTTGCTGTGAAGTGCACTGAAAAATCTCAAAATGAGCTATAGTTCATGTGTTGGGAAAATTGAAAAAAAAATAAATAAAAAAAATAGAAAACAGCAGTGTTGGCGTCTCTTTTATAAATGGAGGGAAGAGTTTGCGTTTGTGACACACACCCCAACCCAAAAGCTGTCTCCAACTGATAGCCACCTGCAAGTGAAGAATTCATTCTCTCCTAGGGAGTTGCACGGGGGAACCTAAATGGCCAGCACAAGACAAACTCAGTGGCATCTTCGGGTTTGTGTTTTCATGGGATTCCTGAACAAACGTGTGTCCCAGTATCTATGTTCCTTTGTTTTTTCTTTGGTCTTATAAAGGACAACATTTAATTGGGGCTAGCTTACAGTTTCAGAGCTTCAGTCCTTTGTCATCATGGTGGGAAGCATGGTGGCATGCAGGCAGACATGGTGCTACAGAAGGAGCCAAGAGTTCTACATCTTGATCCGCAGGCAGCAGGGGGAAAAAAAAAAAGAGCCATAGTAGGCCTGGCTTGAGCTTCTGAAACCTCAAAGCCTGTCCCTAGTGACAACTTCCTCCAACAAAGTCACACCTCCTCCAGCCAGGCCACACCTCCTAATAGTGCCACTCCCTACGAGCTTGGAGCCATCTTTTAACCCACCACACTTACTGTGTTACATTTTATTATTAGTCCTTAGATGCCTGTTACTGTCTAATGAGACACAAAAAGGGTCTGGATCCAGGTGAGAGTAAAGTAGTGAGAACCAGGAGGAGTAGGGGGAGATGAAACCATTATGTATGGAAAAAAAAAAAACCTACTTTCAAATAAAAGAAAATTATCTTTAAAAATGTATGTAACTACTCAGTTCAAAAGAAAGCTTGTATTTGGTAGTTGGGAGGGTTGGGTTTCTTCATAAATTGGTAACAGTGTGTGCTGAAATCCTGAGGCTGGGGCATGAGCATCATGAGTTTGAGGCAAGCCTGAAGAACAAGGTAAAACTCTGACTCTAAACAGGAAAAAACAAAAACAAAGCCCTTATCCCTTCCTAGTCCCAAGCTTACAGAGTAAATTTAGGTTCCCAAGTGTTTGTTGTTCCTTGTTTTTGTTGTGAGTCAGGTTCTCAGTACACAAGCCTGGCTAGCCTGGGACTCTGCACTAGACTGCTTTAAACTCAGATCCACCTACTCTGCCTCTCCAGTTAAAGGCATGCACCACCATGGCTAGGTTTAATAAGATTTGCTGGTTTTTTTTTTTTAATTCTCTGTGAGTTTCCCATCATTCACTCATCTCCCTGTGCCTTCACATCTGCCCTTCGCTCTTGCAACTTCCTGTCAACATAAAACACATGAGTAGCAACAGAATAAAGTAGAGAAAACACCTCCTCTCATTGTGGAAGCTGTAGTGTGACACTGTGTGTCCCACATTATATTTCTCTGTCCACACATCTTCACTTTCAAATGTTCATTCCAATGAGTCTGGCTCAAGATCTCTGGCTTCTGTGACACCATCAGTATTTGGATCCTCGTCAGTACTCCTTCCTGTTATCCTGCTGTTGCCTGTGTCATGAAGATCCTGCAGTTTGGGGACAGAAGAACTGCCCTTTTCACATGTCCCAACCTTTAGCAGATGATACAGATGTTGGGGTGGATACAGATGTTGGATCTGGGCTGAGCTGGTCAATGTGCCAACTCTCATCTGCACCACGAGGGGGAGTTCTCTAGAACTGCGTCTGGTAGGCCATCCAGTACCACCATCTGCAGGAGGCAGTCTGCCTTCCAGCTCTAACGCCCTTGGGGCCAGTTCACCTGTACCTATACCTCCAGAGCCAGCTCTATTGTACTGCCCAGTCAAGGTGTGGCTTTGCCATCAGGGCCAGCTCCACTGTGTTGGCCAAGCAAGGCTGCTGCCCTGAGAGGAGTGCTGCAGCCCTTGGGGGACACGGACAGGTCCCCACTCTCATGACCCCAGGGTCAGTTCTCCCAACTGCCTCAGGTGTTGAGGAGAAAGCAAAGAGTATCTCCCCTCCCAGGCCACCTCAAGGCAGAGGAGTGGCAGGGCCATTCCTCCCTCGATCATACCCTCAGGGATAGCTCACTTGTGACCCCACCACCACCAGGGCCAGCTCTACTGTGCTGGTCAGACATGATGCAGGGTCCGTTTGCTTGAGTGCTGCAGCCAGCAAAGGGCAAGGATGCCTCTCCCTCTGTCATGACCTAGAGCCAGCTTTCCTGTCCACCATAGGTGTTGAGGGGCAAGGGAAGGAAGCCATTACTCCTGCACCACAGCCAATGAGTTGGGGGGCCAGCTCTCCCATGTTCTCAGCCTTGGGGCTGGTTCACCTAGCCTCCACCACTAGGGGAGGTGCAGGGTGTACTCCCCAGTGCTGCAGCTGGTGAACAATGGGGCCAGCTCTCCAGAATGCTGCACAGTCCCTGGACATCCTACCAGGAACATCTCCATGTTCTACAGGGGTAATATGAGCCTTGGACATTGACACCAACCCCTGCCACTACATAGCCACAGATGCAGGCATGGCCCTCAGTAGCATATGGGGCTGGGACCCCACCATGGCCCCAGGTGGCAGGGCTGGCCACTCACAACAGGCTCGAGTCTCCCGTTCCATCTCTCTTCACATTGCTCCAGCTGCTCCGTTTCTTTCTTTCCCATCTGATCACCGTTACTTACACACTGTGGTGGCTCCTGTCCAGGCTGGCCATTCATCTGTGTTGTGTGATGTGACCACAAGCAGGTGTCTGTGGCCTGCCTGTGCAGGAAGGCAAGTCTGTTGGTGGCATGAGAGTCCACAGGTCTCAGTCTTCCTGTTCCTGTATTGCACTGCCTGGATTTGATTTTTGAGTCCTAGGCATAGAGGAGCTATGGCACCACAAGGCATCGAGCTAGAAGGACTGCCATCTGCTCTGCTCCTGACTGATAGAAGAACACCACCACTACCACCACTAGGGTGTCTCTTTGCCCATTGCTGGGGGATTTTTTTTTTTTTTCCCCACTGAAGGACAGCGGGATCGAACTCGGGACAGACAGAGCGCCCTAGCGACAGAGCACGAGCACTACAGCGATGTGCCACTGCAGGCCGGTGGTGCTGGGGGACTTAATGAGTTTTTTATTTTATTTTTAGTTGTGTATGTTTGTGAAGCTTTATGTGCACATTGTGGAGTTGTGCACATTAGTCCCCTGGAAGAGCAGGAAGTGCTCTTAACCCCTGAGCCATCTCACCAGCACCAACATTTAACGAGTTTTTAAGGGTCACTATTTTAACTATTAATATACAGAAGCAAGAATGCTTAGAGCGTACTATGGAATCCAATTAATAAACCTCCTTTATATGTATGAGACACACTTTCATTTACCAGGTCTGTTCCTTTAGAGAACCCTAACTAGCATGTTCACTAAAAAAATAAAAATGCAGTTAATTAGGGTATAGGCATAGGCCTTCAATCCCAGGAAGCAGGAGCAACTCAAGTTTGAGGCAGTCTGGATTTATAGTCTGACAATTTCCATTTTCTCTCTGGGACTGAAGACCCCCACTCAGAGGAGACCTTCACTCAAGTCTCAGGATGACACGACCACCCAGTAACTCTAGAAAGACACTGAAACTGGATGCAAAAACAGAGGTTTATTTGGGAGAACAGCCGGCTGATGGTCAATTCAATTGCTCACGCAGGAGTTGAATTGACCCCGACTGCCGGTCTGAGTGGAGTTTTTAAAGGAGAAAACTACAAACCAGGGATGGGGAGGGGGCGAGGGTTGCCAAGGAAACATAACATAAAAATAGCGGAATATTCCAGAGGAACCCAACCTGTGTGAGTCAGGGTCATGTGAAAACACTCTGTACACTTATTTGTCTCAGGAATGCAGTCCTGCCCTGTCATTGTGGTCTTGCCCAGTCACTGTGGTCACCAGTTTCCTGGTTCCACCTAACTGACTCGAATTTCTCCTTTTGTGGTTAGCCTGTCCTTGGAACCCAGAGCCTAAGAACCAGATTACCTGCACTCTAGGTTCTGCCCTTTTGTGGAGTTCCTGGAATGCAGATGGCCTGGCTTCAGCCTCTACATCCTAGGGGGTCTCAAAACAAGTTTATTCTCTTCAGGACCAACCTACATGGTGGAAGACAGAAATGACACCTGCAAACTGTCCTCTGTGCACAAAGTCTAGAAGCTGGAAGCCTCATGCTAGAGGGACCAGTGATAGAGACCCAGCAATCTCCCACCCCGAGGGTCAGGCTGTTCCTAGTGTGAGTCCACATTGGAAGTTCAGTGTCGTCTTGGGCCTTGACAGCAACCAAACTGTACCAGTTGAAGATGAGGTTGGTGTCATGGTCACTGTTTTATTGCTGTGGAGGGGCACCATGGCCTAGGCAGCTACTGTAAAAAAAGACATTTCATTGGGGCTGGCTTATAGTTTCAGAGATTTAGTCCATTATCATGGCGGGGAGCATGGAGGCTGGCAAGCGACACACTTCCTCCAACAAGGCCATGCCTCCAAATCCTTTTCAAACAATGCCACTTCCTGATGACTAAGCATTCAAAATATGAGCTATGGGGGCCATTCTTATTCAAACCATCACAGCTGGCATGTGTGCAAATGAACATCTGCTTACTGCATTTCATTCTGTCCAGGCCCCATCTTACTAGATGGTGCAGGCCACATGAGAATAGATCTCCCCTCACTTCACTGAATTACACGTCAGCCAACTTTGGAAATACTCCCACAAATCTAGGTATCAGTCCAGAGAATGAATGATCATTTACAGGCAGAATCCCAGAAATCTAACCTGCAGTGACACTACCCCACAAAAGGGGGCAAGGAGGAAAATTCCAACTGAATGAAAGGGAAGATAGTTTTAATTTTCCAGAATGGAATGGTATAAATCTAACTTCAAATTCCATAGACACCCCGAGACAGGATGACTCCATGACAGGCTTCAAATTGGCAGCCCCAGGGACCAGGCCTAAGAACTAAACAAGTCCAGGCAAGTTCAGGAAAGTCACTTACTAGAAAAAAAAAACCCAAGCTTCAGAAAGCTAGTCAGAAAATATTCTGCTATCAGAAGCTGACCAGCCACGTGGCCTGAAGCAAGGGCAATGGATCAGCAACAGTTTCCAGACCTCCCCAGTAACAGTTTCCAGCCCCCACACCCTGATAATGGAATGTCCCTAGAGATGGAGCAAGATAAAGGTCAACTACTCCCGAATCCTTTAATGTGCTTTATTTTAAATTAGGCCTGTGAGCTCACTTGGTTGTCTCAAGTAATGGGAGACCCCAGCAAGCTGGGCTTCTCCAGAATAAAATACTCTTTGCATGTATATACTTGCTGTAAGAGTCAGGGAATCATTCTTTGGGGAATCATGCACCCTTACATTTGTTGCGGGAATTTATTAGAAAAGAGGCAGTTGGTCCAGCTAGCTCCTGGCCACCATGTTCCCGCTCTAAGTTCATGCACCAACGACCACAGCCTGGGACACACAAGACGTTGGCGTGGCTGTTGCCTCCACCAGTCAGCGGTCAGATCTGTGGCGTCCAGCTCCCCAAGCCCGGGGAATATTCACCACCCCCATGCAATAGATATATCAATTCTAGTACCCGGTAGAAATAAGATTCTTAATGTTTAAAGATTATCCAATGGATTTATATATTAGCAAATATTCAATACACAAGATGCCCACACAATTAGAATTGTCAACCCAAATTATCTAACTTTGATATGAATAACTGTTAGAGACACAAGGGTAACATCTGCCATTTTGCCTTTCCTTCTTCTTCTTCCTCTCTCTCCCTGGCCTCCAAACTTTTTCTGGTTCATCTCCCCTTCTACTGCCCAATCACCAGCTCTAGCCTTTATTTTACAAATTAAGGTGGGCAGAAGGTTCACAAGAAGTCACCAGAATACTGATTCACTCCTTGTCTGCAGCCCCTCTCTGGAAAGGGGAATTAATATCAAAATACAAGACCAGGGCTATCCACAACATACATGGACCCTTACAACCCTACAGATTAAGGGGAAAACAGAAGCCAAAACCAAAGCACATCACTGGAGAAGTAGCTGAGAGCTACAACCTGATTCAATATCAAAGACCTGGTCCTAGGAGGTTTTTGTAGAAACTGACAAACTTGCTCTTATGTTTATGTGAAAGTAGAAAGATCTAAAATAGCTGAGCAATGCTGAAGAAGGACAGAGCTGGAAGTCTCACTACCTGACTACCTGAGATATATGACAAAGTACAGGGCAGCCTTTGTAATAAAGAGACCCTAATACACCAGAGCTGGCTTCTTGGTGGTCTTTTGAGGTTCATGAATGCATCCTGACACAACACCACCATGCTTCCTGCCATGATAATAATGTACTCTGAACCTCTGGGATTGTAAGCAAGCCCTGATTAAATGTTGTCCTTTTTAAGAGTTGACATGGTCAACCGGGCAGTAGTGGCGCACGTCTTTAATCCCAGCACTTGGGAGGCAGAGGCAGGTGGATTTCTGAGTTCGAGGCCAGCCTGGTCTACAGAGTGAGTTCCAGGACAGCCAGGGCTATACAGAGAAACCCTGTCTCGAAAAACCAAAAATAAATAAATAAATAAATAAATAAATAAATAAAGAGTTTACATGGTCATGGTGTCTCTTTACAACAATAGAATACTTACCAAGACAACACAGATATATACATACATATGTAAGTAAGTGAATTTTTTTAAAAAAAGTACAATTTTAATTTTTTTATCTTTTACTGATATCTTACAGCCTATTAAACACTTCATGAAGATTTTCTGTAGATTCCAATTTTCTACATAGATGACAGAGTAGTTTTACTCTCCTTAGTCAATCTTTTGTTTGTTTTTTTGTTTTGTATTTTGTTTTTAGAGACAGGATGTGTCTGTGTAACAAACCCCTGACTGTCCTGGAACTTGCTCTGTAGACCAGACTGGGCTCACACTCATAGAGATCTGTCTGCCTCTGCCTCTGAGTGTTAAGATTATAAGTGTGTGCCAACCTGCCACCTGGCTGTTGATTTTTATTGTTATTGCTGGTGGTGGTGGTGGTGTGTGAGTATGAGAGACAGACAGACAGACGCAGACACAGAGATAGGATCTTAAGTGCCCATGTTGGCCCTGAACGCCCCATCTCCTTCTATCTCCCAAGTGCTGGGATTGCAGGCGTCTGCCACCATGTCTAGCTTTCCCAGAGCCTCCCATTACCCAGAAGGCAACTACTCTCAGTTCAGTCACAGATGATTATTTTTTGTGAACTTAGTATGATGAAATCATGCAGAATGTACAGTTTTGTTTTCTCTGTGTATGTAAGATCCTGGTTGAGTAACTCTCTGAATCCAGTGCTTGTCCCTCTTGGCTGGTTTCAAGCACAGCTACTGATGACTCCCACTCATGTTACTGATGATTGTATCTACGAATCTCATTACAGAAGGCCAAGCATGCAAGTAGAAAGTTGCAAATCTCTGCCTGGAACTCCCTTCTGGGATTGAGAAGCTTCTGGCTATAAAGTCTGGCCCATAGAGAGTTTCTAGCTTTCTAAAACTTTATTTAAATTTATTGGCAAAAATAGCATAATTCTCATAAGAGCTGGACATTTAAATGTCTCTGTTTAGCTAAGTGTGCCATATTTATTCTGGTTAGAGCCCTCCCTCTGACCTTGGTGTTTAAATAGCCTTGTATGTAGCTGCCTTTGAACTGCAAAGTCCCAATAACCAGAAAAGCTATTGGCTGGCTAGCGTGCTGTATTTCTAAGACCAAATAATTTTGTTTCTGGAAAAGTCATATGGTAATTGGCTCAAAGGTTAGAAGGCAAGAGACTGCAGATTAGAAACCAAAGGATGTTTTTTGTTTCTGATTGTATCCTATACATTTGACCTCTGTCTCAAGTGCATGCATTAATTTTTCTGAAAGTTTAATTAAAATTTAAAAGAGAAGGGAAGTGAAGTTACACAGCTGAGCCAGACATGGGTAACATATGTAATGCCAGCTTGTGGGGCGGAGGCAGGAAGATCAGAAAGCAGATCAAAGTCTTCCTCTGCTACATGGTTCTCTGTCTCAAGATACAAACAACAACAACAAAAAAACCCAAACAAACCAACCACCAAGAAGACCAAGTGAGAGAGACACAGAGAGACAGACAGAGTTTTCCTCCCTCATGACCAGCATACCCACTTCTAAGGACACCCACCTGTAAAAACTGACCAGCTGGGGACAACAGCACAGGCTCAGGAGCTGACTGCATCTTCAAATGTTCATCTTAGTAAGTACTGAAGCAGATGACAGAAGTTTACTATATTGGTCCCGTCAGGGCGGTACTCTCATTTATTGTACTGATCCATCAGGGTCACAGAACAGACTCGGAAGCTGAACTGTGACCTCATGCCAGAATGTTATAGACATTTCTTTTTTAAAGATTTACTTATTTTATATATGTGAGTACACTGTTGCTGTCTACAGACATCAGATCCTTGTATAGATGGTTGTGAGCCACCATGTGGTTGCTGGGAATTTAGGTCAGGACCTCTGGAAGAGGAGTCAATGCTCTTAACCACTGAGCCATCTCTCCAGCTCCGTGTTACAGACTTTTAAAGCTCGAAATCCACAAACATATGTGCTAAGTCACATCACATTTTTCATCAATCAGAATCATTTTTCTATCCTGGTTAGAAACAATTATGTTTTGAGGAACAAAAGAAGAGTAAGGAGGAAGTTGGCTACCCATCTGGAAAGAGCCCTAGAGCCTGCGAAATTAAAGTAATTAACTTGAACTTAATTTCACTTTATGATCAAAATGGAGTCTGAAAACAAAATAGCAGCACTTAGGATAAGTTTCATCTGTTTGATCCCAAAAGATCGGTGTTGGACTCCAAGCAGCACTGTTACCACAATCAGACTAACGTGAAAGCCAAAGCTATGTTTTAAGTTTTAATTACTGTGTCTGAAAGAGCCACGAACAAAAATGTCTCACCTATAAGCCCCTTGCCCAAGGACAGACACTTCCTGAGATGCTGGAGCCTGCTGCTTATGGGCAGTAACAAGCCACATGTCTTGTTTCCCTAAGCAAGTCTGACCACACCAGATGTGCTTGATCACATGTAGGTCAGAGGTACTCAGGCATGAAGTGTACATATGGATACATTCTTACCTCTGATTGGATGTGATGGGAAATATGGGAGCCTTGTGTTTGTCTTTACAAGTCTCTGCAGAATCCCTGAATGGACCTGACCGGAGTCCATCATCCTTGCCAGTATTTAATTAAAGCTTGCTTCAAATGTGGCTCAGAAATCGTGGTACTGGTCTTTCTCTGAGAGTCTCAGGTTTAACATTGATCCAAGTTTCATTCTTATCTCAGCCCGATGGTCTTTTCCTGCCTGCTGTAAAGGCTTCAGGGGAACCTCCCACAGAAGTAACAAGTGAAAGCTCCTGAGTGGGGTCATGCGTGTGCCCCCTTTTTAAAACAGCACCAGTGTGGTGTGCCCAGAGCTCCCCTAGCCTCTTTTTTCATCCATTTCATATGTGTGCACTGTGTACACGTGGTGGGTTATAGAAACATGCAACACTGTCCTTGCCTCCTTTCCCTCCCCACACTCAGCACTGCATGGGGTGTGAGAGCAGAGGCTGAGTGGATGAGCCTCTCCTGGATCCTGGTTTCCAGTGGGGGAAATCCAAATCCACTCTCAGGTTTGTAAAGTCATTGCTTACAGCCAGAATCACCTCCTCCAGATGGAGCGTTCCTTCCCTACAGAAAGCCTTCCTCTGAATAAGGCAGAACTTTTCCAGAATGCACTTCTAGGCAGAGAGTTTCTACCCAGTGTGATAGTGGCACTCACTTGTTTTTCCAGCACTCAGTGGTGGAAGAAGGAGGTCCAACCGTCTAAGGCCATCCTGGTTCCGCAGTGAACCCCTGGGTGGAGGAAGAGATGGGAAGAAGGTAGGAAGGAAGGAAGAAGGAAGGAAGAAGGAAGGAAGGAAGGAAGGAAGGAAGGAAGGAAGGAAGGAAGGAAGGCAGGCCTTTTCCAATTTTCTGCCAGGTAATCACAGTCCTCAGTAGCCCATACATCTCTTCCTTCCCCACAAATCTCAAGCGGAGCCCACCCACACACACACACACCGTGAGCTCCCACTTCCTGTTTCCTTCACTCTGGAACTACAACAAGCTGCTGCACGGGTTGTTGTCACTTCTGTCCTGGAGGTTGTACTGTTTCAGTTCCCTGCCCACTTTTGGGTCTAGGACTTTGTTTACAGTCACAGGCAGCTAGCTGTCTACTGGGGCTCAGTCCTCTCATTAGCCAGACCTCAGCCTCCTGCCACTGAAGAAAAAGGACATGCCTGCCCAAGGAGGATCAGCTGGCTCTGGGTTGGATGCCCCGCAGTCCCTCTACCATACTGTAGGACTTGGGGCTGTGTCTCAGCACTGCTACTAACAAGCTCTTGGTATTGATTATAGCCAAGTTTCTTTCTCCACATCTGCAAAATGAGAGGTTATATTAGATAATGCCTTAATTTTTGTGGGGGGTGGGGTTCAAGGCAGGGTTCTTCTGTGTAGTCTTGGCTGTCCTGGACCTCACTCTATAGACAAGGCTGGCCCCAAACTCAGAAATCTGTTTGCCTCTGCCTCTGGAGTGCTGGGATTAAAGGCATACACCACTAATGTCTTGTGATGATACTTTAATTTATCCACAAAAGGATAAAACATCACCACAGAAAACCACCCTCTATTCCCATTCCCTTAGGGCCTGAGATCTGTTTGTCCTATAGTTAATCAGCTGACTCAGAGCTCTGCTCTCTGACCAGGGCTCAGAGATACTCTCTATTAGATGCTGAAAGCCTGGGTGACAGGGACTGACCCTCTGGCTTCAGTGGTATGCAGTGGGCTTTCACATCATCAGTGTAGGACAGCTGAGAGGGCAGGAGTGAGCCACCACAGGAGGCTGCCTCTGGTTCCCCAGTGCTGGGATTATGGGCATGAGCCACCACACATGCTTTTTGCTCTGTTGGGTTCTTTAAGAACCCTTTAGGTCAGGCATGTCTCTGTGAGCTGGAAGCCAGCCAGACTATATAGTGAGGCCCTGTTTAAAAACAAACAAACTCTACCAAATAAAAGCCCAACCAAACCAAACCCCTCTGGCTGTTCTTTCTCTCCATCTCTCTCTTTACCACCTTTCTTCCCTCTTCTCATTCTGGTGATTGAAACTAGAGCCTAGTACATGCTCGGTGTCAACACGGTTGTGTGGATGTCAGACAGGCTCTCTACCACTTTGCTTCGCCTAGTCATAAAGCTTTTATATTGCAGAACAAAAGACAAGTCCTACGTCAAGACACTATGAAAATATTTTGGTGGGAGCATCAGCGAGACAACACAGGGAACTTCTCTTAGTATCAAATGCTACATAACCAGCCCTGAATTTTTTTTTTTCACACACATCGCACACAAAGAAGTATGAACAAAGAGGGAACCAATGAATCTGCTCCATTTTAGTTTTTATTTATTATTATTTCATTTAATTGTCTATTTATTTAGTGATATGGTCTCTCTATGTAGCCCAGGCTGTTCTGGAAATCACCATGTGGCTGGCCTCTACTCAGACATCCTCCTGCCTCTGCCTCCCAGTGCTGGAATTAAAAGCTGCTACCACTACCACCAGGCAAGTCTTTATTTTTAAACAAAACAGTAGACAGTAGCATGGTCTCCCTTCCAAAGCCAGGTGTCATTTCCTCGTTCCGCTGGTCAGCTCATAGTGACCATCCTGCTGGCTTAGGATCTAGGTTTCTGAGATCTCAGAAACTGAGGAAAGAGCACAAGATAAGGAGAACAAATCTATCCTCATGTGACTCATAAAATAGTCTTCTGATTTAAAATATGTTTTCTGGGAATTTGCCTAGTGAATAATCCCTGGTGAACAATAAAATACCTTCAAACATAATTAGTCTAGGCTCTGTGAGGAAGGAACCAGGAGAGGACAAGGAGAGGGAGTGGTCCCTGCCTCAAAGAAGTCCAAAGTCTAGCTGGGGGAAGCTGGATTAGAAAACAGATCATTGTAAAATAACAAAAGAAAGTGCTTTGAGCATGAATGGAACTCTGCCGCCAACCCAGGGAGAAAACTCCAAGAGGAAGAAATTGTGTTTCACAACTCAAAATGGCTGTTTGAGGGGAAAGATCAGTTTTGGTCAGAGACCAGGTTTTGTGCAAAAATACCTTTCCAAAACCCGGCAGTGGTGGCGCACACTTTTAATCCCCAGCACTTGGGAGGCAGAGGCAGGCTGATTTCTAAGTTCGAGGCCAGCCTGGTCTACAGAGTGAGTTCCAGGTCAGCCAGGGCTACACAGAGAATCCCTGTTTCAGGGCAAAAAAAGAAAAAGAAAAAAAAAACCCAAAAACCAAAAGACCCAAACCTATCTAGAGGTCCCATATTTAGGCTACAGTCAGTGAGCATTTTTCTTCAGGTCACCACAGGGAACCTTGCCAAGGGATAGGTTCAGGAAATTACTTTTGTAGAAAATTATCCGGTTACCAATAGCTTTAACGTCTAAAGTTTAAACACTTAAAATGGGGATCTATAGCCTGCCTCAGCCAGTCCTTACCGCTCTCAAATCCTCAAGCGTTATCTTTTGCTAAGTGTGTTACTCAACTCTCTAAAAGTTAATAATTGATGTTGCTCTGGTCTTTGCGTGGGGAAACGGAATTGTGTATGCAAAGTAAGGGCGGATCAGAAGACAGCTCTCCCTTTCTTTTGAATGACACAATTACTTGAGGGGATCCCAATCTGAGTGACTTCTACACTTATTTCTTGAGTTTACTTGACCTTCGTTTCTTTATATCTTCACCGGCTCTCCTAGATTTCCAGTTTTGTAGCTGACCCTCTGCAGATCCCCCTAGCTTTCCCCTACTTCCCACGGTCGCAGGTCTTGGCTGGTGGTCTAGCTTTCTGGGGTCTCCACCGCCTAGGAGGAGTTGCTGTGGGTAAGGGCGGGACTACCGAGAGCGCGGGGCGGGGCTACCGCAAGCAAAGGGCGGGGCGACTGGGGCCCAAGGCACGGCGCAGACGCACTGGACTCCCGGTGCCAAACTGCAGCTATGGAGCAGACCCTTCCGGACCCCGAGAAGCTGTTGCAGCCTGAGCCCCTGGAGCCGCTGGGCGGCCCTGGCACTGTGCTGGAAGCCGCGGTCGGTGAGGAGACCGAGGGCACCAGGGAAGACGGCTCAGGAGTCGACACGGTGAGGAGAGGGACGGCGGAGGCTTCGGGCCTGGGGCCGGGCCTAGCGGGCCGGACCGGGCTGCCCTGACTGGGTCTGGTGGGTGTGGTCCCCGAGGCCGGAGGATGACCCGGAGCTGAATGGAAATGGACTCACAGGCGCAGCATACCGGAGGGCCGCGTGGGCGCGGTCACGCGCGTCCGTGGTGGCGTGGCCCGCGGTGTCAGTGGGCGCGTCCCCCGGGGTCTGGCCCAGAAGAGGCTCGCTGCTGTTTCCGGCGGGCCGAGGGGGTCGCTGGGAGGCGGATACACCCAGGGTGAGAGGCGAGTGTGCGCAGTAAGGGGGGCTTGGCCTACTGCCCTGTCGGGAAATGGACTTCAGCGTCACGTTAAAGAGAAGCGACAGAGGAAGAAACATTTGTTGAACTCTCCACTTGGCTGTAATTTCATTATTTGGGATAAGTGCCGTGTTTTCCCCTAGAGACGGATCCTTCTCCTGCAATCCCCGCCCCTCGGTGATAACCGGTGTTTTTCACCCTTTGAATTAAGATGGGGAGTGTAGTGTTGTATATCTGTGAATGCATCCATTCCAAAGGGTCTTCACAGATTTGTAGACTCTGATGAACAAGTGTTTAGGAAGTTCATTAGCGCCCTGTAGTAGAACTCCCTGCCCAGAGGCTGGACCCTCAGTTGCTCAGACCCTAATCCAGCCATTTTGCTGCTGCTGCTGCTGTTCCCGGTGCTTCCTCTCCCCCCTCACCTCCAATAGGTATTCGTGCTAAGGTAACCCCTACATTTTTATGATTGATGCATATCTAGAGAGGACTAAGTTTTGAGAAATCTAACCAGAAACTTCTCAGCAGTTGGAGGTTTTGACTACTTAAACCATTTATGTGTACTTTATAAGTTATTTTTAAGAACAGTTTTAAGTTCACCGTAAAATTGAAAGGAAAATGGGGAAATTTTTCCCGTATACTCTATTCTCATATTCAGACTTGTGCCTTATCAAGGTTTCTTACCAGACTGGCTTATGTTATACTTGATGAGCCCAGATTGGCACCCAAAGTCCATAGTTCACATACTGTTATATGAACGCTTAAATATTATTTTTATTTATGTGAGTACACTGTAGCTGTCTTCAGACACACACCAGAAGAGTGCATCGAATCCCATTACAGATGGTTGTGAGCCACCATTTGATTGCTGGGAATTGAACTCAGGATCTTTGGAAGAACAATCAGTGCTCTTAACCGCTGAGCCATCTCTCCACCCCTCATATGAACTCTTAAGTGTCTTAAATATCCTGTGCTTTGCCTGTTCTTCTCATCCCCTCTCCTATTGATCTTTTCCTTTTCATCATTTCTATTGTTTTCCCATTTCAGGAATGTCATATAGTTATAATCATAGAGTATGTAACCTTCCCCACTAGCCCTAGACACTGTCTCAGAATGCAGCCATTACTGGCCTGGAGTACAGAGATCTGCCTCTTTGATATTAAAAGCATGAGCCACCATGCCTAGCTAATACATAGTTTTGACATTGGCTTCTTTTTTATTATGTATCTGTCTGCGTGGGGGTATGACTTTCTGAGTCTGGGTGTGACTTTCTGGAGCAGTGGCTACTGGAACTTCCTGACATGGGTAGTGGGAACTGAACTTGGGTCCTTTACAAGAGCAGTATGTACTCTAAAGATTATTTTATTCTGTATGTATGAGTATTTTGCTGAGAGAGAGAGAGAATGAGAATCAATCTCTCTCTCTCTCTCTCTCTCTCTCTCTCTCTCTCTCTGTGTGTGTGTGTGTGTGTGTGTGTGTGTGTATGATTTGTGAGCCTGTGCAGGTCAGAAGAGGGCATTGGATCCTCTGCAAGTGTTGGTAGGCATGGTTGTGAACCACCAGGTGGATGCTGTGAACAGAATCTAGGTCTTCTGGCCACATAATGTTTTTTCTTTTTTCGGGGTGTGTGTGTGTGGTTCAAGGCAGGTTTTCTCTGTGTAGCCCTGGGCTGTCTTGGAAGTCTGTAGGCCCGGCCAGCCTCAAACACAAAACAGAGATTCACCTGCCTCTGCTTCCTTAGTGCTAAGCTTAAAGGCTTGTGCCACCACCACCTGGCCACAGAATGTTCTTAATCACTGACTGTCTGTCCAGCCCAGACTTAGACTATTCTATGTGTTTTTGTTTAGATAAGATTTCATGCAGCTCAGGGGATCCTGGGACTCCTGATCTTGGGTTACAGGCGAGAACCCCCATTTTGTGATATTTTTGCTTTGTTTAGATAGGCTCTCATCTTTATCAGGGTTAGCCTGGAGGTTTTGGGAATCTTTCTCTTGATTCTAAGTGATGGGATTACAAATGTGAGCTTCCATACTTTCCTCTTACTTTATGACTGTAAGTATCTCTAAATAATACATTCTTTAATTTTACTCAGTTTTGAAGTTTCATAAATGAAATATTTTCCATACGTCTTCTTTCTTTTGGGATTTATCTCTAAAGTGTTTTAGCTCATTAATTTTTATGGTTTTATAGTCTGGCCTTTTCTATGTAGTCCATAGTTTGTTTATTTTTTATGTTCATGAAGAGTTGGATAATGAATTTTTTGCTGTTTTAGAGAGCTGTTATGCATGAACTTCCTCTTAAATATCTCTTATTTCAAATGTCTAAGATTCTAGTCTAAATTTAGCAGTGGGATCTCAGGATTATAGGGTGGTTGTATGTTGAGCTGTAGCAGTCAGTGCTAGGTCGTTCCCACCGTGGTTAGTCAGTATACATCCCCTCAGTAGTGCCAGATGTGTCCCATGAATGTATCAGGGTTTAATATGTTTTCCAAACTTGTGGTTATGACCCCATCTCCACCCCTATTTTAGATCTGGAAAGGAACGTAGAGCTTCACACATGCCGGGCAAACGCTTTCCTACAGAACTACACACAACCCTTGTGTCTGTTCGAGGCATCAGAAGGACTTTGATTTTGATCATGATGATAACATTTTATTATTTTGTGAACATACATGTTTGATTAATATGAACTTATAGTATAGAATCTAAACATTTATGTTAATTTGTGTGTACATGTTCGTGTATGTACAGGTGCATGTGTTTGTGTGTGCATATCCTTTTGTTTTTCCTTCCATGATTCTCCAGTCCTTTACCATTGTCTAATTAGAAATCTTATCTCATTTCTTTTTGTATTCTTACCCTGTAAAGAAGAGCACATTGATTTAAACAAAACAAAACTGTAGTCAATTTTATTTAAAATGATGTAGAGACTGGGAACATGGTGACATATCATTAATCTCAGCACTTTAGGAGTCAGAGGCAGGTGGATCTCTGAGTTTGAGGAGATCAGCCTAGTTCCAGGACAGCCAGGGCTACATAAAGAGACCCTATCTAACAAACAAAAAACAAAAACAAAAAAACCAGTATGCTAGAAAAGGGAAGAAACAAAGAAATCCAATCTCTCAGAAAAGTAGTAAATAGTCAGAAGTCAGAAGGGAAGGAAGGGAAGGAAAACAGGCAGAAAGGAGGGGGAACTGGAGAGAATGGAGATATGAACGCTCCTTTTCCAGGTTGAAGCTTTCGGTGAGTTAAGAGACTGGCGCAGTCTATATCCACTGAGCATGAGCCTTGGAACTCCTAAGTGGTGGTTTAAAGGGAATGTGCTCTAGGCCTGGCAGTGCTGACAGAAACCAAGAGAGTTTGCTCAGCTGGTACTTAAACACCCTAATGCATAATTAGCACCTTCCCTCCCTGATGAACAGCAGACCTAATCCCTCATCTAACTGCAGATGAGGGTCATGTAAAATGGAAGAGAAATTTTATAGGTACATCCTATAGGAATGTACATCCTTTTGGAATGTCTCCCAAAAGGTCCTGGTTAGAAGTTTGTTCTGAGCTTGTGGCACTGTTTGGAGGTGTGTAGTTGAAGGGAGGTAAGCCATTGTGGCTGCAGTGGGTGCCTTGAAGGCAGTATTGACAGCTATCTTACTTTTTTATTGCAATGACAAAACAACTCAAGGGTTTTCTGAGGCTTGTAGTTCTAGACAAGTCAGTCTGTTATGGCAGGGACGGCATGGCTTAGTGGCAGAAACAGGATGCTGGCTGGTCAAACTTTCATATCCTGGAGGGATGTAAGGAGAAAAGGGGAGGCAGGATGAGGCAGTAAACACTTTCTTTTTTTGGGGGGCGGGTGGGGAGGTTTTCGAGACAGGGTTTCTCTGTGTAGCTCAGGCTGTCCTGGAACTCACTCTGTAGACCAGGCTGGCCTCGAACTCAGAAATCCACCTGCCTCTGCCTCCCAAGTGCTGGGATTAAAGGCGTGCGCCACCACCGCCTGGCTCAGTAAACACTTTCAAAGCCCACCCAAGCAATGGACTTCCTCCTAAGTGTTCCATAACACCCCCCCCCCAACATGCCATTCAACTACCACAATACCCTCCTGCCTTTCTCCCCCACTCTCCCACTCTTACTACATCTGATGTGAGTACACTCACTCCCCAACCAATATCTACCACTTTGCTACTGGCATAAAGCAAGAGCCAGCTCAGTAGTCTGAAACCCCCAAGCTGTGAGCCAAAATAAACTTTTTTCTTTTAGGTTGACTTCCCTGCTCAGGTATTAGTTGTAGTAACAGAATGCTGACTAACATTGATTAAGCTGCAAGTTTTTTAAAATCATACTTTTTAGGAGCTAGGGATGTAACATGATTGGAAAAGTGCTTGCCTAGCATGCATGAAGTCCCAAGTTTGTTCTCTAGCATAAACTCCTCATGCATGAGTAAACTGGTACATGCATGCAATCCCAGTGTTCAGGATGTGGAGAAAGCAAAATCAGAAGTTCAGATCACTCTTGATTATGTGGTAAATTTGAAGCCATCCTAGAGTGCTTAAGACTGTTTCTAAATAAATACGTGGAATATAAGAAATAATTCTTTTATTGTGTGTGTATACACATGTGTGATTCAGCATGTGAGTACAAGTGCTGTATATGTTATATGCATGGCTGTGGATGCCAGAGGACAACTGTGGGTGAAATTCCTTAGGTACCGTCCACCTTGTGTTTTGTTGTTTTGTTTTGAGACAGAGTTTGGCTGTCCTGGAACTCACAGAGATCTTCCTGCATCTGCCTCTCAGCTGCTGGGCCTAAAAGCTGGGCCATGGCCAGCTACCACCTTGGTTTTTGAGACATGATTTTTCACTAGACTGGAATTTAGCAAGTAGGTTAGGCTGGCTTGGCAGCAAGCCTTGGAGATCTCTGTATGCCTCTTGTCTCCAGCATTAGGAATATAGGCATATGCCCCTGCATCCAGCAGTATATGTATATTTCTGGGAATTGGAACCAGGACCTTTATACATTCTAGACAAGTGTTATACTACTACACTCCAGTCCTTACAACACTTGTATCTGGTTGAGCTTGGTGGTGTATGCCTCTAAGCCCAGTATCCAAGAGGCAGAGGCAGAGAGAGAGGCAGAGAAAGAGGCAGAGAGGCAGAGGCAGATCTCTGTAAGTTTGAGGTCAGCCTAGTCTGCATAGCAATTTGCAGGCTGACGGGACTATGTAGTAAGACCCTGTCTCAAAAACAAAGGAACAAAAACTAGTATCAAGGAGGGAAATGTATTATAATCTTTTTTTTAAAAATTTTTTTTAAAGACAAGGATTCATATAACCCAGGCTTACCTCAAAATTTGTCTCCAAAGGTAGCATTGAATTCCTGATCCTCCTGCCTCCACCACCTGAGTGCTGCGATTACAGCTGTGTGGCATCAAACCCAGTTATAACCTCCTTATTCCTTAGTTGTTGGCTGGATGTATCTTTCCCAAATTCATAGATTGGAGCCTAATCACCAAGGTAGTAACATTTTATAATAGGGCCTTTGAGGAGTGACTAGATCAAGCTCAAAGTCCTCAGGAGTAGGATTAGTGCCTTTACAGAAGAGATCCTAGTGATACTTTCTATTTTCATGTTTCAGTTGACTTTTAAAGTAGGAAAGATTTGTCTTAGCTCAGTTGTAGAGGGTTCAGCCCATGGTTGCTCCACCCTGTGTGCCGGGCAGGACATGAGAGCAGCAGGAGCTTATGGTGGGGGCTACTTCTCACAGGTTGGCAGACAGGAAGCTCAAGATAGGGTACTAGTACTCAGTTGGCTTTTAGAGATGCCTTTTCTTCTGCTATGATGATAAAGAACACAGTGAAATAGGGCTGTCCATAAACCAGGCAGCACGATCTCACCAAATACCAAGTCTCCTAGTACCTTGATCCTTTGTACTGCCCAGAATCTGAGACTAAGCAATAAGCTCACATTGTTTATGTGCCTTCTGACCTTTGATAGCTTGTAGTAACAAATTGAACTAAGCCAGTTAACTATAGCTTCCACTATTATTTTTTTTCGTTTTTTTGAGACAGGGTTTCCCTATGTAGCTCTGGCTGTCCTGGAACTCACTCTGTAGACCAGGCTGGCCTCGAACTCAGAAATCTGCCTGCCTTTGCCTCCCATGTGCTGGGATTAAAGGCCTGTGCCACCACTGCCCAGCTCAACCTCCCTTCTACCCCACATATCAGAGGTAGGGGAAAAGAAAGGTTAATAGGAAACAGGGGTTGTGGACCTATTGAGAAGTAGTTCTTCAGAGAGATCCCAGTCTTTGTTGTCAGGATAGCAGCAGTCCAGTCTAATTGCAAACACCAAACACGAATCAGTAGCAGTGGCTTGATCCAGAAGAAACATTAAGGCTCCACAGAATCAGCACAAGCCTGCTGAAGCAGCAAGAAGCAGCTTTCTAGAATATCACAAGATTTTTGGTGAGTTACTTTCTATAAAGTCATGACAAGTGAAGTGCATCGAGTTGGTGCAAGGAGAACCAATGCAAGAACCTTGTCACTCCGTCTGGGTTATGTTTATATTCTTTCTAAACATCACTTGTCCTCTTTCTCAGGTGTCTGCTTCAGCAAAACATCCTTTCACATGTGTCTGCTTTAACAAAACATCACACAACATAACTGAATCCCCAAAGGAAGCAGAAATTTCCACTTCACACACACATAAGTAAAATTTTAAGAATCATAATAGGAATGACTAGAATAATGTAATGGGGTTGTAGAGAGGGCTCAGTAGTTAAGAGCACTGGCCATTCTTCCAGAGGATCCCAAGTTCAGTTCCCAGTATCTACATGGTTTCTTACAAATGGCCATAATGGTATCCAAGGCCCTCTCTTCCTATGTACATGCAAACAAAGCATGTGTGTGTACATAAAATACATAAATAAATCTTAAAGAAATAATAATGTAGCGGGCGGTGGTGGCGGACGCCTTTAATCCCAGCACTTGGGAGGCAGAGGCAGGCGGATTTCTGAGTTCGAGGCCAGCCTGGTCTACAGAGTGAGTTCCAGGACAGCCAGGGCTACACAGAGAAACCCTGTCTCGAAAAAACAGAGAAAAAAAAAAAAAGAAATAATAATGTAATAATAATAATAGAAACAATATGCTGGATTTCATGAGTATTCACTGTAATACTTTTTTTCCTTGTCCTTTCTTTTCTTCTTGATTTGTGTGTGTTTGTGTATGTGTGTGTGTGTGTAACCCTGGATGTCCTGAACTCACTTGTAGACCAGGCTGGCCCCAAACTCAGAGATCTACCTGTCTCTGCCCCCAATTCTGGGATTAAAGGCGTGTGCCACCATCCTTGGCAGTAATACTTTTATGAAAGATTTTTTTTAAGATTTATCTTTATATATATATATGTATATTTTTATGTATGTGTGTGCCTGTGTGGAAGTATATACATATGAATGCAGTTGTCCGAGGAGTCCAGAAGAGGGTGTCACATCCATGGAGCTGTAGTTACAGGTAGTTGTGAGCTGCCTGATACTTAACATAGGTTTGGGGAATGGAACTCAGGTCTTCTGGAAGAGCAGCAAGTGTTCTTAACTGCAGAGTCATCTCTCTAGCCTGACTTTAATAATTTTTAACTAATCTTACCATAAATACTTCCCCAAACAGCAGACTTTGTAACATCCTGCATATAGGAATAAGCATTTGGCTGAGTAGTTGTTAAATTGTGCTTAGTTATTTGTTAGTTCCACTTCCTATGGGCCAAACATTCAAACACATGAGTCTGTTGGGAGCTGGGTCATACCTATTTAAACCACCACACCTTAATTCCCTAAATGATCTCAAGATCATTGTGAGGTAGGCTCAGAATTAGTTTGTGTGAGTTGCTCTAACAAAATTCTAGCTTTGGTTGCCTCTAACCAGTAGAAATATGTTATGGTCTTGGAGTCTGGGAAGGCAAAGCAGTGGCAATTTGAGCTCCAGGTGGAGGCCTACTTGTGGGCTCTTTGTAGGCTGCCTTTCCATGGTTCTCACATGACTGGTCCTCACATGGTGGGAAGCAGAAAGGAATTCTGGGGTCTTTATAAGAGTATGAACCTACTTACTACCAAGGCTCTGTACTGCCAGGTAGTGGTGGTGCACGCCTTTAATCCCAGCACTTAGGAGGCAGAGGCATGGGCATCTCTGAGTTCAAGGCCAACCTGACAAGAGCAAGTTCCAGGACAGCCCAGAGTTACACAGAGAAACTCTGTCTTGAAAACGAAGCAAAATCAACAAACAAAAAATTTTAGGGGTTGGAGAGTTGACTCAATGTTTAGGAGCACTTAGTGCTCTTGCAGAGGACCTGGGTTCAATTCCCAATACCTACATGGTCACTCATTACTGTCTGCAACTCCAGCACCAAGGCATTGGATGCTCTCATCTGACCTCCTCAGACACCAGTCATGTATGTGGCTCACATACATATATGTGGTGGTTTGAGTAGGTATGACTCCTGTAGACTAGTGTGTTTGAATGGTTGGTCCTTGAAGAGTAGCACTATCAGGAGGAAGTAGCACTTGTTGGAGGAAGTTTGTTATAGTGGGGGTGACCTTGAGATCATACATGCTCAAGCTACATCCAGTGTGACATACAGTCTCCCTCTGCATTCCCTGCTGGCTTTGGATCAAGATGTAGAACTCTCAGCTCCTCCAGCACTGGATGCTGTGATGCTTTCCATCATGATGATAATGGATCTCTCTGAAACTGCCCGAATTAAATGTTGTTCTTTGTAAGAGTTGCCTTGGACATGGTGTCTCTTCACCTCCATAAAACCCAATCTAAGACAGTACATAAAGGCAAAATGCTCGTACACATAAAATAATGTAAAAAATATTTAACGTATTTATTTCATTTATGTTTTTTTTTCTTAAGGTTTATTTATTTTATGTATATGAGTACTGCTCACTCTCTTCAGACGCACCAGAAGGGTTGTGAGCCACCATGTGGTTGCTGGGAATTGAACTCAGGACCTCTGGAAGAGCAGTCAGAGTTCTTAACCGCTGAGCCATCTCTCCAGCCTCTTGCCATGTGTGTGTTTGCCTGTGAAGGCCATCAGAGCTCCCCTGGAGCTGGAGTTGCAGGTCCTTATAAACATGCTCAATATAGGTGTCAGGAGCCAGGCTCTGGCCAGGGAGAGTGAGTGTTCCTAATCGGTGGCTCCTGTGCAGCCTTGGGCCTTACTTTTACTATCATCACACTGGGGTTAGAGTTGTGAGCTGGGGGAATACAACATTGAGGGTCTACTTCACTGCAATGAGGAAACTAAGGCAGAGAAGTCAAATCACTGTTCAGAGTCACCCTGGAAGTCCCTAGGAGAGTGTTCTGGGAAGTCAGTTCTTACCTGAGAGAAAAGGAAGCTCTCCTACAGACTTATCTTCTCCTGCTATCAGTTGTCTGTTGGGCCTGAGGATACGTGCTGTTCTCTTCTAATTTCCTTACTTATTTTTGTATTCATCCATTCTTACCATTTTATGCCTTGTATAGTTAATGTTTTATTGTATTTCTTTTGTTTATCATAGTATCTTAGTTTTCAGTTGCTGTGCTAAAGCACCATGGCTAAGGCAACTTACATAGAAAGCCTTTAATCTGGGGCTCACAGTTTTACAGGGTTTGAGTTCATGCTCATCACGGCAGGGAACGTGGTAGCAGACAGGCCTGGCACTGCTGCAGCAGCTGAGAGTTACATCTTGATCACATTAGGCAACAAGAGAGACACTGGGAATGTCATCAGCTTTTTTTTTTTTAATATTTATTTATTTCATGTATGTGAGTACACTGTAGCTGTCCTCAGGCACACAGGAAGAGGGCATCAGATCCCATTACAGATGGTTGTGAGCCACCATGTGGTTGCTGGGAGTTGAACTCAGGACCTCTGGTAGAGCAGTCAGTGCTCTTAACCACTGAGCCATCTCTCCAGTCCTGTCATCAGCTTTTGAATCCTCAAAGCCAGCCCCCAACCCTCTCCTCCAACAAAGCCACAGCTAATGAATCTTCCCAAACTGTTCCACCAACCAGGACCACTTATATAATCCTATGGGGTCCATTCTCATCCAAACCACCACACATAGGGAGTTTGAAGTCTTTCTGTGCCTTAACTGAATATTTTAAATTTTATTCTGTCATATTTAGTGCTTTGAAATTTAGATTTTTGTTTAGGGTTTTGTCCACAGCAGACTAAAGTGGGAGGTATCGTTGGAATTACACTCTGCAATGATTTGGAAGATGTTTATTTTTTTACTTTCCTGAGACATAACTGAAATAAAATTTGTTGTATATGACCATTTAAAATTATTTGAGTGCCAGGTGTGTCAGGGGTGCTCTTCAGAACAGGTCCAGTGCAGCTCTGCTTATCCATTAGTGTTGTCCCACGGTTTCTTATAGTCTGAAAAAAAATTACTTAGTTTTTACTTTTGCAATCTTTTTTTTTGGCTTTTCGAGACAGGGTTTCTCTGTGTAGCCCGGGCTGTCCTGGAACTCTCTGTAGACCAGGCTGGCCTCAAACTCAGAAATCCGCCTGCCTCTGCCTCCCAAGTGCTGGGATTAAAGGCGTGCGCCACCACCGCCCGGCTTTACTTTTGCAATCTTAAATTTTGTAAATGGTAGAAAATGTTTGTAGAATCTTCCTCAGTTTGTGTCTGTATTCTCTGTGTGATTATTGAATTGCTGATTGGATGTGCTTTAGCAAAAATGGCCAAGTGCTCCTTGGCGTGTTCCATGTTCATAGTCATCTGGATGCATTTCTTTTTAACTTTGCATATGATCTGAGAGAGAGAGAGAGAGAAAGAAAGAGAGCACACAAGTGAGTGAGTGCACACATATGAGCAGACATAGCCAAGCCAAGCTTGCCTTATATTGTTGATTCTTCTCAGCCTCCCTAGCTGGGATTACAGGTGTGTACCCCCTCCCCCCACTGCATGCCTGAGTGCCCATATAGTTATTTTACCCTTTTCCTGTGTGTACTTTGTTGGAGATATATATCTTGTTCCTTATTTAACTTTATGTAATTTACTTGGCAGTATAGCTTTATGGAACTTTTTTTCTTTTTTAAAATCATCGTTTTGGGGGTATAATTTGTAGGCAAGTGAGATGGCTTAGCTGGTAAAAGTGCTTGTTGCAGTGTCTGATGGCCTGAGTTTGATCCTTCTCTGTCTCCTATGTGGTGACTTCTCGCCTTGTTCCTTGAGACTGGTGAACTCTCCCAGGAGTCATTCCCAAATAAAACTGCTTTTTTTTTTTTTTTTTTTTTTTTTTTTTTTTTTTTTTTTTCTGGAACAATGTTCATTTATTTTATTGTAGTATGACATTTAAAGAGTTCTTTCCTATTGTGGTAAAACTGCTTTTTATGCTTTTAATCAGGCTTGAACTGGCATATTATGTTGGCGGAGAATCGTGTTACTATTCAGTGATTTTTTTTTTAAGTTAATTAGCAGAGTTGTACAACCATTTTCATAACCTGGTTTTAGAACACATCCGTCATCCCAAGTTCCCTCATCCCCCTTAGTGTGTGATCGTCCCCCTTCCCATTAATAGTGTAATTCACTGCTGTTGTTTGAGTTTGACTTATTAACATGTAAGTAATAAGTCAGCAGAGAAAAAAGAAAGACTTGGATTTGCCCTCAAACAAGAGCAGACTTTTATTGGTCTGAGAGCTTTGTGGTTCTGCATTCCTCTTCTTCCCTCAGTGTGTCCAGGTGCCACTGCATGCCTGGCTGGAAAGGATGAGGCAGACCCCAGAGAAGGCAGGGAGTGCCTGGGGTAGGGGTGGGTGAGTCCTTCTCAGAGATCTTAGACAGTCAGCTTGTGCACTTTATTTGGGGTGAATAAGGGCTATACAGACCTTAGAGGGTAGAAGGGGTTTTCAGGTGAGTGTACATCATCAGTTGAGGCTTAAGGTACGGGGAATGCCTCATTTAGAGGGATTCCAGGTGCTGGGGAGAAAGGAAATTGAACCTGTAATTTCACCAAGGACTTCGTGACATTCCTCAGGTAGAGGATGTGGGGGTCGGGCTCCCCGGATAAGGTCAAGTGGAGAAGAGGCAGCCCCCGCCTCCCCCCCCCCCCGAAAAGGGAGCCCTTCATTTTGCACCAAGCTCTGGGAGCTATCAGTCATGGTAGACTATGGCCTTACAGGAGGGTTCACAACAGAGCTTGGCACCTCCAAACCCAGGGTGTAGGAGAACATGCCATGCAGGGTCTGAGAATAAGTTTTGTAGTCCAGCGTGGGATGGGAGGTGGGGGTAAAGTCACACCCTGAAATTGCTTTTGGGGGAAACTACTTTTCCAAACCTTGGCTGAGAAGTCAGACTGATTTTGTGACCTCTTGGCTCCAAGTGTATGGTGGTTATTGGCTTTCTGGAAGTCTGTGAGCCGCAGATTTTTTGATGCCTTGGGACTGTTTGATGGCCCTTTTTTGGAGGAGTGAGGGAGTGTTTTTATTACATACTTAGAATACTTTTGAGGTTGATCCTTGTTATAGTATGCATTCCTTTTTCTTACTGAATAAATACTTGAATTTTGGCAATTTCTTGTTTATTCATTATTTGACGGACATTGTTTGTTTTAGATTTTAGCTGTTAAGAATTTTGTCTAGATAAGTGTTCCCTGGAGCAGATATATAGGAATGTAACTGTCAATCATGTGGCAACTTTGTATTTAACTGTTTGTAAGCAGACTTAGAAATTTATGATAGTCCTAAAGAATGCATCCATAGAATTATTCTGGGTATTGTGATTAAGAGGCAGCTACCCATGTTTACCTTCTAAAATACTGGTACTGTTTTCTTTTTAACATTTTCACTAGCAATTGTATGATGATTCCTTGTTGTCTTAGTTATTTTTCTATTGCTGTGATGATACACCATGACCAAGGCAATTGTGCTGGCTAGTTTTATGTCATTTTGACACAAACTAGACTCATCAGAGAGGAGGAGCCTCAACTGAGAAAATGCCTCCATAGTACCTGGCTATCGACAAGTGTGTAGGGCTTTCTTTCTTTCTTTTTTATTTCGTCAAGACAGGGTTTCTCTGTGTAGCCCTGTCTGTCTTAGAATTCAATCTATACACCGAGATCCACATGCCTCTGCCTTCTGGGTGCTGTCATTGTAGGGCATTTTCTTAATCAGTGATTGATTCGGGGAGGGTCCAGCCCATTGTGGTTGAGGCCATCCCTGGGCTATAAGAAAGCAGGCTGAGCAAACCACGAGGAGCAAGCCAATAACCAGCACTCCTCCATGGCCTCTGCATCCGCTCCTGACTCTAGGTTTCTGCCCTGCTCGAGTTCTTGTCCTGGTTTCCTTCAGTGATTGACTATGGATTTGGAAGTGTGAGCCAAAGAGACCCTTTTCTTCTAACATACTTTGGTCCATGGTGTTTCATCACAGCAATGGTAACCCTAACTAAGACAGCAGCTTATAGAAGAAAGAGTTATTGAGGCCTACTGTTTCAGAGTATGAGCCCATGAGCATCATGGGCAAGAAGGCCACACCCAATTCTTTCTTTTCAGTTCTATCAACTGGGACCGAGCACATAGGAACCTATAGGGGACATTTTCGTTCAGGTCACCCACCATTGTACTAATCCTCATCAACACTTGGCATTGTCTAGATTTGTTATTATACCTACACTGTTGATTGTAATATGTTTTTTGTTTTGTTTTGCTTTTCTTTTTCTTGTTTAAATTTAGCTTGCCACCCACATAGCCCAGGCTACCATTTTTTATTTGTGTGTGTGCTAGACTGGACTCAAAACTCATGGTCTTCCTGCCTCTGACTCTGGGTGCTAGGAGTACATCCATGTGCCACAATTTCAATATCATGATTTTAATTGCTTATTATTCAATCCTAAGTGGTACTTATATATATTCTAGATATGATTTAGTTATTATTTGACCCAGTCAGTCCAAGAGATACTTTCATTTCTTTATCTTAGTGGTGTCTTGTGAAGAATAGACTCTTTTAATCTCACTCTTTCTCTCTCTGTATTGTGTGAGTTTTGTTTTTAGTTGGTTGGGTTTGCTTCTTTTTGTTTGTTTAGGGTCTCACTATGCAGCCTTGGCTGACTCAGGACTTACTATTTAGATTAAGCTGGCCTCAAATTCAAGAGATCCCTCTGCCTCTGCCTCTCTGCCCCTCTAAATTTTTCTGGAAAATTTAGTTTTGGCCTTTTAGATATATATGTATGAACCATTTTAACTTATCTGTCTGTTCATAGTGTAAGGAAAAGCTCCACCTACCACCTCTTTCTCCCCCTCACTGGCCACCCTGGTGATAGTTTGTCCTTTACTTATTGACTTACCTTGGTGCATTTGCTAAAATCAACTGACTGGTTTTAGACCAGGGTCTGAGGTCTATTTTACATACCAAAGCAGACCTGATCTCCAGGTTCTCCCAGCATCCCTCAGTTCCTACCTGGCACGCCCTGCCCCCAAATTTGAAATTCCCAGCCCAAAGCTAGGCCACCTTTCCCCAAGAGGCTCTTCCTTATATAATCCAGACAGTTTGCTCATTCTCTCTCTCTCTTTCTCCTCCTCTTCCCCACCCCCTTTCCCCAAGGCTACTTCCCTGGCCTCTGTCCTTGGGCCAGTGAGCTCGCCCACCTAAGAGCAGCTTTCCAATAAACCCGCCCTTAATCTAATCTAATCTAATCTAATCTAATCTGCCCCTAGTATAATCTAATATGGCTTGAATTGGTTCAGTTCACTGGTGGTGGTGGAGAAATAACCTATCACTGACCTTGAATATAAGGTTTATTTCTGTCTGTGTGTCTGTCCTTACTCCAGTTCTACACTGTCTAGATGACTTTAGCTTCTTCGGGAACTGCGTAGAATAGTCCTCTGTTTGAAAGTAGTTTTCATTATTCTGAGTCTTCTGCGTCTTATATGGAGTTTAGGAACAGTTCATCAGTTTCTTCAGAATATTTTGCTTTAGAAGGAACAACGTGTATTTCCTGCTATCATCTGGGGTTTATTGAGGTGCTAAAGTAAATCTGCTTTTCATTTTTTTGCAGGGGCTTTATTTCTTTATGTTGTGTTCTATAAAAAAGATAGAGAAGCTAGGAATATGTTTGATGGAGGTGAGTGAGATAAGGTGTGGGGTAAGGGGGTGCCTCTGCGGGCCCATGCTGAAGCATCCCTTCCCTCTGAGGTACCAGCCACACGACAGTAAAATATAGAATAGAGTTTATTCAGGGCATGGGGAGGGGAGTTAAGAGAAAGGCGGGGGGGGGGGGTGGGGTGGCGCAGTAGAGGCCGGCCATGAGCATGTGGAGAGAGTGGGGAGCAGGAGCAAGAGGAGAGAGCAAGAGCAAGAGAACAAGAGAGAGAGGAGGGGCCAAGTAGCCCCTTTCATAGTGAGTCATGCATACCTGGCTATTGCCAGGTAACTGTGGGGCGGAGCCTAGAAAAACAGCCAATACTTTATGTTACTTGAATCTTGTTAGAGTGTTTATTTCTTATGCTGAATTGTTTAAATTTTCTAATTTATTATGTATTGACCATAATTCTTTCTATTTGAAGCCTTTGAGTTTTTTTTTCAATTCATGGAAAAAAGTTTTTTTTTTTTTTTTTTTTTTGGTTTTTCAAGACAGGGTTTCTCTGTATAGCTCTGGCTGTCCTGGAACTCACTCTGTAGACCAGGCTGGCCTCGAACTCAGAAATCCGCCTGCCTCTGCCTCCCAAGTGCTGGGATTAAAGGCGTGCGCCACCACTGCCCGGCAGGAAAAAAAGTTTTAAACTGAACCGATGATTTAGCTTCTATCTTTTCCAAGCACTTACACACTTACATGGGTGTTTTACCTGCATTTATGTCTGCACCATGTATTTGCCTAGAAGAGAATGCTGGATCTCTTGGAACTGGAGTTATAGATGGAGCTACCATATGGGAGCTGGGAATTGAATCTAGTGTTTTGGAAGAATAACCAGTATTCTTAAACACTGAACCATCTCTCCAGCCACTCTTGATTTTCTGTTTTGATAATAATCTTTTATTATTTTTACCCTTTACTTTCTTTGAGACAGAGTCTCACTGTATTGTCTCTGGATGGTCTGAAACTTGACGTGTACATCAGGCTAGCTAGACATCCACCTTTTGAGTGCTGAGATTAAAAGTGTGCACCAGCACTGCCCAGTGGCTTTATTATTCTTGAACTTAGTGCTTTTTAAAATTTTTGTGTTTATTCTAACTGGATAGTATGACAGACTTAGATCCTGATTAATGCATATCTTTTGGGCTGAGAAGGTAATTTGCTTTATCAGTGTGTGCTTTCAAATTTCAAAGAGTTTTCAATGGAGCAGATGGTGTTAAATCAAAACGTTTAACTGTAGGACAACGGCTGTATGTGTATCTCAGCCAGTGTGGCTTTCATCATCCTGGTGTCTATTGGCTTATCTTAGGTAATTTCTTGAGCTTTCTTTTGGCTGAAGGGCTTCTTTCTGGCTCTTATTTTCTCTTGTGTATATAAATATACATCACTTTGCATTTTTCATGGGCGTGCTTCCTTAAGTATATTATGTTTTTCATCGTTGATTCCATTTTTAGTACTGTCATGCATAACTTTAATTTTCTCTGTGTAATGTAACTCTTGCTTTTACTGTAGCATTTTGTGTGTGTTCATGTGTATATGGACTTCTGTAGGTACTAGATTTTGACATTGGGTATCTTCCTGAATCATTTTCTACCTTGTTTTGGGGGTCCAATGTCTCTAACTGACCTGGAACTAGCTGATTGAACTAGGCTGCCTAGTTGTTAGCAAACCACGGAGATCCTCCTGCCTCCTCCTCCCCAGTGCTAGAATTAAAAGAGTGCAGCACTTTGCTTGGCTTTTCTTCTGAGTACTGGGGATCCAAACCTAGGTTCTTAATGCATCAATAGCAGGCAAGCACTGTGCTGAGTCATCACGACAGCCTGTGTAGCTTTCCCTATAATATTTCCTTTGAGTATTGGAACTTCATATCATGAACCCCAAGTACACTCACTTCTCAGTCCTCCCAGGTCGCCCCCACCCTTGTGACCACCCCCCCAACAGAAAGATGGAAAAGAAGTCTAATCTGTGTTGTCCATGTACTCACTCATTGGAGTGTTGGCGTGGGTTTGTCTACTTTATTGTGTTCTTATCTCTACCACCCTTCCAGCCCTTGTTCCACCTTAACTCCTTCTAACACTCTAACACTAGGTAGGTGAGAAAAGTTAGAGGGAAAGGGGGGTCATAGCCTCTATAGACTACTTCCTGCTGATTAGGGTTGTTGGGTTCCTTGGGGCAAGTCCATTCTTTGTTGTTAGAATATCCAGCAGTCCAGCAAACCAGCAATAGCAAATGCAACAGCAGGAGGAACCAGCAACCAGGGGGAGGGGACAGCAGCAGCGGGAGCAACAGCTGCCACAGGCCCCTCAGGATTCTCAAGTGTATACCCTCTGGAGAGTCCCCAGAATTAAACTATCTGCAGCTGGCAAAAATCACAACACTCTAGAGCACGAGACAATCATAGATAATGGCTGTGGACTGTCTCAGTCCAGTTAGTATAATGATAAGCTGTATGCCTAGATTAGGCAGATCTTACACTATACTAACTTATTCCCCAGCTATAAGACCCTTTGCTACTTATCGTTTCTCCTAGTTCTGCTCCATCATGGCCGCCACCTCCTCTTTCTCTTCTTCTTCCTCCTCTTCCTCCTCTTCCTCCTCTTCCATCCTCTCTCCTCCCTTCTCATACTCCCTCTCTCCCTGCCCTCTTCTCAAAGACTTTCTGTCCCACCTTTCCCTTCCACTGCCCAATCACAGGCTCTGTTTTTTTTTTTGAGACAGGGTTTCTCTGTATAGCCCTGGCTATCCTGGAACTCACTCTGTAGACCAGGCTAGCCTCAAACTCAGAAATCCGCCTGCCTCTGCCTCCCAAGTGCTGGGATTAAAGGCGTGCGCCGGCGGTTAGGACAACCCACAATAGTGGACAAACTGAAGCAGCCACATATCCTACACCTGGGATTAAAACAAAAACTTGTTCATATAACATACTTGGGTTTTTAAAGAAACCAGAACTCTCACTACACTGGAGCCTGGTCAAACGTCCATAGCCAGCCCCTTAAAGAAAATTTCCCACCCACCTCCCTACCAGAAGCCATCAACCTGTGTAGCTTTTTAAAAAGCTTCTGAGGGCTGGAAAGATGGCTCAGTGGTTAAGAGTACTCTTGCAGAGGACCTGGGTTAGATTCCCAGCACCAACATTGAGTGGTTTACAACAATGTGTAGCTCCAGTTATAGGGTATTTGATGCCCTCTTCTGGCCCTTGCAGGCATCAGGCCTATACATGGTGTACATACATGTAGGCATTTACATAAACATGTAAAATAAAAATAAATCTTTAAAAACATCTTGTGCCAGGCGGTGGTGGCGCACACCTTTAATTCCAGCACTTGGGAGGCAGAGGCAGGCGGATTTCTGAGTTCGAGGCCAGCCTGGTCTACAGAGTGAGTTCCAGGACAGCCAGGGCTATATAGAGAAACCCTGTCTCGAAAAAAACAAACAAACAAAAAAAACATCTTGTAACTGTACCAATATCACTCACTGCTATTCTCTCTCCCTTACAGATTGTCCCTAATAATTATCTGAGCAGGTTTTAAAATTCAAACCCATCTCTACATTTGAGCAAGGGAAAAAAGGCTTAAAGCACAGATGTTCCACCAAATTCTACTTTATCTGCTTTGTTTGTGTATATTCAAGCTCTTTCCTTAGTGGTGTGCGCGCGTGCGTGCGTGTGTGTGCTCGAGGTCAGCCACCACTTCTTTTGTTTTTGTTTTGTTTTTTATATAGATCTGCAGTTCTTCTAGTAGAAATAAAGGAAACTGCTCCTTTGTTTTCGATCTCTTTTTATGTATTAATTTTAAGATTAACAAATGCAAAAAATAATGAGTTTCATTATGGCAGGCATTTTTTATATGTGTATCCATATATATATATATATATATATATATATATATATATATATATATTTTTTTTTTTTTTTTAAAGAGAGGGTTGTGCATACATGTGTATGTGTGTGGGGGTTGGATGATGAACTCTGATATGAAATGTAAGCAAAATATACCTTTTCCCTTTCAACATGTATTTTGTCGAGGTTTTCATTGCAGTAAAGGTAACCTAACTAAGATAGGATGGAACCTAGGACCTTGTGCTTGTTAGACAAGGGTTCTGTCACTGAGCTAAATTCCAAACCTCTGCAAATACTTTTGTGGACAGAATCTATGCATGTATTGTGTTGATGGGTTAGCAGATATTTGGTACTTGATAATCATCTACTAGATAAGTCTTCCCAGAATCCTCTGTTTATAATATAACCTAAAAAATTTTGTTTTTATAGTGATGAGACTTGAACCCAGCCTCATACATGTCTAAGCAGGAATCTACCTCTTAGCTGCACCCCATCTAAAGACATTTTCTTATATGTCCCTGTATAGATTTATTCTTGGTTGCTTACACATTAGATGGATGATATCTATTAAAATACCTCCCAAGAAGCTGATGTGCTACAGTGTGTTGATAAAGAGATATTGCCACTTGCTGTTGTCATTTAGTAAGCCATAGCAGCTCAGGTAATGGATTTGTGTGTGAAGGTGTGTGCAGGTGTGTGAAGGTTAGAGGATAACCTTGGTCTCAGTTCTCTGTTGCATAGGCCAGGCTAGTTTGCCTATGAGCTTCTGGGAATTCTCCTGTCACTGCCTCCCATTGTGCCATGGAAGGAACAATGGAGTTACAGATGTATGCTGCCTCATCCCGCTCTCACATGGGACCTGGGATTCAAACTCAGGTCCTCATGCTTGCATGGCAAGCACTTTACACATGGAGCTATCGTCCCAGCCCACAAACCATCTTGAAATATTTGATGATAAGTTATTCTCCAATGGTGAAATGAGCCAATTCAGGCCAAATTAAAGTATATAAAGACAGGTTTATTGGAACTCTGCTCTCGGGATAGGTACACTGGACCCAGGGAACGAGGGTAGGGATGTTGCTGTGGGAAGGGAGACGTGAGTGCTGGAGGAAAGAGAAAGAACATGACCATACAGGGAGAGAGGAGAGACCAAAATGTCTGGATTAGAAAGGGAAGAGCTTCTGGGAAAAGTTGAGGGGAGAGGGCAGAATATGCCAGCCATGCTTCATAACAGGTAGAGACTAAGGGATGCAGGGTTAACCTGGAGGTCAGATCTGCTTTGCTATGTAAAATATGTGCCTCAGCTGTGTGTCCCATGTCTGAATACTGACATTTACCAGTGCTGAGTATTATTAGTATGGCTATGAGTTTTCCAATACCATTTTCACGATCATATATTAATTGCACAAAATAATGGGGTTTTATTATCCTGTCATTTGATCATATCACCTCCTATTATTCTCATCTATCAGTACCATCTTAAAGGGCTTTTATTGTTCTGTCTATTTTTGTCCAGATGATGGGAAATGATTTTTGGTTGAAGAAAATAGAAATCAGTGTTTCGGAAGCAGAGAAGAGAACCGGAAGAAATGCCGTGAGCATGCAGGAAGCGTACACCGCTTACCTCATCGAGACGCGGTGGGTTGCAAGGCTGGGCTTCATTTAGAAAAAAGGCGTAACAGTTGAATAGAGTGAGGGTGAATAACTGTAATTTCCTTCAGAGTTTGGGATGTGCACTCTTTTGATAGAACATTGTGTCAAGATAGAGGTATGGAAATATGGGGATGCTTCAATGTCTTGGGAAACAGTATAACGTTATTAAATTCTTCTAATTTGGAAGACAAGCCCAATGATAACATTTGCTTGTAAGTTAAGATAAAATTAAATATTTCCTGTTAAAGTTGGAAATTTAAAATTGTGTTTTATATTTCATATTGTATTGTCCTTTTAGTAATATGTAATTATTAGGCTTGATGATAAGCTTAATATCTTTGTTTTATTTATTGTTGGTTATTTTTGTTGTTTACTTATTGTTGTTTTGAGGCAGGGTCTCTCTGTAGCCCTGACTGTCTTGACACTTGCTGTATAGACCAGCCTGGCCTGGAACTCACAGAGATCCACCTCCTGTATCTGCATCTGTGCCATCATGCCCAGCCATACACATACACATACACATACACATACATATGCTTACTTGTAGGCTAGTGGTGTACTCTTGTAATACTAGCACTGAGAGCAAGAGAACCAGGAGTTTAAGGCCATCCTGGGCTATATAGTAAAACCCTGTCTCTAAACAGTACTAGTGAGAACAAGCAATAATTGCTAAGACCAACAGTGTAGGGCTTAGACAGATGGGTTAATGGTGAGAGTATACACTGCTCTTGCAGAGGACATAGAGCTCACTTATCAGCACCTGCACCGGGCATCTCACATTTGCCTGTAACTCCAGCTCCCAGGAACCCAGTACCTTGGTCTCTGAGGACACCTGCACTCACATGGCATACACACAAGGACACACATAATAATAAAGTAAATCTTATCAAAAGAGACATTGGTAGCTGAGTGAGGTGTCACATGCCATTTATCCCAGCACTCGGGAGGCAGAGGCAGGTGGATCCCTGTGCGTTTGAGAATAGCCTGGTCTACACTGTGAGTTCCAGGGTATCCAGGACTGAACAGTAGTATAAATCTAGTTACTCAGGAGGCTAAGGCAGGAAAATTAATATCATTTCTTTTTCTCACTAACCTAAGGTCTCATTTACTACCTGCCCATATAGAAGGATCATTTAAATTTAGGAGTTTGAGGCCAGCTAGACCAGCATGGTAGAACCCATCTAAAAACTAAAAAAAAAAAAAAAAAAAAAAAACAGACAAGCAGCTATTGTGCTGAGCCTGACATAATTAGAAACACTTTTCAAACGACTGTTCCAAGACTGATGTTGCTTCTCTGTCACTTTGTCCCAATGGACAAATGCATACTGTGGTTGTATGTGCATTTCTTAGAGGGCAAATGAGTCATTGTCAAGTGAATAATTGGAAAAAAAGGAGGTCTTGATAGTGCTTCAAATGTTTCTGCAGCTGGGCATGATGGCACACTCTTTTATCTTTGCGCTTAGACTGAGACAGGTGGACCTCTTGAGTTCCTGGCTAGCCTGGTTGACATAGTGAGTTCCAGGCCAGCCAGAACTACATAGTGAGACCCTACCTTAAACAACAGCCAAAATCCTGCATTCTTGAGGGTAGCAGAAATCTTTAGTGCTTTAATGTAACCTTTATACTCTTTTACCCTTATTTTCTCCCAACTGTAGCTTAGACTTTTATGTAGATAAAACATGAAGTGCCTGCCGTCTCTTTAAAAGAAAAAAAGGAGATACAAGTTGTGGGTTTTCTTCCTTGTCCTTTCAGAGCAGACTAAGTTTGCTCTTGTGGATGTCTCCTGGTACTCAGTCAGATCTATCTGATTTATTCATATCTTGAACTGAGGTTTTGTGGTGTCTTGGTCTTTGCCATGAACTTATTCCCTCTTTGTGGTAATAATGTTACAGATGTCTTTTATGTAATGAATGTTATGAAGTCAATATTATACTTTGGCTTTTAGAATGTTTCTAATATAACTCTTTCTCAAAAGTTCAGTTAGGTTTTCTATAACAGAAGGAAAGCCAGGGTGAGAACTTTGAACTTGGATGAATCTGGCACAGCTGCATCCGCATCTGTAAAAGGGGACAGGGAATGCCTGTTTCCCTGGGTTGTAAGGACCAAGCAAGAAAACATGGAAAGTTCTTCATTGTGTGGCTGGTTTTGAAAGAGGGGGTGTTGTGTGTTCTGTTTTCTAAGTAATAGAAATGCTGTTTGTTCCGTTTCAGGTCAGTTGAACATGCTGATGGTCAGAGTGTCCTCACAGACTCACTGTGGAGGCGGTACAGTGAGTTCGAGTTATTGAGAAACTACCTTTTAGTGAACTACCCACATGTTGTAGTGCCACCTCTCCCAGAAAAGCGGGTAAGACAGACAGCAGTAGGAGCTGAGAAGTCCACAAGGAACCATTCATTTATTTGTTTTCTTTCCTTTTTGTTTTTGGCTTTTCAATACAGGGTTTGTCTGTATAGCCCTGGCTGTCCTGGAACTCTCTCTGTAGACCAGGCTGGCCTCAAACTCAGAGATCCACCTGCCTCTACCTCCTATATATATTTCTCCTAAATACATAGATACAGTTTGCTCAATCTGTGTAATGTTATTTGTATGTATATGATTTCAAGGCTGACCATTTGGTACTGGATAACCAATTGGGGGCTCTTCCATGGGAAAGACTCTTTCTCCCATTTTTAGCATTTATTACTTGCCCATAGTTTTTGTCTAGGGTTGAGGACCCATAAGGTTTTCCTCTTCCATGCTAGCCAGTGTCTTAGTGTTGTCCTTGTGTGGGTCTTGTTTAGGCAGTCAGGTTCATAGGTATAGATTCCCTGTCACTCCTGAGAGATGCAGTCTCCCAGCAGACCTCTATTTCTGGCTCAGATGTTCCCTGAACCGTAGGCACCATGGGTTCACTTGTCCTCTGCGCTTTGATCACTTGTGATTTTCTTTAATGGTCTCCTGTTGTAAAGAGAAGTTTTTTTATGAGAGTGTGTGGACTAGTTTTATATCAACTTGACACAAGCTAGTGTAATTTGAGAGAAGGAAACCTCATTTGAGAAAATGCTTCTAGAAGATCGAGCTGTAAGCAAGCATGTGGGACATTTTCTTAATTAGTGACTGATGTGGGATTGAGAAGGGCAGGCCCAGCCCACTGTGGGTGGTGTCATCCCTGGGCTGGTGGTCCGGGTTGTATAAGAAAGCAGGCTGAGCAAACCATGAGGAGCAAGCCAGTAAGCAGCACCTTCCTTGGCCTCTGCATCAGCTCCTGTCTCAGGTTCCTGTCCTGTGTGAGTTCCTGTCCTGACTTCCTTTGATCTGGAAGTATAAGCCAAATAGACCCTTTCCTCCCAGTTGATTTGGTCATGGTGCTTCATCACACCAAATGTTAATCCTTGTTAAGACGGGGTAAAAGCTACACGTACCTGCGGCTGAGCCTGTTCCTAATGGTTGCTTTGTTTACCTAGGCAGAGTTCGTGTGGCATAAACTCTCTGCTGATAACATGGATCCAGACTTTGTGGAGAGACGACGGATAGGCTTAGAAAACTTCCTCTTGAGGGTCGCTTCACATCCTGTTCTTTGTAGAGACAAAATCTTCTATTTGTTTTTGACACAGGTATTTTTTTCTTTTAATTAGTCTTTTAAAAATATTCATTTAGGTTTTTAAAAAATTATAAAATGCTAATCCTTGAGATTCTTTTGAATCACCTTTGATAGGCAGTTTATTGTGTGGTTTAGTTTGAAATTTGAGTTATTGGATTATGTCATTAATTTATGTATTATTAGTGTGCATGTGTTCTCTTGAGTGTGATATGGGGAAGGGCACACCTGTCATGGCACACATGTGGAGGTCAGAGGACAGTTTTGTAGAGTTGGCCTCCTCTTTTACCTTTACTTGGGTTCTTGGATTAGAATTTACATTGCCAGTCTTGCATGGCAAATGCTTTACCTAGATACTGAACCATATCACCAGCTCATAGCTAAGCTTGTAAAAAATTACTTACTTAGTTTTGTGTGTGTGTGGCCTGAGTATATATATGTGCACAACATGTGTGCAGGTCAGAAGCAGGGTTGGATCCTTGGGAACTAGAGTTAGGTAGACTAATCCACAGTGTGGGCATTGGGAACTAAGCCTGGGTCTTCTGCTAAAAAGAGTATGTGCTCCTAACCACTGAGCTATCTCTCCAGCCCCATCATTGCTAGATTTTTATACTTAAGGACTTTATTTGTTACAATTACCTAAATGAAAACTTAAAATTAATCTTTAGTATTAAGAAGCCAAGTGTCTGCCGGGCGGTGGTGGCGCACGCCTTTAATCCCAGCACTTGGGAGGCAGAGACAGGCGGATTTCTGAGTTCGAGGCCAGCCTGGTCTACAGAGTGAGTTCCAGGACAGCCAAAGATACACAGAGAAACCCTGTCTCGAAAAACCAAAAAAAAAAAAAAAAAAAAAAAAAAGAAGCCAAGTGTCTAAAATCTCGGGCATGTGCTTTTTCAAATGTTCAGAGTCTACATTGTATGTTTAGTTTTGAAGTAAAGAGATGTTTTCAGCCGGGCGGTGGTGGCGCACGCCTTTAATCCCAGCACTTGGGAGGCAGAGGCAGGCGGATTTCTGAGTTCGAGGCCAGCCTGGTCTACAGAGTGAGTTCCAGGACAGCCAGGACTACACAGAGAAACCCTGTCTCGAAAAACCAAAAAAAAAAAAAAAAAAAAAATAGATGTTTTCAACCTCTGCCATATCACTTGAATCAAGAACAGAATGATACATACTGAGGTTATTTAATGTGGGATGTTACGTATTGCGTGTTTGGTTTTGCAGTAATGGTCTCCAAAACTGCTTTGACTTTTAGGAAGGTAACTGGAAGGAGACTGTGAATGAAACTGGATTTCAGCTGAAGGTAAGGATATTCATATGGGCTACCTCTCCACATCCCTTTACAGTTCCCAGCATGGCAGCATGCACTTACTGGAAATGGCAAGCGAATGGTGGGAATCAGGATTGCATCTAAGTCAATGGCAGGGTTTCAAAGAAACACCCAGGTCACTTTTGATTTGTGTAGTTTTAGTGCTGTTGGGGCTGCAATTGGCAGTTTCTTAATTCTACCAGAAGATACTTGAAATTAGTAATATAGATGCAGTCTGTAGATTTTTCCTACAGTATACTAGTATGTCTACGTTTTCATTTCCTTACATTCTGTCTGACCACTTTACTTGTTCTCTGACTCCCACATCTACTTACCTGTGAGACAAGTTACTTAGGAAACCCTCGCTTGGCTTTTCCAACTTTGGTAGGCTAAAGCACCTTTGTCATGCTTCTGGAGCATGAGACGTGGTACCCAGTTTGAAGTGAGGTCGGAGTCCTTGTGAAATGGCCTCTGTTAGTGATGCAGGCCCATAGTCATCAGCAGTGGGCTTGGAAATGAGACTGTCGCCTGAAGATTGAGAAGCTCAGTAGTGAAGGAGTGGAGCTCTCCAGACCTTCCTGAGGGACAGCTAGCATGGGTTATCACAGCTTAAAGGATTTCTCTGCTGTTAATCAAGTGAGTGGGGTGGACAAGACATAACATAAATTTTTAAAATATTGAATATTTCTAAATTGAAAATTTGAAATATTCTCAAGTACTAAATGTTTCAAATTTAAAACATTTTAGTGGTATCATTCCATTTTAGGTTTGGGAGTATTTTGTATTTTACATTAAGGGATACTCAGCTGTCAAAGTTTGAAGACAATGTAAAGTCCTAAGCATTTCAGATAAGAGATGCGGGACCTGTATTTAATACAAGATCATAAGTGATAGCCAGGTGTACTGCACACATCTTTGATCCCAACGTGGGAGGCAGAGGCAGAGGCAGGAGGAGTTTGAGGCCAGCCTGATCTTAATGAATTCCAAGGCAGCCAGAGCTACATAGAAAGACCCTGTTTTGGAAAAAAACTTAAAAAAACAGAAAAAAAAACACCAGGCAAGAAAAACAAGTTCAGTAACTTAAAAACACCTCAGGCTTGGTACCTTTTAATACCCCAAAATGCCTTGAGAGGTGAAGTTAGGAGGAATCATAAGTTGAAGGTCATCTGAGCTATGTAGTTTGAAGATAGCCTTGGCTACTTGAAACTCAGTCTCAAAAACAAACCAAACAAAAAAAAAAATAAATAACCTGGAGCCTCATGTGTTGGCATATGGGCATTTGAAATTCAGTACCAAGTAAACAGGAAGTGAATCAAGTGTCTGGTTCTGTGGTGAACGGCTCTTACTAGTTGAGTATGTTATTGGCAGATACCAATTTCTTGATTGTTAATTCAGCCCTTGGTGCTTAGAGGAACTGTTGTGATTTTAGTTTAGGGATGGATTGGAAATAATTTGAAACTTTTAAAAAGACTCATATTTGGAAGAGTTTTCTAAGGACTATTATTGTAAGATATATTACAAGTGAATAAGTAAAACACAAGCCTAAAATCAAGTAATTTGGGTGAGATTTTTATGTATCATATGATATTTAGTTACTGATTTAGCCATTAATCACTTTACTTATCTGTCCTTACACTCAGTTTTGTTTCACTTCGGGAGCTGAGGAAGCACCTCATTGTCTGATACTACAGAATGTGCTGTATCCGTGGGCCTTTAAATTGTGTGGTCAGATGGCCTTTAAAGTATTTATGTAATGTTTTGTTTTTGCATAACCTTGTGGTTAAAAATTTGAGTCTTTAATAAAATATTTGAAAGGTAATACTTAATGTAATACATTGAATTAATAATTCAAAAAGCCACATGTTGAAAGAAGTAGGAGATATTTCAGAACCTCATTTATTTTGCTTTAATTCTTATTTTATTATGGATACTTCTTGATTCAAGTCTTCCATGAAGGAAATGGGATCTTCTCGGACAGCCCCACAACATAAATACATGCACATGTATTCATATATAGCACTGTGTACATACATAGATAGGTGTATACATAGAAGGTTACATTTAATTTATATGAAGGTCATATATCATATAAGCTATGATTAGGCAACATTGCATTCTGCAGTGTTCAAATGAACATAACATGACTTACTCTACCATACTTTTAGAAATACAATGTTCCTCTCAAGCCCACTTCATGTTTTGAGCATTCGTGTAAATACTCATGGTATATAATTCAGTGGAAGCAGAGCAAAGAGCACATAAACTAGTTCAGTGCGGACATTCCATTAACTTTGTTATGAGAATATTTACTGTTGTGTGTGCCCCAGTCTTAAATGTACAGAGGCTGATTGAGAAGAATCTAGAATTCTTCCTCTTGCTTGGAGCATCAGAGACAAGGCATGGGCCTCTGCTAGTCTGAGATTCCACATTCTGGGTGCTCATTCCTCTAAGTGCTATTCAGGGCATGGTGACTGACATGTTCTTAAGGAGTGTGTAATGTGGTAAATGATGGTAAATTATTTAAATAAAAATAATTTGAAGAGTGATAAGTAGCATAAAAGAAAATGACTGTGATCATTGTTAATGAGACAGCAGGGTTCATTTTTCTAGAATTTCTTTAAGGTGAGTTAGCCAGGAATAGTGGCTAGCAACACAAAACACATTTCTTTCTCAAAAAGGAATAAGAAAGTATCCTGAGGCAAACGTTAGCAAGCATGGCCTCGAAACACAGAAGTAGGTTGTCTAGAATGATGTGCTGTGCTGTGGAGGGTGCATGAATTTTATAGTCACAGATCAAAAGATAGTCATACGTTAGTGCCTTTTGTAAAATGTTGGTGGGACAGCAGGTAGACAGGTTATAGAAAAGCCAAGAAAGTGTTGCTGTAGGCTTCAGATGCTTTTCTTTTATGACATTTTTAGTCTTTAGGTTGGTGGAAGTTACTGGTCTGTTAAGAATATATTCCAGCTGGTTGGTGGTGGTGCACACCTTGAATCCCAGCACTTGGGAAGCACAGACAGGCAGATGTCTGTGAGTTTGAGGCCAGCCTGGAATACAGAGTGAATTCCAGGACACTCAGAGAAATCTTGTCTGGAGGCGGGGAGGTAGGGAAAGAGAAAATAGTAGGCTCAAAAGTGAGATTTCAAGGTGGACATGGTGTTGCATACCTTTAATCCCAGCACTGAGGAGGCAGAAGCAGGCAGGTCTGAGTTCAAGGACAGCCTAGGCTATACAGAGAAACCCTACCTTAAAATAAACAGACAAATGTGAGATTTTGGGGGGACTGAAGACCTGGCCCCTTGGTTAAGAGCACTGTGTTCTCCCAGAGGACCCAAGTTCAAGTGTTAGTACCCAAGTGGTAGTTCAGAAACATCTTTCTGTAACCAGTCCAGGAAATCCAGTGCATTCCTCTGGCTCCACAATCACCAGGCATGTACATGGTACACGGACATGTTAGACATGCATGTAGGCAAAATGCCCCCACACATGAATAAATAAGCTTGTTTATTATTTTAAAGTAAGATTGGAGAGGTTAAAGAGATAGCTTAGCCATTAAGAGCACTTGATACTTTCGCAGAGGACCTGGGTTCTTTTCCTGACTCCCATGAGGTTGCTCACAGACCATCTGTAACTCCAGTTCTAGACTTCTTCTGGTCTCTGGGCACCAGGCACACATATGGTACACATACATACACACAGGCAAAACATTTGTACACATATAATAAAAGGAATAAATCTTCACGCATTCTCAGTATTCATAGCTGGGCAGATCCTTGGGCTCTTGGTGTTGCAGGAATAATGTTTATCACATTGTTTCTGTTTCTTAGGGAATGGGAGGAATCCTGGTGGCTTTGGTTTGCTCTGTTTTATTAATTGAGAGCATTTGTAATTGTAGGTTGGAAATTGGAATAATGTAAAGTCTTCATGGGGGTAGAGATTTTTTTAAAAACCAAGCTACATTTTGAAATTGATTTATAATTGAACTACCTTTTTTGATGAGCACTATGCCTTAGGCACAAAGGTTATTTAGTTCCCTTCCTTCCTTTCCCTCCCTCCCTCCGTCCCTGCCTCCCTCCCTTCCTTCCTTCCTTCCCTCCCTCCTTCCTTCCTTCCTTTTTTTTCTTCCTTTCTTTCTGTTTTTGGAGACAGGGTTTCATTATGTAGCTCTGTTCTGAAACTCACTATCTCGAGAAGGCTGACTTCACACAAACAGAGATCTACCTGTCTCTGCCTTCCAAGTGCTAGGACTTTAGGCATGTGCCACCATTCCTGGCTCAATGTTGTGTTATAATTTAGGATTTAAATATGTTAAGTATACATCTCATGAAATGAAATCCTTATTTAGTGTTTATCTCTCTGTCTCTTCTTAGAGAACATATCTAGAAATAAGTTAAATGTGCTGCCTCCTAGGGCGGGCAGGTGCATCACCTCACACCCCTAGTGCTAGGGAGCTAGAGCTAGGAGGGCCAGGAGTGCAGGCAGCTGGGCCACATGAGCCCCCCTCCCCCCCGCCCCCCGTCTCAAAAGCCAAAACCAAACACAGAAAGGGATGGCTTCAACACGGTGAGCTAGCTGTAAGCAGTGTGATGCCATCTAGCTTGCTTTATTTAGCAGAGCAGTACTTTATTTTAGGTTTTTTTTTTTTTTTCTGAGACATTGATGATGGTAAGACAACTGAAGGCCTGCTGGTTTGGAGTCCACCTGAGGACTAGGTTCAGAGTGCACAGGGTCTTTGTTCATGAGGCAGCAGGTTCACAGCTGACCTAGGCACACCATTGGCTTTCGTGCAAGGCTTTAGAGAAGAGTAAGACTTGTCCTGTGACTCACCACATGCAGAGCTGATGTCATTACTAGTACACTGGTGTTTGCAGGTGTACTTTGGAATCATTGAAGGCTGTCATTCATAGAAGAATATTCATTCTCATTTATAAACATGCTTGTGTAGTTTTATCAAAAAGAATTACTGAGCTATTCAATATGTTTAATGTGCTTACAACAAGTGATATTTTAAAAAAGTACTTGAGTACTTTAATTCTGAAGGAAAAGTAAAAATGTTTGAATTTTATACCCTGAAATGTAATTGTATTAAGTCAACAAATTATTTTTTCCAGGCAGACTCCAGGTTAAAAGCGCTTAATGCAACATTCAGAGTGAAAAACCCAGACAAGTAAGGCTTTGCTTTAATAACATTTGCAATGTTGTTTTGAATGATGCCTATCAATCTATTTATTTTTCATTTCTGAATGTATGCACTTAATTTGCTAAATATTTTAAATAATTCACATTTAGTGAAACCTTTTTAAAGTCTAAAACTGATTTTGAAATTTTGTAATTGGGTGTAAGATTGTGTCTGAAGTTTTAGAAAATAAGACCATTGCTTTTTCTCTAAGAAAGATTCATTAAGTGCTGAAGATATCAGAAAAATGAGAGAAGTAATTTCCTGTAGTTTTTCTTGTGTGACTGCCTGTCAAATGTGTACAGTTTAAGAAAATTGATATTTTCTATATAATAACAGTCTAGATTGCATGCTAAAAAACTGAGGATAAATTCAGATGTGTAAGGGCCCTGATGTGCTATGTTATGTAAGTCCTTGACTGCATGATCATCTGTCCAGTGCTCTTGAGAGCACTGCTGCCCTGGATGCTGGCTGTTAGCAGATATGACTCCTCAGGACAAGACAGATGGTAGAGATTTAGTTTGCTCACTTTCTGAAGCTGATGTATGGGCCAGCCTCTTCATTGCATGCTCCTTTGCAAGAAGCATGCTTTTATAGAGATGGTTTGTAGCTTCATGTCCTAAGGCTTAGGAGATGATTAGACTTCTCTAGTGAGTCCTTCAGCACTAATTTCTCTATAGGGTAAATTCTTATCAAATGAAGCCTAAGTTTGCATATTTTAATAATGTGTCATGTCTGATTATAACTTACAAACTGAAATTATTAACAATAATGCCCGTTTTACTGTGGGGATGAAACCCAGGGCCTCTTGCTTGCTAGGCAGACCGTCTACCACCAAGTTAAATCTGTAGCCCTTCTTAATTTTTAACATAAATTTTGAACATAAAATATAGTGAATATTCTAGGGTCTTGGAAATTAGGAAGTGATAATGATAATCATTGAACTTTTGTTTCTGTTTTTTTTTCTTTATTATTTTTAATTATGTGTGTGTGAGTGCTGGGATCAGCAAGCATATTAGTCTCCATTTTAATGTGTTGATGTAGGATCTCATGTGGCCTAGACTTGTGTCCCTCTTGTCTATGCCTTCTGTGTACTGAGATTACTGGTATGTGTCACGACACCTCACACATTCTATTTTGTTGTTGTTGTTTATTGCATTCTTTTTTAGAGAACATTTAGGTTTACAGCAACACCGAGCAGACACCCCCCGACCCCCTGTTTCCTCCCAGGCTCTCATTCTCCACCTCTCACAGCAGCACACTGCACAGACAGAGACACACTGCACAGACAGAGACACCGAATGAGTGTGTCAACTGCTGTAGGGCCACAGAATAGATGTAACTAATTGATGTCCTAGAATCCTCTCCCTCCAGCTCAAGGGACTTTTCATTTTTACTATTACCATAGTTTATCCTCTTCAATACTGACATACCAAATAAAAGATAGCCTTTCAAATTGGCCTCTTTCATTCAGTTCCCATTGAGGTTTTTATAAATGTTATAATGTCATGCATGTTTATAATAGGTGTTTTGTAGGTTAGAACTAAAATTATAAGTTTCTATAAAAGAAACAAGCTAGGTTTGTGACATTGGTGGCTGTATATTAATTAGAGGATCTATTATTTTTATTGATACTTTAATATTAATGTTTTGTTAACTAGCTCTTTTTAATCAAATGTTTATCAGTATAATGAAAAAGACCTTGTCAATTTAATTTCTTCTTCTTTTTTATAGGTTTTTAGAATTTTAGATGGGATATGGCCAGTAATATTATCAGAGTATAAAATAAAATCAATGTGTAGTCATAACTGTTTGGACTTTCTAAAATGCACCAGTTTCCCAATAATGATAAGGAGACTTTTTTATTAATTGTGAAAGCTTGGCCTGAGCTTAGGCTTTTATAACCTAATGAACACCTTGATTTTAATCTAAGTTCTACCTTGGGGCTCTTTAGTTACTTCTTCTTCTTCAGCTGCTAGCAGGCAAACCTTCTGCCTCAGATTCCTTCCCGGAGCTCCTGACTCTCCCCTGGAACTCCACCTTTCCTCCCTGTCCCGCTGTAGACCGGTCAGCTCTTTGTTAACCCAATCAGAAGGTGACAGAGAAGAACGTTTACAAATCAGAGACGGGTGATGCTCACCAGTCCAACCTGCTCTCAGACTCTCTGCCAGCACAGAAATCAGCATTTGAATAATAGGAGACAGTCTTTACACAGTGCACAAAAGGGTCACCCTAACATGGAGTTGCAAGGAAATTTATTTGTTATAAATTCTATTTTAACAGAATCTTAATATGTAAATTCTCTGTAGTAAGTCTGATAGGCTCAACAGATTAATAATAATTTAAAATAATCACACCATTATTAAAATAGTATATATCACAAGAATATTTTACTCTATTTTCCTAAATTCCAGAAAATCAGAATAATTGTTTCAGAGATGACCAAAATGCTGCTTCTGGTACTTGCTTCATGGAAGCTTATTTTGTCTCAGACGGTCTCAGACTTAACTGTTAAAAGCAGTGAGAAGAAAGACCTGGCAGTGTCTTCTGGTTTACTTTAGGGTCTCTGTAAATGTCCTTTACCTTGCACTCAGAGTATAAATGCAACTAAGGTTCATTTGTGGCCACTTATTGCCTCTTTACATTATGTTGCACATAAACTAAATCCGTTAAAACAGAATTGAGAGGATAAATCAGCTGGATTATGTAACTCACGTGTTTTTAATCTACTAGTTTGTTTGGTTTTGTATAAATAAACAGTTCTGATCCTGTATCTATCATAACCTTGCCAAGAAATTTAATTTACTGTGGCTTTAGTTGCTAGTTTTTCTTTTGTGAAAAACAAAACATTGGCTTCAATTAAATCATATATAAAATCATAACCTTTCTTTTAAAGGAGAACCACAATGTAAATATTTAATTATGATTTGCTTAGGTCCTTTGAGTTCTCATATTATCTACTTCGATATCTTTCTTGTGCTGAAATTGTCGCAAGAAGTAGAGATAGAAAGTAGTGTAGAGCTGGAGTTGCCTTTAAGAGGCTCAGGTCTTGGCAGCACAGTTCAGTGGGTGAAAGTGCTTGCCATGCAGGCCTGACAACTTACTTTGATCTCTAGAACCCATATTAGAAAGCCAGATGTGATGGTGAACATCTGGTGAGATCGGAGGTGGAGTCAGGAGAGTCCCCAGAAGTCTACAGGCCAGCTAGCTTTGGTGGAAGGAAAGAACTGACTTCTGAAAGTTATACTTTGTATGCCATAGCACACTCATGCTCACATCCACTCACACACAGAAATCATAAATAGAAAAAGTAAAACTCAAAACAAATCTCAGAGCACTGTGGTAAGAGTCCCTAGGGCTAGAAATGCAGAACCTGGAAGAGGAAGGCGGCAGCTGACTGACATTTGTGCTTTCTTACACTGACACAGAATCACGATACACTGAGCTTCGTTTTGGAGGAGTTCTTTTCTTAGTGATGGTTGATGGTGCGAATTGTAAAGGTGTAAGTGCATCCTGGAGAGACGCTCAGTGTTGAAATGGACTTGCTACTCTTGCAGAGTCTTGAGTTTAGTTCCTAAGCGCCCACATGGTAGCTCCCAACCATCTGTAACTCCAGTTCCAGGGGATCCCTTCCCCTCAAATGACCTCTGTGTACCAACACACACATGGTACACACACATACATGGAGGGAATACACTCACACATAAAATGAATAAATATTTTTTTTGAGGTGAGGTAGGGTCTCATTATGTATCTGGGTCTTAGAACTCACTGTATAGACCAGGCTAACCTTGAATCTACCTGCTCTCTGCCTACTGAGTGCTGAAATTAAAGGTATGCACTACTATGCCTGACTTTAAAAAGGAAAAAAAAAAGTTTTAAGAGGAAAGTATAGAGAATTTGTATGACTTAATACTTTCAGCATGCTAAGACAGTAAAGACTAAAACCATAAGAAAATAGAGCAATATAAAATAGACAACAGCTGACTCAAAAAATAATGAGTGACACTTGGGGCAGCTGTCTGTTAAGTTGAGAAGGTGCAGTGACTACAGGCCAGAGAATGTAGGAATAGGAAAGAGAAAGGCAGTGTGGGCTGGAATGACTGAGGCAGTGTTTAGAAAGGAATAGAAGCTAAACAGGGTTGCACTGTTGTAGACAGCCCGGCTCACAGGCTCCATTGGGATCTGTGTTCACACATTAGTCTTACTTGCCACTCATTCAGACATGATCGAGTGTGCTTCTTCAGTCTCTGACAATGCCATGTCACTTAGGCTCTGAGACAGCCTTTATTTTGATGTGCAGACAGTGCTAGATTTTGACTTTGCCAAAGGATCTAGATCGAAATTCTGGAAAATCTTTGCCTCTATTTCTTAACTACTGCTGTCCAAGGCTTGGTGGATTCTTTAGTTTCACCATTAAGCCTTCCCATTTCCAGTATCTGGTCTCTCTGAAGACGCAGGCTTTGTTCTTCTGACCATCTCTGTGGTGTCCTGATCTTAATGCTGGCTCTGGTGACAAGATTGGTCCCATGGGGATGCTGTTTCCTCCCTAACCTACCTATCATTTAAAAGAAAGCACAGCATTTTGTTTCTCAGTTAGTGAAAGAGTGGTGTGCCTTGGACACTCTGTCACCGGGCATGTTAGGACCTCTGGTTCCTTTAACTTAGGTGGACTGCACCTTCAACTGCTTATTGTCTTATGAAGTTTCTCATAACCCAATGGGACAGTAAGAACTTTATAGTTAGGTCTGACCTAAAAGGAAACGCCTTAGGGAGTCAGGCCTAGAAGAACTAACTGTAAAGGATTTCTGATCCTAGTCCTTAGCACAGATTTGATCGAGGCTATACACAGCAGTACACAGTCCCAGCACTGGGGTCCAGGCCAGCCAGTGTAGGCTATACACAGCAGTATACAGTCCCAGCACTGGGGTCCAGGCCAGCCAGGGTTATACAGTGAGACCTTGTCTCAAAAACAAAACAAACACAAATAAATATGATTGATCAGGGACTGACAGGGTTAACAATTTACCTCCAACCATTACCCACTAACACGTCAATGCAGTTATTAGCCTCTGCAGGAAATGCTACTAGCTAAGCATATGTATATGCTCTGTATAAAGAACGCAGTTCACAATTGTTTAGGAAAATACATTTTTAAAAATCTAATGTTGACGTCTAAAAATGGTTTGGCTGTGTACTATATTCTAGTAACTTGTCAGGCATATGTGTAGATTGTGGTATATGGAGAATTAGAAAATGAAAAGTCTCACTCGGTCACTGTCTATCAATTTTCACTTTCTTCCCCAGAGTTTGGTATCTCAGAAGTCTAAGATTCTTTTATTCTACAAATGTAAGGAAAATTATAGAGTCAATTTTCTGCTTCTCCTGGGATATAAACATGTCTTTCCAGTATGGGTTGACTCAAAGACAGCCATGCTTTTGGCCCTTTAATGCCCAGACTGTTTCTCAGATGAGAAGCATTGCCTTGAGAGGGGTGCCTCTAGCAGAGGCTGTTTGAACCAGTGGGGTTCCCTCAGGCTGGCCAGCAGCTTCTGACTAGATGAGCCATGGTAAGCGTATGCAGGAGCTCTGTGTAGTTTCCTAAGCTACATTATTGATGTTAGACTTTGGGCCCAGAGAGATGGCTCAACAGTTAATAGTATTTAGTGCTCCCCAGAGGTCCTGAGTTAGGCTCCTAGCAGCTATGTCAAGTGGTTCACAACCACCTGTAACTCCAGTTCCAGAGGGATCCAACAATTATGACGTCTTCAATCTCTTGGATAAACAAATACAATTAAAATACATCTTTAAAAAAAGAATTTAGGTTCTGTCTCAGGATCAGTGGCTAATCTGAACTAGAAAGAAATCTACCTAACAGTAGAGGAAATTATGTAGGTTTGGACCTTAAACTTTCCAAGCAGAGTGAGCAGATTGGAATCTATGAGCTGACTAGGAGGCTAGTCAGGGCACTAAGAGAATTCCAGGTGAGAGACGATGCTCCTGATACTGACCTAAGGGACTGGCAGAGAGCAAGTAGACCTCAGCAGTGTTTGAGAAGTAGAATATATAGGCTGGTGTAAGGAGAGGGTATGGGGGAGGAGATGAGGACAAAATGCAGATAGCTCTCAGGCTTTACTCTGTAAGACTGCTGGGGAGCATAGAATGTATGTGGGGTGAGGAAGGGAAAGAGGTCAGGCTTTTGTATATCTAAGTAACTATGAGTGTGTTCAGGGGTGGTATAGGTCTGGGCTTAGGACATAGTTCCGGATTGAAGGTAGGAACTTGGAATGAGTTGGTACACTGTAATTCATAATCATAAACATAAAGTTATACAAACAAGCCACAGAATCAATATTTATTGAAAGACTAATGAGAAGATGGCTGAGAATTTAAGACTTACACTCTATGAGCCTTTCCAGAGTGTAACCTGAGGGCAACCAGCACCTGAAATCCTGGGGTGAGCTTGTTTTAATTAAACTTGAGTGCCAGTGGACCTCTGTCTGTGGCTCCTCACACTCCTCTCCCAGTGAGAGACCCAAGCAGTGGCTTTGGCTTGGGTTTTTTTTAGTGTTGTTTTAAAGACAGGACCTTAGTCTGTAGTCTACACTGGCCTCAGATTTACAGCAAGCTATCTGTCTTAGCTCCCCAAGAGCTGAGGAATTATAAATGTAAGCTATCATGCTGAGATCTCAATAGTGTGTGCGTGGTGTATGTGAATACATGCAGGTTCCAGAAGAGGATATTAGTCTTTATTGCTTTTCACCTTATTTTTCTGAGACAGTGTCTCTCACTGAACCTAAAGCTCACCATCTGGGTAGCCTAGCTGGCCAATGAATTCCCAGGATCCACCCATCTCCATCCTACAGTTGCTAGAGTTACAGACATGACGGCCATGCCTGGCTTTTATGTGGGTGCTGGGGATTTAAACTCAGGTTCCCTTGCTTTCCTGGAAAGCTTGCTACCTACTGAAACATCGCCCCAGCCCCTCTCAGTAAGTTTTTAAAACAGACATTTCAGAAATTCTTAGATATGGGTGAAGAAAGGGAGTACTACAGAAGAGACTTGAAGAGTCACTAGAGAGTACAGTGGGGCCGGGCAGTGGTGGCACACGCCTTTAATCCCAGCACTTGGGAGGCAGAGGCAGGCGGATTTCTGAGTTTGAGGCCAGCCTGGTCTACAGAGTGAGTTCCAGGACAGCAAGGGCTACACAGAGAAACCCTGTCTCGAAAAACCAAAAAAGAAAAAAAAAGAAAGAAAGAAACAGAAAAAAAAAAGAAATGTAGATTTGAGAAAGCTTTACATTGACTGACAGATGTGAAAGTGAGGTTTTCCCACATGCTGGCTTCTATTACCTATGTGGAAACTGACATCAGAATCTTGGTGTCAGGCTAGAAAGATGGTTGAGTGGTTAGAACACTTGTTGGTCTTCCAGAGGGCCACAGGTTTGATTCCCAGATCCCATATGATGGTTTACAGCCACTCGTAGCTCCCTTCAGTTCAAGGCGTCCATGGGGACTGAGATTCCCATAGAATAAAATAGACAAGTCTATTTTTAAAAGGCTTGGAGTCTTTGTGGAGAATTGGAAAATTACTGAGAACCGTGAGGAATATAAGAATGTTGGAGACTGCTATTTAGGTTGCAGTATTATTCTTCAGCACCATAAACTTTTTCCTGTTTTGTTTTGTTTAGTTTTCAGAATAATTTTCCATACCCACAGATTTATCTCTACCTTGGTCCCTTTTTGCATCTTTTCTTGGCTTTCAGTTTGTGTATGTATTTTATGTTGTTTTATTTTAGAATATTTTTCTAATTATATTGGTTTGTAATGTTCAGGGACAGGATGTGATTAGATAGAATGAGTTTCATTATTCTCAGGAATTGCCATTTTGTGTAGAAACGTTGCCTGCTTGTTTTCCTAAGTGAGGTTTTGTTTCCTGTTTCAGGAGGTTTACTGAGCTGAGGCACTACAGTGATGAGCTGCAGTCTGTCATCTCTCATCTCCTTCGTGTCAGAGCTGTAAGTGATCTGGAGCTCTGGGACACCCCCAAGGACAGTGCTAGTCCCTCAGTCGACATGCTTCTAAGTACTGGTGGATTTATGATGGATGATTGATTTACATGCAAATCTAGTGTGTTCATATCACAAACTGCCTTTTAAGAGAAGTGGGGGCCTCTTCTGTTAGAAACAGTTTGAAGAGTTTGAACCCATTACTTTCTTCCTGGTGTGTAATGGTGTAACTGACTTGACATCTTATCAAAAGGCCTGTCATTTCAGAGTAGAATGTAAATAATGAGGGAGTTTATATTAGACTCTGTAGAATAATTCCTCAGCCTTTGAGGGATTGTTTTTTTTGTTTTGTTTTTGTTTTTTTTGTTTTTTTTAGCTTTGTGGGATAATTTGTGACTGTTAGCACATCTTTTATCTGTGGTCCTTTAAGACAGGGTCTTGCTGTGCAGCCTAGGCTTGAACTTAACTATCCTCCTGCCTCACTTTCCCCATTGCATGTTCCACAAAATAAATTCCACTGAATAAACTTACTTAAGGTACTAGTCTGCATGACAGAAGGAATAAGGAACAACCATTGTGCTTGGACATGTCATTGTAATGCATGTGGGGAAAAATAGTTTTCAGTAAATAGAGTACCTGGAATTTTGTCATCTGATAATCCCAGAGGAAACCTTAGAACCTGAGACAGGGTCACCAGGTCTTGGGTCATATCATATTTGACTGAAATCCTCCTCTGAGATGGAATAAATTGGATAAAAGCCCACCATCAAGACAGATCACATCTTGGTGTGAGCATTTGAGTTTTAGAGATCCCAGGAAGCCAGAGCCTGGGGAGGGGCCCACCTCGCTCAGGTTTTTAACAGTCCATTCTCAACGGGCATTTGCTGGAGTCCCATGATAATTAAATTCTTTCAGAGTTATTGTCCCTAGTGATCTAAAGACTTCTTACTAGGCCTCACACACTTTACTGAAAACCAAGATTCCAACACACAAAGCCATAATAGAAACTGTCAAACCATAATAGATTCCTTAAATATACTGTAAAATGCTAAGTAAAGACAGTCACACTGGAGTGGGTGGCACTCCATGTTATCTTACTACTTGGAAGAACTGAATATTAGGAAGGATTTTGAGTTGATGAGCTGTAATTTCTAGATCTTTCATTACCTTGAAATATCGCACGTGTGTGCACGCCCTTAATTCCCAGCACTTTGGAGGCAGAGGCTGGCGGATTTCTGAATTCAAGGCCAGCCTGATCTACAGAGTGAGTTCCAGGACAGCCCGGGCTACACAGAGAAACCCTGTCTCAAAAAGAGAGGGGGGGGTGGGGCGGGAAAGAAATTCCACACATTGAGGATGAGTTATGATGAAGTTCTGACATGGTTCATAACAGTGGAACCATGGATATCTTCTGATTAACTTAGGGTTTAAAATAGTGTTATGAAATTAGGATAAAGGGCATGAGACATGGAGAGTAACACCAGGATGACAAGACAGGGATGGAAGGTTAAAGGCCCACATGAACATAGGCTTGAAAACCACACAGAAAGCCCCCTGGGACCTGCCTTTTCCTAATGCTGGTGTCAGCTGTAGAAGATGGCTCAGATTAGTGGACCCCTTTGCCAAACCTCTGTCTCCAAAACTGTTCACATTGCAGTTCATAACAGTAGCAAAATGCAGTTACAAAGCAGCAGCAAAAATAATTTTATGGTTGAAGGTCACCACAACATGGGGAACTGTATTAAAGGGTCGCAGCATCAGGAAGGGTGAGAACCACTGGCTTAGATGTTGTTTAAGACAGGTGGTGGTAGCACACACCTATAACCTCAGCACTCTGGGAGGCAGAGGCAGGTGGATCTCTGTAACTGCCCGTGCTGCTCCTTAGTAATGGCTATTTTGTAACGGCCCTGTTGCTCTGGTCTATGGGTCAGGGTCTAGCAAGAGAGAGAGTAGGGATGGAGGGGCGAGAGACACAAAGGATGGAGACAAGACACAGTCTGATCAAGTCTCTTTTATTGAAAGGAAATCCTGGGTATTTATACCCTTTACCATGTGCTTTGCCCACGTGGGCAAGCTCAACTGAAGGCACTACGTCATGCGCCTAACAGTGTGGAGACCACGTGCACCTAGCTGCTGGCAGCACTAAACAGCAAACCAAGATGTTTATCAGAGTGTGCTCAGCTGTTGCGGCTGTTGAAAACAAGTCTCTTGTCGGGGTATATGGCTCGAGATGGCTGTAAAGATGATAGCCGCTTTCAGCTAAGAGTTGGCTCCCAACAGATCTCCATGAGTTTGAGGCTAGCCTGATCTATAGAGGGAGTTCCAAGATAGCCAGGGTACACAGAGAACCCCATGTCTTGGGAAAGAAAAAAAAGAAGAAAGAAACAAATGAAAGGAAAAATAAAAGTATTATCTTTTCTGTTGAGGAAAGTTCTTTGTAGGAAGCGGTTCTCCCTGCCGTCAGGACAGAACTCCTTAGGCAAAGCAGGTGGCCTTAGAGCCAAGAAGTGCTGAGTTTGAAACTGTTCTTTGCTGTCCACACCAGGCAGATACTGGAACCTTTCAGGATTTGTTTTCTAAAAAAGGAGACTGGTACTTGCCCATCACATTGTAGGTGCCAACACTTCGTACATGGATAAATGCCTTATAGTCATGAGAGTCCAATAAGGTCTTTTTATTTTGTGAGCTAACACAAAGGAAAATTAAAACTTTTTCTTGACCATTGTTTGTACTCTGTGATGCTAGAGCATGTTAGGATAGCCTTACTTCATGAGCTTTTGTTCTCATTTAATACAATGTGAAACACAATGAGATGAATAAACTCTAGTACCTCCCAGTAGAAAAATACAGGGATCCAGCATGAGACTATAAGTCTGCCTCAGGAGCCCGTGCTCTTAGCCACCTACAGATATATCAGGACAAAAGATGGGACGAAAACTCACACTTGCTGAGTCACCCTGGTTGGCACATCACCTGATGGAGATGATGCTCTTATCTCCTAAAGACACAGTATAAAGATTTGGAGAACTCTGATGTAGACTCACAACTCTATGTAACAACTGCACTCATGGGGCTGGAGAGATGGCTCAGGTCAAGAGCACTTGTTACTATTGTGGAAGACCCAGTAGGTTACCAGCACTTAGATAATGGCTCGTAACCATGTATAACTCGTTCCACAGGATCTAGTGCCCTCTTCTATACTGTGCAGTATATACATATGTGTATGCAGTATATACATGTGATGCACAGACATACGAGTAGGCAAAACACATACATATAAATAAATCTTTGAAAGAAACAACTAAACTCATACTTGCTTAACTGCGTATTTCTGTTTCCTATTGCACTCTTTTGCTTCTTCTCCAGACGGAATCACGTTTTAATATGACCTTACTAATATTCTAAAAGCACAAGTTTACTTTGCTAGCATTTTAAAGATGCAGATTATAGTTGCTGACATCATATGTAATAAATATCTTATAATTGTTTATAAAAATGATAATGTCTGGTATTTGCAGTTCAGTCAGAGAGGGTGGCAGGAGAAAATCATACACAACTTCTTTGGAAACCACTTGTATCAGGAGTCTTTTTAGTTTTTTAAGACAAGCTCTCACTATGGAGACTAAGCTGGCTTAGGGCTCACTCTGTAGACTCACAGAGATGCACTTGCCTCTTCCCTTCTAATGCTGGAATTAGAGGTGTGTGCCATCAGGCCCGGTTAGGAATTTTAAATCTTAGAATCTTTGAAATGTGCTAGGAGACTTAGAGGAGAAAAGGCTGTATGTGTGCACCATCTAATAGCACGCACAGACTTTCCTTTTCCGTTGTCTCCTCTTCTCCTTCAGAAGGGTTATCTGTATTTTAATTCCAACTACAAGAACAGACATATGTGTAGGCAAAACATGCGTAGGCTTACAGACCCTGATTGAATTCAGGTGTTTAATGTGTTACTAAAGCTAGTGCTAATGTGCTGGACAGAGCTCTGCTTCTGCTGCTGCCAGAACTGTAAAAGTAGTAATTAACAACTGGTAAAATGAACTGGGAACACCAAGTAAATACGCTCATTCTGGGTTTGTGTCTGATGGGGTTTTGGAGACTAGTTTCTTGGTTTATTGTACTAAACATGTTTTTCTTTTTTTCATCTCTTAAAAATGTATATGAATTTTAAAAAGTAACCTATATATGATTTCAACCTAATACCAATTTCTGTTAAATATTTCAGAGAGTAGCAGATCGACTCTATGGTGTATATAAAGTACATGGGAATTATGGGAGAGTTTTTAGGTAAGTATCATATGAACATAAACATTTAACTCCAATTAGCTTTTTGGCTTAAAAAACCATATTTTAAAGCTTTTATAATGTATGAGTCAGAAGACTATATATCTAACTTGGTATATGTGGTCAGATGTGAGTAAGTGCACATGTTGAAGTGTGTGCATGTGTGCATGTGCCAGAGGTTCACATTGGGTGTCTTTTGGATCATTCTCCACCTTATCATCTAGGGAGGTTCTCTTCCTTGAATCTAGAGCTCAACAGTTTGTACTAGTTTGCTCTGGGGATCCTCTGTTTCTCTCTCCCAAGAGCAGAGATCACAGACAGGCTGTCATATTGAATGAGTGCTAGCTATCCACACTGCGATCCTTGGGCTTACATTTCCCTAGACTCCTGATGCTTTGAGAACCCTATAGCTTTGGCTGGCCTGGAACTCTTTGTTTTGTAGCCCAGGCTTACCTCAGACTTAAAACAATCCACCTATCTCTGCCTCTCAAGTGTTGAGATTCACAGTCATGTTTCACCGTGCCTGGCAGACAGTATTCAGTGATGTCCCGAAACAACAGCTTTCACTTTTCAAACGAATACTTTTGTTTTAAAGGCATCTGTAAACCAAAAAGTTGTGGGGAGGGGTGCTGGGGGCATTCTATATACTGGATGAGATTCCTGACTAATTTATTTTCTCTGTTGATTGCCTGGGGAGAATCACTGGAAACTGCTATCTAATAGAACTGGATACTTTCTCTTTCTTTTATTTTTATTGTTTTACAATATATGAAGACTTTGGCAAGACGAGTGTTTCAGTGATTAGAATACTTACATAAAGGCTGGAGGTATAGTTCAGGGATTGAACAGTTGTCTAGTTGTATGAGGCCCTGGGCTCAGTCCTCAGTACCAAACTGGGAGGATAATATATAGATGTATATGTATATGACTTTACTATTTTGGTTACTTAAATCATATTTAATACTTTTTAATTTATTTTATATTGGGGTGTTTTGCCTGTGTACCTCATGCCTCATGCCTATGGAGACCAGAAGTTCCTCTGGAACTAGACTTTGTGTGCTGTCATGTGGGTCCTGGCTCAACCGTACGTAGGTCGTTAGATCTTACTGTGTAGCCCTGGCTGGTCTGGAACTTACTGTGCAGACCAGGCTGGCCTAGAATTTACAGAGATCTTCCTGCCTCTGCCTCCCAGGTAGTGGGATTAAAGGTGCATGCCACCACAACCTGGCTGTGTTGTTTTGAAGTCTCATGTAGCCAGGCTGGCCTTAATTTTTCGTATAGTCAAAGATGACCTTGAACTTCTGAGTCTTCTGCTTCTGCCTTTCAAGTGTGGGATTACAGGCTGTCCTACCACATTTAGTTCAGATGGTACTGAGGGTCAGACTTGGGTTTGGAGCAAGATTGGTAGGTGCTCTACTAACTGAGCTATACTTCTAGCTTTGTGTGCTTGTGATCCTCCCTTTAATTATTAAATATTAGGGGAAAACCAATGGACTTGAATCACAGACAATAAATCCAAATATGAGTCCTAGCTAGAAAAGGATCTTGTAACCCGTTCCATTGAATAATATCCCATAGAGCTAGTTCCTGGTATTTTTGTTCTTTCTTTTCTTCTAGTGAGTGGAGTGCCATTGAAAAAGAAATGGGCGATGGGCTACAGAGTGCTGGGCATCACATGGACGTGTGAGTACCTGAGGAGCTGAGCAGCCGGGCCTGCTTAGTGCCGAACAATGCTTGCCCCTTGGTCTTTGTCAAGTTTACTGGAATTTATAGAAATGTTTTGCATATATAGGTAGAACTTCTTCTTCTCAGGAATGCAAGATTAGTTAATACATGTATTCTGAAACTGGCCTAATTCATGTAGTGACAGAAGAAAGATAAAAATCTGTATGTGGAGGCAGAGGCAGGCAGATTTCTGAGTTCAAGGCCAGCCTGGTCTACAGAGTGAGTTCCAGGACATCCCGGCTACACAGAGAAACCCTGTCTCGAAAAAAAAAAAAAAAAGTCTGTATGTGCATTTCAGTGTCTACAGAAACATTATTTGACACACTTTAACACTGTCAATAATAAACATTTTTTAAAATGGTCCTTCACCTCCCAGCCTATGCTGCCATGTCACATAGTAGGGCTGGCACTGCCAGCCAGAGCTGGGAAGACTGTGACTCTCAGTCCCTCCTGACGAGCTTGGGTTCTCTGGCTGGACAAACCTGAAAAGCTGAAAGCTGCTGACTGGAGAAGGCTGCCAGGGTTTTAACTCTCAGATGCCAGAACTGTGGCTAACACCATGGGGATGGTTTAGAGATAAAGGAATGATGCCTGGAGCCTATGAGGCCCAGCTCAGGGCAGGTGCTTTGGAGAGGTCTCCTGATTGGTTTCCTGGAGGAGCAGAACCTCAGGACCAGAGCACACTCTGGGTGGAGAAGCTGCTTCATAAATAGTGAGTTTTGTTGTTGTGTAAGAGTAAGATTTCTCATCCAGAATGTAAAAGAATATTATAGTCTGAAATTGGCATTTCAGACTAATGCTCTGAGGTTGAGGACATGGCAAGGTTGCATGAGATCCTGTCTTAAAAACAGACAAAAACTGATCAAAAGTTTATATGATGTTGAAATAGCCAAAACCAATTTTGACAAAGAATCTAGCTTTTAAGATTAGTTGTAGAGCTATATTATGGCCATAAATAGATCTTATACTTCATATAATCTTATACTTTATATAAAAAGTAATTCAATTTAGATTACTATATTATGTTATAGTAAAACTAAAATTATAGCTTTTAGGAGAATATTGAAGAGCGTATACAAAGGAAAATTAGCTTTTGAGGGTTTTTTTGTTTTGTTTGTTTATTTTTAGATAGAATCTCTACATAGTCCTGGCTATCCTGGAACTCACAGATCTGCCTCCCTCTGCCCCCTAAGTGCTGGGATTAAAGGCATGTATCACTATGGCCATAGAGGAAAAAAAGAACTCTTAGTGTAAAATTTGTAAAAGTTAATGCTGCATAAGGTACCTCTTCCACTGGAGAAGCTGTGAATATTCTAGAAATGTTGATATAACACACATGTAGCTAATTTTACTGACACATATGCATTTATACACTGTTCCAGGTCTGAAGGTACAGCACAGTTGGTGGGGTCATAGGTTCAGTCCCCAGCACCATGTTAACCCACTGGTTTGGGACACACTGGGGAAGGTAGAGGCAAGAGAACCAGAAGACCCTTCACTGCACGGGGAGTCTGAGGACACTTAGATGAAACCTCAAACATTTTTTCTTTGAATGTAAACTTATATATAAGGCATATGTGAAGGTTCCTATCAAAACAAAAATGAGAAAAAAATTAAATTGAAAAAGAAAAGACAACATTAAGGCCAGTGAGGGAGTTTAGTGGGTAAAGGCCCTTGCTTCCAAGTCTGATGACTTGAGTTTGATCCCAGGTCCCACATTGTGAAAGGAAAGTACCAATGCCTGAAAGTTGTTCTCTGTCTTCCACCATGGACTATGGTGCATGTGTGAGCATGTGTGTGCACACATATACATATACACACACCTTTTATCAACATACATACACCTTTTAAAATGTAATTACTATATTTAAATAGCTCTTTTAAACCAATAAGAAAAAGAAAGGTATTCAATGCTGTCATCATGAGCAAGATGAGTATGTCAGGTAATAGATATGTGAATTAGTTTGACTCAGTCATGCCGCAGTGAACCGATATAAAACCCTCACTTTTATACTGGAACTGATTGAGTAACCAGTGCACCTTAAGCTACTCACAGGTAGGAAAATATTTTCTTTAAATATTAATTTTTAATGCCATATTCAAACTAACTAGCTCTTTAAAAAAATTTTTTAGAAAATTATTCATCTTTTTCTGTGAGTTCCTGTGTGTGAATGACATGTATGTTCAGATACCCACAGAGACCAAGGAGGGTGTGGGTCCCCTGGAGATGGAGTCATAGGTGCGTGCTTGTAAGGTGCCCTTTCTTTAAAACAGTAACACTTTGACACAGAGTATTTATGCCTTGTTTCTTACACAGCTATGCATCTTCTATTGATGATATTTTGGAAGATTGAGGAAACACTATGCGGACCAGCTGAAGGAGTATCTGTTTTATGCAGAAGCACTTCGGTGGGTATCTAACGACAGGCCTGCAGATGTAGACGGTAGTTGCTTTTTAAATGATTTCTTGTGTCAGACCCTGGAGTGAGGCCCCAATGTGCCACACTTTGGGAAAAATTTGTGCATTCTTTTTATTTCGACCCCTTCAAGCCCCTAACACTAGATAGAGAGGAAAAAAAAAGAGAGGGGTCGGCGGTGGTGCGCACTCCTTTAAATCCCAGCACTTGGGAGGCAGGAGGCAGGCGGATTTCTGAAGTTCGAGGCCAGCTGGTCTACAGAGTGAGTTCCATGACAGCCAGGGCTACACAGAGAAACCCTGTCTCGAAAAACAACAAACAACAAAAAGGAGAGAGGGAAGGGGGTGATGTTTCATTAACTACTTTCTGCTGATTAGGAACATGATTCCTTGGGACAAGTTTGAGCTTCGTCATCTAATTTCTTGCTTCTTTTTGACACACAACTACATAACCAACCATGACCAGCAGCAAACAACCAACAATCCCCTCTGCCTCCTGGGCCCTAGCATTTATCTGCCCTCTGAAAAGTCCCCAGAAAACTGAGTGTCACACGACCACAGAAGCTGCCTGCCGCTGGCACACTCATGCTCCTGCTAGAACACGAGGCAGTCAGAGCCAGCTGCTGCAGACAGTCTGAAGCAGCCCCAAACCCACACTGGAATTAAAACACAAGTAATATACACTCTCATTCAAACACCGTTCTCTCTTTCTTTCTCGTTTTGTTTTTTTGGTTTTTTTTTTTTTTTTTTTTTTACGTTTTTTTTCCGTTTCTTTTCGAGACAGGGTTTCTCTTGTGTAGCCCTGGCTGTCCTGGAACTCACTCTGTAGACCAGGCTGGCCTCGAACTCAGAAATCCGCCTGCCTCCGTCTCCCAAGTGCTGGGATTAAAGGCGTGCGCCACCACTGCCTGGCTCTCGGTTTTGTTGTTGTTCTGTTTTGTTGTTTTTCTAAGATGGGTTTCTCTGTGTAGCCCTGGCTGGCCTAGAACTTACTATGTCAACCAGGCTGGCCTTGAACTCAAGAGATACGCCTGTCTCTGCTTCCCAAATGATGGGACTAAAGGCGTGCGCCACCACTGCTCAGCCTGATTTTTTTTTTTTTTTCAAGTTAGAAAAATTATTTTTCCGAAAAGGTTAGCTTTTGATTAGTTTTCTATCACATTGAAAGGCTGTATAAAAATTCTGTTGGAGTCTAGGCATGGTGTGTGCCCCTCTAGTCACCGTGGTTAGAAGATAGAGGCCTATGGCATGAGTTCCAGGCTGGCCATGAGTACATAGTTATAAGACCCTGTTCTCAAATGGGAGAAAGAAAGAAAAGAAGAGAAGAAAAAAGAAAAGAAAGTTGTTGAGGAGCTGGAGGGTTGGCTTAGTGATTAAGTTCATACTGCTCTGCCAGAGGACCCAGTTCAGTCCTCAGTAGTTAACTACCTGTGACTCCAATGCCTGGAGTCCAGTGCCTCTGGGCTCTGCAGACACCTGCACTCACATGGGCATACCAACTCACATGCTCCCACAAACACACAAGCTTGAACATACCAACACACATGCTGCCATACATACACACAATTTAAAAAAATGCATCTTTGAAAAAAATTTTATTGGGCATACAGAAGAACTGTATTCTTCAGTTTGTCATCATGAGAACACTGGCAGGCAGTTAGCTTTTTTCCTACCTGCCTTACATAGAAGCAAGTTTCACCAAAATAGGTTTTCAAGTTATGAAGCCATAGAAAGTTGCTGAATGCAGTGAAATTTTGTGCAGTTCCTGCAAATCATTGAAATGATTACTGTGTGTTGACATGAAAAGATGTCCATGGTTCACGTCTAAGTGTGAAGGTATAGACACAGTGGAGGTGTGAGCGCGTGTCACAAATGCCTAGCTGAGTTCTGGAAGGTTAGACACACTTCCGTGTGTGGATTGTGTGTGCACAGTAGGGTTCTGATACTGTTCCTGTTTTGTGCACTCCTGTATTAGAATTGTTTTATAATAAGCATAGTTAATATTATGGTGATCTAAGAGAGCTGGGCGTAGTGGGAACTACAGATAAGAAGACAGTTCAGAAGGCAGAGCAAGAGGGTTTGAAATTCAAAGGCAGCTTTGACTACACTTAATGAGACTGTTTCAGAAAAAAAAATGTTATGTATAAACAAACTAGTAGTACGTTTATTAAAATAATTACATAAGCCATCTTTTGTTGATGAATAAGTAAAGTTTTATGCTTAGGATCCACTAGATTTAATTTTCAGGATTGAACTACTACATTTTAGAACAATTTGGTTTTTTATTTTATTTTTATTTATTTATTTTGGTTTTTCGAGACAGGGTTTCTCTGTGTAGCCCTGGCTGTCCTGGAACTCACTCTGTAGACCAGGCTGGCCTCAAACTCAGAAATCTGCCTGCCTCTGCCTCCCAAGTGCTGGGATTAAAGGCGTGCACCACCTTGGCCCGGGCAACTACTACATTTTAAACTTGAAAGTTATGGTCAGAAAAGCTCTGAAACTAGTTAGACATTATGACTGTGTCTCCCTGGGCCCCTAAGAACATTTCTGATACATTAAAAAGGCAGGAAGCCTTAATGGCTGTTGTTGCTCACCCCAAGGGCTGTGTGCAGGAAGCATGAGCTTCTGCAGTATGATTTGGAGACAGCGGCCCAAGACCTGGCTTCCAAGAAACAGCAGTGTGAGGAGCTGGCCACTGGGGTGAGTGCTCTCCAGGCCTCTGGTGCCGGAGTAGTGGGCTGGGGCCGGGGTGCCGTGGTAATGTGCAAGATACCTGTGTCTTAGGAGAATCAGGAGATTATTGGTGCCTTTTTTTTTTTCTTTTTTGGAAAGCTTTATTACAGATTACAGAATCGCTCATACAGTACAGTGTCTTGGCTTCCTTCACCTTTAAAAAAAAAAGACTTATTACAAGTGTGTGTGTGCATGTGTTCATGTGAGCATGCATGTGTCTGTGTGTGCGTGCACCACACCTGCAGAAGCCAGGAAAGGGCACTGGATGCCTTAGAACTGGAGTTACAGGCAGTTGTCAGCCAATGTTCTGGTGTGATTGCTGGGAACAACCTGAGTCCCTTGAAGGAGCAACAGACGTTCTCAACCACTGAGCTGTCTCTCCTGCCTCCGGTTGCTTTCTTGATATAAAAAGATAACAGCCATCAAAACTATACAAAGGTGTTCTATGGGGATTTTAGTTTGGGCTGCGGTTAAGATTATTTGGTGCTCTTGTAGAGGATCCAGATTTGATTCCTAGCATTTAAGTCAGGAGACTCACAATCACATTTACCTCCAGCTGCAGGGGATCTGATCCCATCTTCTGGCTTCTTTGGGCACCTGAATACCCATACACTTATACACATAAATTTTAAAAAGTAAAATATTTTTAAAACTTAGTTTACCTCGGAAAGTTTTACCCAATCAGAATCAGTACATTTCTGCTAAGAAGGGAGTGTTTGTACTCTTTAATGCTTAATGGTGTGGTATGTACTTGTGAAGGAAGCTCTGTGTCTTGAATAAACCTCTCTGTACAGTCCAGCCAGTTGGCTAGAATACATTGACTCATATGCTGTAAGAAGGATCTAGAAACAGGGCAGCAGCGAGGGCGAATAGCCTCTCTGTCACTCAGCTCCGAACAGTTGCTCAATCTAAACGCACTTGATGGGAAGCCAGCTGGGGGAGGCAGGGGCAGGCAGTGTGTTGCGTTTGAAGCTGCTGGTCTATGTAGTGAGCCCCTATCTCCAAAAAAACAGTACCATAATGACTGTTTTCAAGTAGAGTCGGGTATAGTTACATTGTTTGCAACTGATCCTCAGAACATTTGCATAGTTTGAAACTAAAACTGTTCTGTTGAAAGCTCCAGTCTTCTCAGTCCTGGTAACCACAGCCCACTTTCTGCCTCTGACCAACTCCTAGATACTCCACTTCAGTAGAGTCAGACAGTGCTCGTCTCTGGCTGTCGTGTCAGGATGTCCTTCCAGCCATCCATCTTGTGGCACATGCCTTTCTCTTTGGCCGAGTAATGTCCCACTGTGTGTAGCAGGCCTCATCTGTTCATCTGTTTCGGTTTCCCTTTAGACTGTGAGAACATTCTCCTTGAAGGGAATGACAACTAAACTCTTTGGTCAAGAAACTCCAGAGCAAAGAGAAGCCAGGATCAAGGTGCTAGAGGAGCAGATAAACGAAGGGGAGCGGCAGCTGAAGTCTAAAAATCTGGAAGGCAGGTAAAATGCTGTGACGCTTAACAAGGTTAGACGTGACGTGATGAACTAGGTGTTCTGCAGTGGCGGCTCCTGCTTTGTGCCCTCCCTGGACACTGACTGTGCTGACTGCAAAGTTGTGATATGCAGGGGGAGGCATATCAGGATTGTAATTTTTTTGTTCTTATCCTTTTCATGATTTGTATTCTTTGCACATTCTCTGCACCCTTTGCAACTCATTTTACAAAGCCTGGTCACCTGCAGAACACAGTGTAAGTGCCACCTCACAGGGAGTCCCACCCTCCCACTGTCACGGCATGGAATTTGTTGTGGAGTGTGCCTGTTGGTACTGGGTGGTGACTGGTCAGTGACTGTCACTGGATTCATGGGACCTTCAGTGTAAGTAACTGAGAGGTGTATCCCCTTCATACCTTGCACAAAGGTTTGGAATATAATTTTCATAAATATTTCTGGAAATTGAGATCTCAGAGATCTGCTTCCATCATTTGGCCCCTTTTCTTTCTGTTTTCTTCTAAGTGAGAAGTAGATTGACACAGACAATCCACTGTTTGAGCCAGGCATCACGGTGCATGCCTTTAATTCTAGCACTCAGCAGGCAGAGGCAGGCAGATCTCCAAATTTGAGGCCAACCTGTTCTACAAAGTGTGTTCCAAGACAGCCAGGGCAGAAATAACCAACAAAAAACAAACAAACAAACAAACCAAAAAAAAATTTTTTTAAGTGCCTTTGTTAATTTTTGGAACTGTGTACTTTTAAAAAATTCAAAGTCAGTTTTTATTGATATAATTAAAAGGTGCCTATAGGGATTATTCATTCATGCATTCATTTGGTGTAACTCAATCACACTGTGTTACCCAAACTTGTGTGACTCCTAAGGTCCAGTTCTCCTTCCACTTGAGCCTCCCTAGTACTGGGGCTAGAGGCAGCTGCCACGAGCCCTGCAATCCGAGTTTAAGACCCAGATTGTTGTGTAAGATTTCCTTTTAGTTTACATATGTCAGTGATTTGCCTCATGTATGTGTATCCACAATGTATGTGTCTAGTCCCAATTAAGGCCAGAAGAGGGTGTCAGGTCCACTGGGACTGGGGTTACAGACAGTTGTAAGCTGTCATGTGATTGCTGGGAACTGAACCCCAGTCTTCTGTACGAGCAGCCAGTGCTCTTAACCACTGTGCTGTGTCTCTAGCCCCCAGGCTGTCATTTCAGTCACAAACATACTAACCAGGATTACTTTGCAGTGGCCAAACGCAGACATTTCCTGGCATCTATAAGGCTATCAGTGCCTCAAGGAACCATCCATATCTGTTTGCAGGTAGAGCTGTTGTGGCACAAAGTATGGATGTACACAGAAATACTAAGCATAATACAGGAGAGTATCCAGACACCCCTGTTTTCCTCTGACACTTTTAGGAAAGGGAAAACACCTATCTTATACAAGCAATAGCTCTTTCTTCTACATAGACAATTTTAAGAGACTTATCCTGAGGAGATATGAACAGATGTCTGTTTACTCTAGTTAGGGCTCAGATGACACACCACACAGACAGTTACCTTAGCATGGTGAGCCAGTGAGTTCATTGGGGTTACTTACAGGACATGAAGAATGGCATGACAGCCGCACCCCTGGAGCCCTGCCTAGCCTGCAGGTGCCTCCACAGAAGTGAAGCTTTACCCAGAGGTCGTGCACTGCTTTCTGTGACCTTGGACGGGACATCTGAATCCATGTCCTTACATGTGACATTAGCTTCCTGCTCCCCTGGATTAGGGCAGTGTTAGGGTTTCAGTTTGGAGAAAATGGCTATGCAAACAGGTTGTTTGGGCATGTAATGTACAGTCTTTAAATGAGAATAACCATGGCTGTGTACTTTCATTCAGAGAATTTGTGAAAAACGCATGGGCTGATATCGAACGCTTCAAAGAACAAAAGAACCGGGACCTAAAGGAAGCCCTCATCAGCTATGCCGTCATGCAGATCAGCATGTGCAAAAAGGTAGCCAGCCCCGGGAGCATGGCATGCGGCTTCCTTCAGGGCTACATGCATAGGGAAGTCACTTATGTAGTGGAGTGCCTCATGAAGCAGGGGATGGAGACAGGAGAGCTGGACATGGAAGGTCTTCCTCAGCCTAAAACGTGGGAATCTAGCTCAGAAAATACAGGGCCCATGTGATAGCTGTGTGGGTGAAAGTCCTGCTGTCAGACCTGACCCATAGAACCCACCCCAGCTCTTACAAGTTGTCCTCTGACTTCCACACACTCTGTGGCATATGTGTGCCTTCCACAGAGAGATAAAAAGGTAAGTAAGAAAGGGCTTATAGCTTATGTAAGTTCTCTTACTAACTTTTCCTAATTTCACAATTTAATTTTGGAAGAACTATAACGCAACTGTCAGTTACTGTGTCTCCAAGTTTGCGCCTGTTTATAATCTGTGTTTGAAAGTGCGCACCGCTCATTCCATGACTTTGGTTACATACGTGCTGTTCTTGAGCAGCACCTCAGAATACCGCTCCTCATAAGTGTTAGATGCTATAACTCAGAATACCACTCCTCATAAGTGTTAGATGCTATAACAAATGATAGAAACGTTATGGGATTGTGGTTACGACTTGGCAATAGTTTTACAGAGACGTTACAGCCACGCTCTGTAGTGAAAGATGCACCTGGGAGCTGGAGGAAACCCTCTGCAGTAGCATTTGGAACACAAGAGAAAGCACTCCTTCACTTCTGTATCCTCGTCTTAGATCTGCCGGTGTGGCCAGAGCCTATGCACCTCCTTGTGTGTCTGCTTTGTGGTGCCAAGGATTCATCCGTGCACCTCCTGTTCCCCCATTACAGACACTTGTTTCCAGCATCTGAACATCACTGTCTACCATATCAAGTAATTTAATTTGCATTAGCTCAGGAGAATGTAGTAACTAAGACAGTCTTACGGACTTCTTAAAGGAAAAAAACGCATATAAACCACACGGATAATTTGCATATTCTAGAATAACTACTGCAAGAGCTTAATAAGAATGTCTATTCCTTTTATTTCCTAAGAATGATACCATAGAATCCCATCATTTTTTGTATATGTGCTTAATTATAATAGATTTTTATATTTGAAATTTAACCAAGTTCTTTTTATTTTTAATTTATTTAGATTCATTCACACAGGTCTTTTTCCCCCAGGGTCATGCCTATGCAGAGCAAGAGTTCTACCACTGAACTACATCTCAGACAAAGTCAAGCCATGCAGCTCAAACTAACTGCTTTGAATTCACTATGTAGCCTAGGCTTGACTTAAATTCACTGTGTATCCCAGGCTAGCCCGAAACTATGCAGCACAGGGTCACCTCAAACTCTCATTCCTGTCTCCACTTCCCAGGTGTTACCACAGCTGGTAAAGATTAGTATTAGTTTACTTTGGGTAAATATGGGTATCTATATTTTACATATATAGTTATATAAACTGTCATTGTTAAGACATCATTATTAATGAACTCTAACTCAAGTTCTTAATTAGATGTAATTAGATGGCTGAATTGCAGCAGTAATGAAACAAAGCAAAAGCTCACAAATCACAGAGCATTTTAAAGTTGGTAACAGACACTTCCCTAGCACCTACGGAGCCCTGTGATCAGTCCCTAGCATCACATACAACGTAACATGCTGATGGCAACACTGAGAGGTGGATCTGAGGCAGGAAAATCAGAAGTTCCCACATACTGAGTTTAAGAGTAGCCTGGGCTACATGAGCCGGCCCCTGGCTCCAAAACAAAAGTAAATTGTACTTCTAAGTGTTTTGATTAACCTTTTATAGTGAGTTATCTGGTTTATCAAATCAAGTACCCTAAAGCTTTTGGAGTGTTTTTTCTTTCCTTAAAATAGACTTACGCTTACTTTTAATAGTCTATTTGTATGTCTTGGGTGTGGGTATGTGCACGTGGGTGCCCCCGAGGGCTGGAGGTCATGGTTGTAAGCAGTCTGATTGGCCACTAGGAACCAGACTCAGGTCCTCTGCAAGACCAGTAGTATACTCTTAACCACTAAGCCGTCTCCTAGCCCTAGGTGATGTTTTAAAAAAATAAATGGCCAGACTTAGTGGTGGTGCACACCTTTTAATTCTGGCACTTTGGAGTCAGAGGCAGGCAAGTCGCTGTGAGTTTGAGGTCGTCTGTATGTTGAGTTGGCCATCCATGGCTATATTAATAAGACCCTGTTGCAAAACAAACAAGTTAAAATTGATTTTTCATGTGCTTTACAGATTTTAAGTATTATAAAAATATCACAGATATTATGAAAATTTCAATGACTTAGAACATACTAAGTAAAACGTCCTCCAACACCACCAAGATGCCTTTGAAAAATATATCTAGGCCGGGCGGTGGTGGCACACGCCTTTAATCCCAGCACTTGGGAGGCAGAGGCAGGCGGATTTCTGAGTTCGAGGCCAGCCTGGTCTACAAAGTGAGTTCCAGGACAGCCAGGGCTACACAGAGAAACCCTGTCTCGAAAAACCAAAAAAAAAAAAAGAAAAAGAAAAAGAAAAATATATCTGTTATACTGTAGTGTGCATCCTTTGGAATATTTTGGTAGCTACAGTCATTTAGAAAACACATTTCACCATCCCCCAGAGAAAACTGGATTTTATGTGCTCCTGTGGACCTCTCACATAGCAGTGCTGAGATCTATGTTTTTCTTTTTTAAAAATCCCTTATGTACTGGGAGGGGGACACGTGCATGTGGGTCCTGGTGAGCCACCTCACCTCTCTTCATTTTCTTCTCTCAGGATAGGGCCTCATGGTGTAGCCCGGGTAGAGCCTCCCTGTCTTTAAAGCACAGGGTCATATCCTCTGCAACTAGGGATAATCTGACTTCTTTGATCCCATTTTTGTCCCTCTTATTTTTCTTAAGATTCAGAACCATATTGAACAAGAGTATGAGAGTAGACACTGCAGTCTTCCGATGTGAGAGGGATGTGTACAGATGCCCCCGTCACTATGATGTTGTCTGTGGGTCTGTTGTGTAGAATCACGTTATAAAGTTTCTTTTGTTCTCAGGGAATTCAGGTTTGGACCAATGCTAAGGAATGCTTCAGCAAGATGTAATCCCATGAAATGACCTTCTCTTCAATCAAAGCGCCCCAAAACGAAGCACAAGTACAGGAAATCCAATTGCTACCTAATACATAAAAGCATACAGTAAATGAAACAAATCAGCTTTCTTTAAACATAGTTGTATTCATATAGCACAAAATGATACATTTTAATGAAGAATAAATATTATAATTTGAAGTTTTGGGGACTGGTGCTGATTCCAAAAAGTTAATTTAATAAGATATACCAACAGATTGTTAGTCAGGCTTCTGAACCAGTGCCTGCCTGCACGTCAGGATGTGAGTTAATTTCCATGTGCTCCTCTCAATGCAGACTGTCCAGATCTCTTCATGGGGGGAGTTCTTCCCAAGACAAGACTCCGTATTTACTTTATAGGACCCATTCTGCTGTAGGGTTATTTTATCTTGCCTTAGAATTGAGCTGTTTGGTTTGACAAAGCTCAGCAGAAACTTGTTGTGAAGTCTAAGGTTTTCTTCCGTGTTCCTAGATCCTGTACCATCTGCAACACTAGAAAATGCCTTCAGTTTGTGTTTCACCAAAATTTTGATACTGGCCAGAAATTTTATACTGCCATCAATGAAGTCTCAGCTTCTCAGATTTGCAGCGGAATAAATACATTATTACGATCTAGAAGTTGCTATATAGAAAGTTTCAATTGAACATTATTATTCTCAAATAATTGTTAACTTCAGCAGCAAGCCTCAGTTTCTTCTGCTTGGCTCTGTGCACATGGCCTTTCAGGTACGAGATGTAGATTTCCCTGTGTGACACACTCGTGTGTAGTGAACACATGTGGGCTGGTACCTGCACCTAAGTCAACGTGCTTTTCTATTGCCTGGTTGTGATTTTGTACAGGTAAATTACGTTGTGTGTTATGTGTGTTTCATGGTACATAGTGAGAAGCCAGGCACTCTGTCTGCCAGCTTGCAGAACCCTAACTGTGCACTCATCATTTCTAATGTTTTAAAACTACACTGTTTGACACTTGACTTTTTTACATGTTTAAAATGTTGCTGGATTTTTGTGCTGTTTGCCAAACTTATATAATAAAGGAAGTGTCGTGTTTATTTCCAGAAGATTCGTATTATTTTAAGATGATCCATACATGTAAATACCTGATTTTTTTTGTGAGAAAATTATGTATGCCGTATTATGTTTTAAAGTGACCTAATGTTGGTGTTTTGAGAAATAAGATACTAAAATTAGAAAAGATTTAATGTTTTTTTTGCTATAGATTTGCTCTGGTTTGGTTCTTTTGAGACAGGGTTTCATGTAGTCCAGGCTGATCCTGGAACTGAGTGCTGGGATTAAAGGCGTGAGCCACCACTCTTGGCTTTGCCTTGGTTTTTGAAAAGATAATGTTGTTAGAAGCAAAAGTTGTCAATGTGGATACACATTTTCTTCTATGAGTGCCAACCTTTGTTGATTAACAAAACACCCTTCTACGTGGTAGTTAAAATCACAGCCTAGGGCTTGGGTTGTAGCTTATGTATTCCTCCATATGTGCCAGGCACCGTGTTCAGTTCCTAACACCACAGAAAAATAAAGTAGAAGACAAGCATCATCTCAGAGTGTTAACCCATGCATGTAATCTCAGCACTCAGGAGTAGGGGCAGGGGGAACACAAGTTTGAGGCCACCCTAGGTTACATAGTTCTAGGCCAGCATGAGCTAGCTATGCCCCACCCCCAAAGAAACCTCTTTCTCGTAAAATGACTTTTAACAGAATGTGATAGGGTTTTTTGGGGGAGTGGGGTTAGATTTATGGTATGTGATTTTTTTTTTGTTTGTTTGTTTGGTTGGTTTGGTTTGATTTTTTTTTGAGACAGGGTTTCTCTGTGTAGCCCTGGCTGTTCTGGAACTCACTCTGTAGACCAGGCTGGCCTCAAACTCAGAAATCCACCTGCCTCTGCCTCCCAAGTGCTGGGATTAAAGGCGTGCGCCACCACTGCCCAGTGCATCTGCCGTCTTGATGTATCAGCACATGGTAGACAAACTACAGAGGAAGAGGGGGATCAGAAGTGGAGGGGACCCTTAGTTTTGTAGAGTATGAATTATTCATCCTGGGCTACATGCAGCCCTGTCTCAGAAACAGATGAATCTGTGGGTGGGTGGGTGGATGAATGGATGGATGTGGGTAGGTGGATGGGTGAGTGGGTGGATAGATAGCATAAGAGACTACATAAAAGCCTCTTCATAATCAACATCAACCAATTCATGGTCCAACGACTTGATTTGTTTGTTTTGAAATAGGGTCTTTCTATGCAGCCCAGGCTGGCCTCAAACTCAGAGATCCACCCACCTCTGCCTCCTGAGTGCTGAGAGTAAAGGTGTGCATCACCACACCTGGCCAAACCACTTTTTAACACTGTTGCATTCCCCAATTACAGTATTGTAAGCTTAACATCCTAGCACTCAAACTTGGGGGCACCACAGCATCTGCTTCCCACTGCCTCAGGCTTTTGGAAAGGCCGCTTCGATTGCCTGGTATGACTCAGCTTCAGCCCCTCCTGTACCTAGGCATAGGTCTCCTCCATAACCTCCTCTGGGAGAGCTTCCCTGTGTTTCTGTTCAGAGGCACCATCCCCTAAACCCCTGAAGTTCGCCTGGAGAGGACGCAGCATGAAGTGCTTGAAAGAGTTCAGTGCTCTAGATGTCTGGTATGTGTGTAGGATAGCTGTAGAGTTCAGTAACCCTGTGGGCCATTGTGTAAGCTTCTAAACTAGAGTTCAAATATTTTCCTTATTGTAATTTGTTTTGTTCTACTGTGCTGTCTGTAACACCATCACTGGGGTCAGTGACAGAAACTATGAGACCAGGAGGCCATTCAAAACAGCTGGAAGAAGCCGAGCGGTGGTGGCGCACGCCTTTAATCCCAGCACTTGGGAGGCAGAGACAGGCGGATTTCTGAGTTCAAGGCCAGCCTGGTCTCCAGAGTGAGTTCCAGGACAGCCAAGGCTATACAGAGAAACCCTGTTTCGAAAAACCAAAAAAAAAAAAAAAAAAAAAAACAGCTGGAAGGGGCTGAAGAGATGGCTCAGCAGTTAAGAGCACTGTCTGCTCTTCCAGAGGACATGGGTTCAATTCTCAGTACCCACATGGCAGCTTACAACTGTCTGTAACTCCAGTTCCAAAGGATCTGACACCCTCATACTGTCATACATGCACATAAAATGCCAATGCACATAAAATAAATAAAAAGACAAATAAAAAAACAGCTAGAAACCACTCCATGAGATCCAGTTCTCTACAAAGACATTGAATAATTGCAGGATACTAGGCATTTGATGGTCATTGATTCATTTGATTGTAACAACCTCCCGTTCCCATATAGAGCACTTTCTATTTCAGTGTATGGAAATTGGAATTCAGAGTAGACCTTGGTCAGACTGGCTACCTTATAGGAAGTTCCTCTAGCCCAGGCAAGGACTCTGGTGGCTGTCCCAGATGGCCAGCCCTGCATTCTAGGAATATGCCACTAGGTGGCAGTAGGGCTAACAGACCTGGGAGAAACCTCTGGTTGAAACAATGTTTTTTGTTTGTTTTATAAAAGTAGCACGGACTTTTATTGATGTGACTAAAAGAAGATTATTCAAGCAGGTACAGTCCTTCGGGTAAAGGGATAATAAAGTAAACAGACCTTTAAACTTGGACCTTTCTACCTACATTTCAGCAATGTAATTGCTCAGAGGAGACTGTCTTCTGGGGACTCACCAGGCTTGAATGATGTCCCAGTTGTGATACCTCTGTGTCTTGCCCTGACCCAGCCCTTGTGATGCTGGCTGTGAGGTGACTTCCCCTGGGACAGTGTGTAAAAATCTGGACCCAGGGTATAGATAGTGGGACCATGGTGGGTAGAGAATCCTTCTGAGGAGGGGCTGATGGGCTTGCCTGTCTTCTAAGGAGGAGGAGAGAATCCAGACCCATCACAATCCCAGCTACCTTTTTTTGTGATGAAGGATGTATGGAGAATTTTGGTTTCTTAAAAAGCCCAGTTATGTGAAAGTTTTTGTTTTAATCCAGGTGTGGGATATGGGTTTGGCCATAGCTGCTAACTGTGATTATCTCGTGCTCTAGGAGGGGTGAGATCTTTGCCAGCTAAAGATAGTTTATGTTTGGAATTCTGTGGACTCTTGAGAGGGTATAAACATGAGAGCCCTGAGCGGGCTTTTGGTGGCCGCTGCTGGTTTTCCCTGTTGCTCTGCTGCATTTGCCATTGCTGGATTGATGGTTGGAGATACCCTGAAGGTAGAGATTGGACTTGCCAAGAAACCCAGTAACTAATCAGCAGGAAGTAGTGTAGAGGTCTATACCTTTCCCTTCTAACCTTCTTCCTCTCTTACCTAGTGCTGGGGGTAGAGGATGGAAGGCATTAAGGTAAAATAAAGGTTGAAAGTGTGGTAGGTATAAGAACCCAATAAAATATCAACAGCAACAAAATCCAAACCAAAAAAACCAAAATCACAAGGACATATCATCTTCCTGATCTAAAAGTATAAAGTCCTCTCATTTCTTCATTCTCCCAAGTGAGGTGTATAATTCTCCCTTTGAAATACAGTTTTGAAAAAGAGCTGCTGGGCAGTGGTGGCGCATGCCTTTAATCCCAGCACTTGGGAGGCAGAGGCAGGCGGATATCTGAGTTTGAGGCCAGCCTGGTCAACCGAGTGAGTTCCAGGACAGCCAGGGCTACACAGAGAAACCCTGTCTCAAAAAAAAAAAAAAAAAAAGAGCCAGCAGTGGTGGCATACAGGTATATTTCTAGCCATGACAACATGACCAGACCCATTCTGAGAATCATTGGGTTGGGATGTGTGGCTCAGTGGTAGAGCACCTGCCTAGCATATATAAAATATGAAATACTGGGTTTCTTACCACATGATGCAACACACACTACATGAATGACGTAAAAGGTTATTTTTTCACTTAGCTCTGCTGACAAAGCAGTTGGCACGAAGCCAGACCATACCCACTCATGCCTTTAGGACAGGGTCTGTTTCCTCAAGAAGTGTTCAGCTTCAGTTTGTTCTTCCGGCTTAGGACTGGCACAGACATCTCTCTTCACATGGTCAGCCTAAGACCAGAGAGAAGCTTCCAGGCCCTAGGCATCACCATGAAGCTGAAGGCTGCTCCTCCCAGCAGCTGTTAGCACAAGCAAAATGTGGCCTAGTGGTCCCAGAAGTGCCCATTGCTTAGCTGGAATCAGCTCTCCCCTGAACCATGGCCACCCCTGCTCTCTTGACATCCTAGTCCAAAACCTTACAGTCTGGGCATGGTGGCCCATGCCTGTGATACCACCCCTTGGGAAGCTGAACAAATTAACGATGTGACTTTGAGGCCATCCTGAACTACATAGTACCAGGCTAACCCAGGCAACATTCTAAGAGCCATGCATTTTCTGTGTTCCTAGCATGGCCTATCATTTCCTTGAGAAAGCAACCGTATATCCCCTTCCTTTTTGAGAAAGCTTAAGACCAGAGGGGAAGATGACTTTGCTATGTTTACACACAGATAACAGCCCCAGTTGGAATGGGAGGAAGGGTTAGGGAAGGGCAGGCCAGTGAAATATGTCTGGAGCTGGTCTGGGGCTGAGGCTGCTGGTGATGAAGGCTAGAGGAGAGAGGTGCAGAGATTCACGGGAGACTGAGTTTTCATTTTTGATGAGTGCTTCCCTCGTGAGCCGTGCAGTTAGACACTCAATGAATCAGAAACATTGCCTTTTTGAGGATTTGAAGGAAATAGCCCCATCCTGGCTGTTTAGAAACTCAATCCCAAACCAGGAGGCTGGAAGCTCCATTGATTTGCATTGTGAGATGACATTAATTTGTAGATTTCCCCATTTGGGGCCCTAACTAGGCATAAAATGAAATTAACTAATTAGTACAAACGTCTGCAAGTGCTCACAGAACAATTACATGAGGAAGGAGCGGGAGTGGGAAGGGATTTGAGTTCTTTTCCCAGTCAATGCTGAGCTGGGGCAAAAAAAAAAAAAAAAAAAAAAAAGTCCTGGCTACAAACTGCAGGAGCCATCCTGGAGCAATCTGCATGTTGATGGGGTCACACCAGGGTTCCTGTTCACCCTGACCCCCGAACCCTGGAGCAGCTTAGAACATCTGGTGGTGGGTACAGGTGAGCCCTGGGGGTCTGACCTCAGGCTGAAGCATCTCAAAATCACAGCTCGGGTAGGGGCACCACCTGGGCCAGCTGAGAAGAAGGGGAGAGCGGATTGCGTTCGAGGGGACAGCTCCTCCTTCCACGTTGCTATGTTTTGGATCTTTTAAAAAGAATTTATTTAACTGGGCAGGGTAGCACATACCTTTAATTCCTGCACTTGGGAGGCAGAGGCAAGTGGATCTCTGTGAGCTCAAGGATAGCCTGATCTACATAGACAGTTGGGGGCCAGCCAGTGCTACATAGTGAGACCATATCTCAAAAAAATATTTATCATTATTATTAGTGTGTGTGCACGCGCATGCACACTTACAGGCACACACCACAGCACACAAACGAAGATCAAAGGACCACCGAGAGTCAGTTTTCTTCTTCCACCATGTGGATCCCAAGACAAGGATCCAACTTAGGATGGCAAGAGTCTTTACTCTGAGCCATCTTGCCAACTTATGCTTTGGTTTTAAGTATCCCCCGCAAACCCCATGTGCCAAAGACGTGGTTGCCAGCCGTGGCACTCTCTGTTGGGAGGAGGTTGAACCTTTAAGAGGTGGAGCCTAGTGGAAGGAAGTCGTGTCGTGGGTGTTCACCCTTAAAGGGAATGCTGGGACACTAGCCCCCACTCCTTCCTGGCTGCCTAGAGGGAAACAGACCTCCTCTGCTACCTGCTCTGCCCTGTGCTGCCACAGGCTCAAAGGGAATCCATCTATCAAAGCAAACCTTTCCTTCTGCTAAGTCGCTTTCCCCAGGGCTTTAGTCACAGCCAGGAGATGGAAAGCTGTTAACACCCACCTGGAGGCAGTGGAGGTAAAATATGGCAACTGGACCAGCAAAGTCAGCCTATCTGGGATCTAGTTAGAGCAACAGGCCCCCAGCCCCGCTTACACCACTGCCCTGTTCCTACCCTCAGCCCTGCCCCCACCTCCACTTGTAACTCAGGGCAGCTGGGTTGGTCCCAGCCCTGTGCTGTTCTGAGTGCCCAGGTAACTGAAGGTGTACGGAGCTCTACCAAGTCATCCTTGAACTATAGAGGTAAGTCCGCAGATCTGTCATACCTGCACCTTGCTTCTGTCTTTGCCCCTGGCCACTTAGGGTGAGGAAGGAGGCCATCCGTAGGGGGCAGCCTTCTTGTAGTTTGTATGCTAGCTACCTAACCTGCTCGCCCTCCACCCAGTCCTGGCCTGGCTCTGGTCTGTTCTGTTCCCTCCATGGTGATCTGCAGAGACCTGGAGATGCAACAGCAGGCTGCCCCCAGACCCCCTCAGCGTAGGAAGGTCAGTCAGTGTTGCTGTTGACTAGACATACAAGTGGAAGGCAAGGAGAGAGGACAGACACATAGAAACACCCAGCGCAGACTCCCTGGCACCATGTGAGACAGACCTCTGTTACCCTCTGTGTTTTGCAAGTGAGGAAACTGAGGTTCAGAGAGGCTGACCTGCGCTCGGTCCAGGTCCTCGGGGTTGCACAGGTGGGCGTTTGTGGAACTTGAGGCATTTTTATCAGGTGGATGTGCATTTGAGGCCAGCCAGGGCTGCATAGTGAGACCCTGTCTTCAAAACAAACAAAACCAGGCCAAGCAGACAGCAAGTTCACAATGCTATAACAGCAATACGTTGAACAAAAAGATGTCATAAGTGACCACCCAGATTACAAAGACCCCTGCAACCTCAGGATGGGAGTCTCTGAGTGCTACAAAGCATTTTAACAGAAGTCACCTGTTTGTTTGTCTTGTTTAAGGCAGTATGTTTATGTAGCCCTGACTGTCCTAGAACTCAGAGATAGATCAGGCTATATAGACCAGGCTGGCCTTGAACCCAGAGATTCATCTGTCTCTGCCTCCCGAGTGCTGAGATTAAAGGTATGTACCATTGTGCCCAGCAGAAAGTCACCTTTAATTCTGTCCCAACACGCAAAGCCATCCAGTTGAGTACCAAATGATCCCACCCTTCTCCCATTATATGACAGAAACAAGGCCATGAGGTGGAAGTGGTAAGGGAAGTTGGTTAATTCAAAGCCAATCCTACTTTCTCACACAAAGCAGCACCTGCCACTGACTGCCTTGTCCTGCTCAGCACGGTTCTAGAAACCTGCCTGGGGCAATGCAGGCGGAAAGAGATGACAGATACTGAGAAACAAAAGAAAGGCTGGGGATGGGTGGGTTGTGCTCACTCTGATGGACACGACTGGGAAACAACAGGATTTCATCACAGAGCAGCTTGGCCATTCTGCTGGTTACCATTTTGTCAAATGGGCACAGTTGAAGTCATTTGGGAAGTGAGAGCCTCAACTGAAAGAATACTCCCACCAGATTAGCCTGTGGTGCCACTTACCTATCTGTCTATTGATGGATGATGTCAGAGAGTTCAGCTCACTGTGGGCCAGCAAGCTTCTGCTATGCTTCCTGCCTCTAGGCCCTGACTTCCCTCAGTCATGAACCCTAACCTGGAAGTGTAAAATGAAATACACTTTTCCTTTTCCAAGTAGCTTTGGTCATGGTCATAGAGTTGTATCACAGCAATAGAAACTCTATCTAAGACAGTTACAAACTATGTTTGTCTGTCATAGAGTAGGCGCTTCTGCAATCCCCAGAGCCTAAAGGTCAAACGGGAAGCAGCCATTGTATTAAGCCTTGGGCAAGCCATTTGTTCCTATGACCGGTCCCTGCTTGGGGTCAGGTGGGTCACTAGGAAGTACAACCAGATCCCAAAGACAAAAGGAACTTTTGTTTTATTACCTTAGAAACAGCAGATGTAAACCATTGCCAGTCCTTCAATAACTTACCCTAGCCTGGAGATCCCTTCCAGTGCTGTGGGTCCCTTGTCCAATGCCTGGGAGTAACCACACGCTCAGTTACATCTTTGGGCATCTGCACGCCCAGGCTAAGATCTGGCTTCTGCTGTGTTGACTGCTGCAGTAAGGTGTGGCAAGCAGACATGGGGAACTGGTAATGGGGAAATGCCAGATATGTTAATGAAGGAATCCAGAATCTCTGTCTAGTCACAAGAGCAGAGTCTTCATGGAGAAACTATAGCTAGAGGATCCTCTTCCTCCTTGCCCTTCTCCTCCTCCTCTTCCTCTTCCTCCTCCTCTTCCTCTTCCTCCTCCTCCTGTCCCTCCTGTTCTTCCTGTTAGAGCTGTTTGAACCAATTCCCTCTCTTTAAGTTTTAAAAATATTTATTTTTTAATGTCTATGTGTATATACCTGAGTGTGTACCTATGCACCATGTACATGCAGTGTTGTCAGTAGGCCAGAAGAGGGTGTCAAATCCCTAGAACTAGAGTTATAGACACTCCTACCTTGCCTGGTAGATACAGGGAACTACACCTGGGTCCTCTGCAAGAGCGGTTAGTGCTCTTAATAGCTGAGCCATCTCTCCAATCCCACAATTCTCTTTTTTAATACCCAAAAGTCCTTTTGGGCTCACAAGACAAGGCTGAGTGGACAGGCTCAATGGCTGGCACATAGGAGTTCTTAGCATGTTTTATGCAGCGCCTGTGCCAAATGGGAAGCTTCAACTCTCCCATTCAGAGCCTTGTCATTTGAGTGAGGTCAGCCCTGCCCAGTGCCACCCAGACATTCTCTCCAGGGGACATCAGGTAGGTGACAGCCGGCTGGAAACACTAGGACTTAACAGATCCTTCTTTTTTTTTTTTTTTTTTTTAGTTTTTCGAGACAGGGTTTCTCTGTATAGCCTTGGCTGTCCTGGAACTCACTCTGTAGACCAGGCTGGCCTCGAACTCAGAAATCCGCCTGCCTCGGCCTCCCAAGTGCTGGGTGGGATTAAAGGTGTGCGCCACCACCGCCTGGCTTAACAGATCCTTCTTGAATAATAAATACTGGCTCTTCCCTGTGGTGCCACTCTGATGTTTGTACTGTGTGGGGGCAACAGCTTGCTCTGCTGCCTGGAAAGTGTCTAGCTCATAAATGTGTGTGTGTGTGTGTGTGTGTGTGTGTGAGAGAGAGAGAGAGAGAGAGAGAGAGAGAGAGAGCGCTCCAAAGCCCGTAGCTTTCCCCTCTATGTCATGAGAATGTACAATGTTCTGTTCCAATACAGTTAACAGTGGAAAAGAAGCAGTTTAGTCCTCTAGAGTCTTGGCCCAGCCTCAAATGACAATGATATGTCTGTGGAGATGGGGGAATTGGAGGAGAAGGTCCAACATCACTTGCCAAGGGACGCTTGAATTGGATAAATACAGCCCAACCTTCGAGCACCAATTTTGGTCTAAGTTTTAAGGAAGAAAACACATTTTTTTTTTTTTTTTTTTTTTTTTTGCTATAAACACATTATGAAACCAACTGTAAAACTCACATGGATCTTTAAAATAAAATTGCAAATTCTCAAAGGAATTTTTAGCTTCCAGCTGGCCTTTTTGGACTACAAGTCTCTTCTTGTCCTCTTCCAGCTCGGACGCACGGGAGGGTGCTTTCGTGGCAAAGCTGAAGAAGCAGGCTCTGGGGAAGAGACTTGGAGGTGGAGGAACTCTGAGGGCGTGTATGGCCTGCAGACGGTGCTCCGCCGCAGAAACACTCACCTCTCATCACAGAGAGCCACCCATAGAGACGGTCCGAGGTTCCCTCAGTGCCCTCTCAATGACCAGCCACCTTACACATTCCCACTTGACTCCTGATCTTGCCACAGCTCCTCCACACAATGAGTTAGAATTCTTTGTCTTCATTGGACAATGAAATTACATAACTCACTGTGTCTCTTCCTGCTTTCTTACCAGGAGCTTTGAGTCAAACTCTCCAGTTTTGTAATATGTTCAACTCTGAACATGCACACCCCTGCCACCATCAGGCAGTTTGTCCCCTCTGTACTAGATCTGGCTCTAGGTTGTAAATTGCTGACAGAGTGTGTGTATGGGGGGTGGGGGAGAGCATGCTTTTTAGTGTAAATATGCTTCAATGAACTTTTAAAAGAATATAAGTATATAATGAAAATTCACATTCAAGATCAAAAGCTGTTAACACAGACGAGGAAAGATGTCACACATTAGAGAGAAACACTTGCTTGTCCCCTACACTGACCCCAAGTAGTCCTGTCTGCCCTTGATGTGTAGCCCAGGCTGACCTTGAACTCCTAATCTCCCTGCCTTTAGTTCCAAAGTGCTGAGCTTATAGCCTAGATGGTTAGTTTATATGGTGCTGGAGATGGAAGCCAGGCCTTCATGCATGCCGGGCCAGCAATCTATCAACTGAGCTACAACACTAGTCCCTGAGTTTTGTTTTGTTTTTTTTTTTTTTTTCAAAAGGAAAACGTGTGCAAATTTAAATAGCTTTTGCTCTTATAAAAAGTACTGTAATGAAGGCCGATGTGCAGGCTTTCCTGATTACTTCTTAGAGGTATTTTTTTGGGGAGGCGGGGAGAGGAATGCTGGGAAGATGGCTCATTGGTTAAGAGCTGCTCTGCTTCTTCAGCTGTCAGCACCCACATCAGCACCTACATCACCTAACCTCCAGCTCCCGGGTCTGGAGCTGTCGTCTGGCTTCTGATGCTGTACTCACATACATGCAGGAAAACATTCATGCACATAAAATAAGAGTGACAAATATGTTTGTTTGTTTGAGACAGGGTTTCCCTGTGTAGCTCTGGCTATCCTGATACTCTGTAGACCAGGCTGGCTTTGAACTCTCAGAGATCAGTCTGCCTCTATCTCCCAAATGCTGGGATTAAAGGTGTGTGCCACCACTGCCTGGCTAAGAGTGATATTTTAAGATTTATGCATGCACGTATGTATGTGTGTATGTATGTATGTATGCATGTCTATATGTGTTTTATGTATATGGGTATATGTATATATGCATGTCTGTATGTATTTTATGTATGTGGGTATATGTATATATGCATGTTTGTATGTATGTATTTTATATATATATATATATGAGTACTTTGCATGTACATGATACACATGAGAAAACAGCATCAGACTGTTGTGGGTAGCCATGTGATTGCTGGGAATTGAACTCGGGACCTTTGGAGGAGCAGTGAGTGCCCTTACCAACTGAGCCATCTCTCCAGCTCCCCAAGAATGATAAATATTTTTAAAAACTCTTTAGAATTCATCTACTCCTGGGCTAGGGGTAAAAATCTGTCGGTGTGGCGTTTGCCTGGCATTCATAACTGAGTCCCCATGTTCAATCCCCAGTACCACCCAATGCTGTGGTGCACACCGGAACCGCAGCCCTGGCGAGGGAGACCAGATGTTTAGTTGTTCCTCAGTTACATATTGAGTTTGAAGACAGCCTGGAGTACATAAGACGATGCCTCGAGGGGACAGTTGGCTCTAGAAGTTCACGTTTTGCTCGTCTAGGGTTAATTTATTATAAAGATTTATTTATTTTGATTTTATGTGCATCTGTGAATGCCTGCATGTATGTAGATGTACTAGATATGTGTCTGGTGTCCCTGAAAAGGCCAAAAGAGGGCATTAGATGCCCTGGCACTATAATCACAGGTGGTCGTGAGCCGTCATGTGGGTGCTTGGAACTGAGCCCAGGTCATTTGCTAGAACGGCCAGTGCTCTTAACCACTAAGCCATTTCTATTTCTCTAGCCCTGATGTTAATGGTTACAAGAGCAAATTAGTTTCCTGAATCTGTGAGGATCTTTGGGTCACAAGAGACATATAGCACAACTGCACACGTTTACACCACCCACATGTGAACACACACACACACCCCAGGCTGGGGAGGGGGACTGATTGACTGACAGACTCTGACTGCCTCTCCTTCTGCCAACTAACCCTTTACTATGAAATCTGGTCGTATCTCGGCTACTTTCCACAATCCATCCATTGTTTCTGCCACAATAACCCACGGTCATGTATTGGTCACTTTTAGCCTTTGACTATTTTGTTTTGTTTTATTTTTCCAAGACAGGGTTTCTCTATGTAACAACTCTGGCTGTCTTAGAACTCTCTTTGTAGACCAGGCTAGCCTCAAACTCACAGAGATCCAAATTGCCTGACTCCTGAGTGCGGGGATTAAAGGCATGTGCCACCATGCCCGGCTGCCTTTATCTTTCTTAATCTCTTGGGAATATTTGATTAAGTCAAAAATATTCTAGGAAGTTAGAACAGGGTCTTCAAAGGCCTGACTGCGCCTGAGAGCAGGGAACACTCCAGATGAAATCCTGTGTGTGTTCCTCGGGACTCAACCTGCTTGCCCGTGTCTCAGGCTGTGTGTTTCCTGGGCTTTGTCCAGCTTTTCTGGTTAATCCGTCTGAGGTCTTTCCTTGATCGTCTCCTAACCCTGGCTCTCTCCTCCAGGTTCTGTGCTTAGTCCCTTCCCTCCTCCCTCCATATGTTCTTTCTGAGAGAGCTTTACTCATTTCCAAAGTTCTGATGACAGCCCAGTAAGGGTTAATAATGACTGTCAGCTTGACAGGGTTGAGAATTGCTCAGGAGACACACCCCTGTGCATGCCTGCGAGTTTCTAAGCTGGGGTGATTGAGGTAGGAAACTGCATCCTAAATGTGGGTGGCGCCAGTCCACTGGCCTGGGTCCTGCCCAGGACAAGCAGGAGAAATGAGCTGAGCACAGCCTACCTCTCTCTGCTTCCTCTCAGCAGTGAGTAAAGTAACTAATACAAGCCCCACACTGGCAGACACCACGTAAGCTCCCAGCTCAGCACCCCCCCACCCCCAGAGTCCCAGCTGGGGATTTTGTAGGGTCTCAAGATATCACTCAGCTAATTCATGCATCTTTGTCTTGTGTGTGCTCTGTGGTACCACTGGCTGCTCAGGTCAGAAAGGAGAGGGCCAGCTTTGATCCCATTCCCCTAACCCCCACACAACATGAAATGGCACCCCCTAAGCGGAAGCTGCACCTCACTGCCAGCACCGTCTTCCAGTCCTCTGGCCTTTCTTGCCTGGGTGGATGAGCAGCTTCCTGAATAGTCTCTTTACGAATTGTGATGGGCTCCAATCCAACAAGCACTGAGCTCTAGATTTCTTCTTTTACATCACTGGTAAAAATAGTTTACCCCTTGTCACCCTCGGTGGAGAAGTCCTTTGTGAGCGTCCATGGAGCCGCTTTTATCTTGGGGTGCCACGGTCTGGCCTTTGAACATGATGGTCCCTCCTCCTCAGACTTTCACCTGACTTAGCCTGACTCTCTTGATTTCCTGATCTCAAAGTTAGTGTCACTTTTTCAGATTAGGCTTCCTGGCCACATGGTCCTTTATCAACATAGACCCTTCTTAGCACAGAAGCTGGAAATGTCATAGTTAGTTCTTGAATTGCACTGTTAGATCATAAGGTCCCTGAAGACAGAAGAAATAGTGACCTTTTGGGTTTTGTCTTCACGAGCCACAGCACTGTGCAATAATCAACAGATGATGAATAGCTACAGGATCGGGACCAGGTGTACAAGGGTTCCACACTTTGTGTTGTTCATAGGGGCAAAGAAAATAATTCTAAATAAAGTCTAATTTTCTTAAGTTTGTGTCTGTGCCTCTGTGCACTCATATATATTTGTGCCTTTGTGTATGACTGTGTATGTATATCCTCTTCTCTCTCTCTCTCTTCTCTCTCTCTCTCTCTCTCTCTCTCTCTCTCTTGTGTGTGTGTGTGTGTGTGTGTGTGTGTAAACCAGAGGATCCTCCTGTCCCGGCGGCGTCCCCAGAGCTGAAAGTACAGGTGCATACTGCCTTGCCCAGTTTTTAACATGGCTTCTGGGAAAATCGAACCGAGGTTCTCTTGTTTGGGTTAAAAATCACTTTTTTGGATGAAGCCATCTCTTGAGCCCCAAATAATGTATAATTTTCTACCATAAGAGATTAAATGAAATGAAACTCCATATGTCCATATGCTGACTTGCCCATGTTGTCTGGTCATAGAAATAGCATAGGAAAAAAGCAGCTAATGACGTATGGAAACACATTTCCTTTGTATTCTTAGATCAGAGAACAGTATGTCATTGAGAAGAGAGAGAGTCTGACTGTGTCTTCTGTTCTAGTAGCTTGTTGGGTGTAGTGTGTGAGATTAGGATTAGCCAGCTGGGCTGTTTAGATGAACCCCGTTTGTTGGCCACAGGCTCTGGTGTTTTCACTTTTCCCTCGCATTCATGGTCCTAACTAGAAACCTATTCACTTTTCCCTGTTCTCTTTTTATTGTATTTTATGAAAGACATCTTTTTATTTTTCTTTCTAGTGAAGATGCCAAATGATATCCTAACATTTTCTTCTTGTGTCTTGCAGTAATTTGATGTGTGCGTGTGTGTGTGTGTGTGTGTGTGTGTGTGTGTAGGAGGCTTGTCTTATTCTTTAGAGATGAGAAGACTTGACCCTTCTCTTACTCAGTAGCATTTTCTCAAAGGCTCCACACTCCCAGGCTCTGTGCACATGGAACAAGTGATACAGAGTTGCCCAGCCAGGCCTGCTGGCATCTGCTGAGGCTCCGATTGTTGTCTCCAGCTCAGTAGGAGCAGGAGAGGCAGGAAACGGGTCCTTCCCCCAGTTCTGATTGCTGTGAACAGCAGTTGAACTACATCGCTAACTGATGTCTTTGTCATCTTCCACCAGCTTTTTGATTCTACAATCTCATCTGCTACATAATTTCAATTCCTTTTTTTGTTAGGGAAAGGAACTAGGCGTTATAGGGGAAAGAGAGATCCCAGGTCCCCTAAGAAGTAAGCAAGATAAATCTGAACACCTCTCTCTCTCTCTCTCTCCTCTCTCTCTCTCTCTCTCTCTCCTTTCCTTTCCTTCCCTTCCCCTTCTTCTTCCCCTTCTTTCCTTCCTTCCTTCCTTCCTTCCTTCCTTCCTTCCTTCCTTCCTTCCTTCCTTCCTTCCTTCCTTCCTTCCTTTCTTTCTTTCTTTCTTTCTTTCTTTCTTTCTTGTTTGTTTTTCAAGTTAGGGTATCACTATGTAGCCTTAGCTGTCCTGGAACTTGTTCTATAGACCAGGCTGGCCTTAAACTCAGAGATTCACCTGCCTCTTCCTTCCAAGTGCTAGGATCAAAGATGTGTGCTGCCACTGCCTGGCTGTGAAGTCTTCTTCTACCAGAGGCTGGAGAGATGGCTCAGCAGCTAAGAGCACTGGCTGTTCTTCTAGAGGACATGAGTTCAATTCCCAGCAACCACATGGTAGCTTATAACTATCTTTAACTAACTGCAGTTTGAGGGAGTCTGACATCCTCACACAAACATATTGCAGGCAAAACACCAATGCACATAAAATAAATAAAATACCAATTCTCAGAAACAAAAGAAAGAAAAAGGAATAAACAAGTACTAAGCTATTTCTTCAGTCCCCTAAATAAAAACAAATCTGAAAGACAGACAGAGACTAGTTGCTATATAATCCCTTGTTTATTTCCTATCTTCTCTCCTGGATTGTGAACTCCGTAATCAGGTTTGTTTGTTTTATCATCTTATTTCTCTGTTCCTACTACCCAAAATAATGCTTGGTTCATGGACAAGTCCAAGTCTAGTCACTGAGTGGATGAGTCATTGAGGGAGAATAATGGAAAGAGACACAAATGCAGTTGTGAGGTCCTACACCCTTAAGACACCCTTGGAATCGCAGCAAAGTGTTGGGTGTGGGTTGGGGAGGTAGGGGTATTGCCACTTCTCAATTTAAAGCTTCTGTGATGTGGTTTCAGCTACTGAGAGAGCTACACTGTTAGAAACAGGGAACCACAGCACTGCAGCCCTCGAGGAACTGAATCTTAGCACAGCCATGAGTGTGAGGAACGATATGTCTTTAAGGGAGCTTTGGCAGAACTGTGATTTTTTGAGGAACCTGAAGCCAGTGCATCCAGAAAAGCTGCACCTGGACTCCTGTCCCACCAGACTCAAGATGATAATAACTGTCATTTCAAGACACTGTATTTTTTTGAGGTGGTTCCTTTTTTCTTTCATCCCTCTTTCCTCTCCCTCTCCCTTCTTCCTCCTCTCCCCCTCTCCCTTTTTCCATCCCTCCCTCCCTCCCCTCTCTCTTTCTCTCTTTCTCTCTCTCTTTTCTCTCTTTTCTCTCTCTCTCTCTCTCTCTCTCTCCCCTCTCTCTCTCTCTCCTGAGACAAGATTATCTGTGTAGCCCAGACTATCCTGGAGCATAACACATAGACCTGGCTAGTCTTGAACTCACAGAGATCTGCCTGCCTCTGCCTCCTGAGTCCTGGGATTAACAATGTGTGCCACCATACCCGGCCAGTTGGGGCATATAATTTCTTACACAGCAATAGCTGAGTAAGACAGAGAGGTTGGGTGAGTGCCTGGTCTGTGAGTTTTTCAAAGGCAGTGACTGTCTACTGGGTACTTGTTGGATTCACATCCTTCAAACATCTCAGAGACTTGAGAGGACTTTCCCTTTCTTTGAGTCTGTGCACATTTTGGTGGAAACTGGTAAAAGCTCTACCAGAAGCTGCTAGCCGAATGCCTGTGTGTGTGTCCTAATCCTCCAAGGCGTTGAGATAATGTGACGAGGCTTACGTTTCCTAAACACACGACCATTCCACAGTGGGCAGGGTGTGCACCTCAGAGCTAGTGACAAGCTGGGATAATTGGGATCTGTAACAATGGGTCCTTTGATTGGAAACCCGAATGCAGAACTTCCCAGAACACCAACCTGTACTTAGCAATCACAGGCTATTGTTGCAGGCCACTGGATTGAATAGTTCCTCCTCTGGTCTGCACACCTCTGAAGCTGTGGTGCACCCTGAACAGATGACACAGAGCAGGGACGTCTCCAGAGCCACTTCTAAGATGAACACCTAGTCAACAACATTTAGTGCCTCGTTTTGAATTGCAGCCAGAGAACGTGATAAACACAGGATTTAACATGTACGTATTTGACACAGTGACCATTTGCGTGTACACATTAACCCTTACGGCCCCACTGAGCCTCACAGTGAGAATGTGTTTGCTGTGTCAGCCAGAGACTGGGGCAAAGCTGCCAAGTCCTCCTGTCAGAACCAGCTAAAGCAAGAGCTAGAAGGCACTGAGTAGAACACTCCCTGTTAGAAACAGTCCTCTTCCTTGTGGGTAATGTGAGAGCCACAAGAAAGGTGAGCAGGTCAGAATATGTGTCAGAATACCACAGTCTGTATCCCAGGAAAGAATTTCTGCTCACTACAAGGAATGTGTTAAGCCCTGGACTGAGGGAGCACAGCTGTGTGGCATTCCCCCCCCCCAAAAAAATTTACTGCTTCTCTGGTGGCAAAGTACTCACACTGCCAGGCTGGACATGGGTCGGTCTCTCTCTCTCTCTCTCTCTCTCTCTCTCTCTCTCTCTCTCTCTCTCTCTCTGCTAGAGAATGACAACATTCTCTAGCAGCTTTCTTAGAGAATGAGAGGGACATGGTGACATCATGCAGACAGATAGAGCAGGGGCTTATTGGTAAAACTGGACTTGTGCCAGGGTGGAAAGCAAAGTAAGCAGATTGGAGAGGGGCTTTCCACGGGAGGGAGGGAGGGAGGGAAGAAGGAGGGAAGGGGAGGGGGAAGGAAGGAAGGAGGGAGGGGGGGGACACATTAGTCTGACTAAGGCAGAGTGTGAGGCCTGGAGGCACTCTCCATGGTTAGGAGTGGTTGCTGTTTTTTCAGGGGATCCAGTAGGTTCAGTTCCAAGCACCCACACAGCAGATCACAGGCAAATATAAGTCCAGTTCCAGACGATTCAGTGCCCTCTTCGTCCTCCTTGGGTACTACACCAATGTAGTTCGCATCTGTAAATGAAGGCACATTCTCATATATGTAAGCTTTTAAAAGTAGACTGTAATAGTCAATCTTTATTGTCATTTAAGATGGATTTGAAATCACCTAAGAGACATAGAAGTGTCCAGATATTTGAGGATACTTCCAGAGAGGTTTAACTTGGCCTAAAAGAAGGTGTCACCCCTTCCACTGACTGAGAATATCAGCTTAATAAGAATGGGGAAAGGAAAACACTAGCCTCTCTCTCTCCGTCCTCTGCCCTCCCCTCCTCACCCCCGGCTTTGAATGGACAATGCCCAGCCACTGCCCATTCCTGCCACAGTGACTCCCAGCCACCATGGCTGTATCCATGTCTTAGGTACTTTTCTATTGCTATGATAAAATACCAGGACCAAAGAAGCACGGGAGGAGGGGTTCATTTGGGGCTTACTGTTGCTGAGGGATAGGAAGGAGTCCATCCCCATCACTAGGGCCATGAGGCAGCAGGCAGGCTTGGCAACTGGAGCTGGAAACTGATGGCTGAGGGCTCACATCTTAAGTCACGGACAGGAGGCAGAGAGAGCTAACCTGAGGTGGCATGAGTCTTTAAACTCTCAAAGGCAGCCCCCAGTGATGCACCTCCCAGCAAGGGCACACCTTCTAAGCTTCCCCAAACTGGGGACCACCATTCAAATGTCAGGGCCAATGGGGACTATTCTCATTCAAACCACCTCGGTCCCCTCAGAGAGTTGGTTTAGTCAGGTTTCTGGCTACAGCAAGAGGGAACCTAACTCATGCATCTGGAAACACTGTTTCTGGGAAGTATCTCTGTGGAGGGACCTTTAATGATGCTGAGGCTGAGAGACCCTAGGGCTATGGAAGTCCAATGAGGGCAGAATCCAGGCTGCTGTGGTTTAAACCTGAAATGTCCCCCATGGACTTGTGTTTTGAATGCTTGTTCTGCTGTGTTTAGAGTGCTGTGCAGCCACTGGGATGTATAAACTCTGAGACAGGGTCTCTGTGGGGAGCAAGTGCTACCCCAGTCAGGTCAATCCCAAAGCTGTGAAGGCCTCAGCAGGTTCTCACTATGTATTCTTGGCTGGCATGAAACTTAGTATGTAGATCAGGCTGGCCTTTAACTCAAAGAAATCCACCTGCCTCTGCCTCCAAGAGCTGGAATTAAAGATGTGTGCCCCTGCAGGTTTGGCTAGCCCTTAGTTCTAGCCATTTTCTGCTTCCTGGTCCACCATAGTACAGTGATTCCACCCACCGTCACAGACAGAGGTGCTCTGTAGGGAGAATCTCCTGTCAATAGAAATCTGACTGCCAATGAGCTGAGGCCGAAAATAGGAGGTGGGAGTGTCAACAGGGAGAAAGAACTTGGAGATAGGATCAGGTACAGGAAGATAGTCACCCCAAACTCTGAGGAAGACGGCCTCATGAAACTGAGGAGAGGTAAGAGATACATGGCCAGACTTACAGTAGATTAAATGCGGTAGTTAAGATCTAGCTGGGAACACGCCCAAGCTTATGGGCTAGATATTTGTTCATCTATAATTAAGTCTCAGAGTCATTATTTCCAGAACTGGGGCGCAGGTGGAAAAGCCTGCAGATACAACCCTCAGCTGTGCCTTTTCTACTATGATGATGCATCAAAATTTTTCTTTAAATTGAAACATTCCATCTCCTTAAGACACAGGAAGAGAAGCTCATTAAGGCTAAGAAAGTAGAGAGGCCACCCGCCCCTGATGGCCCGTGTGCACCGCTATGAAGGTCGGGGTCAGCTGAGCACAACCCTTAGACATCAACATGGCCCCAAGAGGCAGCCAGACCACTGATGCCCACATGGCCACCGGTGGTAACATGGACCGCCGCCTCCACAGTGATGACTTCCTCCAACAAGGCCACACCTATTCCAATAAGGCCACACCTCCTAATAGTGCCACTTGCTATTCGCCAAGCATTCAAACACATGAGGTAATGGGGGCCAAACCTGAGGCCCTGAGGGCCTGGTGATGTCCGGACCCATGCTGCCACCATGCCAGAGGGCCATGTCTGGGTTCAGGTTTCTGCTGCCGCAGGGGTCTATGTCAATGTCTGTGGTCCATGTTACCACAAAAGGCCATGTGGACATCAGTGGTCTGGGCTGACGCTTGGTGCCATGTTGGTGTCTGAGGGCTAGACTGAGCTGGCCCTGCCCTTTGTTGGTTGCTGTATCTGGGAGAGCTTGGCTCCACCCCCTGCCAGCTGTAGCACTCAGGTGAACTAGTCCTGCCCCTTGCTGGACAGTACAGGAGAGCTGACCTGGTGGCTTGGATGCAGGAGAGCTGGCCCCAATGGCATGAGCACAGAAGAGCTGGTCCTGCCCCTTTCTGGCCTTGCCATGGTGTGGATGTGAAAGAGAAGGCCTTGCCCCTTCCCCGGGCAGCATGGGAGAGCTGGCCCTGGTGGTGTGGGTACAGAAGAGTTGCTCCTGCACTTCTCTGGTTGTCACAGGAAGGAGAGCTGGCCCCACCCCTCACCTGGGCAAAGTGGGAGAGCTGGTCCTGGTGGAGCAGGTGTTAAGAGAGCTGGCAGGCTGACCAACGACGTAGCTACCACCCAGGCCCAGATCCAGGGCTTTGAGTTGACCCTTCCTAGCATCTACTCTTTCAGTGAACTCCTGGAGCACTTGAAGGGCTGGCCTTGTAGATCCAAAGCTGGAGGATCCCATGACACAGGGCAACAAGATACTTGAGAAGAGTCCCAGTGAGGATCAAGTATTGATGGCCAGAGGCCTCAAATTAGACCAATGACTCATTGCAAGTAAAGCTTTTTGGGCAAAAGGATGCACTGTCGGACACACCATGACACACCACTGCTTCCATGGCAAGATTTTTTAAATTTTGTTTTGTTTGTTTTCTTTAGGGGAGAGGTTGTAAGGATGGAGGGTGAATATGGAGGGACTGAGAGATGAGTTCCCACTTGTTGGGGTACATGATATGAAATTCACAAAGAATCAAAAGTTAAAAACAAAAGACTCAGGAAGTAAGGGATACACATGTATGTCTCAGGAAGCCCCCGAGACTTACCAGATTCACAAAGACTTTCTTTCCCTCCCCCAGGTTATATAAATAGTAAAGACTGTTGAGGAGAGAGGAGACTCTCTGACCAGTTTAACTGCCTGCAAGTCGTGCAAAGCACTCCAGTTTTTGTGACTTAATATCCATGATGGGGTAGGCTTGGAGTTGTCTATGCTCCTTTAAATAACTCCTCATTCATACTCCTATAACCAACTCTAATACATTAATGGATTCATGGAGTTGGACTCTGATAGTATTGATATTTTTCTCTGCCATTGGTTCAGGATCTGGGGGTATAGGTGTTTATATCTCTTCAGGAGATAGTATTACTTAACATCCTGGCATTCATATCACACAACATCCAGGAGTTAGTATCACACAACATCCAGGAGTAGTATCTCAGAGAGACTGAGAGCCCTGAAACCATGAGCTCAAATAAATCTTTCCTCCCTTAAGTTGTTTCTCTCAAGGATTTTGGTCACAGTGATTCAGAAATAATTAACACAGTCTGGTTATTTAGTTAGCCAATTAAAATCTCTATCTATCTATCTATCTATCTATCTATCTATCTATCTATCTATTCTATTGTCTGTGTATGTATATATTTGCACATGTGTACATGCCCTGGCATACATAGTAGAGGTCAGAGGACAACTTGCAGGACTTGGTTCTCTCTACCATGAGGGTCTCAGGGATTGAACTCAAGACTGTTAAGCATGGCAGAAGTCTTTATTCTCTGAGCCATCTCACCCACCATTTATTTATTTTCAGACAGGGCTCTGTGTGCCTTACCACAAGCTTGGACCTGGCTGTGTAACCCAACCTGGCCTTGAACTCAGAATTCTCTTGTCTCAGGCTCTCGAGTGCCACGACTACAGGAGTCTATCAGTGTACCTGGCTAGAGTAGTGTTTTAGAAGTGGTCCAAGGCCCCTCGCAGTGACTGGTCACTGTATTCCTCTCTTGGTTGGTGCCTGGAGAGATTCAAAAGGCTTTCTGCTGGCCTCTGCTCTTCTGTAAAGATGTAGGGAAACCAGGAGGTAGAGGCAATTGTTTCATTTTCTTTTGATAGTATTTATAGTTTATCTAAACCTGATTATTGCTTGGCTTACTTATTTATTCATTGGTTCATTTATTGAATATATTTCTTTTTTTTGTTTTGTTTTGTTTCCGAGACAGGGTTTCTCTGTGTAGTCCTGGCTGTCCTGGAACTCACTCTGTAGACCAGGCTGGCCTCGAACTCAGAAATCCGCCTGCCTCTGTCTCCCAAGTGCTGGGATTAAAGGCGTGCGCCACCACCGCCCGGCTTGAATATATTTCTTAAGCACTCACCCTGTGTTGACACTTGTGTGCATACCACCAATATATAAACAGAATTATATATGTATATACCTAGTTTTTTTTTTTTTTTAAAGCCTTCTTCCTAGCAGGATGGTGCACATCTTTAATCCAAGCAAGAGGCAAGCAGACCTCTGTGGGTTTGAGGCCAGCCTAGTCCACATATAAAGTTCCAGGTTAGTCAAGGCTGCATAGTGAGACCCTGTCTTTTTTTATTTTTTTATTTTTTCTCTAGAGGCCTGATCAGATACATAGACTTTCCTCAAGAATTAATCAGAGAAGAGACATGATTGTGAGTTCATTTCAGGACCCTGTCTTTAACAACCACAACCATTAACACCACCACAACAACCGCAACAACAGCAGCAGCAGCAACAACAGTCACATCAACAGCAAAAACCACTACCACAACAACAGTCACAACAACAGCAAAAACCACTACCATAACAACAGTCACAGCAGCAGCAGCAGCATCAACCACAACAGAAGCAGCAACAATAATCACAACCACAACGATAACAACAACCACAACAATAGCAGCAACAACAACAAGAAGCCTCCTTAGAAGGGTGTGCTCTCTTTAAAAAAAAAAAAAATGTATTTATGGGCTGGTGAGATGGCTTAGTGGTTAAGAGCACCAGCTGCTCTTCAGGAGGTCATGAGTTCAAATCCCAGCAACCACATGGTGACTCAGAACCATCCGTAATGAGATCTGATGCCCTCTTCTGGTGTGTCTGAGGACAGCTACAGTGTACTTTGGGCCACAGCGGAGCCCGGAGTGAGCAGGAGCCGGAGCAAGAGGGAGAAGGGAAGGGGGAAAATGTATTTATTTTATTTTCTGTGTATGTGTATGAGCCTGAATGTATGTACATACGGCATGTGGTTAGGAGCCCGCAGAGGTCAGAAGAGGGCACCAGATCCCCTGGGCGTGGCTTTACAAGCAGTTGTGAGCCACCATGTAGGTGCTAGGGACTGATCCCAGGTCCCTGACAACAGCAGAAAGCACTCCTAGTCACTGAGCCATCTCTCCAGCCTCTCTCCTCCTCTCTGGAACAGGGAAGACTTATGAAAAGATGTTCTATGTAGGCAGACAAAGGTGTCTTGTCAAGACTCATCAAAGGGGGATGTAAAACACCTGTAGATATTTTAAAGTTAACTAAAAGATCTTACTTCTGCTAAAAGAGATGTCAAAACAGGCCCTAGCCTCCTCTCCCTTCAGTCCACAGTCAGACTGGATGTTGTGGTCATGAGGCTTAAGCCCACTGAAGATTAAAGCAGCAAATGGAAAGAAACTATCAGTAGCTGGGCAATGGTGGCCACACCCATGATTACAAGTGCTTAGGAGGCCGAGGCAAGAGGCTCACCATGAGTCTGAAGTTACCATGAGCTTTGCAGGCATGAGGTCAGCCCTGAGATACAGAGGAAGTCTCTGCCTTAAACAGAAGAAAACAACAACAACAAAACAATAATTCATCTGAGGCTGAGAGCATAATTCAATGGTAAAATGCTGCCCATTCATGTTCAAGGTCCAGAGTTCTGTCACAGCATGGAAAAAAAGAAGGCAGTGGGGGAAAACGTGACAGTGGGAAGATGAGGACCCAGGACGTGGCTCAGTTGGTAGAGGGCTTGCCTGGCATGCACAAGGCCCTGGGTTCAGTCCCTGGCATCACAGAAAACAGGTATGATGGTAGGTGCCTATAACCCCAGCCCTCAGGAAGCAGATTACAAGTTCCAAGGCATCTGAACAAACATCTGTCTCTGAATAGTATTTTGAGATGAACACTATTAATGTTCTAGAACCCAAGTGTGGTAGTTTGAATAAAAATGATCCCCTTAGGCCCATAGGGAGGGAGGGACACTATTAGGAGGTGTGGCTTTGTCAGAATAGGCGCGGCCTCGGAAGAAGTGCATCACTTGGGGTACAGTCTCTTTCTTGCTACCTCTGGATCCAGGTGCAGAACTCTTAGCTACCTCTCTGGCACTATCTGCATGTATGACGCCATGCTTCCCACCGTGATGCTAACGGACTAAACCTGAGAAACTGTAAGCCAGCCCCAATTAAACGTTTGCCTTTCTAAGAGTTGCTGTGGTCCTGGTGTCTCTTCACAGCAATGAAAACAAGATCCCAAGTAAATCGGTTGAACTGAAGTGATGTTTGAGAGGAAATAGGTTACCAAATGACTCTAACCTCTCAGGAAGGGACTTCTCCTTCCTTGGCTGCAAACTAGAGTGAAGGGAATTTAAAAGGTATCCATGCCTGAGCCTTTGCCAGATCTCCTAAGTCTATAGCCAGGTAGCTGTGAGTGTGTATCTGTTCAGTCACCTTTTTTGACATCTCTTGGAGACATGGAATGAGCACCTCTGGCCTCCCCTGCTCTAGAATGCCCTAAGATGCTCTAGATGCGTCAGAGGCAGATCTCTTCTTCCAGAGCAAAGGCAAGTTCACAGGGATGCCTCCACATTCTGAAAGGATGGCCAAGGTAACCAGTAAGTTGGTCGACAAGGTATCAACTTCAAAAGCAAAGAGTTCAAGTCACTTTCCCTGTGGCTAGAAACCTTTAAGATGTTACAAAGCAAACCTTTATGCTCCAAAGCAGCTTTGAAGTTTAAAATGTAAAGCAAGCGGGGTGTCACCCTACGGAAGGGAACATTTGAAATTCCCAGAGAGCTTGTCAGGATTTCAAAGGAGAAGAATAACAGGTGAAAACTGACTGATGTCTAGAGGCAGCAAGGGCTAACAGGACCACAGTCCCCCCCAAACCTCCAGGTCTCACTGTTTTATGCATAGAAATGGACAGTTTTAGGACTGGAAGCCCAGCCTTCTGCCAGACAAGAGAACTGTCCAGAACAACTCCTCTGTAGGGACAGAGGAAACCTACAGGAACAGTCTCAGCAAAAAGACCCTTAATGTCTTCTTAGAATGGTCCACACTACTTGTCATGTGACACTATTCCCCAGAGAGATGTGAACAAATACGTACTCACCCCAAATAAGGAACCAAGGACAGACAAAATTCAGATGCCACCAGAGATCAACTTGGCAAACCATTGAGTTATACTGCGTAGAAGAATATGGCGGAGGGGTTACTTATAGAAGCAGAAATTACTCAGAGACAGCTGCATCAACAGAGCCTGCCCAGCATGGGTGACGGCTCATAAAAACTATAGTGCACTGTACAGCCTTCAGGCAGCTCAGCAGGCTGAAGAGTGTCCTTTCCTAGTGGTTCAGTTGGTCTGAGCCTCTTCCAGGCAGCTGGTCTTCTCTGAGTGTCTCTCTATTCTTAAGGCTTGTGCTTGCTTAGAGACAGAGGGGCAGAGGTAGGCAGATTTCTGAGTTCGAGGCCAGCCTGGTCTACAGAGTGAGTTCAAGGAGAACCAAGGCTACACAGAGAAACCCTGTCTCAGAAAAAAACAAAACAAAACAAAAAACTAGAGACAGAGGGGCCTAGTGAATCTGGTCACTTTCAGGGACTTCCTGAAGCTTAAAATTGTTCACTTCCTTAGCTTAATGAGCTTCCCTGTAGAATGGAGTGTTTCACTTCCTTGTAAACATCTTTTTTCGTAGTGAGCTTCCCTCCAAGATGAAAGGTTTTAATCTTGGAAGAAACTGTCACACAACACCACTTAAATAGAACTGGGTGACTTAAGCAGTGTCCTTTAGGATGCCCTCAAAGTAGCACAATGCTGCCCTGATCCTGTGTTAGAGCACCTATACCTGTACAAGCCACAGACCCCTCCTGTTGGTATAAGATGGTTTCCAGAGTCCTCACTACCTGGTTGTTCTCTCCAATCTGTCAGTGTGCTTCTTAAAATCTGACACCCAGAACCAAACACTGGTATGAAATGTCAGATGCATTGGATATATATATATGGGGGAGGGGCAATGCTTCTCTGTAATTAGAGAGGAAGCCAATCCCAGGCTGGGTCAGCCCTCGGTCAGTGGCATAGGCTGAGGCCAACGTTCAGAAGGTCTCTCTCAGGGATAGAAAAACTATATGGCAGAGGAAAACAGCTAACGGCTAGCACTAATCTGTGGCACCCAAGGAATAGATATGAATGCTGCTTTGCAATTTACTCCTTTAATTTTTATTAGTAAACATTATGAAAATGTGTGTGGTCTATTCAGGTATAGTCTATGGAGGATAAAAATGAGGAAGGCCACAGGAGTGAGGGAGAGAGGGGGAGAGACAGAGAGAAAGGAAAAGAGGAGAGGGAGGAAAGGGGAGAGAGGGGGAGGGAGGAGACTGGCCTCGCTGTGATGTTGGCTGAAAACTCGAGGCTTCGATGTCAAACTAGAAATGATATAGAGTCACTAGCTGGTCCCTAGCCAGAAGCTGGTAAAATATTCTAGATGGCAGGCAGGGACAAAGAGCAATAGTGGGTATTGGCTTTAGTCTCCTGATCTCCTGTCTGGAAACTCAGTGTTCTGAGAGAGCAGGCCACAAAAACATATCTCTGCAGCTCCTCTTGGTGCAAGAGGGTGGTTCTCTTAGCTCCCTTGCTCACTTGTTCTTGTCTTGTCCCAGAGAGACAGGGCTCCAAAGAATGCTCTCAAACAGTGTTTCTCAACCTGTGGATTGTGACCCCCATGGGGGTTGCATATCAGATACCCTGCCTATCAGATATTTACATTGCGATTCATAACTAGCTAAAATACAGTTATAAAGTAGCAATGAAATAAATTTATGGTTGGGGGTCACCATAACATAAGTAACTGTATTAAAGGGTCGCAGCATTAGGAAGGTTGAGAACCACTGGCCTAGGGAGTGTCTTGTCTACAAGGCATGGTATCAGACACTTGAACCCCCCCAGCACTTGGGAGGTGGAGACAGAATGATCAGGGAGTTCAAAGTCAGCTACAAAGCAAGTTCTGGACCAGCCTGGGCTACATGAGACTCTGCCTTGAAATAAAGACACAACAAAAGGAAACAAAGAAGAGAAGGGGCCGGGCAGTGGTGGCAGAGGCAGGCAGATTTCTGAGTTCGAGGCCTGGTCTACAGAGTGAGTTCCAGGACAGCCAGGGCTACACAGAGAAACCCTGTCTCAAAAAAAAAAAAAAAAAGAAAAGAAGAAGAAGAAGAAAAGAAGAAAGAAGAAGAAGAAAGAAGAAGAAGAAGAAGAAGAAGAGAAGGTTTGGTCTGGAAAGAGACAGAGACAGGGATTACTGAGGGTAGTGGGCAAGCGGTGCTCTGACCTTCAGCAGGAAGCAGCTTGGTGAGTGAGTGCCTGTCCCTCAGCAAGGACAAAAGGGAAGGTTCTGCACCCTCCAGCAGGAGGCCGGCCGCGGTGCAAACGAACGGTGATGTCATCATTTGGCTTGCTCATAATTTCTGCAGTTTGAAAGCTGAACCTGGCGGCTCCCCCACTCCCCCCCCCCCCCCCCCCCCCCCCGCCACTGTTAAGATGTGTGTATCTTACAGCAGACTAGGCTCCAAAAGGAAGCTCAGGGGAGGGCTACAGTCTCTGGAGGTCCCGGGGTAGGGACTGTCCCACAGGAGGGCGCCTCTGAGCCCATCAAGCAGCAACTACCAATTCTTTTTGTTTCTTTGTTTATATCTAATCTCTAACACATCACCATCTACAATGACTTTATAATACGAGATTTCCTGGTTTTGTGAGTGGCTCATAATCGATCAGGAAGCATTTGCTCTAATATCCCTCCAGGGTCACTGTCTCCTGGAAGTAGTCTCCTAAAATAAAAAAAAGCACAGACAAGAAAGGTATGTGAACTGAGGGCAAAAGTGGTGACAGAGGGACATTGTCTTGTTTTGTTTGTTTGTTTGTTTGTTTGTGAGATACCTGAGCGTTCAGAGGTCATGAGACACTGTCTCAAAATAAGACAGATACAGGGCCGTGTGGGAGGGCTCAACCCACAAACACCACCCTCAAGGCTGGTGACCTGAGTTCAGACCCCCAGAATCCACATTCTAAAAGGAAAGAAACCACTTCCTGCAAGTTGTCCTCTGACCTCCACACACATGACATTCATGTTCTTGCCCACAAACACACATGTAAAATACATAATAAATATACCAATAAAAATGTTTAAATCAAGCCTGTGCGGTTGGTTGCTTATGCCTTTAATCCCAGCACTCGGGAGGCAGATGCAGGCTGACCTCTGAGTTTGAGTCCAGCCTGGTCTACAAAGCAAGTCCAAGAAAGCCCGGGGTATTCCACTGAGAAACCCTGTCTCAAAACAACAACAACAACAAAAATTAAAATCACACAAACATAACAAAAAAGGAAAAAAAATATAGAGGACTTCCATCAACATCCAGTCACCTTTTAGAGAGGGAAAATATTGCAGCAAGTTCAATCTATTATTTAAATCTGCGCCCCCTGATGCTGGGACTTGAACCTATGCCCTTCATAAGCACTCTCCCACTGACTACAGTCCTAGCCTATACCATGGCTTTAAAACATAGGAAGCTGGCATCCGGCCCTAGTGGATCTTCACAATCTCTGATAACTCTAACACATGGCCCAAATGCTGCCTCCTAAAATCCATACATCTCAGTAATACCAGGCTCACCTTTGAGAGGAGGAGGCAGGCTTGCAAATGGACTCTGGGAGATGAGCGACGGCCCAGAGGAACATCGGTGTTTGAGGAGGAATTTAAATGTGCCGAGCATGTGTGCCTGTCCAGAGTCACTGGGAGCAAGATGTGTTTGTTCATTCATTCATGCATGTGCTTGTTTAACAAATATTTATTGAGGGCGACTCTGTGTCCACAGTGTCTGTTTGGCTTTCAGGTCTCTCGCTCTGCAGAGGGAGGTATGGCATATTTATTTATACCCTGTGAGAGGCAGGGTAGTCCTGGTTAAGATGGCACATGCCTCTGAAATTTCATAAGCTCTTGGCAGCTTCCTTGTGTACAAATGCAGGCAGGAAACGTTGCATGCATGGGCGTGATCAGACCACCTGAATGCAGGCCTGCTCAGGGTTCCCACTCTTTATATTCAAGTGTCCTTATCGTCCTCTCTTTAAAAAGATTTATTTTATTTTTACTTGTAGGGGGGTTGCGGGGGGGGGGGGGAGTTCACGTGTGAGTACAGTTGTCTTCAGAATCTAGAAGAGGGTGTCTGATCCCCAGAGCTGAGGATTGCAGGCAGTGTGCGGTCCCAGCATGGGTGCTGGGAACCAAACCCACCTTTTGCAATAGTAGCAAGTGCTCTTGACCATGGAGCCATCTCCCCAGTCCTGGCCCCATCTCTTGACTCATCAGCTACTCATTCTCTTTTATTACAAGAAAGGAGTGTGGAATGCTAACCTCTCTAGGTGCCTCCTCCGGCCCTTCTCATTCTGATTAACTTGAGCCCTTTCTCAACCAACCAACCAACCATGCTCCCTTGCCAGGGTCTGGTAAGACTACCTAGTCTCCCCCTCGCCCTCTTTTCTTACACAAACACCCTTGCTATTTTGCTACTCTTCAAACACCAAGCTTTTCTATGTCCAGTGGCCCTGGCTTTCTCAGAGGCTACTTTGTCTCAGTTCAGTCCACCCTTCCTTCGGAGACTCTACAGATCCTCTCAGTGAGACCAGAATTGCAAAGGTGACTTGTGGCTTTTCAAGAGAGAGCATTTCCCCTTGGCTGTCATTCTCTTCTTCCTTTAGAGATAAACCTCTCAGTTCCAGCTGTGTAACAGACTGTTTCCCAGGTTCCCTTGTGCTAGTTGCTGCCATCTTTGTTCTTCTGGGGTCATCTCCATAAAAGGAAGGTGGACATTGTCCATATTTGCTCTCTTTTATCTCCACAGAGACAGGGAGGTGAAAGAACACCAGAACTGATCATTTTAGATCTGAGATCGGACACACCAGATCCCCATTACAGATGGTTGTTGAACTCAGGAGCCATCTCTCCAGCCCGTTAGAAACATTCTTAACTGAATCCCATCTTTGCTGCTTATTCACTGTGGGGCCTTGGATTATTTAACCCTTCTGCCTTAATTTCCTCATTAACAAAGGAGTGTAAGAGTAATTATCTCACATAGAATTAGGGGAAGTAGGGAAACTGGGGGTATTTAGATGGATTAGGTATGACCAAAATACATTGTATATAATTCTCAAAGAATTATTAAAAAATTGTACTCTTAAAAAGAGTGATAATTTATTTCTCTGAAAGTGAAAATGAGCCAACCCAAACCAGATTTTATATATATATATATATATATATATATATATAAAAGGTTTATTGGGAAATGGATCTTGGGTAGAGGAGTTCTGATCCCAAAGAATGAGGCCAGGGAAGTCGCCATAAGGAGGGAGACAGAGGGGAAGGGGAAGAGAAAGAGAGCATGCAGAGAGTAGGAAAGAAGAGAAAGAAAGAGAGCAAAATGTCTGGATAATATATGGAAGAGCCTCTGGAGGAAGGGCAGTTCAGATCCCGGGTTGGAACGTTCAAGGCACAGGGCCAGGTCAAGACTGAGGGATGCTGGGAGAACCTGGAGGCCAGGTCTGCTTTGGTATGTAAAATATGCACCTCAGCCCCTAGTCTGTGTCTGAAACCCAGCAAAGAGAATTTATCTCAAAGCATTGTTGTAAAGATAAATGAGTGAATGGATCAGCGGCTCTCAGAACGGAGGCTGTCCTGGGATAGGCCTGTGTGAAGTAGTTCTTTTTTTCTTTTTCTTTTTTTTTTTTTTTTCTTTTTCCAACATAACATTTTTATTTTATCTGGGAATTCCACATAAAGCACCCGGGTCACACTCACTTCCCAGCCCCCCCCACCCCGCCCTCCCAGGAGAAGTATTCCTTTTTGTTGTTTTTGGTATTTGCACCTGAGGACACGGGTTCTGGTTTCGGGCCATGGCTGGCCCAGACATTACCTCAGTCTCACAGACACCTCAGTGCCATTGGCGGCTAGAAGGATGCTTGGATCCTCATCTCTCCCCAACTTCAGCTTCGGAACACATGGGGCAGCGGCGTTTTCACTTGCACCAGTTCTCTTCAGACACCCATCTCTATTCCTACCCTTTGCTCAAGGCCCGGATCTGCCTTTTGAACTATATCACCTAGGGCACCTGTGCCTCCCTTCACTGTACTCTGTGTCCGCCCGCCCTGCTGGGTTCAGGGGTTTGGCGGGATCTGTCCTTGTACTGCGGGGCGACCCAGAACGATGATTCCCAGACGCTGCTGAGCGGCTTTTCCCGGAAGTATCCGTTTTCTTCTGGATGATCGTGTGGTATGAATTAGGAAGGTGACTTCTGATCCTGGAATCCGACTGATCTGAATTCAAATCCAAGCTGCCCAGCTAGGCAAATTCGTCAACTGTTCAGAGTCCCTTAACAAACAATGTAAAAGTTTGTTAGGTTTGTGTGTGTACAGGTGCATTCTGGGTATTAAACCTGCAGAGTCAAGTGCTCTACAATTGGGCTACAGTACCCTAGCCCCAATTCAGGTATTTTACATAATAGAGGGAACCAGGCTCCCAGGAGGTGTTCACTAAATACCTATTTTTAAAGTTGCTTATTCTATTTACTTGTACTCTATTTTTCTTTCCTATGCACTGTGGGGAGAGGGGCTGAGGGCCCATTGTCCTAACATCCTTACCTGTGAGGAAAACTACTTAGCAGGGTTGCCACCTGGGGCAATGATTTAGAAGTATTAGGCTTTAGCAGTGAGTGTGTGCTGAGCTGCTCCCAGAAATGAATTGATGTAGTCTGGTGATAAAGATGCGCGCATTCCCGTCCCTGGCACACCACGTGATCAGTCTTGCACCTGCCTCTCCGTGTAACTTAACTTTTTTGGTTTTCTAGAGTGTGTTCCTGAAAGGTACACACTATAAACGGTCATTGCCCTTTATACTGCTAAAGCCTCATAGCAGACACAGCAGTAGTAGCTAGCTACACCCTATGCCTCTGAAAGCAAGCAAGCCTAGGTCTACAAGATGTCAGATAGGCTCTTGTCTGTCCCTCACAGGAAAGGCTGAACTTTCTGAATAAAGAGAACCTAGCTCCCTGCAGTGCTACTGTGATGGAAGTCTCCACATATGCATGAGATACTGCACTCAGATATTGCTAAGGTTGGGAATCTAGTTCTGTTGTGAAGTGTGTGATTAGCATAAACACACAGACCATGAAAATGTAACGGGCATTCTGTATTAGGAGGGAAACCATAACCAGGAGGGTAGGAACAGCAGTTGGCGGTGACAGGTTCTATTCTAGAAAGGGGGAAAGGGGACAGCATGGGCAGAGCTAGTGCCCACTTGTGAAACAAACCAGATTTTTGCACAGGGCCGGTTTTAGTAAGCGCAGCAGCTGGAGTCCGAGGCTGGGAGCCATCAAGGGCTGGGGATTGTCTCTCTGCTTTCCCTGCTTTAGAGAATGCTCTGACAGAGGCCTCTACATCCCACTGTCCTCAGAAAATGGAACTCTGCACGCAGCCTGCATTCATTTGCCCTTTGAAGCGTCTTCTGAGAAACGGAGTGGTGAAGAACACACAGATGAATCCGCACTGAAGTGCCTAAAGTATAACCCAATCTGGGCCAAATGTAGCCCACAGGATCCTAAAAATGAGACACGTGGGCACCTCCAGCCTCTAATTACATGGTGAGGATGACGCAGATCGGCTGCAGCCTGGGTTGCAAGCATACAAAGCCTGCAGCCTCTTTCCTTATGGGAGGTGGGGAGGCAGTCTGGAGAGGAGAGAACAGGGCAGAAGAAATGTCACTCTTGTCAGCATGAACATGTGTGTATCTACTTACTGGAATTGTTTGTTTGTTTGTTTGTTGGTAAGATTTTAAAGCACTCAAAATGGCCTGTGTTTTATAAAATGAAACCAAAACAAAATAGCTTCACATTTCTAGACGTTAGGGAGAACACAAATTAAAAGCATAATGTGTGCGAGCCCGGCACTCTCTGACCTTGTAATCTCAGCAATAGGAAGGCTAAGGAAGCAAGATCACTCAGGCCAGAAGTTCAAGGCCAGTCTAGCTGACTACATGTCTCAAAACTGAGCCAGGCTCTGTGGCCTGTAATCCCAGCACTAGGGAGATAAAAGAATCAGGAATCCTGGACTACATGAAGTGGTGTCTCAAGAAGGGGAGTGGCTGAGATGATGACCCAGTAAAGAGCGTGAGGACCCAAGTTAGGATCCTCATCTCCCTTATGAAGTCCAGACACAGCCTGTAATCTCCGTCCTGGGAGGTGGAGAGACGATCCTGCCGGCTTTTTGGACAGCCAATCCAGCTGATCCACTGATCTCCAGACTCACTTGAGAGACTCTATCTAAAGGTCAGATGGAGCTGATGAGACAGATCAGTGGGTAAACACGCCTGCCTGCAAGCCTGACAAGCCGACTTCCATCCCTGGAACCCATATAGTGAAAGACTCTGGCCTGTAAACACCACAGTCCCCACTAAAATGCCATGGTCAGTGGTGGTGGCACATGCCTTTAATCCAGGCACTCAGGAGGCAGAGGCAGAGGCAGGTGGATTTCTGTGAGTTTGAGGACAGCCTGGTCTACAACTTGAGTTCCAGGTCAGCCAGGTCTACACAGAGAAACCCTGTCTTGAAGCAAAAAAACAAAAACAAAACAAACCCCCCCAAAAAAAACCAACCACCACCACCACCAACAAAAAACAACAACAAAAAAACCTCATTCAATTTGCTGTCTAGAATTAAAATTGCTGTCTGATGTTAAAATATAAAGTAACTTTTATTAAGGAAATTTCCCTTTGCAGCAAATGTAGACCACTACAGAAAGCCACAACCAATCAAATGCAGAGCTATGGCTCTCGGTCCCAATGGACAACACTCCAACACCTAGGGCTCAGAGACCATTGTGCACAACAGGGCAGAAAGGATGTGAGAGCCAGAGAGACAGGGAGTTTGCTGTGTGATTGTGTCTCCTAAGAATGTCAGAATCTCCACCCATAAAGTCTCACTAATATGATCACCTAGGCATGAGCTAGACAAGGAAGACACCAATAGACATTACAAAGTAAACTGGGGTGGGGAAGCCACAAGGTCTTGACCCTACACAAACACAGACAACTAAAGAATGCTGACATCGGAGAGATGATGTTCCCTAGTAAAAAAGCACACCAGTGACTTACCCAGTACCAAAAAGCCAGCCCTGAAAATGTGTGTCCTGGCTAGTTTCATGTCAACTTGACACAAGCCAGAGTCATCAGAGAGGAGGGAACCTTGACTGAGAAAATGCCTCCATAAAGCTGTAGGCAAGCCTGTACAGCAGGGGTTATAAATTAGTGATTGATAGGGGAAGGCCTAGCCCATTGTGGGTGGGGCCAACCCTGGGCTGATGGTCCTTACATAGTTCTGTAAGAAAGCAGGCTGAATAAGCCACAAAGAGCAAGACAGTAAGCAGCACCCCTCCATGCCTCTGCATCAGCTCCTGCCTCCAGGTTCCTGATCTGTTTGAGTTCTTACCTTCCTTCAGTGACAGACTAAGATGTGGATGTGTAAGCCATAGAAACCCTTTCCTCCCTAACGTGTGTTTTGGTCATGGTATTTGTCAAAGTAATAGAAAAACCCTAAGACAACAGGCATACAAGAAATACTATATAAACGGAGTTTTATTTAAATGTATATATGCATAGCAATAACAATAAAAATAATAAAATAATAACAATAAAAAGAGAATGAATTTTTGGAAGAGGGCAAGGAGGGATTATGAGAGGGTTTGGAGAAAGGAAAGGGAAAGGAGAAGTGATGTAATTAATTTATGATCTGAAAAAAATAATTTTGCAAAAAACCATAAAGACAAAATTCTGAAGCCTCCATGGCCATCAGGGATGTGAGCCAACAGAGCAAACACAGGAAACGTGAACTGTCTTTCTGTCAAAGGGTAAATAAGACAAAAGTCCATTTAAAAAATATAAAGAAGACACTTGGCATAAACTCAAATCTGGGCAGGGTCAGCACTTTTTGAAACCAAAATACGTGCTTAAGTTTCATTTCTCCCTGGAAACAGCACCAATGTGTGTTGGCCAATCCTGTACTAATGTGCTGCCTAGGTTTCTATCACTTGACACAAGCTAGAGTCATCTGAGAGGAAGGAGCCTCCATAAGTCAGCCTGTGGGCAAGCCTGTGGAGCATTTCTTAATTATCCCTGGGCTGGTGGTCCCGGCTTCTATAAGAAAGCAGGCTGAGCAAGCCATGGGAAGCAAGCCAGTAAGCAGCCCTCCTCCATAGCCCCTGCAACAGCTCCTGCCTCCAGGTTTCTTGACCTTGCCTTGCTTGAGGTCCTGTCCTAACTTCCTTCAGAGTTGAACAATGATGTGAAAGCATAAGATAAGTGAATTCTTTCCTCCCCAAGTTGGTTTTGGTCATGGTGTTTCATTATAGCAATGGCAACTGTAATTGTGTTTGCTTGCTTGATTTAGCGTGGCTCCACACCCTTCTGCAGAAGTAAAGCTTTTTGCCTTATTGAAATACTTTGAATACTTCTGGAGACCTCAGATCTGATTCTTACAATAGTCACTTTGGCAACAATTTGGCACATATATTTACATATCCCTTTTTTTTTTTTTTTTTTTTTTTTTGGTTTTTTTCGAGACAGGGTTTCTCTGTGTAGCCCGGGCTGTCCTGGAACTCACTCTGTCTATATATCCCTTAATAAAGGACTTAGCAGTACTATTCCTACTGAGTAACTGAAGAGTTCACCACGTCCAGGAGCAGTCCAAATCATGAAACGCTGCTCAAATACTCAAGAGCAGAACTCGTGCCACAGGCAAGGAAAGCCACGGAGGAGGCTAAACATGTGAGAGAAGTCAACCCAAGGGGCTGCATGCTTAGCTGGGGTGGTGGCACAGTCTATAATTCCAGATTTGGGGGCCTGATTAAAGAAAGGCGAGTTCAAGCCCAACCTGGGCTACATAAGGAAACTACTGCAAAAACAAGAACCAACCAAACAAAAGCTTGTTCTAGGATCCTGTTCACATGCTGCCTTTCAAAAACAACAGGGAAGCCGGGCGGTGGTGGCACACGCCTTTAATCCCAGCACTTGGGAGGCAGAGGCAGGTGGATTTCTGAGTTCCAGGCCAGCCTGGTCTACAGAGTGAGTTCCGGACAGCCAGGGCTACACAGAAAAAAAATCCCACAGGGAGAGGAAGAGATCAGTGGTTGTCTGTGACTGGGGGTTTCATTTTCTGTGAGGCTCAAACCCAGGGCTTTGCACACCCTGGGCATTTGTACTACTATTGGGCTACACCCCCAGTTTCGATGAGGATGCCGAACAAAGGAGCATGGAAGAATGTGGGGCACATGAGACTGTCTGGTAATTTGATGATGGCAGTCTGTTACACAATTGTATACATTTGTCAGCGCTCAATGAAAGAGTTTTACCTAAAAAGATGAATGATGCCTGGTGTTGATGGCACACACCTTTAATCCCAGCACCAAGGAGGCAGAGACAGGCAGATCGCTGAGTTCAATGCCAATTTGTTCTACAGAGTGAGTTCTAGGACACCCAATAGCCAGAGAGAAAACTCTGTCTTGAAAAAAAAAGTGTTATTCTCTATACATTAAGCATCATACATCAATTTTTAAAGTATAGTTTATGTTTATTTTGTTTTATGTGCAGGGAGGTGTGTGTGTGTGTGTGTGTGTGTGTGTTGTGTGTGTGTGAATTTTGCCATGTGTACATGGGTACCTGTGGAGGCCAGAAAAGTGTATAGATCTCCTGGAACTGGAGTTAACAGGTTGCTGTGGGCTGCCAGGCATGGGTGCTGAGAATTGAATTTGGGGCCTGTGGAAAAGCAGAAAGCATTCTTAGACACTATGCTATCTCTCCAGTCCTGGAAACTGGATTTTTAAAAATATCTCATCATGGGAGCTGGCAAAATGGCTGAGTGGAGAAAGACTCAGTGCCAAAGTTAGTGGCCTAAGCCTGATCCCCAGGCCCCACACGGCACAAGGAGAAGAGATTACTATAGGTCGTTCTCTTATCCATAAACAGTGATATAGCATGCCCTCCCCACCCCCTGCACACAAATAAGTAAATAAAAGTGTAATTTTCAAGAGCTCTAAAGTTAGAGATTGGAGAGATGGCTCAGAAGAGAGCCTGAGTTCTATTTCCAACACTCATAAGGTGGCACACAAGCATCTGTAACTCAGGTTCTAGGGAGTCTGGTACCCTCTTCTGGTCTCCCTAGACACTGGACACACACATGGCACACATGCACACATGCACACATGCAGGCAAGACACTCATACTCATAAAATGTAAATCTAAAAAGAAGGAAAATCCCTGTAAACCATTATTCACAGTAGAATGCTGGTGTTATCCCCTATGTTGACGTGGGCTAATGTTTGTCATTACTGTGTGTCAACCATGGTGCACACATTAGAAAGGTGTGCTAATTGATTTTATGCAAATAAATACATAGCTATTAGAGTAAGCATTAGATTAATAACAAAACAAAACAACAACAACAACAAAACCCCCACCATGGCTTCCAGAGGCTAAACACTCCAGATTAAGGAAGTGGGAAGTGGTCAGTTGGGACTTGAACCCAGGTCAGTTTGAGAAGAGTCAGCTGACTCAGTCTTTCACCTGAACTCAAGTGACATTTTGGACTGGGGAGTTTTGTGTGGGGACTGAATTGTACCCTGTTTGCCTGGCGGTGCCCTTCTCCTTCATCCACCAGAGGCCAGCAGTGCCCTCTCGTGGTGCCCCTAAGTACCTCAGATGTTGTTAGATGTACCCTGAGGGCAAAGGCCTATTAAAATATTGAAAAAAAATGGTAAAGATGTAAAGACCCACATAGAATGGCCACAGAAATACTAAGATTAGAGTAAAACTATGGCTTGTTTGAGTATCTGGGACACTGTCAATGGGGCCTCTTGGAAGGGGTGAATCCCCCTGAAGTTGACGCATTACACACAAGGTGCACAGATTAGAGATGGAACATGAAACCATAATATCCCAGAAATAAACCATGTCAAAGTGCTTTTCCCCCTCACGGTCTTCCTGGAATACTGTTGTCTGAGGGGTCTCTTCGCCTAGTACAGTGCTAGGTCACCTTCAGAAACTGCCTGGTTTCCTTTTTTTTCCGGCAGGAAGCCAGTCTTTCTCTTTAAAACCATTACAAGTTACCAAAGGAAGATGAACAAGGTGAGCGAGCACTCAGACTAGCTGTGCAAAGAAGATACGACCATGAGATAGTGAGGTGGGTCTTCCTATGTGCTCTGTTCAATGATTAATGTAGGCTTGGCAGTTCCTTTAAAGGGACCAGGTCATCATAGCACCAGCTGCCAGCCACTGAGAGCACACTGTGTGCCCATAGTCAGCACTGTCACCTCATCAAATTGTGACAAGCACTAAGCCTTATTGCCATTATAAAAATTAATCCAAAGTGATCAGCACGGACCTATAAAACTCCCAGAAGAAAACACGTATGTCTTTGTAGCATTGGATGAGACAATGGTATTTTAGGTATAAATTCAAAACTTCAGCAATTAAAACTATAAATTGGATGTTATAAAAGTGAAAAAAAAATGTCCTTCTAAAGACAGTTATCAAGAAAGTACGAAGACAACCCACAGAATAGAAAAAGGGACAGTCATATATCTGATAAATGATTAATATTCAGAATATATTAAGAATTTTTGTTACTCAACAGCAACAGGACAAGTAACCCAATTTAAAAAATAATAAAAAGCTGGGTGGTCATGGCACATACCTTTAATCCCAGCACTCAGAAGACAGAGGCAAGCAGGTCTCTGTGAGTTTGAGGCCAACCTGCTCTGCAGAGTGAATTCTAGGACAGTCCAGGCTTCACAGAGATATCCTGTCTGGAAAAAACTGGAAAAAAAAAAAAAAAAAGTAAAGTATTTGAGTAAGTGTGGTGGTTTGAATAGATTTAGCCCCCACAGACTGGTGTGTTTGAGTGCTTGGCCCACAAAGAGTGACACTATTAGGAGGTGTGGCCTTGCTGGGCAGTGGTGGCGCACACCTTTAATCCCAGCACTTGGGAGGCAGAGGCAGACGGATTTCTGAGTTTGAGGCCAGCCTGGTCTACAGAGTGAGTTCCAGGACAGCCAGGACTACGGAGAGAAACCCTGTCTCAAAAAACCAAAAATCTTGTTGGAGTAGGTGTAGCCTTGTTGGCGAAGTGTATTATTATGTAGGTGGCCTTTGAGGTCCTATGCTCAAGCTCCACCCAGTGTGTAAGAGAGCTTCTCCTGGCTGCCTTCAAATCAAGATGTAGAACTCTCAGCTCCATCTCCAGCACCATGCCTGCCTAAATGCTGCCATGTTTCCCACCATGATGATAATGGACTGAACCTCTGAACAACTGTAAGCCAGCCCCAATGAAACGGTTTCTTTTATAAGAGTTGCCTTGGTCATGGTGTCACAGAAATAGAACCCTAAGACAGTAAGTTTCTCTTAAGATAAACAAGGAGGGTATGGTGGCACTCGCCCTTCATCTTAGCACTTGGGAGGCAGAGGCAAGAGGATATGTGCGAGCCTGAAGCCAGTCTGGTCTACAGAGTGAGTTTCAGGACAGATAGAACTGCATAGTGAGAACCTGTCTCAAATCAAACCAAAACAACAACAACAAAAATCAGCAAACCAGAAACAACTCAGAAGAAAACAACAATAACAACAACACCCCAAACAACAAAAAGAAGATATACAAGGGACCAGCAAAAACATGAAAAGATATGTAGCATCCTTTTAAAATTACAGTTATTTTATTATTACAATTTGTGTGTGTGTGTGTGTATACTATGACACAAGTGTGGTGGTCAGAGGACCACTTGTGGGAAGTAGGTTCTTTCTTTCTATCACATGGCTCCTGGGGATTGAACGCGGTCATCAGATTTGGCAGCAAGTGCCTTTACCCTCTGTACTCAACATCCTAAGCCATTATGAACAAGCAATAAAGTAACTGATAAAGCCAACAACAGCAATGAAAAGGACTTAGTATTTGCATAAAATCCTCTAGGGTTTTTATACTGATAGAAAGTAAGTGTCATGCAAATTACCTTGTGGTGTTTATACAGTGATTATTAGAAAAGACATGCTCAGTACAGACATGAGTGTTGGATCTTAAGTTGATGTGTAAAGCTCTGTTTTAATATGATGTTTACATATGTGCTTTGTTTCTGTTGGTGGTCCTCTATCCTCCCTGTCCTCCCCTCTTGCCTCTGCCTGCTGGAGGCTTTCAGCTCCTGCCCACAATTCTCTTTATGTCATGCGTATTGCATTGCCCCTTTTCACCCCTGAGATCCTTTTTCCTTCTCCTGGTTCTCTTTCTAGTTTCAGTACTCCACCCTCCCAAATGCATACAATTATATAAAAATTAAAACCTAGGAGCCACATAGGAGAGAAAATATGTGGTATTTCTGAATCTGTATTATTTTGCTATTTTGCTTAATATAATTTTAATTTCACCCACAATCCTGCAAATGAAGACCTGTTTTGTTTGTTTGTTTGTTTGTTTGTTTGCTTTTGAGACAACAGTCTCAGTAGCCCATGCTGACTTTGAACTCACCGCATAGCTGAGTATGACCACAAACCTCTGATCCCCTTGCCTTCACCTTTCCAAGTACTAGGATCATAGACAAACGGCACACCCAGTTATTATGGGTGCTGAGACTCGGACCCAGGTCTTGTATATACTGGGTAAGCTTTACCAGCTGAACCACATGCCCAGCCACATTTTGGTGGTGAATGGTGAAAACATTCAGGACGCAGTTTCAAAAAACGTTTTGATTCATGGACTCCATTCTTTGGATACCAAGGTTCAACTGGAGCCGGGCACTTGGGAGGTAGAAGCAGGCAGATTTCTGAGTTCCAGGCCAGCCTGGTCTACAGAGTGAGTTCCAGGACAACCAGGTCTATACAGAGAAACCCTGTCTCGAAAAACAAACAAACAAACAAAAAAACCCCAAACGGAGGGTCAACTGTATACACAGGTCCAAGTATGGGGAATGAAAAACGATGTAACTAATTTTTTTTTACCATCTGGCAACCAGCAGGACTGGGACTGGAAAGTGTCTGTCTGCCCATCTCCTCATGTTATTTCTTCCCACACTTCCTCTTCTTCCTCCTTCTCTTTCTTTTGGATTTTTAATACAGTGTCTCATGCAGCTCAAGTTAGCCTCAGACTCACTATGTAGTCAAGGATGTCCTTGAACTCCCTTGATAGGATTCTGGGTGTACTCTACTTGTGTTACGGGAAGAAGTGGCTTGGGATGATGGACAGGGAGAAGCAGACATGGTTCACTTGGTGCATGGTGCTTATCTACCATGCACAGAACCCTAGGTTTGATCCCCAATACCAAATAAACCATGCAAGGCATGGTGGCGTAGCCATCCAGCACCACAGAGGGACGTAGAGACAGACAAGTCAAGAGTTCAAGGTCGCCGGGCGGTGGTGGCGCACACCTTTAATCCAGCACTTGGAGGCAGAGGCAGGGGATTTCTGAGTTCCAGGCCAGCCTGGTCTACAGAGTGAGTTCCAGGATAGCCAGGGCTATACAGAGAAACCCTGTCTCGAAAAACCAAAAAAAAAAAAAAAAAAAAAAAAAGAGTTCAAGGTCATAGCTGCCTAGCAAGTTTGAGACTGTCTCAAAAATAAGTAAAAGATTTATTTTAATTTATTCATTTCTTTGACTTACATTTTTGGTGAAAATGTATTCCTTTTTTTATATATTTTAATGAAGTTACATAATTTTATTTTTAAGTGTGTGTGTGTGTGTGTGCGTGTTCGTGTGTCTATGCACATAGATGCAGGTGCTCATGGAGGCATTAATTGGAGTTAAGGTGGTTGGTAGCTGCCCAATTTGCATGCTGGGAACTAAACCCTGGTTCTCTGGAAGAACAGTAAGCACTCTAAACTGGTCCTATGTCACATCATTTTTAATCTTTTAAGTTACCATTGTCAATGGAATACAAATTATATGAAAATCTTAATTTTAATTAAATTCTGAGGGCTAAAGAGGTGGTTCAGTGGTTAAGAGCACTGGCTGCTCTTCCAGAGGACCTGGGTTCAATCCCAGCACCTACATAGCAGCTCACACCTGTCTGTAACTCCAGTTCCTGGGGATCTGACACCTTCACACAGAAATACGTGCAGACAAAACACCAATGCACATAAAATAAAAAAATAAGTTAGTTGTTTTAAAAAATAAAATACTGAATATATTTTCTAAAGTGAAAACAATAATCCATGAATTATGTGAGCCCCATAAAACATGCCAAAATTGCTGACCCATTGACAAATTCCTAAATTCTCTTTGATACTTTGTCAGCTTCCATTCATATAAAAAATTTATTGCTTTACACTTAATTCAAATTTTTGTCACTTTAAAAATTCATTTATTAAAATAAAGAGTACACTGTGTTTGATTTAGGAATAGGTTAGAGTTTGGGGTATATCTCAATGGCAGAGACACATGGCCCTTAGTTATATCCCTAATCCTGTAAAAAACAATGATGCATTAACTTGGTTTATAATTAATTTGTAGGTGGCTAGGTCTGTTATGAAGGTTTTTGGATTTTTGCTCAGGCTTCCTCCATGTTATATGGACAGGATACCTCTGTCAAGGCCTTTTCTTCATGTTTCCTATATTCATTTTTTTTTCCTATATTCATTTTTATAAAATTTAATTTGTGTGTGTGTATGTGTGTGTGTGTGTGTACACACGCGTGCGTGCACATGTGTGTACATGCACTCCACAGCACATATGTGGAGCTTAGAGAACAGCTTTTGGGAGTTTTCATTCCATCATGGCGCTCAGGGATGGAACTCAGCTTGTCTGTATGGCAAAGTGCTTTTTAACCACTGTCTGTCTCAGTGGCCCTATTCTTTCTGTATTCTGATGAGTATTTACTTCTTTATGAATAAATAAATATATATATATATATATCCACTTCTTTATGAATATATATTCACTTCTTTATACACACACACACACACACACACACACACACACACACACTTCTTTAATAGGCCATTTATTTGCCTATAAGAACTTTAGAGTCATTATCTAAGATGGACCTTCTCATCTTCTGAATTCTTCTCCAACAGTCATAAATAAAGTTAGGAATCATCCTGGTTTCCCTACCCAGGTGGTTCTAGTTCACTCTGGTAGCTTTGATAAAACACTGATCAAAACCAATGTGGGCAGGAAAGAGTTTATTTCGGTTTGCAGGCTATTCCCACCACTGAGGGAAGCCATCGCAGGAACTCAGGACAGGAGCCAGAAGGGAACATCAGAGAACTCTTCTTGCTTGCTTTTTCCCTCTGGCTTGCTTAGTTGCCTTTTTTATATAGTCCAGGCTCATCTGTCTAGGAATGATACTACTCACAGTTGACTGGTTTCTTCAATTTCAATTAGCAATTAAGAGGATGCTTCACAGACATGGTCAGAGGCCAAATTGAACTGAGCAGTTTTTCACCTGAGGTTCCCTCTTCCCATATAACTTTTGTTTTGTGTCAAGCTGACAGCTGAAGCTAACTATGACATCCTTGTCAACTTTGACACATGTCCCACTTAAGTTTCCTGTTGCTGTGACAAACACCGTAACTAAAACAAATTGGAGAGGAAAGAATTTGTTGGGCCTTTAGGTTACAGTCCATCTTTCAGGACACCAAGGCAGGAACGCAACACAGGAGCCTGGAAGTAAGAATTGAAGCAGAGATCATGGAAAAATGATGATTACTGTCTTGTTCTTCATGGCTTTCTCAGCTTCGTTTCTATATAACTCAAGACTATATGGGTGGCAACAATCTCAGTAAACTGGGTCCTCCCATACCAATCCTTAATCAAAAAAATTTATTAAATTCCCTCCAGATATGCCCACAGGACAAACACATGAAGGTAATTTCAGATTTCAGACTCCTTCTTTCCAGACGACCCCAGTTTGTGTCAAGTTGACAAAAACTAATCAGCACAACACACAACATGTCACTTTAAACCATAACCTCTCATTTTCTTGTTTGTCCCCAAAATCTCATGTTAATATCACAATATAAAATACAATGCAACTTTAGAAATCTATAGTTCTTGGCTACACAGAGAAACCCTGTCTCAAAAAACAAACAAACAAAAATCTTATAGTTCTGTAAAAACTCCAGTGCTTGCTGTGTGGTGGTGGCGCACGCCTTTAATCCCAGCACTTGAGAGGCAGAGGCAGGTGGATCTCTGTGAATTGAAGACCAGCCTGTTTTTACAGATAGAGTTCCAAGACAGCCAAGACTTCACAGAGAGACACTGTCTTGAAAGCCCTACCCCCAGAAAAACCCCAAAATAAAAAAAAAATCCAATGCTTTAAAAGTTCAGTCTCGCTTTAAAATATCGCTTAACTGTGGGCTAAATTTAAAAAAAAAAAACATTTAATTTAAAAAGGAGAACAAGAATATAGTTATAGTCTTATCAATGCAAATCGAGATCCAGTAGAGTGAATCACACCCTGTAGTTCAATGTTCAGTGCCTTGGACTTACCTATGATCCTCTGGCCTGGGAGTTCCACTAGTCCAGCTCTGCCATCCACAGCACAGTTTTCAGTCACCGTTCTTGGTCATCATCCAACAGTCCTAGAATTCCCAATATGCTGGGGTCTCCACTGCAACTGAGGCTGTCTCTTTGCCAACAGCCTTTCCTAGCCTCTCGTAGTGCCAAGACTCACTTGCTCTCTGTAATCCTTTTATGTTTTCAAAACCAGGATGTGGCAGACTCACTCACTGCCAAGTTCAGCTTCCAGCCTGAGATGCATACTTGCCCTCCCCTGGACCACACCTTCCATGTGCCGACTCTTAGCAAATACTTTCCCTCAGTTGGGCTGGCTTCCTACCAACCAGTGGACTTTCCAGCTCTAGTTAATCTGCATCTGGTGTCCCAGGAAAGGCAAGGCCTTTCCACGGGTCTGTAATGAAGAATATAACACAAACCACCCCCACAGAGTCTTTGCTTCCCACTGAAAGTTCACAAGCCAGGCCTCTCTCATCATTCCTGTCTCTGAAGCTTCCCTAACAACCTGTTAAGCTCTGAGCACACAGCAGTTCTATCCCAGAGTTCCAATTCCTCCCATTATCCTTTCCCAAACATGTTGAGATCTACCACAGTGATACCCCGTTTCCTGATATCAATGTCTTCCCTGATTTGTTTTCTGTTGCTTCTATAGAACACTGGTCAAAAGCAACTTGAGGCATGGAAAGGTTTATTTGATGTAGAGCTGATAGCCCATTACTGCAAGAAGCTAAGACAGGAGGAACTCAAAGCAATTCCTGGACACAGAAAGTGAAGCAGAGGCCACTGAGGAACACTGCTTGCTGGCTAGCTTCGTCTGGCTTGCTTGGCCATCTTCCTTATGCCTCTCAGGCCAGCACTGCCCACTGTGAGCTGGTCCCTTGTACATCAATTAGCAATTAAGACAATGCCTCAAAGACATGCAGTTCTCCAGCTGAGGGTCTAGCAGGTGGCTCTAGATTTGTTGTCAAGTTGACAGCTGAAGTTAACTATGACACAGTCACTTTCCTGTAACTTTTAAAATCATTCTCTGATCAGTCCTTTGCTCTGATCTTTATCATGGCTGCACCGGCCTGGCTCTGTGAGGCTCTGTCACCTCAAACTTCCGAGTGCTTCAGTTTCTGAAAGGCACAGTGACCTGGAGATCTGACCCAGCACGCTCTGGAGTCTCTACCTGGGAATGGTCCCTTTGCTGACCTGTGACTACACTCTGAGACTCCATGAGCTAGAGGTGGATTTCAAATTTTACAGTTTTTAAAACTGGGCAGTGGTGGCCATGCCTTTACTCCTAACACTTAGGTGGCAGAGGCAGGCAGATTGCCGAGTTGTAGACCAGCCTGATCTACAAAGTGAGTTCCAGCACAGCCAGAGCTGCACAGAGAAACCCTGTCTCAAAACAAACAATCAACAACAAAAACCTAAAAACCCATAAATAAATAAATAAATAATCAAAATTTACCCATCTTCTCTGAGTGAACTTGGGCATGTTCCTTAGTTCCTCTTGGCCTCTTTTCTCACCTGTCACTTGGTGGTAAAATACTACTTTTAAATGAGATTATACAGGTCTAACACCCAGCTCTGTAAGCTTAGCCAAGTAAGGACTTAAGAGATTTAAGTACTCATTATCTTTCTCTCATACTCATCACTGATCTTCCCTGTCCCTTATAAAGCCCTTATCCAAGTGATTATCTCTGTTTCTGAACACAATGTCTATGACTCAGCTTTCTTTCGACATTTTGTTCCTTTGTGCCTGGTCTAGTTATCTTGAGGGTTTGGCTCTTTAACTGTCTCTTGTATCCCACTCCCTCGCTACGGGCTTAACGTCTAAGTTCTCTCCAGAGACTCCATGAGAGTTAAAGACCCTACTCGCAGCCTGATCTTGGCTGATGGGAGAGACCATTACGATTGTGGAGGACTGGAATGTTGTAGGTTAAGAGCCAAAGTTATTCTTTCTAGGCAATCTTGAATTGTTGCTAGTCATTAGCCTTTTGTATCTCGCCTAATCTTGTTGTAGCTGATGGATAAACTTTTGGGATGTATCATTAAGCTTGACTGAACTCCAGCCTCCACCACTTGTAATGCTAAGAACACTAGAAAGTAACATCTGAACGGTAGGGAAGAGAGCTTTCGCCCTGCTGTAGCTCATCTAGCTGATGCCCCACAATGCAGTTGACAAAGGCATTGAATTATGACTTTCTGCCATGAATTTTGTGACCTTAAAAGCTCATACCTCTTATATGGCAAAACACATCATTCAGGGGACCTTGGATCTGTGTCTCTGGACCATGGTCACTTATATGTGACTTGGAATAAGCTACTTTCTTAATTTAAAAAGTCACTATGTGATTTTATTATTTTCATTCTTTGTTTCTTGTAGATTTGTATCACTATTTTGTATCAACACTAACTAGCCCACAGTGTTGGTCCCTCTTACCAACAAACATCCTTGATTTTCCTCCTTACAACTCTTGCTGAGCCCTTTTTCCCATGAAATCTTGACTTTGATTCAATGTGACATCTCCTATATGAAACCTGAGCCTCAGAGTGCAGCCAGAAAAACAATACACAGACAGCTCCAAAACCACTACCACTCAGTCTTCAAAGCTCCCACGAATTTGCTTCCTTCATTCTTTATTTTTAGAGTGTGCGAGTGTGTGTGTGTGTGTGTGTGTGTGTGTGTGTGTGTGTGTGTGACTCGAAGGATAGCCTTGAGTCTCATACTTGGGAGTACATCTACTTCTTTTGAGACAGGGTCTCTCATTGGCCAACAGTTCACCAATTAGGCCAAACCTGGCTAGCCACCAAACCCCAGGGGTCTGCCCATCTCTACCTTCTCGACACTGGATTGCAAGCATGGCATTTTTATGTAAGTTTCTGGGATTGAATCAGGTCTTCATGCTTGTAAGGCAAACACTTTACCAATCAAGTCACTTTCCCTGATGCTGATGTCTTGTTTGTAAGTGTTTGTTTGACTCCACTTATGTTACATCTTGTTCAAACTGCAGAAAATTCCTGCTGTATTAACTCCATTTCCTCTTGACAGGTTATCTCACCAACAGGTGAAACACAAGTTCCCACTGCCTGCCTGCCTCCTTCTCCACAGACTCCTGCATTGACACCATGCCACATCAGGACACCTTTACTTCATACTCTGTGGGAACTTGAATCCTACTTGTTTTCTTGAAGAACTTGTATTTTAATTAATCGGTTGATTAATTGATTACAATACTGTGGATTGGACCTAGGGTTCTGGGCTTGCTAGATAAGCACTCTACCCTGAGCTAACCCAGACTTCCCCCTTTTATTATTTTGTGTATGATATATAGTTGCCTGGTGTTTGAATGTGTGGGTGTGCATGTGTGCTTGTAGCACACATGCATACAATGTGCACTTGTGTGTGTGTATGTGTAGGCCTAAGTTTGACATTGGGTGACTTCCTCTATCACTAGTCATCTTGTTTGTTTGTTTGTTTGTTCTGAGACAGGGTTTCTCTGGTGTAGACCAGATTGGCCTCGAACACACAAAAACCTGCCTGCCTCTGCCTCCCAAGTGCTGAGATTAAGTCACCTTGTTTTTTTGAAGCAAAATTTGTCACTGAACCAGGAGCTACCACCTGGCTAGGCTGGCTAGCCCGTGAGCTTTTCCTTCACCTCCTATCCTGAGTGCTAGGGTTATATATGTGTACTACTGGGCTTTGGCATATACATAGGTGCTGGGGACCCAAACTTGGATCCCATGCTTATGAACCAAGTACTTTACCAACAGAGCCACCTCCTCTATTTTTTGTAATGAAAGATTCATTATTATTATTTTTATTTATGTATATATGTATGTATCTATATGTGGATATATATGTATCAGGTGCCAGCAGAGGCCAGCAGAGGGCATTGACCACCTGGAGCTGTAGTTATTAATCATTGTGAGCTGCTTAATGGGGGATGCTGGGAATTGCAAGAGCTCTTACCGATGAGCCATCTCTCTAGCTCTCCATCCTCTTTATGACACAGGCTCTTGTTATATACCTTGTGATATTAGTCTTGAATTTGCTATGCATCCCAAGGTGATCTTGAACTCTCAGTTCTAAATGGTGGTTATACTCAGTACTGTCTTATGTAGCCTATCCTTGCTTCAAACTCAGTACCTCACCAAGGATGACCCTGAAATGCTGATCCTCCTGTCTCCACCTCCCATGTGCTGAGATCACAGATGTGGGCCACCATGCTTGGCTTTCTACTGATTTTTCTTTTCAGTCTCTAGCTACCCAATATTATCCCAATACATTCAGATCTCTAAAGTTAAAATCCTCAGTCTGGCCTTGACCAGATTCCTTCTTCCTACCTTTGTCTTTTTCTTCACATTGAAAACACCCTGAAAACGTGTCTACACTGTCTGTTTCTGCCTTTTCGTTCTGACTCGTTTTTCAGTCCATCCACCACAGTATGCCCTTTGCCTCCAAACTCTCCTCGACCATCTCTTTAAAGCACTGAGTGCTCTCCCCAATGACACATCTCTTGGCTGCTCTTAAAACATTTCAGACTCATCTTCCACTGAAGCCCTAATGCTTGGTTCCTCCTATTCTCTCCCTTTTGTAATCTCTTTCTCTCGTGTTGGCTAAACCTAATAACTCCCTTCAAATAAATACATTGCGATTAGAAGGCATTGTTCTGTCCCGAGAAAGCACTATTAGACTTTGTGCTGGTTTGAGAAATGTTCCTTGTAGGCTCTGGTATTTGAATATTTAGTCTCTGGTAGTGGTACTGTGTGGAGATATTCAGGAGGTACAGCCATGCTGCAGGAAGTATGTCACTAGGGAGAGGTTTTGAGAGTGTATAGCTCACATATGTCTAGCTTGCTCTCTCTGCTTTGTGTTTGCTTTTGAGGCTATGAGCTCTGGGCTTCCGGCTCCTACCTCCATGCCAGCCATTGCTGAGATGCCTTCCCACTTGATGGGCTCTTACCCCTCTGGAACCTAAGCTCAAATAAACTTTCTCTATCTAAAGGTGCCTGCAGTCTGGTGTTTTGTCACAGCAGCAGAGCATTGACTCATACAGAATTGCCTGCTCTCTGTAGGCCTCATGAGAGCTGGCTAGTTAGATGCACCTGTTCTCTTTCTATCATTCTTCTTGATTTTGCTTTGAGGAGGCCAACCCTATACTCTGAGTTAGTCCATGAGAGGCCCACATGAGAAGGAACCATGTCCTCAGTCTGACACCCCTAGGAAAACAGAGTGCTGCCAACTGTTTGGAAAAGGGCCACTTCCAGGCAAGCCTCCAGATGACACTATGGTCACGGCTGATTAATATTTTGACAGTTAATAAAAGACCCTGCAAGGAGGAATGCAGAGAAAGGACTCTCCAGCTACGCAATGCAGATTCCTCACCCACACAACCATGTATGGAGTAATAAAGAAGTTTGGTCTTTGTCTAAGGTTCCTGCCACAGACATAAACCACTTAAGAGTTTCCTGAATAATGTACCCCTATCTCCTGTCTCCCAATCTCTTCTCTCTCCTCTCTCCCTCTCTCCCCATCACCATCTTCTTTCCCCTCCCCTTATATCTTGTCTGATGCTGGAGAACTTGAGCTAGCTGGACAAGCTATTAATGTAAATGTTGATTTTAATTTGACAAATCTACTATCAATGGGAGATGGGCCTCTGAGCAAAGCTGTAGGGGCTTATCTTAATTGAGATGGAAAGGCTTTCCCACTTCGGGCGGTGCCATTCCCTGACCAGATTCTAGACAGTTCTGTGGGGAGGGAGATAGTGATAAAAAGTTATGTAGTCTGTTAGAGTCTTTGCATCTATCCATCCATCTCCCAATGGTGGGAAACTGAGCAGGTAGAGGGATGGTGTGGATCGTTCATTAAAGCATCAGACAGATGGTGAAAATAGATTTCTTTAAAAACAAGAGGCCTTTAAAAAGCCAAGACTGTGCTATATAAATATATTGGAACAAAAGGACCAGTTAGGTCAGAGGCCTTGACCAGGACGCTAACTGGGAACTTGAGAGCAAGGTGGCCTGAGTAGCTGGACCAGAGAGAAACAGGGAGATTACCAGAGAGGAAACTAGTGAGTCCAGACCATGGACCACCTTAACTACTGCAAGGGTTTGGGGTTTTACTCTGAGTACTACAGGGACCTGTGGGAGGGTTCAGCTCAGAGGAGTCACATGATCATGCTGGCTACTATGTTTAGCACCGGCTGGAGAGAAATCGTCCCTGTTCTGTTTTTATCTCTCAGCCCTCAGTCTATTTTTCTCACCTGTTTGTTTCACCTCTTAAATATGCAGCCAGCCATCTGCTTCTCCCAATTTCTGTTGTCGCTTCTCAAGTCAAACCAGCCACACCCCTCATTTTATTATTCATTGAGGTGATGCTTAGGGACTAGCTACTGTGTTCCAGGCTTGGTAACAAGCAATGACAAAATTGCCTTTGTGGCACCTACGCTCTTCCTTGAATTTATTACTGTTATTGTTGTTGTTGTTTATTGTTTTCTTTTGAGGCATGGTTCTCACTATACAGCCTTTGGTGTCCTAGAAAACTTCCTATGTAGACTGGGCCGGCCTCAAATTTACAAGAGTTTCAAACTGCTAGGGTTAAGGCATGTGCCTCCACACTCAGCTTGAATTCGTTACTGTTAAGAGCTTGCCATCTCTCACATGGCATAAGGCTTTATTTGCTCACTTGCTCACGGTAGTCTCTTCTCAGCCAAGTGGAAGTTTGGGGGCTGGGGTGTAGCCCAGCCGGAGAGTGTGTGCTTTGCACATATGAGATCTTAGTTCCTTAGCACCAAAAAAAGAAGCACAAACTCAGCTGTAGTATCTAGTTTGCTCACCATCTATAACCCCAGGGCCTTGAACACTGCCAGTTGATGAATGAATGAAAAACTGCAACAGTCTTCTGGATGATCTCACTCCAATAACTTGAAACTTTCTTTGTGGGACCAGAGAGACGGCTCAGCAGTTATAGGTAGCTGTGGCCAAACCTAAGGACCCGTGTTCACTTCCTGACCTATATCACAGAAGAAGAGAACCTATTCCCAGAAGCTTTTTTCTGACTTCCACACGTGTACCATGGTATGCCACCTCCAATAAAAAACAAACAAACAAACAAACAAATAAAATAAAATGTAATGAAAAATGAATCTTTGACCCTGACCCATGGTAAGAATAGCATGTTACAATGTGAGCAGAGGCTCAAATGCATGCATGTGTGCTGGGATATGTATACTGTGATTTGGAGGTGTGTCCCTAAAGGCCCATGTGTCAGTGGTTTGGACCCTGGTCTAAGGCACTATTGAGAAATGGTGGGTTCATTAAGAGTGGCAATCTGAGCTAGAGAGATGGTAAGAGCAAGTCCTGCTCTCAGAGAGGACCGAACCCAAACTCTATTCCCAGCGCCCATATTGGGCAGCTCACAACCACTTGTTCCTATAAATGTCACTTTTATTCCCTCAGATGATGGGTGAGATGAGAGCTGTACCCAGGCTGTGAAAATATGTGGCTTGAGCTGAGCCCAGAGTGTTTCCTTCTCTGTTCTAACTATCCTTAGGCCTAGAAGCTTCTAGCCCTCATACAATCTAATCTTCCAAGCTGATTCAATCTGCTTCTCTCTGCTTCTGACTGAATTGCTCTGCCTGGCCTCAACTGACTTTGACAATCTGTTCTAATCTTCTGGCTCCTTCTCATTCTCTGGCTGTTTCTCACTTCACTTCTGTCTAGCTTCTTCTCTCTGTAACCTGTTTCTGTAAAAGTGTTCAGGTAAACTGTCATACACACATATCACATGCTACCATCTATGTCTAGCCTGTTCTCTTTCTCTTTGCTGCTAAGTAGCCTCCCTTTTCTGTGCTGTTCTTGTGAAGAGTTGGCATATCCTTTCTCTTACTCATTCTGTCAAATCTTTCTCTGCTTCGTCATTTTATCTGCACCACAATTAGACAGTCACTTTCAAACATGGCTGCCTCCTTTCGACAAACTAAGTTTACCTTTATTGTTAGGGATTAAAGATGTGTATTAAAGGCATGTCTGTATTCCAGCCAGATCACACTGTAATCCAGAGCTTGTCTGAATTCCAGCAGATCACATAGACCTAGAAGGTCTTTGGATATGATCCCTTGCCATAGCAGCCATGATGCTAGATTAAAATTCCTTTACACGTTCCAGGAATCCAACACCCTCTTCTGGCCTTCAGAGGTATATGTGGCATACCTACATAATACACATATACATTATACATATAATAAAAATAAAGCAAGTTTTAAAAAGAAGAGTGGGAACCTGGTGGAGAAAAGGAATGTTGGGCTTCAGCTTCTTCTTTTCTTTCTTTGATATACTGGTCATAATGCAGAGGTAGGTCGATCTGTAAGTTCAAGGCCAGCCTGGTGTATATTGAGAGTTCTGCCAGGTAGTGGTGGCGCACGCCTTTAATCCCAGCACTTGGGAGGCAGAGGCAGATGGATTTCTGAGTTTGAGGCCAGCCTGGTCTACAGAGTGAGTTCAAGGACAGCCAGGGCTACACAGAGAAACCTGTCTCAAAAAACCAAAAAATAAAAAAAAAAAAAAAAAAAAAGAGAGAGAGAGAGAAAGAGAGAGAGAGAGTTAGTTTCAGGACAGCCAGGATTGAGGCCCTGTCACTTGCTTTAAATTAGCCTCATGTGCACAGGTACTTGTTGGTGCTCTCTGCTGACACATACCACACTTACACACACACACACACACACACACACATATAAATGAATAAATAAATAACACAAATAAATAAATAAAATATATCTTAAAATTATTATGTAGCAATTAAAATATTTTATTGTATACTATACTAACATCATAAATGTATTATTTTTATATAACTATATATTATACAATGAATAATTTTTATTGTTAATCTATAGTATTATATATTATTGGAAAGAATACAAAGTTAGATATTTTATGTTATAAAACTATATAATATATTGTTAAGTATGTAATAAAGTTATCTATTGTATATAGTGTTATATATAGTAAATTCTTATTATATATGTAAATGTTTCCACTTCCTAAGATTCTGAATAATTCGCAGACCCCTGAATGCAGTACAGTTTCTCACAATAGGGTTCTACACAGGCTATTTTCCTTCTTTCCAGTGCTGCGCCTACCACTCCCTTTCAGGTCTCAGCTTCAATGTCACCTTGGGGAAGCTGTTCTGGCTCTGGGCTGGGCTGTATCCTCCTCCAGCATCCTGTGCTCATCCTTGGGTTAGCGTGTATTTCCTGGACTGAATCACATGTTTTACTCCTCCAAATGGACACTGTTAGTTCTTTCTGTGCTGGAAGGTGTTCTTATTTGTCAATGTATTTCTAGCATCAATTACCAGATGTTCAATAGCATTGTTCTGTGAATCAAAGAGCAAATGTCTAGAATTTTCAGTGGAATTATTATTCTTAGCACCATTTATATTCTCCGACACATAGGAAGCATTTAGAGACTACTCCTGTGTAGTGGACAGATGTGAGTCCTGATGCTCACCCAAGCAGCCTTAGAAAAACAGAGGGTGGTCTCCAGTTCCAACGTATTGTGCCGTGTGGCCTTATCCTTCCTTTCTGCTTGAACAGAGGTCAGAAATGGAGTAAAGTGTGGATCTACGGCCTAGAAGACTCTGAGTTTCTCCACATGCAAGCCTGCCATGGCAGTGGAGGGGAAGCCACAGCAGATGCATGGACAATCTCTGCATTCCTCCCGGGTGCATAGAAGCTATAAGGCAAATATCACACATTTGATTTAATATTAAAGCCAATACTCCTTGTATGTTTTTAGTACATTTAATGTTATGGTATATATATATTCATATATATGTATATGAATATATATTTACACACACATTGTACATAGTATTATATACATATGTATAATAATATATGTATGTAAATATATAATACACACATAATACATTCTACTTATATGTATACAATCAGACTTTTATACTATTATCTTCCCTTCTGAGGTGATCTGTAAGACTGGTGATGATGTGCGTGGATAGATAATGAGAGAAACAGATTGCGACCTTTCTTTCTGTAGCAGTTCTCTGATCCAGCATCTTGGGGAATGTGGAGTAAATGATCCCACAGATAGCTGACCTTTACTTTTATAAACATTAAAACATTTAAAAACTAAAAAGATGGAAACTTTCCCAGTATACTGCACTCCTACACCGACTTTCCAAAATGGAAATTTCCAAATAGTAATTGTCCTTGCCGACAGGACTATCATTGTGTGTGCCAGCCATTTGTATGTCATATCTATCTCTGATAGAGAGGGCATGCAGGGTTGGGCATATGCAAGCAGATGCTGTGTGCCTGAGGCCAGGTGAGTAATGATTTTAAATTATTTATTTTTTATTTCATGTGTTTTATTCTGTTGTCTGCGTGTATGTCTGTTAGTGTGAACATATGAGTTACAGATAGTTGTGATTCTCCATGTGGATGCTGGGAATTGAACCCATGCCCTCTAGAAGAGCAATCAATGCTCTTAATTTCTGAGCCATCTCTCCAGCCCCTGGTAATGATTTTAACAGTAATACTAAGACATTTTAAAAAGATTTATTTATTTACTTTATATGAGTATACTGTCGCTGTCTTCAGAAACACCAGAAGAGGGCACCAGATTCCATTACAGATGGTTTCGATCCATCATGTGGGTGTGGGAATTGAACTCAGGACCTCTGAAAGAGTAGTTCTGTGCTCTTTACTGCTGAGTCTCTCTTCAGCCCCAAACCTACCTCCTTGTTGTTTGAGTCAGACTCTCATTCTATAGTCTTGGTTGTCTAAGAACTCATTATGTCCACCAGGCTGACTTCCAACTTTCAGCAATCCTTCTGCCTCAGCCTTCAGAGTTCTGGGATTATAGGTGTGAGCCACTGCACTTGCCTGAAAGTTATCTTTTCCCAAACAAAACAAATCTCAAACCAGCTGGTTTTTGAACTTTTCTCTGTGCATTCCCTCCCTTTTGTAAGGGAAGAACAAAGCTAAAGAGGTGCATAATCTTCCAGAAAGAATAAAATGGCTGCCTCCGGGAAGCAGTATGTATTAAAAAGAACGTAAGCCACTTCACGGGACTGTGTGAAAAGGGATTTGCCTGGGGTTTAGACACTTTAAATCCTCTGTGTTCCTGCAGCTGTCTGTGAGTTTAGTCTGCCCTCTTTAAACGATAGTATCGGAGACTTTCTGGCCTTCGTTTTTAGGATTTGGGGCACTGGAGTAGAACCAGGCAGACCTTGCTCTACCGCTGAGCTATGCTCCCAGTCCTGCTCTGCGGTTCTGTGTGGCTACAGAACTCTCCTTAGGAAGGTATGAAATGGTTGCTGCTGGGAATAACCAGCCAATGAGTGAGAAGGTAAAATAGCCAGCAAGGCTTCCAGTGCTCCGCCCCCTCCTCCCTCGCTCCCTGCCCTTAGCTCTTCCCATGCTCCCCCACACCCCAGGGTGGATCTATCTCAGTGTAAGCCAGTACCTTGCTTAGCCCTTTTTAGAGTCTTTTCACTGGCTTCCATGTGGATTTTTAATAGACTGAATACTGGCTGGCTGGAAGTTCGAAGTTTTTGTTTGTTTTGTTTTGTTTGTTTTCCAAACCAACCAGCTTCTGCGTTGAACTAAACATTTGTTTAGTAACAGGGTAACTTTAATATGCATTGGTACCTTTTTTTTTTTTTTTTTTTTTTGGTTTTTTCGAGACAGGGTTTCTCTGTGTAGCCCTGGCTGTCCTGGAACTCACTCTGTAGACCTGGCTGGCCTCGAACTCAGAAATCCGCCTGCCTCTGCCTCCCAAGTGCTGGGATTAAAGGCGTGCGCCACCACCGCCCGGCGCATTGGTACCTTTTTAAAATATGATGGCTACCAGCCTGCTAAAGAATTTGTGTTCTGGATTCGGAAGAGATCTTGTTTCTAAGGACAGCGGCCAGTGGATGCCTTCTGACCTCCACACATGTGCACAGGTAAGCACACCTGCATGGAGTGCACATCTGCACACAAAACACACATATATGTTGAGTACACACTCACACAATAGCAATAAACAATTGTGAGAAATCTTATTTAGACAGAATCTTTTGTAGTCCTGGCTGGTTTTGAACTCCAAAATGCAGCTAAAGATAACCATGAGCACAGGATCTCCCTGCTGCCACCTCCTAAGGCTGGACTTACAGGCAGGCAGCACTGGACCTGGCTTTGAAATGTTGTCTGTTGTTTTAAGACTGGTTTGCTTATGCTAGCCCCAAAGTCCTGGACTCAGTCAGTTCTCCTGCTTCAGCCTCTGTAGTGGCTAAAACCACAGGTGCTTACCACCCACACCTGGCTTAAAGAGTGGGTCTATACACTCTACAAAAATAAAAACTGAATTGACACCACTTCTGCTTAATAGAAATCCACAGCTCTAATGTGTAAAAGTGTAATCAGTTTGTCTTCATTTGGTTAAACCCTTGGCAGGCACCAGATTCTTGGTCGCCCTCCCTCCCTCCCTCCCTCCCTCTTCCCTTCCCCCTCTTCCTTCTCCTCCTCCCTCCCTCCTCCCCCTCTTTCCCTTCCTCCCTTCCTCCCTTCCTCCTTCCTCCCTCCTCCCTTCCTCCCTTCCTCCCTTCCTCCCTTCCTTTTTTCCTGACAGGGTCTTACTATGTAGTCCTGGCTGGTCTGGAACGTTCTATGCAGGGCTCAGACTCCCACCTTCCTTTCCCTTCCAAGGGCTGGGATAAAGGCATGCACGCGTGTGTTTGCACAGCATAGTAAGTAACATCAGCCTCACTGAATTGGTCAGCCAGGGAGCATGCTCAGAAAGAAGTCCTCTGAAAACTGCTCTATATTTTTTCCACAGCTTCATTGTTTATTTTGCCCTCAGCTCCAAATATGATTTCCATGCTAAACATTCTGCATATTTTCCACCCAAAGCATATTTCTCATGTTCTTTTCGTGGAGTTGGGGAGGCATCTGTATAGATTTTTTGTCTTTTCTCTCATCCCTATCCACTTGCAAGAACTTTGTTTTCCCTTCCGAATGTATACTTCATTTTAGGAAATTTAGCCTGCTGTGTCCTTAATAGTAATACCAACATATATATGGCATACAACAATGTAACTAGATATTGTTCTTAATAGTTACATGTATTAACAGTACTCACAGGAGCTTTAAGGGAATACGGCCTAGTTTTGTAGTCGGGGATACTTAAAGCACAGAGGAAGTAAGTGTACAGCCACTAAGTGGAGAGTCGAGATCTCAACACTGGAGGCTTCAGCTGGAGCCTATGGATTTTACCCCATGGTAGTTGCTGGGCCCTAGAGGAGAGCATCTTTATTTTGTTGCTCCTCACATTTCATTTGGTCAATATCAGCCTGGCCTAGGCTTCAATGTCATTCATTCATTCATTCTTGTTTGTTGTTTGTTTTGTTTTCGTTTTTGTTTGTTTTTTCGAGACAGGGTTTCTCTGTGTAGCCCTGGCTGTCCTGGAACTCACTCTGTAGACCAGGCTGGCCTCAAACTCAGAAATCCGCCTGCCTCTGCCTCCCAAGTGCTGGGATTAAAGGCGTGCACCACCACAGCCCGACTCATTCATACATACCTTGACTTTTTAGTGTATGCTGACTGGTTTTATGTCAACTTGACACGGGCCCCAGTAATTTTGGAAAATTTTTTCAGTTGAGAAAATGTCCTCTACTAGCTCAATCTGTGGGCAAGCCTGTTCTCCATTCTTTTTTTTTTTTGAGACAGGGTTTCTCTGTGTAGTTCTGGCTATCCTGGAACTCACTCTGTAGACTGTTCTCCATTCTTGATTGATGACTGATGTGGGAGGGCCCCGCTTACTGTGGTACCAGCTCACTGTCACACCCCTGAGCTGGTGGTCCTGGGTGCTGTAAGAAAGCAGGCCAAGCAAGCTACAGGGAGCAAGCCAGTAAACAGCAGTCCTCCACAGCCTCTGCATCAGTTCCTACTCTAACTTCCCTGGATGGACTCCAAGCTGTAAGAAGAAATTAGTCCTTTTGTCACTAAGGAGTTTTTGGTCTTGCTGTTTCATCACAGCTGCAGAAGCTCGAAGATAACTTCTATTTTCCCTTGGATTCTTCCAAATCAAGGTAATCCCATAGCCAATGAACTTTGGTGTAGATGTAAAAAACATTTTGTTGTTGTTGTTAAATCAAACTTAGCAAACAAGTACTCATATTTCCTGAGCCTTCCCTGCCTCTTTGGTGCTGATTAGCTAATGGCATCTGAGTGTGAAGTAGAACTTCCACAGATGAGAGGAGACACTCTCACCACCTGTTGGGGACAAAAGACAGGAGCCATGTTGGCCCTGGTGTGCTACTAGGTTGTTTGGGTTTTGGCTCACGCTTTACAAAAATTCTTGCCTTGCCAAGCTACTTTCTCTTTGTGTGTTCCTTTGTGTGACACTGAGGTCATTCTTTAGGGACTGTGGGCTTTCTTCTGTCCTGGACTGAAGATCTGGCCGATGCTGTGTATCTTGAGGCCATTCAGTTAGTTTTAGAGACAGTATGCACATCCACATCAGTTAGTATCTGTGAGGTGGTGGTTCCAGGGATCCGACAGATGTCAAAATCTGTGATGCCCAAATTCCTTATATAAAATAGCACTGACTCCAGCTTTGGTTTCTTTAATACCTCATACAATATAAGTGTTTATACTGTAGTTTTTGAACAAAGTAGTGTTAGAATAAAGACAAGAGGAACAAAAATCTCTACGGTGAAACAGGTAGAATTTTCCAAATGGTTTTCATTCCTAGTTGATTGAATCCATTGATGTGGCACTGACTGGCCTGGAGGGTGAGAATATACACTGACCTTCAGATCTGATGCGGGTGTGGGAGGTAAGTGCCTGGTAAAGAGAGCACTTAGGATCAGCACAAGCTAGTGGGACTGACAATGTTTAGTGGCAGAGGCTCCTTTGGCCCAGTCTTTGATAAGGCCTTGAATTTCATGCAAAAAAAATAGCGCCAGGTGGAACTAGCCAACAAATGCCCTGTGAGGCAGCCACGTGGGTGGAGAGAAGGTATCGGTTCATAGAGTCCTGGGCCTGGGTCCCAGAAAGCTTAGAGGATAGTTTAGAAGAGTCTAGAGCCCTGAGGAAGTCTTTGGGATTGGGATAGAAGTACATTGCTCCAGGAAAGAAGCCCAGGGATCTAGATCTTAGAGCACAAATTCCAGAGCTGGAGTCTAGGAGTGGCTGTGGAAGGCTCTGCAATCCTCTACCAGAGCTGCTGCTCTGTCCAGTCCTCCATGGGTTGGGCCACACCAGAAGGGGGCGGGGACACTGGTATCTGCACGCTGAATCTAGCCCACCGACACATTTTGTCTGACATGTTTTTGTATTCTCCAGAAGTGAAAGCTGGGTGGAATAGTGCACACCTAAAGTTATGGCACTTGGAGGCTGGGGGGCAAGGGGATCAAGAGTTCATGGCCACTTTGCCATAGAACACACACACACACACACACACACACACACACACACACAAATACCCACAAGTATGTTGGTGCACACCTGGGGAGGCAAGAGGATTAGAAATTCCAGGCCAGTCCTACTACATAGCAGCTTTGTAGCAAATTTTAAGCCAGCCTGGGTTACATGAGACTCAAAACAAAACACAACAAACAAACAAAAAACCGGCGGAGGTGGAGGAGGCTGGATGGAGAGCTGGCTTAGACAACTCTTGGAGACGGCCATTCTAGAGGGACCCAGGTTCAACTCCCACTACCACAAGGCAGCTCACAACTGTCTGAAACTCCAGTTCCAGGAGATCCAATACCCTCACACAGACATATGTGCAGGCAAAACACATAAATAAAACACATAAAATAAAAATAAAGAAATCACTAAGACATAGTTACTAGTTCACCTTCAGTTTCGATCGCCACGTGCCTTATTTCTCATTTTCCTGTCCCAGCCCGGACACTGTCAGCTGTGCTGAGTGGCTGTGGCCTTCAGACTAACCGGAGCGCTGTCTCTTCTGTCCCTTTTGCTACCAGTTGTTTCCACATCTGCTTCACTCAGCTCACTTTACCTGCTGGCTTGTCGCATGTGGGGGTTGCTACGTGTGTGGCTCCAGAACACCTTAGCTTAAGTTCTCCTTCCTCTTAACAGTAAGTGCTACATCCATTTGACAGAAAGATCCTGGAGCCATCTCAACAAGGGAGTCAAAGGCTGGCAAGATGGCTCAGTTAGCTGGTAGAGGTGCTTGTCATGCAAGCTTGGTGACTTGAATTCATCCCTGGAATCCACATAAAGGTGGACAGAAAACTGAGTCTACGAAATAGTCAGCTGAGAGAGATCCACAGGGTGACGTGGCATGAACTGCACACACACACACACAGACACACACAGATACAAGAAATAATTTTTAAAAAGGCACAAACTATAATATTTTAAGAGACTTCCTAAATCATCAATGATAGTCGTTTCCCTGTAAGGAAATCTTTCAACAAAAGGTGTTGAAATCACAAGCCCATTGATGAAAGCGGGAGTGGGAGAGTGTGTGTCCCACTCAGCACTTAGCTTGGAGGAGAAGCCTTTGTTTTGTTTTTAAAGGAAAAGAGCTAAACTAAAATAATACTAGATTATGAAATGTTATAAAGTCAACTCTGCGGTGCACTTGAGAATGCCAACAAGGAATGAACGACTGGATTTCTCAAACGTTGCCGCAGGGTTGGAAATGACAAGACGCCAGAGATGCCTCAGTTCGGAAAGGCACAATGGCCTGAGTTCAGTCTCTGGCACTCACAGGACAGAGGAAGAGACCTGACTCCGGCAAGGCTTCTTTCCTTTGTTTCCTCCTTTCTTTAACAGGCTCTCACATATCCCAAGATGGCCTTGGGCTCATTGTGTAGCTGAGGGTGCCTTTGAACTTCTGATCCTCCTGCGTCTACCTGCTCAGTGCTGTGAATATGGGTATGTGCTACATCTCCTACGCAGAGAAGGAGTCTCTGGAGAGTACGCTGCTGAGCATGATGGCCTTTGATTCCAGCTCTCAGAAAGCCCCGGAGGCCAGTCTGGTATATATGGCTACATAGCAAGTTCCAGGAAAGCCAGGGCTACATAGTGGGAACTTGTCTCCAAAACACCAAACCAAACCAAAAAACCAAACCAAAACAAAAAGAATGTCTGTATCATATGATACACCAGTTATACTTCTGGGCATTTTATCCCAGAGAAATAGAAACTTAAGTTTACACAGAAACCTATATACACAGACTGGGGCTCTAGCTCAGTAGTACAGCCTATTTCTAGCATGTGTAAGGCCCAGGGTTTAATCCGCAGCACTGGTAAAAACCTACAACTAAATAAAAACAAAATCTGTATAACAACAGATCACAGCAGTTTGTGTAATAATAGCAAATAAGCTAGACACAACGTATATGTACATGGGGAATGGATGAATGGACTCTGGTATATCTGTGTACACAATAGAACAGTACTCACCAATAGAAAAAAATGAACATTTGACATGTGTGGCAAATTATAGGAATCACAAAGGCCTTGCATTTAGGTAAAGGCATCAATAGGAAAAGGTCCCATTAGGTAGGGCTATAGGTCAGTGCATAAGGCCTTAGGTTCAGTCCCCAATACTGCTAGGAAAAAGATCACACACACACACACAATATACACATATATACATATTACACCTGTAAATATATACATCACACATATACACAACACATATACATCACTCTCATGTGTGTATTATGTATGTGATATATATGTGTGTGTGTGATATATTAAATGATTTGTGCTTATCTAGCTTTTTTGTTTGTTTGTTTTTTTTTTGTTTCGAGACAGGGTTTCTTGTGTAGCTCTGGCTGTCCTGGAACTCTCTGTAGATCAGGCTGGCCTCGAACTCAGAAATCCGTCTGCCTCTGCCTCCCAAGTGCTGGGATCAAAGGCATGTGCCACCATTGCCCAGCCTATCTAGCATTTTCGAAAGGACTGAAAACAAAAAACAAAAAAATAGTAACAAAGAGAAAGAGAACAGTTACCTGATACAAAGGAGCAACATTGATTTTGGCTTGTCCCAAAGAAATGTTGGACATGGTGAGGAAGAAGACCATGGCAAGTGGTAGAGCGAGCTGCTCAGCTCATGGTGACTACGGAGGGGAGAGGACTGTGTCCAGGGATAAAACATGCCCTTCAAGGGCACATGGCCTGCTTTGTCCAAATAGAGTTCGCTTCCTAAAGTTTCTACTCTATTTCTCATTAATATGCCAAACTATGAATTTTCCCAATCCCTTGCTAGGGTTAGAGCTCCCAGGACCTAATCACCTCACAAGGGCCCTGCCTCTGAACCCTGCTGCACCAAGTACTAAGTCAACACATATACAAACCACAACAGGTGATATGAGGGGGTTCTTTTGTGATCAAAGAGTGGTTGCTTTTTGGGGGTAGGGGTTGTTGTTTCAAGACAGGGTTTCTTTGTGTAGCCTTGGCTGTCTTGTCCTGGAACTTGCTTTGACTCGTTGGCCTCGAACTCACGTTATGTTCACCTGCCTTTGCCTCCTAAATGCTAGGATTAAAGATGTACAGCACCATACGCTGGTAAGGAGTGGCTCTGTCTTCGCTGTGGGGACAGACCTTGCTCCTACACAGGATAGAGGTAAATTCTAAACATGCGTGTAGATGTACATAGATTGAGAGGTCACAGATACTGACGAGTTCTGTGGACGTTATGTTACAAGCTCCTGTCAATCTGCGGCTGTTGATGTCTCTCCATACATTACACAGCTGGGAGAAGCTGGGGGAAGAGATAAATGAGCTGTTTGCCCTGTATTTGCAACTTCGTAAGAGTGTACAGTCATTTTTAGAATTTATTATTAGGGGTGCCCATGTGGAAGTAAGGAGGACAACTTTGTGGAATTGGTTCTCTCTACCTTTAGTGAGAGTGGAGCTCAGGTTGGTAGTCTTGTGAAGCAAGTGCCTTCACCTGCTGAACTCTCTGGCTGATCCTTTATTTTTTTTTAAGAGTTATTTTTATTCATGCTGTGTGCTTGTGTGTATTATCTGCCATATGTGTGCAGGTACTCTGGAAACTTGGGCTCTCTGAAAGAGCAGCAAGTGCTCTGAAATGCCGAGCCATCTCAGACAACAGGGTTTCTTCTGTGTAGCCCTGGTTGTCTTGGAACTCACTCTGTAGACCAGGCTGGCCTCAGATTCAGAGATTCGTCTACCTCTTCCTCCCAAGTGCTGGGATTAAAGGCTTGTGACATAGCAAGGCTTGTGACATAGCACGTATGGGTTCCTCTCCTTATTGTTTTAAAGTGGGTGAGTGCAGGGAAGAAGAAATTAAGATGGAAAGGAAGCAAGCTGACTGGCTGAGACTGGTATTGGGGAGGTAAGCAAACAGCAGTATGGCTAAAAAAAAAAAAATGGACCGGGAAGTATTTCTAGAAGTTTATAACCTTCAATCATCTTACATTGAAGTCATGGTCTGTAGTCTTCTTCACTCTGCCCATTTTAGATGGCTGTTTCTTCATTGTCTCTTAATTCTCTTCAGAAACAAAGAGTTAGATCTATTCCTAGTGGCAACCCAAATCATATTAGTCCATTGGGTGTAACCTCATGCTTTCAGTTCTTCTAGTTATTAGCTTCTCCACAGCTTAAACCTGAAAGTTAGCTTCTTTGCTGCCAGAGGTTTTTTTTTTTTTTTTTTCAGTTTTAAAAATACATCTGAATTTGATGTCATTGCAGTTGCTAGAAGTTGCCAGAAGGCTGTCCTCCAGATAACTGTCCCTTGCTCTAGCTTATATCACTGTTTTGTTACAATTAGCATTCAGAATATGCAGTCATCTTATTAAAATTTATATTTTTTAGTGGAGAAAGCTCATGGAGAGTTTATTGTGAAGCTGTTGGCCCATCCCTGTTTCTCTTAGTTAACTGTGTTTGAATTCAGCTGAACTTCTGAGCCTCAGCTACTTCAAACGGCATAGTGATTTACTAAGGTTAATGCCTGAGGGAATATTAACCTTGCAGACAGTAATCTAATTCAGTGTCATCACAAGTGCAGGAGTTTGGAGTTTTGCCAAAAAGCACTATTCAAATGAACATTCAAGGGGTGGGGAGGTGGGAGTGGACAAGGAGAGAATTCCAGAAATGGTTATGTAGATATTTTAATATTTTTTCCCTCTCACCTCAAAGGTTATGTTTAAGTATTGCAGAGAGGTGTTAACTAAAGTCTTGAGATTGTAATGAAGAAATTATAATGAAGGTGCTCCATCTCTTATTAAGTTCCCGAGAACCGTTCGACATTCACTGAACACCTAGCTGACCTTGAACTAGTTTTTGGGTACAAAGGTCAGTAACTGTAAATCCTTCTATTGTATAGGTAACTAAGGGTCTTGGTGTTAGTTAAATGAGGGCACTCCTAAGAAAGGCCATGATTTAGTGAAGGTCATCAAAGGGCTGCCAAAAGATGGGTCAACTAAGCAATCTTAGGTATGTACAGATTATAACCAAGTCTTTGCGGACATGCAGACCGAGGTTTGGGCCCAACGAAGTCCTGACTGGGATCTCTTGCTTTTTTCTCGGTGCCCACATCCTGCATCGCGGTTTGCAGACTCCAACCAGGTTTTCTAGTTTCAAGGGTGCAGGGTTACATCTTCCGGAAAAAGAGGAGAGGCTAGGTAAGAGAATAAAAGAAAGATCCAAGAAATCCTGGCTAAACCCTTCATCTACGTTCCCGCCCCTTCCACTTCCCAGGGCCCGGACCGCTATGAATCCCCATTTTTCACTTCTCGGGGTGCTAGGCACGCACCCGGCCTCAAGGAGAGGACGTTTCGCCCAGGTTTCTCAGTTCCGATCTATTTCAAAGCGTTTTCCTTTCAGGCCCATCAGGGGAACCCCCCCCCCCCCAGTGCCGGCCCAGCTTCCCCGGCCACTCCGCGCTGCTGACACGCAGGCGCCGGAATCAAAGCCACGCTAGGTCTCGCAGCCAGATCTCCCCGCCAGGCGAGGGCGGGCAGCCCGGAGCACTTCCTGTGTGCGAGGCTTCCCACAATGCACCGCGCCGGCAGCAGCGGCGACCGCGGCGACGCTCTAGCCGCGCCATGTCTGCCTCTCGACTGCTCTGGGAGGAGGAAGAGAAGGAGGAAGAGGAGGAGGAGGAGGGGAGGAAGAGGAGAAAGGCGCAGGGGTGGGAGCTGTCGCCGGAGCTGCCACAGCAAAAGTTCTCTCCCCTCCCCTCGCCCTCCTCGCCGGGCCCGTGGGAAGGTCGGAGCTGCCGCCGCCTGCAGTCAGTGACCGCGCGCCTCGGCGCCAGCCCACGGTAAACGCTCGGCCTGGCAGGCCCGGGCCCGGGAGGGCGGGGGAGGGGAGGGGGCGGCGCGCGGGGGGGGGGGGGACGCGGCGGCGACGGCCTGACCCGCAGGAGCGGCGGGCCAGCCGGGGGGCGGCCCGGGAGGCGGCAGGCGCAGGCCGCGGGAGCGCGGGGCTGGGGGACGCGAGGATGGTGGGTCGGGGCTTGGAGAACGGAGAATGACGGGGGCGGCGGAGGCGAGCGGGCGGCCTCCGAGGCCTGCGGCCGGTGTCGGGTAGGAACGAGATGGGATGCACGCGGGGAGGCCTCGGGGTGCCAGGCTGTGGGCGAGGAGGCCGGCCAGACCCCAGGGCTCTCCGCCGTCTTGGTGCAGTGCATTATGCACCGCAGGCCTCGGTCGCTGCTGCTGCCTCGGTGTACTCTTTGGCTGCAGGGAAGGGCGGGGGCTGGTGAAAGGGGATTGCTTGCCGGAAGCATAGTGGGAGTGCGAAAGGGGCGAAAGGGGCCGGAGGAAAGATGCCGGATAGGTGGAGGAATGCCGGGGTGGCTGTGGAGCAGTCTTGAGGATTCTGGGGGTGTTCATTGTGCAGATATGTTAGGTGTTTCATTATGGAAAGGACCGAAGCGTTTCCAGGCAAAGGAAGAAGGCTAGAGTAGTTTCTGCAGATACAAGGAAGAGCGTTTAAAGCCAGAGGAGTGCTAAATATTGGAGAAGATGCAGGGAATGCATAATAGAATAGACAGATGTAGCATAATTATCAAATGCTGGCCCAAGGTCTAAAGAGTTATTCCAGATGGGCCAGAGTGGCCTAGTTCGGAACCTGTTTGGGCTCTTCAGTAGATGACATCCGGTAAGTGTGGGTCCCCGCTTGGTTGGGGTCATTGAGAATTAGTCACTTAGCCTGTAGATTGGTTTGAGACATTTTAGTGCCGCACTAGTGAACTGAAAATCTTTGAAAGAGACCTTGAGAAACCGCCTGGCCTATGGGAATTCTTGAGGCCACGGAGTTAAGAATTTTAGCAGATTGCGAGTATTGTTTGTTACCGGAGGATGGATGAACACTGTCCTGGCAGACACTGGAATAGAAATTAACTTGGCCTGGCGGTTTTCTTCACTGCCTAGCTTATATAGTTCCAGAAGAGCTGGTGCCGTATTTCAGCCTAGGTTGCAGGACACAAGATTATAATTGTCCGCGTCGAGAGTTGGTGCATTATAGTCTGGTCTTTGGAGGCTCCATTTGTGGCCCAAAGAAATCTAGTTGAATTGGTTCTGTACCTCGGGTTGGCGGGAGATCCTTTTCCATTCACAATTCCGGATGTACTCTATCATGGAGGCATGATGTTATTAAGAAAATAACATCTGCAAGCAAAATGTAGGCATAGAGGATCTAGAATATCTGTGTTGATCTTAGCTTCTAAGGAGGTCAGGAGTGGTTATCAGGATGCCTAAGGAAACCTGAAGTGACCGGATGAGTGTAGGTCTGATGAGGAGGGACAGTTCTATGTTAGGAAACCCAAGTTCTTTTTGTTGCATTTACTGAATGCACAGCAGACCGTATTTTTCAAGAAGGAACACTGGGATAGGACAGTGTCTTGTCTTTTTTTGTTTTGTTTTTTTTCGAGGCAGAGTTTCTCTGTGTAGTTCTGGCTGTTCTGGAACTTACTGTTGTATACTAGACTGGCCTCGAACTCATGGAGATCCACCTTCCTCTGCCTCCTTAAAGGTATGTGCCACTGCCAGGCTAGAACAATGTGTTAAATTTTATTTGGATAGTATTCATCTTTTGTTATTAAAAGATATTACATAATATGTTGTGATATCACTTTAACTGAAGAGAAGAGGAGTATGTTAAATGTGGCATGTCTTTTTTTATGGAAGTTGAAGGAAAAGAGAATAATGGGGGGAATGGAGTGACACTTGGGAGAGGGAAGGCAAACTCAGGTATCACCCATTCCTTTAGCCAAGGTGCTACTTAGTAAGGTGGGGAGATTAATTTTTCTTATAGAAAAAACTAGAATTTTAAAAAAAAACTTGGAAAATTTCCTGTCAGTGCAATTTAGATTTTCTCACTTTTAAATATTTTTATTTATGCATATTTATCTGTCTGTGTGACGTATGCCATAGATGTGAGGGTAACCAAGGAGGTTAGAAGAGAAGGTTGGCTCCTTTGGAGCTAGGGCGACAGGCGGTTTTGAACTGATTGATGTGGGTGCTGGAAACTGAACTTGGGTCCTCCGGAACAGCAGGAAGCAGTCTTATTAGCTGCTTCTTTGGGCATTTTAAAAAAGAGCTTATTTGATATGATGCACCAGTTTTTATTGTCATCATGGAATTTGTGGCTCAGTTTTTCTCTGCAGCACTAGTATTGTGTATTGCCATTTCTTGTACTACAGAGCACCAAATACAGTATGTTGTTTTTCTTATGCAAATAATATGAATATGTATGTAATTAAAAAAAAAAAACTGTTCTAAGGGGACTAACAGTGAAATGCAACCCCTGTTCATTGCAGCTTTGCTTTTTAAGACTGTTGCCTGCTATCTACCTGTCGTTCTCCACCCTCCCACACCCCCAAGTTCAGAGACAGGGTCTGTTGCTGATATGGAACTGGCTTTGTAGATCAGGCTGGCCTCAAACTCAACAGAGATCCACCTGCCTCTGCCTTCCAAGTGCTGGGATTAAAGGCCTGCACTACCCTGCTCAATGTACTTTTTTGTTGATGTTCCACCCAGACTGGCATCTTAAGTATGTAGGAAATGACCTTGACTTTTTGAACCTTTTGCCTCTTTGATTTATGCCCTTACAGGTGTGAGTTCCACATCTAGTTTCTGCAGTGCTGGGAATTGAACCCAGGACTTTTTTTCTTTTTTTAAAACAGGGTTTGTCTGTGAAGCCCTGGCTGTCCTGGAACTTATTATGTAGATCAGGCTGGCCAGGAACAAGTGCTGGAATTAAAGGCCTGGCTGAACCCAAGACTTTTTTGCTTGCTGGGTAGGCACTACCACCAACTGAGCTACAACTCCAGCCCACAATTCTATTCTATTCTATTCTTTTCCTTTCCCCTTTCCTTTCCTTTCCTTTCCTTTTGTCTTTTTTCTTTCTTTCTTTTCTTTCTTTCTTTCTTTCTTTCTTTCTTTCTTTCTTTTCTTTCTTTCTTTCTGTTTGTTCGTTCGTTCGTTCGTTCATTCGTTCGTTTTGTTTTTCAAGACAGGGTTTCTCTGAATAGCCCTGACTGTCCTGGAACTCACTCTGTAGACCAGGCTGGCCTCAAACTCAGAAATCCGCCTGCCTCTGCCTCCCAAGTGCTAGGATTAAAGGCATGTGCCACCACTGCTCAGCTCCCACAGTTTTTTCTTAACCACATAGTGGGCATGGTGAAGTGTACCTTTAAGCCTAGCATTTGTGAGGCAGAGGCAGGCAGATCTCTGTGTGTTTGATACCAGCCTGGTTTGGTGAGTTAGTTCCAGAACAGTCAAGGTTACACCAGGGCTCAGTTACAGAGAGAAACCTTGTGTTATGAAAAAAAACCCAAACCACACTTTATACAAAATATCAGTTACTGCATGGCATTTTCATACACGTATATAATTGCTTTGATCATATTGATCTATCTGCTGCCTTACACTCTCCCCCCATTTGTCCTCTGTCACAGACTGCTAGTTCTAAGCATTTTTTTTTTTTTTTTTTTTTTTTGTAGTTCATGTTTTTCTCTGACTCTCCCAAGTAGTTGGTAGGTTTTCATCATTTCTGTTGTTTGGTTTATGGAAGTATGCCACCATGCTCTGCTCCATCATTTCTCTCTTTACCAAAATGACATCATCACTTTGGATCATGACTACAGAAGTCAGCTTTCCCTGAGTGAAATGGATGAATGTCATTGATGTCTTTTAGTTTTCATCCTCCATTCTGATCTTCAGTTATTTTTGTGTATTAGATGCCTTATACTTTCAAATGATGTGCCTTAATACTAAAAACTTTATTTTTAACTTTAACTTTGATTTAAATTTTAGGAATTATTGCATGTGTGTGGGCACATGTGCAGCAATGCGAGTGTGTGTAGAGGTCAGAGGAGAACTTTAGAAGTCAGTTTTTCAGCTCAACCTTTATGTAGGTTCCAGAGATTGAACTCAGGTCTTCAGGCTAGCTTGCATCATTAAACAGCAAAGTACATTTACACACTGAACCATCTTGATGGCCCTACCTAAACCTTGAGTTTTAGAGGTTGAAAAACTCAGTTCAGAGGCTTTAAATCAACTATTTTTGGATGTATCTCTTGACTTCCCACTATATTAGAAGAGGCTTTAAATTTTTAACTTTAAAGAGGGAAAGAAGGTTTTGTTAAAGTAGTCAGAAGTATTGGGTGAAATGAGAAAGGGAGGCTTGGACCCAAACAAGATTTGTAGGAACCAGCATCTTTGCAACATTAGCTTTGCTGGCTAGAGATGACCAGTTGCTTGAAAGTAGTAATGGCTTGTTCATCTTGGAATTACCTGCCAGGTTGCAGTATTCTTTGACAGTCTTCTGGAGAGTTTTAGTTGATGAAATGTGGGAATGTGTTAAAATGACCCCTTAATATTCATTCCAGGGGTCTGAGGTGTTCACTCATTCATTTGAGATAGGACCTTGCTAAATTGTCCAGGCTTACCTAGGTCTTGGAATCCCTCAGCCCCTCTGCTTCATTCTTTTGGATTACAGGCACATATTACATGCCTGTCTATAATTTTTTTTAAATTGCACTTATTTATTGTGTGTGTGTGTACATGCACCATTGTCTAAGTGTGGAGGACAACCTGAGTGAGTCAGTTCTACCTTGTGGGTCTGTGGGATCAAACTTGGGTCACCAGTCTTTGCAGTGAATTCTGTCCTCCACTGAACCATTTCCCTGGCCCCTCACTATAACTCTTACATTTTTATTAAGTAATGGAGTGGTGGGGACATATAGTGGACAAATCTATGTTGCTTATTTAGAAGAGTGGAATCACTAGGGTTGGTAAAATTGCTCAGCCGGTAAGTGTTTGCTGCTAGGTCTGCTAACCTGATTTCAAGTCCTGGGACCTGCATAGTAGAAGGAGAGAGCTGACTCCTGTAAATTGTCCACTGACCTCTACGTGCAAGTGGCACGTACACACAGAGTAATAAGTAGTAAAACGAGTGGAGTCAGTGTTTTCAAAACAGTCAGTGTGTGGAGTTGAGGTCAGCACTATAGATATGGGAGTAAGAAGATACTGTTCTATTCTTTTAGGAAAGCTTGTTGAAGTATTGTACTTCTCTTAATGGCAAGATTTCTCTCACATGTAGTTGTGAATATTGAATATTCTATTTTCTTCTGTTTATTATCCCTGCCTCCCCTTTTTTGGTATTGCACATTACATTTTGGGTCTTGTGCATGTTAGGCAAAGATTCTGCCGCTGGCTTAGCTGTATTCCCTTTGCATATTCATTTGTATCAGTTCTCTTCCTTGCCTTCTTTTTAAAAATGCCAATTAGGTTGAACCTGTTCTAGAACTTCCACTTCATTTAATCTTTGAGGAAACTGAACAGCTTGCCTTTTAATAAATACCTGTTGCATGATTGCTGGAAGGCATTATTAGTCATAGCACTCCGGAGGCAGAGACAGGGGGCTCTCTCAGAGTTTCAGACCATCCTTTCATACAGGGAACTCCAGGTCAGTCAGGTCTACATAGCAAACCTTGTCTCAGTGAACAAAGCAACACAAGAATGTGTCTGTGGGCTTGAGTTTGAGAGACTGGAGGACAAAATGGATATTTGGTTGGATACTCTGCATTTGTGGAAGAAGGTGGAATAGATTAGATTTGAGCTGTAATCCTGCATAAACGTTGAAGGGGTAAGATCAAAGGGCCTTTTCTAGTCTGAGGGTGGTTTAATCTGGTATGGAGAAAGACACTGGTTTCAGTGTGTATTTTCTTGTCTCTAGCTGTTTTAAGGATCTGATCTGAGGGGTAGGGAGATGTCTCTGGGTAAGAACCCTTGCTGTGCAAGCATGAGGACCTGAGTTTAAATCCTCAGGACCCATAGAAAAGGCTAGAGTGTTGCACCTATGCCTGCAATTCGAGTACTGTGTGAAGGGTAGTGGTGGGAGTAGGGGTAGGCAGAGACTGGAATGCCTACACAGTTGCAGATTCACTGAGAGACCTTGGTTCAAGGGAACAAGTCAGGAGCCAATATACATGCACACATTATTAAAACAGATTTAGAAAACCAAGAATCTGATTTAGCTAGCCATGGTGACACAAGCCTGTAACTTCAGTACTAGAGAGGTGGAGGGTAAGGTAGGAGCTCTTGAGTTCTGAGTCAACCATAGTTACAGTGTGAGGCTGCGTCCCTCTTGTCCCCAAATTCCAAACAATTTGATATAATTCATTTTGAGAAAAATAAAAAAAAAAAAAAAGTTTTTTCTCTTTCTTTCAATGAGGTGAGACTAACAGTTGTGGAACAATTCAGTAACTAAGAGGTCAGGACTTGATTTCTAAGTTTTTAAAAAGTATTTATTTTGATGAGTGCATGCATATGGGCACCATGCCACAGTGAATGAGTCATGAGACAACTTACAAGATTGGTTCTCTCCAATCTTGTAGGTCCCAAGAATTAAACTCAGATTGGGCTGGAGAGATGGCTCAGCAGTTAAAAGCACTGACTGCTCTTCCAGAGGTCCCAAGTTCAAGTCCTAGCAACCACATGGTGACTCACAACCATCTGCATTGGGATCTGATGCCCTCTTCTGCTGTGTCTGAAGAGAATGACAATGTATTCACATAAATAAAATAAATCTTTTAAAAAATATCTTCAGATGAGAATTTTAATGTTTCGTAGTAGTAGTGTTCAGACCTTTTCTGAATGACCTTTTAACCTTGAGCACTACTTTATACAAGTATTACTGAGTGGTTGTTGTGTACTGTTGAGGAAGTTTTTTTTTTTTTTTGAGACAGGGTTTCTCTGTGTAGCCAGGGCTGTCCTGGAACTCACTCTGTAGACCAGGCTGGCCTAGAACTCAGAAATCCGCCTGCCTCTGCCTCCCAAGTGCTGGGATTAAAGGCATGTGCCACCACTGCCCGTATTTTTTTTTTTTTTTTTAAGAAGTGATAAAGACCAATCAATATCAAATAGAGAAATAGAGACGAGTTTTACTTACAATTAAGTAAATATTTTGGACAGTGGTGACCGCTTTACAGTTAGGTACCTTCTAAGTGTTAATGGAGCAAGTCAGATGATTGGAATGAATTTTAAAAAGTATGGGGTAGCTTTGTTTTGCTTTTTGAGTTAGGGTTTCACTTTGTAGCTTTAGCTCTGGCTGTCCTGGAACTCTGTGTAGACCAAGCTGGCCTGAAGTCACAGAGATCCTTGTGCCTTTACCTCCTAAGTACCGGGATTAAAGGTGTGTACCACCAAGCCTGGTAGGACAAGGAGTTTTGAAGACTGTCAGTAGCATCAGAGTTCAGAGTATAGGGATATTTGTTAATAGTATTGGGAAAGGAGAGAAGAGGACAATGCTTAAGGTGTTTGTGAGACTCCTAGGGGATTTTAGAGGAATCACTGGGTCCAGGTTTCTTGGGCAGCCATAGAGTCAGTCTACCGTCTGGATCTATTTGGATGCTTTCTGCCTTCTTTCTTTTATCTGTTTCTACTGAATTGATTCTTTCTGAGTTAGCTTATGTTGGGCAGATTTTTGTGCCCCCTGTAACAACTGTAGGGTCTTTTCCATCTTTGTCTAGTGCATCTTTTAGTTTGTTCTTTTCTGAGTCTACCTTGAAGATTCTTTGAGTAAAGAGCACACATGAGTCAGTGTAGCCTGTTATCCTGACATTTTCCTGCACATTCTCCTCAGAGCTACTCTCTGAATTGCGGATGGGACAGATAGTTGTAAGGGCGTATGTGCAGTGGATGCACACATGCCTGTTGGACAAATAAGAGAATGGGAAACTGTATGAGGTAGGTAGTTCAGGAGAGCTGAATTATCTTTTTTTTTTTGTTTCATTCATTTATTTATAATTTGCATTTTTATACAAACAAGAATTAAGGGGATTGATAAAAATGGGTGTACTAGAAAGAAGTCAACACTGAGGAGATGTAGTTGAAGGAAAATACCTAAGTGTAAAGTGTGGTCAGTATGGCTGGGCCTCACGCTTGTGATTCTAGCACACAGAGCAGGAGGAGTGCTACAAGTTTGAGGCGTGGTTTGGTCTACATAGCAAATTCCAGGCTAGCTAGGATGATAGACTGAGAAGCTGTTTTGAAAGCCACCTCCTCACCTCTTGCCTCCAAAAGGAGATTGATTGGTTTAGATGTTGGAGAATGAGAACTAAGGTGGAAGAGAATCAGATTGGGGAGAAAAGTGATTCTGAAAGAAGGAAATGATCATGATAAGTTATGTCTAATGAGAAGCGGAAGAGTGATGGGAGGAGGTAAAGAGGATTGTTCGAAAGGGCTATTTTGAGGATGAAGATAGTAAGACTACTTGATGCATTAGAGTTAACAGAAGTTTATAGACAAGGCTTTCAGAAAATTGGTTGCATGATTTTCATTTAACATATATAAAAACATGGTTAGATGTCATCAAGAGTGAAACCCTTTGGGAGTTATGTTCTGAGGGAGCTAGACTTGTGCACAAATACACAGTGATCACAGGTGTGCCACAAACAGCAAAGTGTTGCATAAGAAAATGTCCACCGTTACTGAAGTTGCAAGAATGTGTTTGACTGTAGACGAACTTGGGGCTGCATTGCAGCACTGCAGAAGTGGAACGTGAAAGCCTAATGTAATGCTGCAGATCTGTTCCTCTAGTACTTGGAGACAGAGGCAGGGGATCCAGTGTTCTGGGCAGTTCGGCTTACCAGAGTCAGTCCAGGATACATAATGAGACCTTGTCTCAAAAAAGAAAAAAGAATACATAAAATAATTTAAAAAGAACATTTTAGTTGCAGAGATTGGAGATGAGATATCTAAGATCTATGGGGAATGGTGTAGTACTTACATGATGACCCATAGTAAGAAATACAAGGTATATCTCAATATGTGTGTGATTATGAATATGTAGATATGTAAAACATAGTAAGAAATATAAGGTATGTCTCAGTTAATACGTGTGTATGAATATATGTATATGTAAAACAAAAAAATCTTATAACTAAAACCATCTTTACCAAGGTGGATGCTTTTTTTTTTTTTGGTTTTTTCGAGACAGGGTTTCTCTGTGTAGCCCGGGCTGGCCTGGAACTTACTCTGTAGACCAGGCTGGCCTCGAACTCAGAAATCCGCCTGCCTCTGCCTCCCAAGTGCCGGGATTAAAGGCGTGCGTCACCACTGCCCAGCTCATATTATGTTTTAAAGTAGGAAGAGTTAGTTCGAATTGGGTAGGATATGGATGATAAGTAGTTTGTATTTGGTGAGTTACTGTTGTGCTTTGTAAGCTCTTGTATTTACCCATTCTGTGATTGTAGAATATTATTTCCTTTTCTGAATCTCCACTTTCTCATCAGAAAATTGATATATCATTGTACCTTTCTGACTCCAAGGTTGATTTGGGGATTTGATGATGAAAATATGTTAGCAATAACATTGAAGTATGTTAATATCATTGATGTGTAGGTATAGAATTTTGAATAGAGAATTGTCAAAAGCTATATAGACAGATTGACGTTTATTTTCTTTTCCCTTATATCCTAGGCAAGTGCTCTACCAATGAGTTATGTCCCTAGGCTTATTTATTGAATCTGACAATAGATATGCCGTATAGCACTGGGGCAGTGTGGTAGGAGATGAGAAGACCAGTTAGGAGGCTCATAATGAAGTTCAGAAGGGCTTGAGTTAGTAGCAGCAGTAGTGTTCGAGGCAAGAGGGTGGCATGGGGTGATTGCAGTAGAGACTAGGCAGCTAGATTCAGATGACAGCAGCTGAAATTGGATTGCATTTTTGGGTAGAGTAGTGGAGTACATTACAACAGACAGTTTCTTTCATATATTAAGAGTCTAATAATTTGTTGTATAATTAAATGTAAACTGGGATAGAAGGGTATTACAGGGTATTTTTGATGGACTGCTAGAATTTACTTTGGAATCTTTGTATACTTATACTATACAAGGTTTTATGGTAGGCAATGAAAGGATACATCTATATTTATGGTCTCTTCAGGAATTTATCTAAGGACAAAATATATGTATCTGTCACAAGTAATTTGACAGCTTTGATCAGACTTTGTGGAGAAATTGGTGTGTAGCTTAGACCTTGAAGGAGAAGTAAGACTCTATAGGTCACATGATGAGGGTAATAGAAGTGACAATTCTGGATGTGTTTAGGGGTTGGTGGTTTAAATCATCTATAATTACTGTTCGTGTTGAGGAATAGAAAGAAATAAAGCTAGAAAATAGTAGCAGGGACAGCTCCAAATCCAGACCAAAGTTGTTTAAAACATTTTGTTTATTGAAATATGCTCAGTAAAGTGCTCTAATCCTAAAGGCACAGGATAATAGATTTTAAAACTTATTTTTATTTATTTATGTATCTATTTACATGTCTACTTCCTAGCTTTTCTTAGTTTTGTTTTTTTTTTTTTTTTCTGGTTTTTCGAGACAGGGTTTCTCTGTGTAGCCTTGACTGTCCTGGAACTCACTCTGTAGACCAGGCTGGCCTCGAACTCAGAAATCCGCCTGCCTCTGCCTCCCAAGTATGGGGATTAAAGACGTGCGCCACCACTGCCCAGTGCCTAGCTTAATATATAGGAGGTTTCTAACATTTCTTTTATTCCCATAAGCTCCCCATGTGTCACCTCCAAGTAGGAAGATAGCTTCTCGAAACCACAATTATTATTTTAATCTCTTTGTAATGGTGTAGTTCTGTGTGACTTTGAACTTCTTATAAATATAGTCTAACTTCTGTTTTCTTCTCCTCAACTCATGGCTATGAGGTTCATTTCTGTTGCATGTAGCAGTGATTTATTCGGTTTCATTCCTCCTTAGGTATCTCCTTTGTCACTGTTCCACAGTGTATTTACCTACTTTACAATTGTTGGACAACTGAATAGTCTGTAATTTGAGGAACTCAAAGAAACTTTAACTTGACTTAAGATATAATGGGGTACCGTTGATGAAATTTTGTTTTCATTGATGAGTTTTGATTGGGGAAGTAAGAAGAGGGTTTAAGAATGGAGTCTTAGCCGGGCAGTGGTGGCGCACGCCTTTAATCCCAGCACTTGGGAGGCAGAGGCAGATGGATTTCTGAGTTCGAGGCCAGTCTGGTCTATGGAGTGAGTTCCAGGACAGCTCGGGCTACACAGAGAAACCCTGTCTCAAAACACCCCCCCTCCCCCCCAAAAAAAATAAATAAAAGAATGGAGTCTTAAGACATTTTCCTTGTGTGATAGAGATGGGACTGGAAGACATTTACAAGGCTGTGGCAGAGTGTGAAGTGTTGAGGAGATAAGTTGGCAGTAATAAATGGTAGGAATAAAAAGTGACTGAGGACTGTCGTGCTGTTAGCAGGAGAACGTGTCAGCTAGTTAGACTGTTTGAGTGTTCTGGAACTCAACATGTAGACTTAGTACTAGACCCACTAGCCACCCAGTAATGACACAGAAACCTATTACTTATGACTGCTCAGGCCTTACAGCTCAGGCTTATTTCCAACTAGCTTGTATAACTTAACCCTGTTTATATTAGTCTATGTTTGCCACATGGCCCGCTACCTCTAACTCAGTTATCATATTTCTGATTTCTTCCATGGCTGGGTGGTAGATCTCTCCCCTCATCTCTATTTTTTCCCCTAGAATTCCTGTCTCTGCCCTCCTGCCTTTCCTCTCCTGTCCTGCTATTGGCCATTCAGTTCTTTATTAAATCAATCAGAATGTGATTGAGAAGATTTTTTTACAAAATACTCAGGGCAGGTGATGATCCAGTAAAAATAACAATACCAAGGTCCCGCCTGTACTCAACTCTGTGCCAGTATAAAAATCAACATTCAAATAAAACAAAGACAACCTTTACACAGTGCATAAAAAGATTATTTCAACGTCTCTGTATAACCCTGACTGTCTTGAAACTTATTACATAGACTAGGCTGGCCTTGGACTCACAGAGATCCACTTGCCTCTTGCCTCCCAGTGTTATCATTAAAGGCATGGGCCACCGTACCTGGCTTTATAAATACATAAAATAAAAAAGAAATCAACAGATGTTCAGATTCCTTAGGAATAACAGGTCGACGAGGCAGAGGGTGATGAGTGAAAGCTTATTTCTGGGGAGCTGAGGAAGATATCCATAGGAAGGAAAGGGTTGAGGCAGTATTAGGAGAGAGAATATTTTAGAAAGTTCCAAGATAGAATTAGAGTACTCAAATTTGGGTCAAGAGGAGTGGACTTCACACAAGCAGAGACCAGTTTAGAGTCATGAAGCAAGAATGTAGTGTAGGAATGCCGTGTAAAATCATGCATGTATAAACCAAGACAGGTCTTCAAGCATATGGCAAAGAGTGAGGACTTGAGTGGGGGCCAAGGGCCTGGTACGTAGGACCTAGCTTTTCTCTGTGGTCTTCAAAAAGGCAAATCACTAGACTGTATGATGTTTACTCAGTGGACTAAGAAAGATGGCAACAATGGATGTAGAGTTTTATTGAGTTAACTTTAGGAAGCATGAATACTTTATTCTGTAACTGGAGGCAATAAGTAACAGATGAAGGAAGATACAGCATTTTAGAAGCTGTAAAGAGATTACAGGTGCCAAAGGTATGATCAGAGATTTTCATGAAAGGACTTGAGTATTTGAGTGGGATTAAGCATTTAAGTATGGAAATGCTTTACATTAGTTGATGGGATGAATAGTTATATTTAGAATAAACCATGGAAGATTCAGTGGCTTTCTGCTGCTGTTCTTAAGGCCCACTGTGTGAGTGTGGAGAAAGCAGGTGAGGACAGACTCACTGAGGAGATGCACAGTGAGTGTGGTAGAAGACAGTGGCGTTCTGAGGAGAGCAGCACTGAGGGACTGCTGGTCATAGTTTGTAGGGAGTAAGTGAAGCTAAATGCCAGGAAAAAGCAGGGGTAAAGCAAGGCATGATGGTACCAATACTCAGTAAACTGTGGAGTTCAAAACCAGTCTAAGCTACATCACAAGATCCTGTCTCAAAAAGATGAGCTGTCTGTCTGTCTGTCTGTTATCTATCTGGTTGTGGCTAAGAAAAGAGATTGTTTGAAGTCATGAAGCACACTGAGTTGATGGGTTGCTTTTTAGTATATATATGTGGGTAGCTGATGTGGGTTATCTTTAGGAAGTGTGGAAGGTGCTGAAGATAGTTTTTGAGAACGTTGTTGAGCTCATTGAGAATAATGGCTAACCTAGAACAAAGCAGAATTGAAGTCAATGGAGGAAATATTTCAGAGATTGGTGGATGGTGCAGAAGGGATGAAGTGCACAATGGGAACTAACTACCCAGCAATCCTTTAGTGATAGAAGTAATAGGAGAAGCAGAAAGACATTTTATCAGGCTGAAGGAGTAGGAGAATGGTACTTTAGACATTAGAGAAGCAGTTTATGCAGGAAAGGGTGAGTTTGAGAAGAGGAAGTGGTTACAGCAGTCTGGTCAAGAGGTGAAAAGTCTTATTGTTTCTGAGGAATGGGATTGAGAGAAACAGACGGATTTGTCATAGACACCAGTTCTTTGATTTTTCTGTACAAAGTAACATTTGTAGAATCATAACCCTTCATATGTAATATTCAAATAAACTTATTTGAGAGATATGTGGATTAGAAAGGAAATATTAAAAATGAAGTAGAAGTATATCAAAGATGAGAGGAAAGGCTGTTGACTGTAGAGCATGGACCAGGGCCTCCTCCTGTTTTTTTCTTTTTAGAGAGATAGCCAGTAGTAGTCTAGGCTGTCCTTGATTACTGGAGATCTTGAACTTCTGATTTTCCTGCCTCTACCTCTCAAGTGCTAGGACTGCAGATTTGTGCACCACATGTGGTTTTATGTGGTACTTGGATCAAACCCAGGGTTTGGTGCATGCTAGGTATTCATTCTAGCTACAAGCCACATCCCCAGTCAGAATATAGACAAATTGATACATAAGTCAGTAGAAGTTAGTTAAATCAGTGCTTCTAACCTGTACATCATGATTCTTTGCAAAAACTTTTACCTCCAAAAATATTTATGTTATGATTCATAACAGCAGCAAAATGGCAGGAAGTAGCAACGAAAATAATGTTATGGCTGGGGCCATCACAACATGAGGAGCTGTGTTAAAGGGTCAGCTTTAGGGAGGGTGAGAACCACTGGGTTAAATGCATAGACTGGAAGTGAACAAGGAGGTCTGAGAGGACCTGAGTGGGATTACAATTAAAGCGAGCGAGGAGGACAAAGAAGAGTGAGTGGCTTACAAGAGAGCAATGTGCAGGCAGATGTGCTAACTGGGAAACACTACTGTATATAGTGAGATTCAGGACGGACGCTGGAGGAACACGTTAGACAGAAGGAAAGGCACGGACATCCTGTTGAGGAACTTAAGATGCCCCCTTGGTATGTCATACCTTTTTATCTCACTTTCAGTCTTTTTATTTATTTATTTTTAGCTTTTAAATAAGAGCCACAATCTTATTTTTCACTAAGCTGGCCCGAAACTGTGGTCCTTGTGTCTTAGACCTGTCCTTTCCTCAGTGTCTGAGGCTGAGGCGGTCGGTACCTCACTTATGCTGTGTACTTTCTATTTTAGATGTATTTATTTTATTACATGAGTACACTGTCGCTGTCTTTAGACAACACACCAGAAGAGGTGTGTTGGATCAGATCCCATTACAGATGGTTGTGAGCCACCATGTGGTTGCTGGGAATTGAACTCAGGACCTCTGGAAGAGCAGCCAGTGCTCTTAACTGCTGAGCCATCTCTCCAGCCCCACAGTTTTATGAGTTTGCTTCTCATTTATTATCAGTGTACAGATGCCTGCCCCACACAATTCTAAATACGTTTTCTTGGCTTGTTTCTATTTCTTTAAATTTTTTTTTGATAATTTTGTACATGTATATTCTAGTCTTTTTTTTGGGGGGGGGGGTTGAGACAGGGTTTCTCTGTGTAGCCCTGACTGTCCTAGAACTTACTCTGTAGACCAGGCTGGCCTTGAATCTGCCTGCCTCTGTCTCCCAAGTGCTGGGATTAAAGGCATGAGCCACCACTGCCCAGCTGGATTTAATTTCTTTTTAAAAAAGATTATTTATTAGTGTATGTGTGTGTTGCATATAGAGGTTAAAGGGTAACTGTGGAGCTGCCTTTCCACAATGCTGTGGGTTTGTGGTTCAGATGACTTTTTGGAATTTTTGTTTGTAGAGCCTTGAACTCAGAAATCCATTTGCCTCTCTGCTTTTCCTAGTGCTGGGATTAAGTGTGCATGCCACTGTCACCAGCTTAGAAAGTATTTTTACAGATCTATGTTAAGTTGTTGATGGCAGGGTTGGAGATACAGCTCAGTGGTGGAGAGCCTGTCTAGCACCTGGCCCTCGGTTCCATTCTGTCCCTAGTACTGTCAAAAGGAAAGACAAGGGCTGGGCCATACCTACAAAATGGATTTTTAAAAGTGACCCCTCTGGAATAATTTCACAGAATGTGAACATGTTAGGCCTGGAAACATTAACTCTAAGAGAACGATGGAACCGACCAGAAAAATAAGTGACCGAAGAGTCTATGAATTATTTGGCAGGAGCTGGTACAAGTTATAAAAGTTAAATTTAGTGAAATTTTTGAATAGCAAAGTGAGAGTAGTGTTATGGAAGAGACTTAGGAAACTTGTTAGGTAAATTTCAAAAAAGTAAGTGGAAAGATGGGTTACAGAAAAATTCTTTAAGGAAAAATATAGTTCTTATATTGAAACCAGAGGGAGGGAAGACTGAAATGAGAAAATTAAGGGATAGAGAAGTGAGAGGAAGAAGGAATGAAGTTACTGAAAGGTTTCTTCCTATTTAAGGCAGTGTTTTGCCACGTGCCTGGTACCTTCTGATGACAAGGCTCAGTTTGTAAGGGTGCAGGTTCTTACCAGAGTTCCTGAAGCCACACATTTTTCATTTTAGACACCCGGGAATAGGGAGTCCTAAAGTCTCCTGGGCTTTTGGAGCTCTGGAAAGATTGGGGAGTCTGGCCTAACGGAGCCGAAAGCCGAGCCGAGCGAGCCGAGCCGAGCCGAGCCGAGCCGAGCCGAGCTGAGCCGAGCTGAGCCGAGCTGAGCCGATCTGATCCGAGTCGAGTCGAGTCGTGTCGAGTTGAGTCGAGTTGAGTTGAGCCGAGTGCTGGGCCCGCGGGACCCACGCGCTTGCGGGCAAGGAAGGCCCCTTGGCGTCGGGCCAGGCAGTAAGAGAGCCGGGAGGCGGAGCCTTTTGTGTGAGCGCGTGCGCCCGAGGCCTCTCTCCTGCTTCCGGATCGGCGGTGCTCGCTGGGCCAGGCTGCCGGTGTGCCCCGGTACAGTGTCTGTTCCAGTTGGGCAGCCGAGGTCCAGGGGCTGCTTGCTACTCCTCCTGTTCGCTGCTCTGTGCTTACAGCTTTATGGTTCATGAGAAGGTCAGGCTAGAACTTGGTTTACAAGACAACTTTGTTTAAAACTTGGACTTTGGCAGAGTATGTGTGCCGCAGTCCTTCTGTTGGTTGTGCTGGTAAAACCTGCGAGGTTAGTGTTGAGAAGTCTCCCGAGGACTTTCCAGGGGTAGACTGTGAGACAAACTTTGTTCTCTAGACTGCAAAGTACTTTTTACGGTGACAGAGAACGGCTGCATATGTAGTAGACTCAAAATTAAAGTTAGGAAATGCAAATTGGAAGCCCTCCACTCCCGCTTGCATTTGTCTTTTATGTAATAATAATGACTTGTTCAATTTCTCATTTAGAACTTTGAGAAATCAGGCATGGTTTTAAAATAGCTTACTAATTTTGTGGTGAGCAATGATAAAAGTAGTACTTGAATTTGAAATTTCAAGTGTGTTAAATGTTTAAGTTATATAGATTTTAGAACTAATAAATCTAAAAATATGTTAGCAATTGCTTTTTGGGTGTCCAAGGCAGACTCCGGTTTTCCCTGAATTTCTGGATAGTATTATCAGTATGGTATGAATGTAGAACCTCAACCTGAGTGTGTAGTGTTTGAGATTACCAGTGTGCTTGCAGCTGGGAATAGACTGGGTCTCTTATTCCCAGTCTGGTGACCTATCCAAGAATAGACTAATGAAACTGGCAATTTATTTGTTTGGAGGGAAATATGGCCGAGTTGGTTTTATAGTAAGCATTAAAAAGCCGAGAAAAATAAATGTGGTAATGTTTAGTTTATTGTTGAAATGTGTAAGCCTAAGAGTAATTTATTTGCATGGAATTTCTTTGGTCTTTAAAAAAAAAACAACAAAGGCCTTGAATATTCCTCAGTGTTAATTCCTTTTATGGGATTTGTGCTGCATTTGAATTTGATTAAATGGATCGATGTAGATGCTTGGCATTTAACTGGGTGATGTGATTTTCATGTGGATATTTTCAGTGGTTACAAGTAACTTGAATGCTTAGCCTTTTCAGAAATGCCAGGGAGGAAAGGAATTGTGTTAATAGTAGTCTCAGTTTAAACCTTCCTACCTGGTCATTGCACAGGAGTGTGATGCTAGAACTCAGGGGCTTGATGCAGAAGGATCACCACTTCCAGGTGAGTGTAGGCTAGATAGCCAGACTGTCTCAAAACAAAAAAAGAAAAGAAAACCTTTGGACCTTCTTAACAAGGTACAGATAGAAATATTTATATCTCCCGCAGCTTTTAAAAATACTAAAGTTTTTAATTTAAAAAATTTAAATTTTATATGTGTGTGGGTGGTTTGCCTACATGAACGTGTACTGAAGGCCAGAGGGTGATGGTGTCAGATCTTCTGGAATTGGAGTTACAGCTGATTATGAGCTACCATGTGGGTGTTGGGAACTGAACCTGGTTTCTTCTGTAGAGCAGCAGCTGTTCCTATCTGTGGAACCATCTCTCCAGTCTCTCTCCCATAGCTTGATATGTTGTTATACTATTTGGTTAGTAGCCTTTTTGGTTTGGGTTTTTTTGTTTGTTTGTTTTTATATTTAATTTTACTTTTTAAATTTTATTTATTTTAAAGATTTATTTATTTAATGTAATGAGTACACCATCACTGTCTTCAGACACATCAGAAGAGGGCATCAGATCCCATTACAGATGGTTGTTGGCCACCATGTGGTTGCTGGGAATTAAACTCAGGACCTCTGGAAGAGCAGTTAGTGCTCTTGACAGCTGAACTATCTCTCCAGCCCTGTTTTGTTAGTTTTTTGGTTTTTTTTTTTTTTTTTTTTGAGCCTGGTCTTCTCTGCCTTGGCTGTTCTGGAACTTGCTCTGTAGACCAGGCTGATCTCAACTCTGCTTCCCTAGTTCTGGGTTTAAAGATGTGCATTACCACTGCCCAGCTATAGTTTAAATTCACTTATTTTATTGGAATTACTTTTAATCACCACCAAGGGAAAGATTATTATCTTGACATAATTAAAGTAATCAAATTAAGAAACCTTATCACTTATGTGGCAAGAAGTATTCTTTTTTAGTAGCCATCAAATTATTGTTTTTTATATTCATTTATATTTATTGAATTCTTCAGTGAATTGTAATCATTGTGCAGTCAATATTTCTTTCTAATAATTTGTACGTGTGCATGAATGGTTTATGCTACCTTCCATGAGCTCTCCCTCACTTTTTGAGACAAAGTCTTTCAGTGAATTTGGGTAGTCTGGCTGCCAATGTGTTCAGCAGCCTGGGTGCTGGGGGCTCAGACACATGCTCTATTCTCGGAGTCATTTCCCCCAGTCTCCTTTTAAAAAATGTTCAGAAAGTTAAAAAGAGCATACACAATTTTAAAACAAGATCATATGTTATATATCTTATACATTTTGTATATTATATATGTAGTATTATATATTACATAGTCATATAGTATACATAGTATTATATACACATAATCATGCATCATGTAATATGTATACTGTATGTAATAGTTATTATGCCACTTAATATATTATAGGTATTATATTTAATATATTGTTTATTTTTATTTTTGCGACAGGGTTTCTTTACTTGTGTGCATGGGTGCGTCTTGGGAGTATGTGTATATGCTTGCATATGAGTAGGGCTAGAAGATTGTGTCAGATTCCTTAGAGCTGGAGTTGATAGGTATTTGTGGCTTATTACGTAGATGCTGGGATCTGAACTGCAGTCCTAGTGATTTTGTAGCAAACACTTAACTACTGACTCGTCTCCCTACCTCTCCTCTCAGTATCTTGTTTAATTCTTGTTGAGAGAGAGAGAGAAAAAAATGTGTGTGTGTGTGTGTGTGTGTGTGTGTGTCTTTCTGTCTGTCTGTCTGTCTGTCTGTCTATGCACACATACATCCATTGCCCTGGTTTACCTGTTGAGGTCAAATGACAGCTTGTAGGAGTTCAATCTCACCCTCTACCTACTATGTGGATCCCAAGAATCAAACTCTCAGGTCTGTAGACTTGGCAGCAAGTGCATTTTACTTGCCAAACCTGCCGGGCCCATAACTCTTTTTTTGGATAACTTTATTTTGAAAAATTGTAGGAAGTAGCTGTGCAATTGGGTGTGGTGGTTCACACCTTTAATTCCAGCATTTCTCTGACTTCAAGGCCAGTCTGGTCTATATAGCCATATCCAGGCCAGCCAGGGCTACAAAATGAGACTGTATCTCAAAAATAAAGCAAAACCAGAAAGAATGCTGTGCTTCCTTCATCCAGACATTTTGTAAGTTACAAAACCCAGAAAATCAACAGTGCTACTTTTCTGTTAATAAGAATACTAAATTTGTAGGTTTTTTTTTTTTTTATTACAATTTTTAGACCTACACTGCTTGTGTATGTATAATTTTGTGCTGTTTTTTTCTCATGTAGAAGTGTATATAGCCACTACAGTGAAGACACAAAACTTGAATCACCACAAAGGCCACCCCTCTTGCCACACCGTGAGGTAGTCCCTTCACAGTGTTGCTCCCTGACTCCTGGCAGCCTGTTCCCTAGCTCCATGGTTTCCCCATTTCCAGGATGGTATGTAGTGGTAAGTTAAAGAAAGACACTTTGTTTAACCTTTACCCTGTTGAGGGCTTGTTTGTGGTGTATGTGCGTGTGTGTGCGTGCTGCACCCAGAGGGAGGACTAGCATTCTTGTTGCTCTTTGTCCCATTTCGGTGAGACAGGGTCTCTTGCTGAACTTGCAGCTAGGCTTGCGGCCAGCAGTCCTTTCTCCACTCCCTCACAGGGCCAGGATTACAGACATACCTGGCTTTTTATGTGAGCTTTGGAGATTTGAACTCAGGTCTTTGGGTTTACAGAGCCAATGCCCCTTACTGTTGAACCATCCCTGAGCCCTGAGGAATGTTTAGAGTTTTTCATTGTAAACCAAGGGCTAGTGAAAATTTGTGCAGGAAATAGGAGGAATTTTTTTTTTTTCTTTGAGACAGTGTTTCTCTGTATAGCCCTGGTTGTCCTGGAACTCACTCTGTAGACCAGGCTGGCCTCAAACTTAGAAATCTGCCTGCCTCTGCCTCCCAAGTGCTGGGATTAAAGATGTGCGCCACCACTGCCTGGTTGTTTTGAACATTTTAATGGAATCATAAATTGAATGGATTTTTGTCTTATTTATTTTGCTCTTACATGATGTGGAGTATGTTATTGGTTGATTCTTTTTTAATGGGTTAGGAGTAACCTATAGGAACATACATTTTTGTCTATTTGATCAGCACATGGGTTGTTTAGAATTAGGTATTATGAATAATTCTATTTGAATATATGTGTCCATTTTTTATAGAGTAATTTTTTCTTCTTGTGTATGCTGTGTGTATGTGCACATTTTCATGTTAGTGGGCACATTTGTGGGCTTAGACTCAAGGTTAATACCTGGTATTTTTCTGATTATTTTTCCACCATAATGTTTGAGGCAAGTTCTCTTAGTCAAACCCAGAGCTCATTAGTCTAATTAGGTAGCTTGCTCTGGGACTCTGTCTCCAGTGCTGGTTTTTAAGGCTGAATTACAGGTGAGCCATCACTCATTTACTCATGTGGGTTCTGGGGATCTGAACTCTGTAAGCACGTTGACTGCTGAGCTTGACTACTGAGCTATGCTCCCCATGTAGTCCAGGCTGGGCTTGAACTCTGAGATCCACTGTTTTTTTTTTTTTTTTCCTGGGATTAAAGGCGTACACTATCACACAATGTGGAAAAGAGTCCTTTTTTAAAAATGGAGACGCTACAGGTTCTCTACAACTGAACTGCATCTCTAAGCCTTATTTCTGGTGTAAGCCTTTGCTTTCGGTTCTCTTGTGTATATGTCTAACAGTAGAATTGCTGAGTATAGTACCTCTACAATGTTCAATCAGTTAAGAAATTCCATACTTTTCTAAAGAAGCTTTACAATTTTATTTTTCCATCAACAGTGTATGAACTCTTCAGTTTTCTTCTATCTTATTGATATCACCTGAACTACACCCCCATCTCCCATTCCTTGCTCCTTGCTGAATAGTTCAGATTGATTTCAGTTTAAGATCTTCTTACTCGAACTTCTCTAGTGCTGGGGTGGCAGGGATGTACAGCCTGGTGACAGACAGCCTTTTTGATCATAGCCTTGTTTGTGGCCTTTTTTAACGATGTGGTATTGTAAAACGTGTGTTTGGACTTTATCCATTTCCTGGCATGTAACTCCTAAAATGCTTGGAATCTCTAATGAGTTTATTTTGTATTTATTGAGTGTAGTGAGGTTGTAACTTCCTAGCTAGCTTCAGGTGGAGACTGGTCACAGGAAAAATCTAGGTATGATTTGGGGGTTCCAAGGAGGGGAAGAACAAAGGTTGAAAAGATTTGTCCTTGGTCAGAGTTATAATTTATCCTTACTTAGTGAGACCTTGTTTTGAACACCAGAGAATTGAATTGGGGAACTACTGGATAGTTCAACTTGTGGAAGAGGACCCTATAGCACATTGTGCTGGAGAGAGCATGGAAACAAGGCCCATTCATTCTTCCCATGTTCCTTGTACATGTGTGTCTCATCTGATGTTTAATCACTGTCTTTTGAATGCCTTTCCTAGTAAGTCAATGATTCTGTTTTTTTCTGAGTTCTGTGAAAAGCTCCAGCAAATTAATTGGATTGTGGTGGGGTTCATGGGAACCCTGATTTAATAGCAGGCTAGTTGCTAGACGACCAGCCTGGGGTTACGCAGATGACATTTAAGGTAAAGCAGCTCATCTCCAGATTTGAGTTGATTTAAAGGTCAGTTTCTTAAAGTTTCTGTTGCTATGATGAAACACCATGACCAACAGCAACTTTGGGAAGAACTCTAGGTTACACGCTATCAACAGGGAAGTCAGGGCAGGAACTCAAGTCAGGAACTAAAGCAAACTTCAGAGGACTGCTGCTTACTGGCTTGCTCCTTACAGCTTTCTCAGCCTGCTCACACGATCTTGGATCAAATGCCAAGGGGGGGGGCACTCCCACATCAGTCACTAATCAAGGTAATACCCCACAGACCTGCCCCACAGGCCGGTCTTCTGGAGGCATTGTCTCACTTAAGATTCCCTTTTCCTAGATATGGTGACTGGAGGTCAGAGCCTTTGTATATTCTAGATCTTGTGCCACAGTTTGTACATACTTCACTGTAACGGTTGTCTTCGCTTTCTTGATGATATCTTTGAAATGTAGCACTTAAGATTCCCCCCCCCCCGCACTTAAGATTTTTAATTTAAAAAAAAAAAACCATAAGATCTATGCTCTCAAAATTATATTTAGAGTATGAAATTAACTAGAAGCAGTGTTGGAAAGCAGAGTCCAGAAGCTTTTCACTGTTAAGCACTGAAATTTTAGATCTGTGCAGCATAACTCCTTGTTTTCACTTCCTTGTCCCCTGGCAGCTTGCATGCACGCTGACTTTCTTCTGTGGTTGCTTTAGATCCCTCATATGGTGGAATCATACACTTTCTGACTGTCTGTGGCTGGCTGGCTTATTTTACTTAGCATTTTGTTCTCATGTTTATCCATCTTGAATCTCCCTTAAAATGCTGAATGTTTTGTTGTATGTCTCTACAATACTTTATTACTTATTGATTGATTGATTGATTATGTGGGCACACATATACTATACTCACACATAGAGCTCAGACACAACTTGTGGGAGTGGCTCTTCTTGTACTATGTGGACTCTAGGAATGAAACTCAGGTTGTCACGCTTGGTAGCAGCTGCCTTTACCTGCTATCCCATTTTGAGATCTGACCCATATCATAAATATTTTCCTTATCCATTATTTGTTGGTATTCATTTTGTTTCCACATTTTGGTTATTGTGAAGAATGTTATAAATATCTGTTTGGGATCTGATTTCAGTTCTTTTGAATAAATAAATCCCACCTACAGTAGGTTACTGTCTTTGAAAAGAGCTTCCATAAGCTTTCCTCAGTGGCTGTTATTCCCATTTTGTATTCTCATTAGGGTTTTCAATTTTTTTATATTCTCTCAACATTTACATTACCCTTTTGATCAAGGCTACCCTAATAGGTGTAAGGTAATAATAGTTCAGTGTGATTTTTTTTTTTTTTAAGTTTCCCTAGTGACTATAGTTTCCGTGGTTTAAAAAAGGGTTTATTTTTATTTTCTGCGTATTTGTGTATATAGCATGTGTATATACATGTGCATATGTGCACATACACCTAGGAGGGGCAGAAGAGGGAGATGGATTCGTGAATCTGGAGTTACAGACAGTTGTAAGTTGCCCATTGTGGTGCTGGGGGTCAAAGGAAGAGCAGCAAACACTGCTAACGCTGAGCTGCCTCACCAGCGCCACCTCCCTTCGCTGTGTTTTCAAGATAGGTTTCTCCATGTAGGCTGTGCTGGAATTAACTCTGTAGACCTGCTGGTGGCTGGGTCACAGAGAGCCACTTGCCTCTGCCTCTTGAGTGCTGTGATTGAAGGAGTGTACCACTACCTGGCCCTTCATGTGTTTTTAATGCATATGTGTGTATGCTTGTATGTCTGCAGGTACATGGTGGATAAGCCGAAGGGCTGGCTGCAGTGTCATCCTCAGAAACACCATCTGTTTTCTTTTGGATAGGGTCTCTCCTTTGGCTTGGAGCTCACCTCCTGGGGTAGAACCAGTATCCTTCTGCCTTGCCTTCCCAGTGTTGGGCTTATAAGCACTTCTGAGTGTTCAGTATACTTACTGGATTCTGATACTTTAACTCAGGTCTTCATGCTTACAAGGCAAGTTCTTTGCTAACTAAGCTATCTTGCAGTCCTCTTTCCATATTTCTGTTGTCCTTTGTATATTGCTTTTAGAGAGCCATTTGTTCAGGGCCTTGGTCCTTTTTTAGTATTGCTGCTGGGCGGTGGTGGCGCACACCTTTAATCCCAGCACTTGGGAGGCAGAGGCAGGCGGATTTCCGAGTTCGAGGCCAGCCTGGTCTACAGAGTGAGTTCCAGGACAGCCAGGGCTACACAGAGAAAACCTGTCTCAAAAAATCAAAAAAAAAAAAAAAAGAAAAGAAAAGAAAAAGAAAGCTGAGGCCCTTGGGCATTCTATCCTTTTGCTTTGCTACTAAGCCATCACCCCTAGCTTGCCTACCTTTTGTTTTATTTTTGTTTTGTTTTGTTTTAATCAAGTATCTGTGGGAGTTTCTTCTGTAGTTTGAATGTTCCCCTTATCAGATACGGTTTTTGACATCTTTTGCTGCCTTCAGTGCCGCACCTTCTCACTGGATTCTTTTCTTTGCCCAGTAGAATCCTTTCAGCGGGATGTACTTTCACTTTTGTAGTTTTTGCTTTTGTTACATATATACTTTTGGGGTCATATCCAAGAAATTATTGATGTGTCATGAAGCTTTCCTCATCTTTTTGCCAACGGTTTCAGGAGACCGACGGTTTCAGGTCTTCTATTTAAGCCTCTGAGGGGGTGGTGGTAGTGACAGGCGTGCTGGGGAGTAGGTCTGGAGCCTTGCCATGGTAAGCATGTGCTTTACTGAGCTGTGTCCCCACGCTGCAGGGTTTTGTGTATTAGTTGCGTTGAATCTGTGGATGAATTTGGTAAAGTTCATCTTAACAGTACTAAAATTTCTGATCCACAAATACCAGATATTTGTTTTGATGTTTCTTAATTTCTTTCAGTCAGGTTTTATAATTTTTAGGACCTGTTTGTTAACTTTGTAAAAGTAGGTACTTTCTATACTTTTTGATGGTACATTAGTGACTTTTCTAGATCATGCCACCTGGAGGTATATGCCTTTTACTTAATTTCTTGCTTAATCATCCTAAATTATTCTATAACAGTATTTCTAGAAGTAGCAAGCACAGACATGTTTGTCTTGTTTCTGATCTTATGAGAAGCATTTACTATTTTAGCATTAATTATGATGTTAACCCTGGATTTCTGGTAGTTGGTATGTATTAGATTGATAGATCGTGTTTATTAAATTGCAGTAATTTGATCAATCTGGTCTCTTTCTTGTGTGTGTGTGCGCGTGTGCATGCAAAGATTTTATTTTTTTTTTATTATTATTTTATTTTTTGGTTTTTCAAGACAGGGTTTCTCTGTATAAGCCTGGCTGTCCTGGAACTCACCAGGCTGGCCTCGAACTCAGAAATCCGCCTGCCTCTGCCTCCCAAGTGCTGGGATTGAAGGCATGCGCCACCACTGCTGGGCAAGGTTTTATTTTATTTAAAAAGTTTTCTACATCTTTTGAGGTGATTTGTTAAAAGTAATTGACTTCGAGTTCTTCATTATTTTGGTGTTGCATATGTCTTAGGTTTTTTTTTGCTGTGATAAAACATCATGACCAAAGCAACGTGGGGAGGAAAGGGTTTATTTCTTCTGACAACTCTCAGGTCCATCACTGAGGGAAATCAGGACAGGAAGTCTAGGCGCAGGCCCCTGGTGGAAGAAGATGAAGCAGAAACCTTGGAGAAACGCTGCTATTGTCTTGTTCTTTATGACGTGCTCAATTTGCTTTATTAAACTACTCAGGATTACCTGCCCAGGGTGGCCCTTTCTCCTGTGGTCTGGACCTGCACATTAATCATTATTTGAGAAAATGCCCCATAGACTTGTGCCTACAGGCAGTCTGGATGGAGGCATTTTTTTTTTCTATTGAGGTTCTTCTTCCCAAATATATGTAGGTTTGTGTCAAGTTGACAAAACCAACCAGCATATTAGATTGATTTTCAGAATTTAAACCACTCTGACATTTTTGAGATGATTTCTGTTTGCCTGTGATGCATTATCCTTTTATGTGTTTGTTGGGTTTACTGCTGTAATGTTTTGGTAGGAGGTTTTTTTTTTTTTTTTTTTTTTTAACCTATATCCATAAGTGATTTGACTTGGCTTTTTCATGGTGTCTTTGTCTTGTTTCAATTTCAGTAGCACTAAACTATGCTTGTTTGTTTGTTAGTTTGTTTGGATTTTTGCAGCAGGGTCTCTCAGTGTAGCCCTGGCTCTCCTGGAACTCTATATAGACAGGCTGGCCTCGAACTCACTGAGTCTTTTTCTCTCTCTGTTTTGAGAACAATAAGTGAATATTTGGTTTAAATTCTTAATTGACTATTAGGTAGAAATAACTAGGGAGTCCATTTTAGTTTGGAATGTTTTTGAGGAGAGACTCTTCAAGAGCCCAGTTTTCTTTAGTGGTTGTAGAACTCTGTATCACCACTTTCTTCTTGATTGAGTTTTGGTAGCATTTTTAGAACCTGGGGTCGGGCGGTGGTGCACGCCTTTAATCCCAGCACTTGGGAGGCCGAGGCAGGTGGATTTCTGAGTTCGAGGCCAGCCTGGTCTACAGAGTGAGTTCCAGGACAGTGAAACCCTGTCTCGAAAAACCAAAAAAAAAAAAAAAAAAGACTTGGGGTCAAATCGAAGAGCATAAGATTGATTGCAATATTCCCTTATCTTTTAAATTCAGTGTCTGTAATTGATAATGTCATTTTATTCTTGATATTGTTTGTGAGCTCCCTTTCTGTTAGTTTATAGAGAGGTGAGGGGTGTTGTGTGTGTGTGTGTAAGTGTGTAAACAGGTTTAAAAGTAGCCGGGGCTAATCTTGAACTCTTTTTGGACCTTAACCTGCCTTTAGGCCTTGAACTAACTTCTAACCCTTCAGCCTCCATCTTTGCGGTGCCAGGATTGCAGGTGTGTGCTCTTACATCTGGTTTGTGGGTGCTGAGGATGGAACACTCGGCATGTTAGGTAGGCACTCTATGGCTCCGTCTGGCCTATAAAGTTTTATTTAAATTTTCTCTTTTCTGTTTTATATATTTCTGCTCTGCTTGTTTAAAATGCATTTCCCCTTTCTGGTTGCGTGAATGTGAGCGCACATGTGTGTATGTATGCATATGTGTACAGTACCAGAGGTCCCCATTGAGCGTCTTCTTCATTTGTTTTTTTTCTTATTCTAAAATCTTTATTATGTTTGTTTTTACCAAGATTTTAAAAAAAGATTTGTTTTATGATATGATCTTACTGCATATACTGTAACCAGAAGAGAGCATCAGAACTCATTTTATAGATGGTTGTAAGGCACCATGTGGTTGCTGGGAATTAAACTCTGGAAAAACAGCCAGTGCTGTTAGCTGCGGAGCCATCTTTCCAGCCCCTTTCCCAAGATATATTTTGTTACTTTAAATTATGTATATGCATGTGTGTAAGTGTGAGAGTATGTACACACAAGTCCAGATGCCTGTGAAGACCTAGGCACCTACAGTTGTGAGCCCCCTAAAGTGAGTGCTAGGAACTGAATTTGAGTACTCTGCAAGAGCAGAGTACTGAACCAGCTCTCCAGATGGTTACTTATCCGTGTATGTGTGTATCGCTCACATTCAGCAGCACACATGTACAGGTTAAGAACAACATTGAGGAGTCAGTCCTCTGCTTTGGTCATGTGGGTCTCAGGGATTGGGCTCAGGTGCTCAGGCCATACTTGTGGCAAGCACCTTTATCAGCCTGGCCACCTCACTGGTCCATCACTTCATCCATTCACTCATTCATCTGTTTATACATCCATCCACTTATTATTAAGGCTGTAAGAGTTTTAGAATTTATGATTTTACCTGTATGGGTGTTTTGCCTGCATGTTAGTTTGTGCACCGCTTGCTTGTGGGGGCCAGAAGAAGGCATCTGATCTCTCTGGAAGTGGAGGTACAGATGGTTGTGAGCTGCTGAGTGAGTGCTGGGAATTAAATCTTGCATGGTCCTCTGTAAGAGCAACATATACTCTTAATGTCTGAGCCATCTCTCCAGCTCTAAGGTGTATTTATTTATTTAGATTTGTTTTATTTGAATGAATGTTTTGCCTGGATATGAGTACCATGTGAATGTACCTGGTATCTGCAAAAGTTGGTCTTGAATACCCTGGAACTGGAGTCCTGGATGATTGTGGGCTACTCTATGTGTGTAAGATTTGAGGTGTGTGTGTGAACCTGAGCACTGTTCAAGGCATCAAGTATTTTAATCATTGAGTTGTCCCTGCAGCCCTCTAAGGTTTATTTTTAGTTATGTTGTGTGTAGATATATGCGTGTGAATGTAGGCACAGGCCTCTGATCTCTAGAGTTGGAGTCATAGGTGGCTGTGAGTCATCTGATTTGGGTGCAGGGAACCGAGGTCTGCTCTTCTGCATGAGCAGTGTATACTCTTAACTGCTGAGCAGAGGACAAGGTTTCTCAGTGGATCTGTAGCTCACTGACTTGGCTAGGTTGGCCACTCAGTGAAGTTCAGGGATCCTCCTGTCTTCGTTTCCTAAGTGTAGGATTATACACACATGCCACAGTGTCTGGCTTTTTATGTGCTCTGAGGACCCAAACTTAGGTTCTTGTCCCTGTCCCTAGCACTTTGAAAACTGAGCCAGCTTCCTCTTTTTTATTTTTTATTTATTTGTTTTTTGTGGTAGATATACTTCAGGCTTCAGCTTCTCCCCTGTGTTTGGGAAATTTACTTCAACTAATCTTTAAAAAAATATTTATTTTTAAAGAATTATATGTATGAGTATTTTGCTTTCATGCATGGTTGTGTACCACATGTGTTCCTGGTTTCAGCCAAGGTCAGAAATAGTTATCAGGTTCCCTAGAAGTCAAGTTAGGGATGGTTGTAAGATACTATTAGGTGTTGGGACCTTAACCCTGTCCTGTAAGAACAGCAACTGCTTTCAATTACTGAGCCATCTCTCTATCTCTTGTCTTCAGTCAATCATGAGTAGGTCTGCTAGCAATGTATGATTTCAGTTTATCTTTTGAGAGCTGTTTATTTTTCTATTTCTGAAGGATAGGTTTACTAAGTATATTATTAATTCTTCATTGGTATCTCCCTTGGAATTTGAAAAATACAATGCCACATTTTTGGTCGCTGGTTTCAAGTGAGAAAACTGGTTCTGTGTGTGTGTGTGTGTAGTGCCCACAGAGGCCAGAAAAAAAGATCCTCTGTGTAGCTTGAATTTGAAACAGTTGTGTGCTGCCCAACATAGGTTCTGGGGGACTGATCTCTGGTCTTTTGGAAGAACATCAAGCTCTCTGAACTGCTTAGCTATCTCTCGAGTCCCCAAGCCCAGTTTTTATATTATCATTCATATTAAGTGCAACAGTTTTTCTTTTTGACTCTTCGTAGTTGTTTGGCAGTCTTGTTATATAGTCCAAGCTCAACAGGACTCGGATTCTTCTACATCAGCTTCCCAAGTGCTGAGATGATAGGTCTGTACCACTATCCCTTGCTTCAGAAGGGTTTTTATTATTATGTAGCTTTTTGTTCATGAAGAATTGACTATTTGAATATGTGTGGTATACACATGTAGATGCCAGTGATTGATATCAGGTGTCTTTTATTGCTTTCCTTATTAAAAAGTACATACTTATTTTATGTGAACACACAGAAGCATGACATGGCACACATGGAGGTCAGAGAACAACTTGTGGACGTTGGTTTTCTTCCCTCACATGGATTCGTAGGGATCAGACTCAGGTCATCAGACTTGACATCAGGGTAGATTCCAGCTTTGTCTTTCCTTTTAAATTTTTTTAAAAAAAGGTTTATTTTACTGTGTGTGTGGTGTGTGTGTGTGTGTACACGTGTGTACAGTTGTGTACACGTATATAAATGCCTATGTAGGCCCCTGGATCTGGAGTTAAAAAGTAGTTAGTTGTAAGCTGCCTATTGTGGGTACTGGGAATCAAACTTGGGTCCTGTGGAAAAGCGGTGATCACTTATAATAACTGGTAAGCCATATCTCAGCCCTTTCACTTTATTTTTTGAGATAGGGTCTCTCATTAGGACCCGTGGTTCACTGACTGGCCAGAAAGCCTCTGGATCCTCTTGTTTGCCAGTGTTGGTATTGTAGGGATGCACCTACTCTATACATGGCTTTTCCGTCCTCAGGGTTAAATAGCAACAGGGTTACGTGTGAACCACCATAGTTACTCAGTTTTCTGTTGGTGATAATTGATTTCTTGATTGAAAAATATTATTTTTAATAACAGCTTCTAACATATTTGGTAGACTGAAAGTAAGCACTATGGACAACATGCAGATAGACTGGAATTACTTGTAACTCTAGAAGTTAATCCAATTTTTCTAGAGCCAAACAAGAAGCATCTGGCATAAAAACAAAACAAACAAAATTTCCCTAAACAAAGCAAACAAATAAGCAAAAATTCCAATCCTAAACTTCCAGTCTACTGCCAAGTTCATGCACTTTCTGAAATCTGGCTGAAAGAGAACTTTGTCAGTTCGATGCATTGCAAATAGCCTCTGAGGCACCACCAGAGTGTATGTGTCTGTCTCATTAAGGGAAGAAAACAAAGCACTTCCTCCTGGATTGGTTTGACTGAGAGGAAGCCCAAGTTTGAACTCTCCACTTCTCTCCGTGTCTTCCATTTGTAGCTATGATTTCTCTCTTGTCTGTAGTCTGTCTGTATCTGCCTTGCCTGCCTAATGTTTGACTATCTTGTCCTTAACAAAGGGCATTGCTCTGTATTTGTTTAACAGCACAGAGAGCGTAACATGGGGAAGGAGTGAGGGATATCTTTCCAGAAGTCTTCAACAGAGTTTTACAAAGGATTAAATCAGTCCAACTGTCCCATCTGCTCCAGGTAGCAAACATATCATTATCAAACAATACCTTTTCCCAGCATTTATGGATGATGTTTGTGGTATAAGATCATTTTTTACATATTTGCTGTTTTCAGCAAATGATTATCGTAACACACATTCATACACACGCATTGTTCTCTGGGTCAGTAGCATGGAAGAGTACATAATTTAAAGGGATGCATAAGCTTAGGTTGTTAAGCTGATGGGAAATTCAAGGCAAGTAAGGTTGGTTTGTTATATTGTTCTTTTAAAGGCAGGTTAAAGGAGGAGGCCGAGTACAGTTAGGATAGCAATCTTGAGTCCCGTGACCTCACTGCCTGTTGTTAACTGGACAGTGGGGTCTAGCAAAAGTTTCTGCCTCTTTGAATACAAGAGATATTTTCATAAAATATATCACTACAAACAAGAACTTCTGATTAGTTGTCATTCTTTTAAAGCATTGTAAAATAAGTTCGGTAGTACTAAAGTATTCCTCACATCTTGCTTTTAAAACAACTAAGCTAGACAGGACTTAACTATTCTGTACATAGCTAAGACTCCTCATGCTGCTTTGTTAAGTGTTTCATGATTTTAAAGTAGACTCAGGCTTCCAGAGTCTGTTGTGAAGACCAGAAGCCTTTGAAGGGAAATCTCCCAACACTGAGCCCTGCCACTTACTGGTTGGGTTTTGTTTTGTTTTGTGAATGAACCTTCAGTCTTCTTATTTGTAAAATGTGAGTAGTAAGTAATGAATAACATTAAGGAGTGTATATGCCTTAGTTGAAATACCTAAGACCAGGAGTGTTTTGGGTGGTGGGATATCTGTCTCCCCTCTTCTCTTTTCTCCCTTCTTCCCACCTCCCTCCCTCCCCTCTCTCAAATGAGAGAATATTTATCTGCCTAGATGTAATGAGATATCTTAGATATGACACCCAAATCTAAACATGAAATTCATTCATTTTTCATGTATACCTAAATTGCATAAAGTGAAGGCAATTTTATATATATAGTATTTTAAAAAATAATTTTGTGTGTAGAACAGTTTTATGGTATGGAATTTTTATTTGCATCAAATTGACACTCAAAGTTTGGGATTTTAGAACATTTTAAATTTCACATCAGAGATACTTAACCCCTGTATCAGTTACAGGTTTATTTCTTGGATGCCTGTAAGTTCCTGTGAATATTACCCAGCAAAATCTAAATACTGTTCTCTGTATTTTATATGTGAGATTAACATTAATAGGTCACCTTTTTTTGGTTTTGGAAAGTTAGCAGGCAGATAAATTATTCTCACTTTGATTTTCCTGTGATAAGTTGCTTAAACTTCTGCTATAGGACTTAGGACTTTATTATCCCAAATGAATACTGTCTATGTACTTACCATTGCAAAATTGTTAACATCTCTGACAATGTCTTAGTCTTTTTCTGTTACTCTAATAAAGTATGAGGATGAAGGCAATTTAGGAGAGGCTTATTTTCTGGCTCACAGTTCAAGGTACAATCTTCTGTGGGAAGGAGGTCAGGGCAGCAGGAGCTTGAAACAGCTGTTCATGTGACACTCACAATCAGGAGACAGATTAGTGCATATTAGTGTTGAGTTCTCTTTCTCCATTTTATACAGTTTAGGATCCCAGCCCTGGAAATGGGTGCTACTCACAGTGGGCAGGTCTTCCAGTTACCACCACCATCACCCCTTACCAGCAAACTGAATGCAAATGTACTGTCCCTCCCTCCCTCCTCCCTCCCTCTCCTCCCTCCCTCCCCCCTCCTTCCTCCCTCCCATCCCCCTCTCTCTACACATTCCCCCCATACCAATAATAACAATAATAATTTGTGATGGAAAGGTAACACAAAAATATTTATGATTTCAGGCTATTTTGTGTTATGTGAAGCATGTTTCTTCTTTTTTTTTTTTTTTGAGTTTTTTTTTTTTTTCGAGACAGGGTTTCTCTGTGTAGCCCGGGCTGTCCTGGAACTCACTCTGTAGACCAGGCTGGCCTCGAACTCAGAAATCCACTTGCCTCTGCCTCCCAAGTGCTGGGATTAAAGGCACGCACCACCACTGCCTGGCATGTTTCTTCTTGATTCATTCTTTTCTTTCTTTTCTTTTTTTTTTTTTTTTTAACAAAGCTAGTTATATTCTTTGATACGTGACAACCTTTATTTGGTATGTTCAATAGAAGTTATATAAGAAAGTAAATCAGTATCCTTTTTGTGAAAATGTTTATGGAACTTTAAAATTTCAGAACCATTTTTCTAAGCAATAACAGTTAACATATTTTGAAAGTTATAATAATGTCTTGATTATGAAGGAGATAGAGCAAATCAATTTTTAAAAAGGCTAAGATAGAAATGAATGTTTATACATTTTTAAAATTTCATTTGCACACCAGTGTTTTGCCTGTTTGATATATGTTACCAGGTGTGTGAGCTCAGAAGAGGAGTCAGTCAGAACCCTGAACTGGGGTGACAGATGATTTGGACAGTTTTATTTTGTGCACCTAGTTTTGCAGTTCTTCTATCTAGTGGGGCTGTTAGCAGTTGTGAGAAGTGAATACAGCGATGGCCGAAGGACTAGAGAGTGTGAGCCCTGATAGGGGAGGAAGAGTGGAGATGGAGCAGAGTGCAGTGCACACTCAGTGTAGCTCTGACTCTCACGGCCTCTACTTTCTCTTTGTTGCTATAGAAATAGATACTTAACATGTTTTGGATGTGTGGAGGCAGAAGTGGGAAGATTGCTTAAGCTCAGGCGTTTGGGATCAGCCTGGAAAACATAGTAGGACTCTTTAACAGTAATAAGAAGTGTATATTGGCTCTTTTGAGTGCTTGGCTTTGGGACAGGCAATGAATTGCTTACTAGAAACTTCTGTTGTTGTGCTGGTGACAGAGCTGTTTTGTGACAAGTTTTTTTTCTGGGAGATGCAGCACATGCATCTACTCATTTCAGCTGGGATCCCACCACAGAGTCAAGTACAGACACCACCAAAGTCAACTTGAGGAACCAACGAGCTCTCCTGGGGTTACTTACAGGAGTATGAGTGGGGGTTGCTCACAGGAGCAGACATGTCTCAAAGACAGCTAGCTATATCACCAAAGCCCACCGTAGCATAGGTGACAGCACACAAAGCTGGGAACCTGGAGTTCACTGCACAGCCTGCAGGCAGACCAACTGTTGGGCAAGTCTCATTGTCAGGGGCCTCAGCTGGTTTAAACCTTTTCCAAGCAGCTTGGCTGTTTCTGATCATTACAGGCAGGTGGTCTGGTCAGAGTCTTCTGTACCTTGGCTTGCCTGATAATCTTTTTTTTTTTTAAAGCATCATTTGAAGATTTATTTATTTATTTCATATATGTGAGTACACTGTTGCTATTTTCAGACACATCAGAAGAGGGCATTGGATCCCCATTACAGATGGTTGTGGGCCATCACGTGGTTGCTGGAAATTGAACTCAGGACCTCTGGAAGAACAGCCAGTGAGTGCTCTTAACTGCTGAGCCATCTCTCCAACCAGAGAATCTCTTTTCAGCTTTTACTGCTTATTCTGTCAGGGAGGGGCCTAGGAAGTCTTGTTAGTTTCAGGGATTTCCTGGAGTGTCATCCATGCTGGAGTGGGCTTTGGCTTGTCTTGGAATCTCTGTCTGGGGTGAATAGTAGGGGGGCGTGTGTGTGTGTGTGTGTGTGTGTGTGTGTGTGTGGGTAGAGCTGGATTGCTTAGCATGCTAGGCAAGTGCTCTATCACTGAGCTACATCATTGTCCCATGAAATGGATTACTTTAAAGTACATTGAGAAAATAATTTAACTAGAGCTACTCACTAGCTATAAAATGATAAATTATCAGAAAGGTCATTCTTTGGAAGCTCATGATAAAACTACTATCAACATAATTTTTAATTGCTTGCTTATTTCTTAGTTATTACATTGATGACCTTTATTGATTTACAGGATTTGTACCAAGGTTTAAACATGCATGAAGGGAGCTGGTGAGATGGCTCAGTAAATGAAGTGCTTGGGGAGTTGAAGTTCAGGAGTGGTTGCTGCCTGCAATTCAGGACCTGGGAGGCAGACAAGGAGTCTATGGGGCAAACCAGCTAGTTTAACTATTCAAATTGTCCAGCTCTAGATTCAGCTTGGAGACCCTGCCTCAATAAATAAAGAGGACAGTGATCAAGGATGCACTGACACCAGCTGTGGGCTTTCAGATGCACATGTGTGTGCCACATGCACTGGGGATACCTCAGAGTTGAGGCCGACAGAGGAAATATATGTTTTCTCTATACACACTTAATTTTGGCCTAGTCTGTGTCTGAGAATTCAGCTTTTAGTTTTCATAGCATTGTTTCATATACCTGGAAAAATATCTCAATTAATATGAAGAAAGTGGATCTGTGTCCTATATCATTACAATGCAAATGGAATGTTAATTTTCTTAGTTTTTGCTAAGAGGTTGATTATTATATATAAATTAAAAATCATCTATAGATTATTTTGACATTATTAAATCTTTTTTGCCTTACAATTAAAAATATGTATGTTTTTCTACTTTCACAATCTACATTCACCTGTTTTTTCTTCTCTTTTTTGGGGATAAAGGGGAAGAGGATGTGAGTAACCAAAGACTCATGGAGCTTAGGATGGCCTTGAACTTGTTATGTACTCAAAGATGATCTTGAATTCTGATCTCTTGCCTCCTCTTCAAGTTTGAGCTATAGATATATACCACCATACTGTGTTTATACAGTTCTGAGTTTTGAACCCAGGGCCTCATAGATGTTAGGTACATTCACAACTACCTGTCCTCCCCTTCCCCTCCCCAAGACAGGAACTTGATGTGTAGCTCTGACTAGCCTAGATTAATTTCACTATGTAGCTTAGGTTGGCCTTGATGGGCATCTTCTGGGCTCAACCTCTTGAATGCTAGGATTCAAGGTTTGAGCCAACATTTTTATTTAAAGTGTGTGGAGTGTGGAGTGAGGTGGGGTGGGAGTGTGTGTGCAGGTGTCTGTAGAGTTCATAAGAGGGCATTGGATCTCTTGGAGCTAGAGTTATAAGCTTCTCAATATGAGTGCTGAGACTTGAACTTGGGGTCCTCTGCAAGAACAGTTGCTCTTTCTGCTAAGCTGCCTTTCCAGCTCCCAAACTACAATGTTAATACGTTTAGCCATTTCAGCAAGAGGCATTATTGTTCTGGGGTTTTATTAAGAAGTAAGTAGTATCATGTGAGTGATCAACACATGGAGTATGCTTGTTTTTATATTTTCATTTCTTTGTAAGTAGCCCAGGCAGTCCACAACTTGTTTCTGATCCTCCTGTGCCAGTCTCTTTATACCAGCAACATATTTGTGCTGTTTCTTCTACCTTAAAATGATTCAAAATTGTCCTAACTTTCAAAACATCTTAATCCTTACCTAGAAGTTTCAAACACTGCAATTTATTGTCTTTGATAAACAGCTAGCATTGATGGATCATTGCAGTTGAATTGTTAGTTGTGAATTATGTTTAATCCAATAGCATCTACTTAGAAAAGATTTTTGTTAGATTTTTTACATTTAGTTACAGCTATTTTGCCTAGCTGTAAGAATGTGTTTAATTCAGTTCTTTTGGGTTACTAACTTGTATTTTCATACTTTTACAGGATAGAAGAGAAGAATCAGTGACTTGGAAATTTAGCCAAGTGAAGTGGCGGGATGGGCTTATACCTGACACATTTTATAGAGGTAACTCATGATTGCTTTATCCAGGCTTTGGTTTTTACATTCGACTCTTGTCCTCATGCTTACACAGATACTCTTTATTTCCTGGATAGTGCTTTTGTATTGCTTATGCATAACATCACCTGCAAAGAGTAGCAGGTAGTTCTGTATGTCTTGTGCAGATACACTGAAGAGAATTGAAGGCCACTGTCTTTTCTTTTAACCAGATCTGTTTTTTTTTTTTTTTTTTTATCCCTCTGTTCTTTTATGTTAGGACAGTTGATATCTTGGTGTTTGTTTTAAACTTGTGCCTTTATCAGACAACATGAAAGAAAATGAAATGTTATAGAATATTTATGTATTACAGTTACACACACTCATCTGTCTGTCTGTCTGTCTATTTATCTAGTTTGTTTTTTTTTTTTTTGAGACAAGGTTTCTCTTTGTAACACTGGTTGTCTTGGAATTTGCTCTGTAGACCAGGCTGGTCTCCACGCTACTATTCCCCACCTACCATACCCACTCCCAATTCACTCCTCCTCCGTTTTTCTTCAGAAAAGGGAAGGCTTCCCATGCATGTGAACCAAGCATGGCATACCAAGTTGTAGTAAGACGAGGTACTTCTCGTATTAAGGCTGGATGATGAAACCCAGTGTGAGGAAGGGGATCTCAAAAGCAATCAAAAGAATCAGAGACAGCCTCTGCTCCCACTGTTAGGAGTCCCACAGGAAGACCAAGCTATACAACCAAAACATATGCAGAGGACCTAGGTCAGAGCATGTTGGCTCCCTGACTGTTGGTTCAGTCTGTGAGTACCTGAGCCTAGGTTAGTAGATTCTGTGGTTTTCTTTGGTGTCCTTGACCCCTTTCATTTCTACAATCTCCTTCCACTCCCTTCTGCAGGATCCCCTGAGTTGCCTAATGTTTGGCTGTGAGTCTCTCTCTGCATCTGTTTCCATTAGTTGGAAGAAAACTGGATGCAAAGTTGGAGCTAGATGAAGCCTCACTGGTGATGATTATGCTAGGCGCATTATGAATCAATTCCTTGACCTTTTTTTTTTTTTTTTTTTAATTGCTAGTCTTGTTTGGTTCTATCCTGGGTCTCTGGGTTATCCAGCCTTTGGTTCCTGGCTCTCTAGGTAATATCAGGTAGGCTCCCTCAAGCTGGACCAGGCATTGGTTGGCCATTCCATAATTTCTGTGCCACCTTTACCCCAGGATATATTACAGACAGTGCAAATTGTAGGTCAGAGGTTTTATAGTTGTGTTGTAAATGTATTCTTAAGTCAGTTACAAAAATTATTATAAAGTTGTATTATAAATTTTTAAATTTGCTTTGAGAATTCTTTTAGAATGTGAAGATTGAAACATTCTAGTTTTAATGACCATATTTTAGGATTTTCTTTATTGTCCATGTCTTTTGGCAAATGTGGTACATGCTACTTAAAACCTCCTTTACTTAGGTTTCATTGTAAGCAGTAGAGAATGTCACGTGTTAAAAACAAACAAGCACAGAAAAATGGTTTTCTCTTCCCATTCTTTGTTAATATTATATATTCTCCCAGGTATCTCTGAATACACGAGGACCTAATTACTGTTTTCTGAGACAAGGACTCTGCATACTTTATGCTGGTTTCATAACCCTTTTGTAGCCTGAGCTGGCCTTGAACTTTTGTGACATTCCTCTGTGAGCTGGTTGCGTGTACCACCATAGTGGGCTATATTTACTTTTTTAAGACAGATTTAATGTAGAATGCATTTTAAAATAGTGTCTTTTTATTGCCGAATTATTTGTCAAAATGTCAAAAAATATTGTCAAAATGTCAAAATATTGACCTTTTAAAATGTCATTCTGCTCGGCAGTTTGGGTGAGTATGCACTCTCCAGAGTGTGCCTGGCACCAGCAGTCACTAGAGCAAGCTCCTCTTATCTCCTTGACACACAGCAAATGATTTATATGTCCATGGTGGGCTTTTTTGTGTTTTAGGGTTTTTTTTTTTTTTTTTTGGTCCTTTTATAATTTTTTGTATATTTACATATTAGGGATAGGATCCTTGTTATTATGTTAGGAAAATTATTTTTATTTAACATTTGCTTTTTTTTCCCCCCCAATTTTGGTTTTGTTTCAGTTCTACAGAAGTTAATTTTTCTAAATTGTTAGATGCTGCTTATCCTTGGCTGTGGTAAATGTAGATTGGAGATTTCTGCATGCCCTTGAGTGTGTGACTATACCTTAACCTTAACATCATAATTTCTGTGAATGACCCACATTCCCAACTTGTCCTAGTTTAACATTCTTTTTCTCTCTTGGTGATATAAAATAATGTGTATAACACTAGTAGCTTTAGATGTAGTGAACTGTGGTATTAAAAAGTCAATAATAGGCATAGAAAATGTAGCAGATGGGCTGCACATCATGGTGTACACCTGTACTCCTAGCACTTGGGAGGTGGGGAGGTGGAGGCAGGAACAGGAGTTCAAGGCTTGCCTTGGACACATCATAAATTTGAGTCAGGCTCGGCTAGTTGAGATCATGTCTCACAAAAGGGAGAAAATTTAGTAAATGATAAGTTGTTTAAAAAAATGTAGAAAAGAAAATGATAACCTACAAGACGTCATGGCTGATCTAGCTGCATTTGTGGCTGTTGCACAGTTGCTGCTGTGGTCCCAGCCAAAGTACAGCCAAAGGGAAGCTAGGAACTCAGGGCAGGAAGGGTTGTCTCTCTGACTGATCTCTCCAAAGCACCCACCTCAGTCAGCTTTAATTAAGAGACATGGAAAATAAGGCTCATTTCTTAAAAACAAACAAAGGAAACAAGCAACCGTTAAACAAGTTGGGATAGTTGGCTCATCATCTGGAAAAATATAATGCTAGATCTCCCATTTGTTGATTATACAAAGATATCAGATTTTATTTATTTATTTATTTATTCATTTATTTATTTATTTAATTTATTTGAGACAGGATCTTACTGTAAAGCCCTAGCTGGCCTACTATGTAGAATGGGCTGTCCTTGTATTTACAGAGCTCTGCTCGACTCTGCCTCCCAAGTACTGGGATTAAAGGCGAGTGCTACCATGCCCAGCTCATAAATTCAGATTT